>CM033273.1:28880625-29583125 GCA_019343175.1 Oedothorax gibbosus
CCCCTTTTTTTACCCTTCCCTTTAATGATAGAACCATCCCTTATAATTTTCCCCACCTACTTGAGCTTCCAATACCGTTAGAAAGACTTAGCTTCTGCCGGAAATATCCCCCCGTCACATTATGCCTTAACGTGTTTTTTTTTTCCAGCTTTGTCGTCTTTGCAAATTGCTGAATTCAAGGTCGGTCCGGGGTAACTAAACTTAACCACAAGTATAAAGCGTTAAAAAATGAAAAATATATGAATTTTTCATATTTGAGAACATGATTAGTACTACAGGTCAGAAATAAATTTTTCGGCAGTATATCTCACTCAGTGGCGGATCCACGCGGGGGGAAAAGGGGGACATTTCCCCCCCCCCCCAAAATCTTAAAATTCATACTAGATAGAATCGACTTGTAAAGAAATGTTTTTATTTTTTACAAATATTTATATTTATACTACAACTCGTTGCATTCTCAACTTAGAACTAGAACATGGAAAAAAATATTACAGCTCGGGCGCTTTGGGGGAACAGGTTATTACGCAATGTTAAAAAAAAAAAAGAAATAAAAACTATCCCCCCCCCCCTTTTCCCTTCGGATTTATTTTTAAGCCAATCGCAATTTTGGCGGGAATAAGATTTTAGATACATTTTTTATGGCGCCGATAAACGACGGCTATCCTCTCGAATAGGAAGGAAGTATAAAAAAAACATAGAAATAAAATATTGACAGATATATTTGAATTCGTTTTCAAGTATAATAGTGCAATTTGTTCGTTAATAAATCAAAGAAATTCCACTATGACTATTTTTTTAATTTCATTTTAGGGTTTTTATTTTGCTTAATACAAGTGAAATAAGTGTACTATAAGTTAGGAGTTTTTCGCGCTTTTTTCTATCGTAATTTCTACTGTAAAGTATCTGTAGTGAGTATGAATGAGTATGTTTATTGTTACGCGTCAGACACAAATTAATGTAGTCAATTTAAAATTTTGTCAACAATAGAAATTTTCCAAAGAGCCCTAATAATATATGTTTTGACCATAAAGGTATAAAGGCGGTTAACCGAAACCTTAAAGTTATTGCATACTTAAGGGGCTGGGGAGCCCAGTCGGTTAAGGCGTTCGCCTTGTTTTCAGAAGGTCCCCGGTTCGGGTCCGGACATCGCCAAAATATCTGCCGACCTATAAACGGCCCGCGCAGCCAAAAATGTCCGACGAATAATACCCCGTGTAGAGGGGGTACACGTTAAATATGCTCCAAAATCCCGACGCTGCGTACGATGTCTACCTTAACGGTTGCGTTGGGTGCCTACTCAGATGTCGGCTCCGTCACCTGACTGTGGTTCTAAATTATGACGCCGGTCGCCAATAGCGCTCGTGTAGCTCTAGTGCGACGATATTTCAAACTAAACTAAACTATAGTATACTTAAAAAGCAAACTACCGATGACGAACGGTGGAGCCAACATGACCAATATTATGAATTTCATTTAAAAATCGTTCTATAAAATTATAAAAATGTCTAAACATTTGCAGCTGGCGTAATAAATCTTACGGCTTTTGTATAACACTATAATTTTGTGTTTTTTTTAAAGCTTGTGTTTTGAAGAAAACGGAAAAAACGCGTCGGATCGGTTACAATAAGAAAACGGCAAGTCTGAAAAAATATCGTGTGGTGTGGCGTCGATTTTTTTTTTTCATTTGTACTGTTTTTTTTATGAGTTACTTGTTTCGTGCGAACAAGATTTTGATTTTTTTACTTGGATTTTTTAAACTGATAACCAAAGAGACCATATTACGGGTGGTTGTTTTTTTCTTTTGGAATAAATGTGGCGTCTAAGCAGGTGACTCAATGCTTCAATCGGAGTTTTTCGCGCCTTCGGTCTCGTATGTCTCAATTACATTTCATAGGAGCAAAATAGATGTCATGCGAGTAAGAGTAAGAAAAATAGTTTTTTATGGGGTTTCTTCATCTAATCAATGAGTAAGTTCCAATTTATAAAAATTTCTGACTTTCCTGTACTCAATGATATTAAAATGATTAACGAGATTAATGATAATGCATCAAAACTGCAATTTGTTGCACGATTAACATTTATTTCATTGAGATGTATTTGTATTTAATATTTATAATAAGCTTTCTGTTTTCATTACATTTTAATTGCTGTTTAAAATTTAAGTACATGTTTTATAAAAACTAGCTACTATTTTTATATATTTTAACGACATAAATGAGGGTTATGTTGAATTATCGTCGCACTAGAGCTATAGGAGGGCTATTGGCGACTGGTTGCCATAGTTGTAGTTATTTAAAATGGATATATAAACTTCTCATACAAATCAAGAAGGTTTTTTTTAAAAAAAATTTAGATAGAATATTGATTAATATTTTAATAATTACTATTTAATTAAATGTGTTCATTAACTACCAGTATAGTTAAATAATTAAGTTTTGAAATATGTTAAATATACTACTGTTTTTATAAACTAAGTAAATGTAAAATGATTTATACACAAATCATTTTACAATTAAATTTAATAATAGAAGCTTGTCGTTTAATTTCTGTACAACAAATCAGGTGATTTAAATTATCTAATTAGTTAAATTTTAAATAAAAATATTCTATAATTAAATTTTTCTTAATTGTTACTATAATGGGGTTGTTTCACGGAGGATCTGGCAATAGCTCTGCGGTTTTGTTTTCATGTCTCTCAAATTACTTTTGTTGCTATTCGAAATTGAGTTTTCTAAGTTTTGTTATTTTTTAAATTACAACTTCTTGCTGTACTGGTGGTTGTTTTAATCATTTATCAAGGAAAACTTGCATTGAAAGAAGTTGGAATTTAAAAAAATTAACAACTAAAATATTCTCTTCGGAAACTCACTCCCGAATACCAAAACAACAGTAATTCGGGAGACATGAAAACAAAACCGCAGAGCTATTGCCAGATATTCTCCGTGAAACAACCCCATTTTTGTTAAAAAAATAAGACATTATCTATTAAATAATACAAATATGAGTTATGTAAAATACAAACTAATTAATGCTTATAAAAAGTAATTAGTAATACATACTAAATTTTAAATTAATAGTAAAAAACTGCATTTACAATGGAAAAATAAATTAAAAATTAATTTTAATCCAAACAATGTTAATTAAAAATAATTGTAATTAAACATAATTGTAATTAAAAATAATTGTAATTAAAAATAATTGTAATTAAAAATAATTGTATTTAAAAATAATTAAAATAATTGTAATTAAAAATAATTGTAATTAAAAAGTGTAATTAAAAATAATTAAAATAATTGTAATTAAAAATAATTGTAATTAAAAATAATTGTAATTAAAAATAATTGTAATTAAAAATAATTGTAATTAAAAATAATTTTAACTAAAAATAATTTTTATTTATTATAAGTTCCCCCCCCCCCCCCCCCCCCCCAAATTGTCACCCTGGATCCGCCCTTGATCTCACTGAGTTTTATGGGTATTTTTAGTTCTAAAGTTCTATTCTAAAGTAAATTCTAAAAGTTCTAAAATTCTTCGACTTCCTGTTGCTTTACTAAAACGGAAATTCTTATAGAAAAACAAGTAGATTTGTCACAGTAACTGTTACCTAGAACCGCTTCCACACAAAGATTTAAACACCTAAGAAAAAAATATATATATTGATTAATTTTGTTACGCACAGTTTGCTAAATTTATAAGCAGTTCGTAGTAAAAGTGCTTACTCTAAGTATACATCATAGCAAAACTTATCATAACATAACTTTATTTTATATTTTCTTAAATGGAAAAGTAGGCATTGACACGGTGGAGATGTCCGTCTGCATTACTCTTCCAAAATCGGTTCTATTATTTCGAATTTAAAACTTTTTTTTTATAATTGCGTGAAAAAAATCCGATTTTTACACTGTAATTTTAATATCAGACGCGTGCGAAAAGTTATACTTTTTAGAAACAGTGATAAAAAATTACTTTTTTTCACCCAAAAGCAG
This sequence comes from Oedothorax gibbosus, assembly GCA_019343175.1. Taxonomy (NCBI): domain Eukaryota; kingdom Metazoa; phylum Arthropoda; class Arachnida; order Araneae; family Linyphiidae; genus Oedothorax; species Oedothorax gibbosus. The sequence continues at coordinate 28,884,612 of CM033273.1, forward strand.
TGAAAAAAAGTACTTTTTTTCACTCTTTTCATAAGATGCCAACATTTCAAGTAAAATTTCTATTTCATAATATTCATAAAATCTAGAAATTTATTGATCTGCTTTATTTATAAATATTATGCGCGTGAATGTTATTTTTATTTTTGAATCAGTATCCATGTTCAAATGTTTGACTTTAAACTAAAAAATAAGTTTGCCTTTTGTAGTTCCAGAGATTTATCGATGCCGATCTTCTTTACGTAAAAAAATTAGCACGTGAATTATTTTTGAACCAATGGGATTTGATTTTTTTCACGTAATTATAAAAAATAGTGTATGAAACACGTGTGAAAAGTAAACTTTTTAAAACACGTGTCATTATTTTAAAACACGTGTCATTTTTTCACACTTGTTGCATAATAGTTATTTATGCAACAAGTGTGAAAAGTAACACTTTTTAAAACTAGTGGATTTTATTTCACAAGCGAGTGAAATAATGACACGTGTTTTAAAAAGTTTACTTTTCACACGTGTTTTTTTACACGTGAATTATTTTTGAACCAATGAGATTTGATTTTTTTTCACGTAATTATAAAAAATAGTGTATGAAACACGTATGAAAAGTAAACTTTTTAAAACACGTGTCATTATTTCACTCGCTCGTACCTCGCTCTTGAAATAAAATCCACTAGTTTTAAAAAGTGTTACTTTTCAGCATAAATAACTATTTTTTCACCCAAAAGCAGTGAAAAAAAGTACTTTTTTTCACTCTTTTCATAAGAGATGCCAACATTTCAAGTAAAATTTCTTGTGAATCTTCATAAAATCAGGAAATTTATTGATCTGCTTTATTTATAAACTAGCTGACCCGACAGACGTTGTCTTGTCTTTACTATGAATATTGAATTCTAATTGAAGGTTGATCGAAAAATCCATCGATCCTTGGCAAATGCAGCCAAAAATGTCCAAAGAATAATACCCCATGTGGTGGGAGTGCACGTTAAATATTTTTCAAAGTCCCGACACTGCGTACGATGTAAAAGTTGCATTGGGTGCCTAATCAGGTGTTGGCTCGGACTGTGGTTCTAAATAAAGACGCCCGTGGCCACTATCCCTCTTGTATAGCTCTAGTGCGACGATAATTCAAACTAACCCTAACCCATACAACTGGATAGGAATAGCTACACTACGCTAAATTTTTAACTTCGCCAAAAGCCGCCAATGCCAACATTTGCCTTTTTACCATATCATAGCTGTACTAAATTGACAGTTTCATAAACATAAAGTTTTTACGCTATACGTAGAGGAAATTAACATTTCTTAGAAGTATTCATCAGATCTAGAATAGAAATCGCCTTTACTGCCATGATACATTGTAGCAATATCTTCAACAAAAAAAATCAAAATATTTAAATTCTATAAATAAAATAAAATAATGATATTCAAATAAAAATCCTACAAATTAAACTCTCGTGCTCTGACGTGTTTATACTTAATTTTCACTCACGCTGAACGCGCTGAAAATTTTTTTCAAATTAGAAAACGAAATTTATAAATTAAAAGTTCATGACAATACTATTCATTCCTATGGAGAAATCACGTTTTGCACTCCTACACCCGTTCGGGTTCGTTCGAATAACTTACTCATTAAGAACCTTCTCCTGACAATAACAAACACAACGAAAAAAGAATTAGTGAAATCGGTCTAACCGTTCAGGCGTGATGCCGTCACAACGAAAAAATGGGACTTCAATTTATATATAAGATATTATGCGCGTGAATTTTATAATTTTTTTTTATTTTTAAATTAGTAACCATGTTCAAATGTTTGACTTTAAACTAAAAAATAAGTTTGCCTTTTATAGTTCCAGAGATTTATCGATGCCGATCTTCTTTACGTAAAAAAATTAGCACGTGAATTATTTTTGAACCAATGAGATTTGATTTTTTTCACGTAATTATAAAAAATAGTGCATGAAACACGTGTGAAAAGTAAACTTTTTAAAACACGTGTCATTATTTCACTCGCTTGTGAAATAAAATCCACTAGTTTTAAAAAGTGTTACTTTTCACACTTGTTGCATAAATAACTATTTTGTTAGAAAGGTGAAACCTATCTTTTATAATTTTTGTCCGTCTGTCTGTACGTCCTGACGGGCATCTGTCTACCCGTGTGTCGACCCGCGGTTATTTAAAATGAATGTTTGCAGAAAAATTTAATTTTGTTATATAAATCAGTTTGAAAAAACGTCATAATATGTAGCACAATGTGATACTTTGATGCCCCATCATTTATTTATCACGAAAGCGGCAACAGCATTCCTTTTTTTGCACAAAATCCTGGGAGCCAAAAACATGGGGGTGCTGTGCCGCTTTCTTAATAAACTAACTAGCTTTATAAACCCGGCGTTGCACGGGTGTACCCTTAATAACGGTGATTGTTTCTTTTTATGTAAACATTTATTTCATGCCAATTGATCCCTTCTCCATTGGTCAGCACTCCATCGGTATATTATAATTTCCTCCCATTCTAATATCAGCATTAATTTTTAAAAATAGAAGTCCGATTGTATCCAGGCCCTTCTAGAAGTTAGAAGGCTTTCCCATATGGGCCGTGTTAAAATTGTCAAATTAGCTATGATATAATGGCCAGTTTCTATTTGCCCGAAAATGCCCAAAATGTGGTAAACATTCCACTCCATATTCGACCACTCGACAGGGCTGAGGAGCCAAGTCGGTAAAGGCCTCGCATGCGATAGGTCCCAGATTCGGGTCCGGGCATCGTCAAAATAACTGCCGACCTATAAACGGCAAATGTATCCAAAAATGTCCAACTCCATTTGGTGGGAGTGCACGTTAAATATTTTTCAAAAGTCCCGACGATGCGTACGAAGTCGCCCTTAAAAGTTGCATTGGGTGCCTACTCAGGTGTCGAATCGTCACTTAACTGTGGTTCTAAATTAAGACGCCCGTGGCCAATAGCCTTCGTGTATAGCTCTAGTGAGACGATAATTCAAACTAACCCTAACCCATACAACTGGATGCAAATAGCTACCTTACGCTAAATTTTTAACTTCGCCGAAATCCGCCAATGCCAAAATTCAATCGGCCATTATATCATCTGTACCAAATTTCCAGTTTCATAAACATAAAATACATACGCTATATATACGTAGAGAGAATCGGCATTTCTTCGAAGTATTCATTATATCTAGAATAGTTATCGCCTTTACTGTCATGAGACATTGTAAAAATTTCTTTATTTCTTACCATTTGTAAACATCAATTAAATTAAATTCGGTAACAAAAAAATCAAAAGATTTAAATTCTATAAATAAAATAAAATAATGATATTCAAATAACAATCCTACAAATTAAACTCACGTGCTCTGACGTGTTCATACTTAATTTTTGCTCACGCTGAACGCGCTGAGATTTTTTTCAAATTAGAAAACGAAATTTATAAATTAAAAGTTCATAACAATGCTATTCCTATGGAGAAATCGGCTCACGTTTTGCCTTCCGACACCCGTTCGAATTTCGAAAAATCGCTTCTTAAGTGGTACGCCTACGATATAAAAAGAATATTTTCCTAAAATTTGGTAGCTCTACTTCCAGTAGTTTGGGCCGGGCGTTGATACGTGAATGAATGAGTGAGTCAGTCAGTCAGGACTTTGCCTTTTATATATAGATAAACCATGGAATCACATTGTGTTATAAATATTATGTCATTTTAAACTATTTATACGAAAAAAAATTCATTCATATATTCATTTTAAATAAATTTATCATGCTAATGTGGATGTGGCAACGCCGTTTGAAATAAATAACAATTTATATTTCAATACTAGTCAAATGGGTAGACCGTTGACCGACAGGTCAAAAATGTCCGTCCGAGCGTATCTCTGATGTCAACCTTTTCTAACAAAAAAGAATTTTTTGAAAACGAACGGATAGAACTATGATTTTGGAAGGGAGGTACGGACAGACAGAGATACGGACATCTCTACAATGCCAATACCTACGTTCAATATTTTTTTTATTCTTTTGAATAAAAAAAGGAAAGTATGCACAACATTTATGAAACTATATTAGTAGATTATAATGATTATATTATAAAATGGAAAATGGCGGTTTTCCTAAAATCAAAACATGATAAACATTTAGAAATTTTATTTTTCGCTTCTTAATCGAACAATTTTCTATGTTACAAATCGCATTTCCTGAAAAATTTCTGATTGAAAACCAAGATTTGTTAATTTTTGCCAGATTTAAATAAACGTACAGAGTGAACATCAACGAACTATATTATTAAAAGTTAATGCATAAGATAAAATTGGAATTGGGAATGCTACTGATTTAAATTGTTTTACAGAAGGAAGAAATTAGAAACAGGAAATCTTAAAAATAGGATATTTTTTTTGCTTCGGTTCCAAAAGTTTACCACCCCAGCCTACACGGTGAGGCCTACCAGGGACCTACCCCCAAGCCCCATTCTATTTCGAATTTTTTCTTCGCGGTCGTAGTAGCTAGGCCCCAGCTGAGATGTATGACGTCACAATGTAGAGGTACAACAATGTAAATTCCTATGGGGTTTAAGAGTCATGAAGCCGAATTTCACCCCTTGAAAATCGTAATGGTATTCATATGGAGAATCTTCTCAGACTAATTGTCGCCACAGTTTTAATATCTTATACTTACTTACATATCTTATACTTATGATTACAGCCTTTGTTTCTAATTCCTTTATACTTCATTCATTGTCGTTTTAAATTAGAAAAAGGTAAAGTAATCAGAAATATGAAATTAGTTAGAATTTTGTTTTTTAAACTAAAATGTAAAATATAAATTATGGATCTCTATCAGTATTCATGAGGATCACTTTCAGAAGAATTTTACGCATTATTCGTTGGGTTGCTTAGCAAACAATTTTTTCTGCTGAAGCACGGAATGTGCAAAAATACAAGATGGAAAATCAGAAACTGTTAAAGACACCGTTTTTACAAAACGCCTATCCATAGAATTCGGCACATTCGTGTTTGTGATATTTGCGACCAACGATGGTAATTTCAACACGAATATTAGGGTATTTTTACAAAAAAAAATATTTTAAATACTTATACTTTATATACTTATACTGTACTTAGAATTACAAAAGTTATTTTCGAACACAAAAGAATATCACCGTTGTTCTTTTTAGTATTATTTTAAGAAAAGGAATTTATAAAATTTACTGAGTCTGCAAAGGCTCAATCAGGCAAAAGCAACCTCGTTTGAGAAAGGTCGAAAACTCGAAATGAATATTTGATTTCTTTTAATACAAAAAAAAAAGATAAACAAGTCGATAGAAAACGGCATTAGGTTTTCACAAATACGGCAACGCATAAATATAATATTAAAAATCATTAAAAACGAAAATAAAAAATATTATCCACGAAAAAAATTGCGCAATTTTTTTAGAAATAATTTATAAACAATTTTAAACCGTTCTTCATATGTGTATTTAAGTTCTTTTTTCCAAAGAGCTATTCTCGATTTTGGCCTTTTCATCATTTTGTCATTTACCGGGAATCTTTATAAGAAATCGTTATTTTACAATTTTACAATTCATGAACATCAAAATATCGATGAATTGATAACTCATAACATCGATATTTTTCAATTCATAATAGAAATAAAAAAAAATTCCAAAGTAATTAAAATACAGTAGAAACATATAATGTATGTGAATGTGATATATCGTACAAATCTCTATAAAGTTATAATATTAACCACATAAATCTCTATAATATTCAAATATTAATATTCAGTTCTTTCTTAATAACTCTCAGTTGATGTCTTGTCGATCCATCGAACAGTTTCCCGCGTTCTGTTAGGCGTCAATACATTCTTTCCCAGAGAAATCGCAGAAGCAGAGGGAAAAGCGTGGTGCTATGATACAAGGCAATAAATCACATCGCAACCTCGCCGATTCAAACGAAACAAGAAAAAAGTTTCAATCAGACGTCTAGTTTGGCGCCGACATAGCTTCATTTGGCCTATTGTAAATTAATGGTATTATAAAAAAAATTCTTGATGCGCAATAAGGCGCTTTTTTTTAAAGCAAGGTGCTAAATACAAAGAAATATAATTGTTAATAATAAAAAATATTTAAATTGTTCAAATTCTTAATTCTAAAAAGGTTTAATCTTTTCCTGTTTTCTTCACTCCCAGTATTGATTTAATATTTTTTGATAAATTAATTTATAAATTATGGTGAGGGGTTGGGTAAATTTATTAAAATACACAATTTTGTTTTGTAAGCTTTTAGAATACTAGAAAAATAGTTAAAATTTTATGAGAAATTTATATAAAAAATATTTTTCAAAATACTTAAAAACTATTTTTATTGTTTAATTGTAATTTTAAAAGGGTTAATATTTTAAAGCTAGAAATAAACACACATCTCTAAAATATAATAAAAAAAATGAGGCAGTAGGGATTCACAGCAGTATTTAAATCCGCGGATGAAAATCAATTGTAATAATTATTTTTGCAAAAAAAACGCACTTTTTTGTGTTATAACTGTAGAAGGATAATATTTTTAAGCGAAAAATAATAATACATAACAAACATATAATAAACAGGAGAGTTTATGTTCTTATTCAAATTTTAACCATTGTAACACCGCAAAAAACGCCAAATGTTTTTACGGTATTGTAAAGTGTTAATTCCAAACTTTTATTGCAATTATAACCGAAGATAAACCTTGAGAAACCATATAAAAAAACTACAAAAGGTTAAAAAATAAATCGAATTAATAGTTGGAGATTTTTTTCTAGCCCTTTATAGAAAGCATACAAAATATTTATCTGACTCAAAAAGTAACAAAGGAAATAAAAATAGTTATTTATGCAACAAGTGTGAAAAGTAACACTTTTTAAAACTAGTGGATTTTATTTCACGAGCGAGGTACGAGCGAGTGAAATAATGACACGTGTTTTAAAAAGTTTACTTTTCACACGTATTTTTTATAATTACGCACTATTTTTATACACTATTTTTTATAATTACGTGAAAAAAATCATATCTCATTGGTTCAAAAATAATTCATGTGCTAATTTTTTTACGCAAAGAAGATCGGCATCGATAAATCTCTGGAACTACAAAAGGCAAACCTATTTTTAGTTTAAAGCCTAACATTTGAACATGGATACTGATACGAATTTTGAGCCTCTAGAAGAGATAGAAATATAGAAACTTTTCATACACCTTTTCGTAAATTTTTCTTGATTTTTCCGGAAGCATATTTGAAGTAACATCATTAGCTGCTATTTTTATCTCTTCTGGAAGCTCAAAATTCGTATCAGTATCCATGTTCAAATGTTTTACTTTAAACTAAAAAATAAGTTTGCCTTTTGTCCAGAGATTTATCGCAGCCAATCTTCTTTACGTAAAAAAAATTAGCACGTGAATTATTTTTGAACCAATGAGATTTGATTTTTTTCACGTAAGTTTTACTTGAAATGTTGGCATCTTATAAAAAGAGTGAAAAAAAGTACTTTTTTTCACTGCTTTTGGGTGAAAAAAAGTAATTTTTTATCACTGTTTCTAAAAAGTAAACTTTTCGCACGCGTCTGATATTAAAATTACAGTGTAAAAGTCGGATTTTTTTCACGCAATTATAAAAAAAATCTTTATGACATTTATTGAATACTTGACTACAATTACCAACGACTTTTTCCAAAAATTTTGAAATTTTTAAAATCTACTTTTGTTCAGCCAGATTTGGACAAATGCTTTTGATAAATTCTATTTTAAATTTAAGGAAAAAATTGTAGATTGCCTTCTTTCTTAGGGGCTGGGGAGCCCAGATGGTTAGGCACTCGCCTAGCATGCGAAAGGTTCCAGGTTCGGGTCTGGGCATCGTCAAAATAACTGCCGACCTCTAAACGGCTCGTGCAGCCCAAAATGTCCGACGAATAATACCGTGTAAGGGAGTGCACGTTAAATATCCTTCAAAGTCCTAACGCTGCGTACGATGTCGCCCTTAACGGTTGCGTTGGGTGCCTATTCAGGTGTCGGCTCGTCACTTGACTGTGGTTCTAAAATACGACGCCCGTCGCCAATAGCCCTTGTGTAGCTCTAGTGCGACGATAATTCAAACCTAACCTAACCTTCTTTCTTAAACAGAAATTCATTTTCAATCGCCAATTACACAGTGAATTATGATATAATGAAAAAAAAAAACATCTGCCGCTGTCATAATAAAACAAAATCCTATCGAATCGGCAACCCTGGAACGCGAAAAAGAAACAATGATCCGTTGGCTGGAAACTCTTGTAAGGTAATATTTATATACAAAATGATCTGAATGCAATTTAATCAAAATACACTTTTCATTCTATTAAAATTACCACATTTTCTCAAATAATATTCAAATATGTTAGACCTTAAACGAAATTAACTTTTAAACAAGTTTTTTGGATGGATTCGCAAATAATTTATGGAACTCTTTACATCCGCGGAAAGATCTTCTCGATAGCATATTTCTATTTACCCTACTTAGGTTGTCCCGTAGTTTTAGTTTATAGTTTTAACTTCTGATCCACTCTCCTCACAACCATTAAGAATAGACTCGACATGTGAGGTTGGGTGTGCTTTGGCGGCTTTTCAGCGCCCCTCTTTAACAGCCGTAAATGGCTTTATCTTTTACTACTTTAAATTAAATATTTAATATGAACTAAATGAAATCCTTAGACATCTAATCTCTCTCCCTTTTTAGAAAGAACTTAAATAATAAGTATGCTCTTCTGTGAAAAGGAAAAATCCTTTTCATGTACATATCAGAAGTTAATACCCTCAATAAAGTCAAGTAAAATGAAAACAATGCACAACTCAAACGACGCCATGAAAACTTAAAATAAATATTTCCAGCTTGTCACTATATATGTCGATACATTTGCATGAACCGATATTTAAGGTTTAAATCCCCTTTAAATATTGATTAAAGCTTTAATTATTTTTTTACGAAAAGAAACTTTTTTTTTACAAGACAATAGCAAACAAATCAGACGGAACGGTCGTTCCGCCCGCCAATCTCAAAATAACGCCAAGGGCTAAACGGCTGTGCCGTGATGTATATATTACTCAAACATTTCGCCATGTTAAACGAGAAATCGATTTTATTTTCAATCAGGCAAGGCAAACTGAACTTACTTTGTAGAACAATACAAAAATACCGTAGAGAGGTTTCGTGGATTACTTTACATAAAAAAAAAATTGGTTATTCTAGAGTAAAAAAACAGGTCAGAAAAAAATTATGGAAATTTACGACAATGAAATCTTCCGAGCAGTTTTAGTCAAATTTGAAATTTTGCCCTAATTTTTGCTCAGTCCTACAACCTACAACCATTACTAGACCATTAATCTGGAAGCGGTTTTTACTAAACGTTTAAGAATGCCTCAATTCATCATCTGACATAGGTTTGAAGTTTCAAAAGTGAATCTTACTATTTTTAATTAATTAAAATCTATATTACCTTTGGCGGTATGGTTGCGCAATAAACAAGCCGCATCCTAGCGGTCACGTACCTCCGAAAACGCGCCAAGGTTTGCTATATTTTCGTCGAAGAGCGTCGGAGCTTGAAAACACAACGAACAAGACGCTTATAAAAAAACACGGGACAACCTAAGTAGGGTAAATAGAAATATGCTATGGAGAAGATCTTTCCGCGGATGTAAAGAGTTCCATAAATTATTTGCGAATCCATCCACAAAACTTGTTTAAAACGTTAATTTCGTTTAAGGTCTAACATATTTGAATATTATTTGAGAAAATGTGGTAATTTTATTAGAATGAAAAGTGTATTTTGATTAAATTGTAATCAGATCATTTTGTATATAAATATTACCTTACAAGAGTTTCCAGCCAACGGATCATTGTTTCTTTTTCGCGTTCCAGGGTTGCCGATTCGATAGGATTTTGTTTTATTATGACAGCGGCAGATGTTTTTTTTCATTATATCATAATTCACTGTGTAATTGGCGATTGAAAATGAATTTCTGTTTAAGAAAGAAGGTTAGGTTTGAATTATCGTCGCACTAGAGCTACACAAGGGCTATTGGCGACGGGCGTCGTATTTTAGAACCACAGTCAAGTGACGAGCCGACACCTGAATAGGCACCCAACGCAACCGTTAAGGGCGACATCGTACGCAGCGTTAGGACTTTGAAGGATATTTAACGTGCACTCCCTTACACGGTATTATTCGTCGGACATTTTGGGCTGCACGAGCCGTTTATAGGTCGGCAGTTATTTTGACGATGCCCAGACCCGAACCTGGAACCTTTCGCATGCTAGGCGAGTGCCTAACCGTCTGGGCTCCCCAGCCCCTAAGAAAGAAGGCAATTTACAATTTTTTCCTTAAATTTAAAATAGAAGTTATCAAAAGCATTTGTCCAAATCTGGCTGAACAAAAGTAGATTTTAAAAATTTCAAAATTTTTGGAAAAAGTCGTTGGTAATTGTAGTCAAGTATTCAATAAATGTCATAAAGATTTTTTTTATTTCCTTTGTTACTTTTTGAGTCGTATTGTACGAAAAGTGAATACTTCTGATGTACATTATTAATTTTTTTAATTTTGTTAAAATAGTTTTATAGTTTCTCGGTTTTCAGAAATATTTTGTATGCTTTCTATAAAGGGCTAGAAAAAAATCTCCAACTATTAATTCGATTTATTTTTTAACCTTTTGTAGTTTTTTTATATGGATTCTCAAGGTTTATCTTCGGTTATAATTGCAATAAAAGTTTGGAATTAACACTTTACAATACCGTAAAAACATTTGGCGTTTTTTGCGGTGTTACAATGGTTAAAATTTTGAATAAGAACATAAACTCTCCTGTTTATTATAAGTTTGTTATGTATTATTATTTTTCGCTTAAAAATATTATCCTTCTATAGTTATAACACAAAAAAGTGCGGTTTTTTTTGCAAAAATAATTATTACAATTGATTTTAATCCGCGGATTTAAATACTGCTCTGAATCCCTACTGCCTCATTTTTTTTATTTTTTTAGAGATGTGTGTTTATTTCTAGCTTAAAAATATTAACCCTTTTAAAATTACAATTAAACAATACATATAGTTTTTAAGTATTTTGAAAAATATTTTTTATATAAATTTCTCATAAAAATTTTAACTATTTTTTAGTATTCTAAAAGCTTACAAATCAAAATTGTGTATTTTAATAAATTTACCCAACCCTCACCATAATTTATAAATTAATTTATCAAAAAATATTAAATCAATACTGGGAATGAAGAAAACAGGAAAAGATTAAACCTTTTTAGAATTAAGAATTTGAACAATTTAAATATTTTTTATTATTAACAATTATATTTCTTTGTATTCGGCACCTTGCTTTAAAAAAAAGCGCCTTATTGCGCATCAAGATTTTTTTTTATAATACCATTAATTTACAATAGGCCAAATAAAGCTATGTCGGCGCCAAACTAGACGTCTGATTGAAACTTTTTTCTTGTTTCGTTTGAATCGGCGAGGTTGCGATGTGATTTATTGCCTTGTATCATAGCACCACGCTTTTCCCTCTGCCTTTTTACTATTTGTTGTTACCCAAGTTAGGTTGTCCCCGAGTGTAGTCCCGTTACAGCTTCAAAGAAATATGATTAATCAAATATCTGAATCGACAAATCGAAAAAAAATGTCTAATTAATAAACGGAATGCGTCATTTAAACTTTTTGGCGTTTTTATTTAAAGAAAATATATCAACGATAGTGGAATGATTGATCTTGATCTAGAAATGTAATCAGTCATATTTGGTTGCCAGATTCAGTTCATACTAACAATCAAACTTTTAAATACTTCGCTTTTTCTATGAAAAGTAAGAAATAATATTTTTTTGTCTCGGAGGTTATACAACTCTCCATAAACATTGAAATCATGCCGTCTATTTTGCAGCAATATTGTCTCTGTATAATTTGTTATTATTCATGAAACTTGTTCTTGTTAACCTTTCTTATTTCTACCACAAAATAAATTTTAAAAAATAATAATGATATCCCTAACAAAAAATTTCGAAAAAGTAAACAAGCGCCAATCTAAAAAAAAAAACCAATGCGTTTATTTTATAACAAAAAACAAGTCATTATCAAAGGTGTCGCTAAAAAGCTGCGTTATAAAAAGAATGCCAATCTCGTATTTAAAACTTCTTGGTCATAATAATTAATAAATAGTATAATTTAAGTTTCGCTGCCATAAAAAAAATTGCGCTGTTTGAGGTTGGTGCCCATCTTAATCTGCCTAAAAAAATTAAATCACGCAAATGAATTTGAATAACTAAATCAAAATAACGAAGGATACTTAAAAAAAAACTTTAACAAATATATGATCTCAATACATTTATATAAAGGTATAGAGGGTGATTAATATGGACACCAACCTCAAACAGCGCAATTTTGTTATGGCAGCGAAACTTAAATTATACTATTTATTAATTATTATGACCAATAAGTTTTAAATACGAGATTGGCATTTTTTTATATCACAGCTTTTTTAGCGACAACTTTGATAATGACTTGTCTTTTGTTATAAAATAAATGCATTAGGTTGTTTTTTTTAGATTGGCGCTTGTTTACTTTTCCAAAGTTCTTTTTGTTTAATAATTAATCGAGATATATTATAACACAGAATACAAAATAAAGCAGCGTAATAAAAAAAATGTAGTATAACATAAAACTATATAATCAGAATAAATTGTAAAAATCAAGACAAATATTGCAATTATTATTAGTTTTGTAAAAAGTAAAAGATAAAAATTCATTAAACCCCAGCTTGCTTTCAGTTAGTTTAATCGAGCAAGTAAATCATACCAAACTGTTCTATCATTGTCATTCACATTCATTTCTAACCGATTCCTGCAGGTTGTTTTTGTGGTAGAGGGGAGTGTCGTTCAGCCAATCGCTGTCTCCTATTCGAATTATCAAAATCGCACGAACGAAAGGGTCACGTGGTCAAGGGCCAATGTCCGGTGCTTGCCGCGGGGGAACATGGGAAGGAAACGAAACCCAGAGCGCGCAGTTTCGACTAAAAAAAAAAAGTTGCTTTTGAGTTAGAGTTGAAAATGCGATAAATTGTTGCATTATTTGCTCGCCACTTTTTTTACCGCTGCTTTACTGTAAAATTTTAAAGGGGTTCCTTTTAATCGCAGACTAATTGATTGATATTTTGCGACATTTTTTAAAAACATCAATTTCATTATAATGTTTAATATCATTTCTATAATAATGTTTAATATCATTTCTATAATAATGTTTAATATCAATTCGATAATAATGTTTAATATCAATTCTATAATAATGTTTAATATCATTTCTATAATAATGTTTAATATCAATTCGATAATAATGTTTAATAATCTATTTGATAATAATGTTTAATATCAATGCTGATACTAAATAAGTTTGTTGAACATTCAATACTTTTTTGTAAGTTAAATACGGGCACTTTTTTTTTTACCTTTTCAGAATTTTCATCTGAAATGTCTGAATCATATTTTATTTAATTATGGGATAAAATTTGACTATTTTGAACTTTTGAATAATACATGTTTTGTTATATCATTGTGCAAAAATAAAACTATAATACTCTTTTACGAATCATTTATAATTTGTATGTTTCATTACTATAAGAAGAGTCGTGATTTTTTTCTTCAAAACATTCTCAAATAAATATTCAGAATTATTTGCTTTCAATAAAGTAAATGATCAATAGTTTAAAGACATATACTAAAAAGAAAACACGTCTTATTTTAATTTTAATAAAATTAATAGAACGAAAGAATATTTGCCCAACAACTATCATGCAAAATATCCCTGATTACTAAATTTCATTTATGCACTTTCCTTTGAATAGCCTCTAAAGTCGTATTTTTTTTCTACCAATGTAGAACTAGAGCTCTACAAACGGGTTATTGGCGATGGGCATCGTCATGTTTCAACCACAGTCAAGTGACGAAACTGACCGACGTTACGAAAAACCGTGACTCATTACTTACTTCTCAATAAATATTATTTTTGAGCTACACTGTACATGCCATGCAATTAACACCGAGGTTGTTAAAATTTGGCAGCCAGCCCAACCAACACGTAATCGTGACCCAGATTTAAGAGTGCTATTTTTGGTCGTTCTGAAAATCCGCGCACTTGTCTTGTCGCTGCGGAAGCAGGCAAGCAGGTCAATTAGATAGATTTTTTTACGATTTTTTTAGTTATACTTTTTTCGTTTTGCCATTATGAAAATGAAGGGGGAATGTCGCACTGATTATTCATAGTTTTCAAAAGTAATAACATTATTATTATTTAAGTAATAATAACAACAAACTAACAAAGATAATAAAAAAACAGTAATTTATTCAATAGGATTTATTGACTTCGTCCAATAAGTTTTTCTAAAAAAAATACTTTTAAGTTTTTTACTTATGCTCAAATCCCAGTATTTACCCAATAACCTATAACAATTGGTGAAATTGCAAAAAGTCTATTGAATTATTGTTGCTATATTCTTAAATGTTAGATTGAATACTTCTTTTGGTTTTGGTTGGTTTTTAGTTTAAGGCTATTCTTAAACTCAAAAATAAGCGGAAAACCTTTTGTTAAAAAAAAGTAGAAATGTTTAGTCTTTCAAAAGGTAGTACTTAATTACAAAATAAACCGAGGACAAAAATTCTTCGTTGTTTTCTAGGGTTGGTAGTTTATTCAAATCTGTTCATATCAGCAATACTTTACAATGGGCGTGCGTGCAAGCATTAATAACACAAAACCCCCTGAATATCTTATTTATTATTATGTATTTATAGAAATTGAGCCAGAGCTACAAGTTTCAAGTAATGCCTTTTGACAGAAACTAAAGTCAATGAAACTTTTGCACTTTTCTATAGTATATAAAATGTACAACATTACACTTTATGTACTAGAATCGATAACTTTTCTGTTTAAATCCAATACTTTTTCTCGCAGAATTTATTTATTAAAAAGCTAGAAATTTAAGCTGAATTAATAATTATTGCTGCATTTCGAAAAAGTTACAATATTACAACCAATTTAAGGTTATTTTAAACTGGTCTTATCAAAATTGTTTTAACTTGTAAAAATATTTTATATCTACAAATGGAGTAACGTGTAAAAAGATTTTATGTCTTCAAATGAGTTGAAATATTTGATGCATGCTATAATTTTGTTTTCCATACATTTCTGAAATTTGATTTAATTCTAATAAAAAGGGTCTCGACAACAATACCTGGTAGTCGTGGACAAAAAAAGGGAACAGACCTCGCTGTTGAGGCACTGTTTGTCGGAGGCATAATTGTGATACGTCATTTTAACGGAAATAACGTTCTGAGTTGATTGGTCAACTTAAAAATTTCCTAAGGGGTCGTCTTCATATTGAATTTAATACCAACTTCAAAATTTCCAATGGCAACACCCAATTTTTTTAGTATAGAAATGTTCAGAATCGTCAAAATACCCCAAATATCAATTTTCATTGCCAGATTCTTTATAGTTTAGGATCTACACAACTAAACGTATTTGGCGAAAAACGGGGTCATCTCCATATATACATATATTATTTATAGGTCTGCATTTTTCCGATATGGTTTTTTTTGCCGAATTCTTTCTGTAACATTTCTTTTTTGCTTGGGGTGAGGGTTTGGCGGCAGGATGAGTGCATTAACATCCCTATAGAGCTACAGAAAGTATATTGGTTATGAGCTAAGGTATTTTATACGACTGCCAAGGAATGAAACCGTTTTATTACTTTTGTGAATATATTGATTTATATGTAGTTTTATGGAGGAGCTGTAGGTGATTTAACGTCCTATACGAAGGATATTGGCAAAAGCCTTTGTAGTTTAAACAGTGATAAAGTGACGCCATCATCTGAGCTGGCACTCAAAGCAACTAATGACTTCGTACGGGGGATCACGGCAGGAGTTTGGTCCACGACGCATTAACCTGCGCCAATTCTATATATATATGGTGCTATTTATTGGTGGAACATTTTTTGTCCAGCATGATTCGTTTATTGAACGACTAAGGCGAGAAATAACCCTAAAATGTATCCTCCGTGGCATTTCGCCTTAACGCATTTTGCCAAGACTGTGCTATTGGTGGAGAAATATGGATTTATATTAAAGATTTTTGAAAGAGTATTGGTGAAGATTTGTGTGTGTGTGAAGATCGCGTTGAACTGTAAAAGAAGTTGAACTGTTTAGGTTTGCAAGCGTTCAAGTAGTTTTTAACAATATATATTTTTCTTTTGGTATTTAGATTGTATGCTATTAAAATGAGAATATTTAATTAGGTAATTAGGAATAGGTAATTAGGTAAGGTAATTTAATCGTTTCCGGCTGTCTATTTCTAGCCTCCTTTATAAAGCATTATACGCCAATAATGCATTGCAATTTAGAACTCTGGTCAACCGACGAAGTCGACCCCTGAGCGGGCACCCAACGGAACTTCGAGCGACATCGTATGCTAACCCCGACGGAATACGTCTATGGTATGGCTAGAACAGGGACAAAACCAAGAACCTTCTCAGGGGGAGGGGCTCGTCGATTAAGAATCTCAGCCACTGGAGAGGAGGGGGGGGGGGTGATATGCTTGATTTTTAGTTTGGTTTGAAAAGATTGAAAGAACTTCGCAGGTAGAGTTACACATTGCTCTTGGAGGCGGGACTCGTAATTTTTATCTTTGGTAAAGTGACGAGGCTGATATATGAGCGGGCACCCCAAAAACAAAAGTTTTTTGTGGGGGAAGTCATTCTATGCAGATAAATGAAGGCTGTTTGCAGCGATATTGTGTTTTTTAGAGTTTACAGATTTGTCGGTCAAATTATGAAAACTACCGCTCCTTGTAACTAGATTTTCTCGCCAAATATAAAGATAAGATCCCCATAGTCACTCATTCTTTGATAGAAAGATTATCGCCGAAAATCGCGCCAAATGAGTGAAGTAAGTTTTAAAGCTCTTAAAATTTTTTGTTAGTTATGTGCCAACTGGATAGACTAAGATTATGTGGATAATTTTAGTGACGTTTCAAATAGTTTATGACCACGATTTTCGTCTGTCGGGAGTTGGGTTGCATAACGGATTTTTGATTAAATTTTTTCAAATAGTTGAGATGCTATCCACAACCTTATCTTATGGAGCTGTAATGAGCTGTTTGTGAGCGATCTTCGTTCTTAGATCTTTTATAAATTCCATTCTTCAAGCATGTTCCATGTATCTTATCACAAGTTCGAACTTTTTATATAGATTTGGTTATGTTAGGTTTGAAACATCGTCACACTAGAGCTACACGAGGGCTATTGGCGACGGGCGTCGTATTTTAGAACCACAGTCAAGTGACGAGCCGACACCTGAATAGGCACCCAACGCAACCGTTAAGGGCGGCATCATATAGATTTGGTGATTTAGGCAATCACATTTTAAACCATTCTGTATTTAACCATTTTGTGAAATTATAAATTAAACTTCTTGAAACTTCAAAGTTCGAAAACTTCATTTTCTTGCCAAATATATCGCCAAAGCTTAACAAAGTAGCAACATTTTCGCCATATAACGTGACAAAGGGGCTAAATGTGGTTTGTGGCTCAAAATCGAAGGTTTTTTTTAATGCAAAGGGTCTCTACCCCTTATTTCTATCGATCGCCAACCCCGGTGAAAGACTGACTTTTTTGGTGATTTTAAATGTTTAATGTTGTTACAAAATTAAAAAATGTAACAATAAAAATTTAGATAGTCAATTTAAAGTCGAACATGAATGGAAAAATTATAAAAAAAATATTTTTATTGTATAACGAATTTAAATTTAATTGTTATAAAGTAATTTGTTAATCTATGATATAATATTCGTTTGGACTTATTTGATAATATATCGGTTTTTTTTTAATCAAAGAATGAAAGAAAAAAGATGTTCTAAAAGAACTAAAATAGCCATAGATATTATAATTACAGTATTAGACTGGCTGATCACGTGACCTCCAATGCTAACGACGGGACGCGCATGGAGGCTTTTTAAGAGGGCATAATGGCCAGTGTTGCTACCACTTTAAGGAGAAAATACTACGAAATAATACCATTTATTTCAAAAACTTCAACAAAAAAAATACTAAAAAAGGATTTAAAAGTCACTAAAAATATTCCAAAAAGCAGCATAGTATTTTTACGATATTTTTTAGTAATTTTAGAATTATTCTAAATACTTATATGCTCTTTAAACTTTATAACTAAACTTTTAACTTAATTTTCGAATTTATTTTAGAATTATTCTAAAATTACCAAAAAATATCGTAAAAACACTACTGCATTTTGGAATATTTTTAGTGACTTTAAATCCTTTCTAGTATTTTTTTTTTGTATTTTAGAAATAAATGGTATTATTTCGTAGTATTTTTCTCCCTAAAGTGGCAGCAACACTGGCCATTATGCCCTCTTAAAAGCCTCCATGCGCGTCCCGTCGTTAGCATTGGAGGTCACGTGATCAACCAATCTAATACTTTAATTATGATAACTATGAAAATAGCCTACTTTCCAATTACTTAAATACTTACTAATTTTCTAATCGGAAGACAAGTAGGTTTTGTAATAGTAACTGCCACCCAAACCGATTCTACACACGATTTTATACAAATAAGAAGAAAAAAATCGCACCCAGCTTGCAGTTGTAATTAAAACTTTTAAAAAACTTTTTTAAACTAATTTGAAATTCAAATACTAATTAAATGGGAAATTCGCGACAAACAGAAGACAGATGTCCGTCCGGACGTACAGACAGACGGACAAAAAGTATGAAAGTTGGGTCTCTGAGGACATACTTT
Source organism: Oedothorax gibbosus (assembly GCA_019343175.1). Classification (NCBI taxonomy): domain Eukaryota; kingdom Metazoa; phylum Arthropoda; class Arachnida; order Araneae; family Linyphiidae; genus Oedothorax; species Oedothorax gibbosus. Next base: position 28,903,470 of record CM033273.1, read on the forward strand.
CTAACAATTTTTTTATTAAATAAGAAGGATAGTACCGATTATGAAGGGGTTCGGCGGCCAGACAGACATCGTCAGCCTGTCATAGTATATTATTTTTTATATAAATATAAATGAAGATGATTTATTGAACTGCAAAACTAATTGTATAATATTTCATATTATAATTGATGTTGTTTTTAATTGTTTTATTTAAAAGTTTGGCTACCTTTATCTCGGGTTTAATTATCGAGGGAATCACCTACCTTCGCCTACTTTAACGTTATACACTTAATACACGTATAACCTGTAATTAAATTCAAGTTTTTTTTTCCAAAACTCTTCATGTTCAGCTTAAATAGATTTTTGATTTAATTTACTTCGCAGAAAAGTAAACTATGTTCGTAACAATCATTTTTAATCACCAAACGATCGGTCCAATCTTGATTGTTGACGTTTTTCCATTTTTATACGGTCCCCTATTTCAAAATACAAGCTTATTATCATCATAACTCAAAAAGTTTTGCTAGTAGAATTACGAAATTTTGCACTTTTCATTAACTTTTGATCCTGAATCCATTTCTGCAGAAAAATTAATGGGTTTATATTCATATTTTTTCGAAAAAAATATTAATATTTTTTGAAAAAATAATAAATATTTATTAAATTATATAAAAGTATTTTAACTTTGTTTGGAAATTTGTAAAGTAACTCAGAAAAAAATATCGTCTGGCTACGTATATTATTAATGGAGATATGATCAAAAGTTTGGAAATCTCATTTAACATTATGATCATAAACTTTCTGTAACCATAAACTCAAAAACTAATAGAAATCTGGCAACGAAAATTGATATTTGGGGTATTTTGACGATTCTAAACATTTCTATACCAAAAAAATTGGGTGTTGCCTTTAGAAATTTTGAAGTTGGTATTAATTTCAATATGAAGACGACCCCTTACGAAATTTTTGTGTTGACCAATCAACTCAGAACGACATTTTCCGTTGAAATGACGTATCACAATTATGCCTCCAACAAACGGTGCCTCAACAGCGAGGTCTGTTCCCTTTTTTTTGTCCACGACTGTACCTAAGCACATCGGGAAGGATAGCGTATCGTAGAAGATAGGGTGAATTTGATTCAGTATCTCTAAAGTATATATAGACAGGGGTGCCTACAAGGGGGGTCAACGACGCAGACTGCGTCGTTGAAATTTTAGGGGGGGGGGGTTGAATTTTTTATAAAAATTATTAATAAACAGCCAATCTTGATAAAAAAAACTCAGCTAACTCTGATTCTTACTCATTATCTGCCCCCCCCCCCCACCAGCCGACGCAACACCGGGGGGGGGGGGGGGGGGGGGGGGGGGGGGGGGGGGGGGGGGGGGGGGGGGGGGGGGGGGGGCTCAGAACTTGTACTCTGGCGAATTTTTATTTGGTTTAAAATAAAACACAAAGTGGCAAGATAATCAAAAGTGGCTCCAATTTTTTTTTACATTTTTGCCTTCAAAGAATAGGGATGGGCAACCATAATTCAAAGCAACACCAGGGAAAAAAGGAGTTATAAATTATGTTCGTTGGCGTCTTCCAGACGATACGATTTCTGACAATTATTTCCAATAAACAATCCGATCACTGCAACAAAGTGTAAACACTCATAAATCGCACGCAGTTTATAAAACATTTCGGTGAATTGATGACGTTCGCATTATAGTTTGTCTGGAATGGAAGCCAATGGAATCAATGAGATATTCCCGCCATATTTTGCAGCTGGCTCATAAATCTTTCGAACTTAACTTTGTATAAAATTTTTACGCATTAATGACCTTCGGATAATATTTTTGACTTTTTCCCGCCAAATTAGACTCGAAGCCAAAATAACTAAATGATTGCTTGAGAATCAGTAGGAAAATACTTGTCGTCTTGTCTCAAATGTGACGGGTCTGGGTAATTGAAGATAATTAAATAGTGCAATTCCGAGTTTCACGGTAAGAATTTTGTTATATTTAACTTTAATTTTTTAAATTTTAGGTTTTTTTTAAGTGAAGCAATCTCTGTAAACCTTATAAAATATTTCTAATGTGTTTGATAATGTCAAATGTGTTGTAATGTAAATAAAAAGCTATTACCAAGATAAACTTTTTTTATGCATTAAGAATTGAGGGAATGAATTGGAAGCCGTTTTTGAACGGATCACGTGTCCGGCTATTTTTATTGTTTTAAAAAATAATATAATTACATAAATTTTTGAGTGGAATTTTTTACCAATTATTTTTGATTCCGATAGCTTTGGCTGTAAAGAAAACCTTTTTAAAGGAAAATTAAAAATAGCTTGTAATTCCGTATTATAAAAGAATTGCGGCATTTTGAAAGTTTCGCACTTTTGTGTTGTATGTAGATGAAAAATAAATGCATTTTTTGGAGTGAAAGTGAAATTTATTGATTTTAAATAATAAGAAGAAGTCTTCAGAATAAGTTAGAAAAGTTTGTGGCTCAAAACTTTTGAAATTTTTTAAATAAAATACATTTTAAATATTGATCCAGTAAAATTAGTTATTGAAGGATCAACATTCATTTAAAGTTGATGGAGCAACGTATATACAGGAAAAAAGTTACATTAAATATGCCTGTTTGACTTTGGTTAATTTGCAGTTTCACTGCAAGGTTTATGTGTTGAATAAATTAATATGTTGGGCACGAAACTTTTGCTCACCACTGTACTCAGAAAAAGAAATTAGAAGAGTATAAAAACTAATATTCAGTTCAATACAATATTTCTGCACTTTGTTTTCTCAACATTATTATTCGTTTTATAAATTGAATTTAATTACATTTTATACAAAACTAGCTTTATAAACCCGGTGATACACGGGTGTACCCTTACTAACGGTGATTGTTTTTTTTTTATGTAAACTTTTATTTCATACCAATGGTTCCCTTCTCCACTGGTCAGCACTCCATCAGTATATTATAATTTCATCCCATTCTAATATCAGCATTAATTTTTAAAAAAAGAAGTCCGATTGTAACCAGGCCCTTCTAGGAGGGCTTTCCCATAGGCCGTGTTAAAATTGCCAGATAGCTATTATATAAGGACAGTTTCTATTTGCCTCCTACACGAAAAGCCAAAATGTGGTAACATCCCCAAGTACCTTTCGACCACTCGACAGGTAGCATTTGGTAGGGCTGGAGACCCCAGTTGTAAAGCGTTCGCATTGCATGCGATAGGTTTCAGATTCGGGTTCGGGCATCGTCAAAATAACTGCCGACCTATAAACGGCCCACGCAACCAAAAAATGTCCAGTGTCCCGAATAATACCCCGTGTGGTGGGATTGCACGTTAAGTATTTTTCAAATCCCGAACGACTCAGTACGATTTCGCCCTTAAAGTTGCATTGGGTGCCTACTCGGTGTCGGCTCGTGCACGTTGACTGTGGTTCTAAATAAGCGACCTGGCCAATACCTTCGTGTATAGCTCTAGTGCGACGATAATTCAAACCAACCCTAACGCATACAACTGGAAGCGAATAGCTATAACATACGTTAAATTTTCAACTTCGCCAAAAGCCGCCAATGCCAAAATTCAATCGGCCATTACAATAGCCCTCATGGGCAGCTCTAGTTCGACGATAATTCAAACTAACCCAAACCCATACAACTGGATGGGTATAACTTCCCTACCTTAAATTTGTTTGTACGTAATTCTCTTTCAATCTGAACGAAATTTCTTTTTAATTGAAAATAAAGAAGTATAAATTCCAATCTTACAATTTTGGTAGCTGTACCTTCAGTAGTTTTGCCTAAGCGTTGATGCGTTGCGTCAGTCAGGACTTTGCCTTTTATATATATAAGATATCTTGGGCCGTTATTAATTTTAAAAAATCGTGATTAGCGTGAGAATTAATCAATAATTTTCTCATTTACTGCTAAAATAGCCAAATTTTAATAATAATTTAAACCTTTATTCATACAAATATTTTTGAACTAAACTAAAAGCTACTAGTTATCATAGAAATATTGCTAGAAAATTTAGAAAAAAATCAATAATTAAATTTACTTATAATATTAATTCGTATTTTTGTTAATTAGGCCAAATAACATTGTCTCTTTAATGTTTTATTTTTGTTAAAAAAAATTTTGGTATTAATAAATATTTTCAATTTTGTACAGTATTCTTTTTGTTGTTTTGTATCTTTATAAAGATTCTTCATACATGTATTGGTTGTGTGCTATGGTTTACTCATAATATTTTATTTTAAATAAATCATAACAATTTAAATAATTTTTTTTGCAAAATATATTAAATATGCACTTTCCTTAACTTTCTGGTAAATTTAAATATCAGTAATATATCTTAGTAATTAAGATAAATTGTTAAATGTTACAAAACTACTCTATCAAGCACTCAATTACGATAACAATTTTCAAATTTTAACTTATTTTTCTGATGCTAATATCTATACATTTATATTAAAACTATAGTTTAACATTTTAGATACTTGTTGGTAAAAAAATCCCATTATTAAAGTACTTAAATTATTTATTATAGATTTTCTAATGTTATAACGAAACACACATTTCGTTATTGAAAGTATGAAGTATGAACTATGAAACTAGAATCACAAAACCATCGTTTAGCCAACTGAAATATTTGGAATTTTGCGCCCTCTATCGGTGAGAATATTAACATTAATTTGCTCTTTCTGAATCTGATTCCAGTAGTTTCGGATTTCAAATATTTTAGAAATTTTGCAATTTTTTGCAAAGTTTCTTCTAACTTCTGAATCAATTAATCGACATGAAATAGATTTATTATTATTTAGGTAAATAGAGATTTATAATTGTTTTAATATGGCAAATATTTTGAACTGAAAATTGTGTCTTTATTGCTTTTAAAGGACTTTAAAATAAAAATTCTAATTAATTTAAGGTAAATTTTAATGTTTTCATCAATTCAATATTTGAAACCACTTTTGTAAATTTTTCATAAATTTCTTACCACTCAATAAGATACTTCAAAAGAAAACAAATGCGAATAAAAAATGGTATACACATAGTAAATAATGATACTTTGATGAATTTTTTTGAATAAATTCAAATTTTATTTTTATAATTACCGAAACCAAATCACTGATCTGTACCAAGATTATAAAATACCATTTCTCAATAGTAAAATAATCCTAAAATTTTTATACATATACATACAAATTTATTTGGTCTGATTTAATACATGTTAAGTCAAAATCGTAAGAGAAGTACAACAATTTTACAATCCTTTAAAATTTACTAATATATATATATTTAGCCTAATAATAACTCTTTTCATATTTCTTATTTTTAAAATTTATTGTGATTATTTATTTTAAAACAAATTTTAAAAAATTCAAAAAATATTTTATTAAAAATCGATCTACCTTATTAACGCAAACTAATAAGCAACTTATTAATTATTTTATATGTACAAAAACTTTTATAAACTAATTTAATATTAAAGTTAATTTCATTTTTAAATTGAATAATTTAAAATTCTTGGGGTATAATAGTGAGGCCGTGACTGCCTATTAATTTAATTATATCTTTATAAAAAATACATTAATAATTGTAATTTTGCTATGCGCCTCTAATTGTCTTTGCACCTTAGTATTTCAGTTAAAATACAAGATTTTATTATATTTATAAACACATAAACTGAATTAGTTACATAAAATAACGAATTTCGTAAAAGCGCCTTTTGAATCGCAGTTGGGCAGTTACCATTGAAATACTGCGCAATTAAAAAAATATATAAATCCTTTGCATTTGTAAAAACAATTATTGAAAAAAATCGTAGGAAAAATATTTCGTGATACATTAAAATGTTGTTTTTCTTAAGTTAAAAGCTATTTTTAAAATATTAAAATAAACACAAATTTCAATGACAGCATTCGTTTTGAAACAACCTGTGTAGCCATCTTGAATCCGAGCATCAATAAGGCCGAAAAAGTTAAACCGATTTTAAGAACTAAAAATCCTATTTATAATATTAAAAAGATGTAAAACCGAATATTACGATGCTATTACATAATTGAGTGCGATAAAAAAAATTTTAAAAAGATTTTTAAAACGTTAAAATAATAAAAAAAATTTTGTTACTATGCATTGCCCTACTGGCTCTCAGATTGCTACGCAGTTATAAGGCGAATTCGCATTTCGCCTCATAAAAACTGTTTTTCTTGCGAAAAAAATATTGTAATATTTTATTTAGGTGTAGAATATACATTTCTAAATATTTCACAATTTTATTTTTAAAAAAATTCATGATTAAATATTTTTAAAATCATTTTTTAAAAACCATGATCGAGCATAGAAAGTGATGGAGTGTGCTATGGTGACTCGAAAAGAAATTATTTCCTTTTCCTTTGGTGAACTCGAAATTAATTTTTTTTCATTACACGTATGGTTGAGATTCCCAGGTATGCCCCCGTGCATTATTTCCATGATATTGAAGAAATTTAATCCTTATTAACTAAAAAACAACGGACGTAGTCTATTTATGAGCGAGAGTGTAGTTCAAATTCGCCTGTTTTATTCCCATTCCAAAAGCACCCGGGCCCAATTTCTTCATTGTAAAATAAAGTTAAGATTCGGGTCTCTCATTTCCAACCGTTTTTGAAACGATCGGGTGTCAAATCGATTTATTAGAAAAGCTTGTAATCGAACAAGAAACACATTTCTCGGTTAGGAAAGTGTTCGAAGGCCTGCCTCTCTGCCGTTGCCGCGCTTCCAAAGTTTACAGCTTTCCGCGACGTCCGCTAGGAGTCTATATAAACCCCTCGATTTCTCCTCCGTCAAACACTCGCTCGTCAGCTGTTTACTGATCTCTTTGCTCCCTCGCATCCCCTTTGTTTTGATTGAGATTTAAAATGGCAGAAACCGAAGTTGCTGCGGCCCCGGCCACCACCCCGAAAAAGGCGAAGGCGGCCAAGCCAAAAAAACCCAAGACCGCCCCGACACACCCGAAAGTGTCCGAGATGGTCAACGCGGCAATCTCCACGCTGAAGGAACGTGGGGGATCGTCGCTGCAGGCGATCAAGAAGTACATCGGGGCCCACTACAAAGTCGACATCGAAAAGCTGTCCCCTTTCATCCGTAAATACCTCAAGAACGCCGTCGTGTCCGGTGCCCTGGTACAGACCAAAGGTAAAGGTGCTTCTGGGTCCTTCCGCATGACCACTGCGTCCAAGGAAAAGCCAACTGCAGCCAAGCCCAAAGCCGTGGCCCCCAAGAAGAAGGCTGCAGTTAAATCCACACCCAAGAAGGCAGCAGCCAAGCCGAAAGCGGCCAAGAAATCCCCCGCAGCCAAGAAGCCCAAGCCGAAGAAGCTGGCCAAAAGCCCCAAGAAGACCAAAGCGGTCAAGCCCAAGGCGCCCAAACCCAAGAAGGCGAAGGCCGTGAAAAAGGCGACGCCAAAGAAGGCGAAAAAGTAAACTTTTTCATCCTTCTCTGATCATCTTCATCATTTGTAAATAGGACATACGTCATTTGGTGGACTCATTTGAACATTCATGCTCCATTGTCATCATCTCAAACAAATGACCTCATTTATTCATCGAACTCGCAACCTCATCATTCATCCGCATCTCCATCTGATCTCATTGTTCACGTGGCATCATTGAGAGGTATATTGTCATCTGAAAAATTATATTTTGTAAGCTGCAAATATTTGCCAATTTTTTTAATTTTAAATTATTTGGTAATTTTCGTTCTAAATTATAACATAATTAAATATCCTTTAATCTACTATTTACAATTTTGAATACACATTAGAACATGTTTTGTGAGCTACAAATATTTTACAATTTTTTAATTTTAAATTGTTTAATAATTTTCTTTCAAAAAATTGTAATATAATTAAATATCTTTTAAAATACTAATGAAAATTTTGAGTGCGCAGTAGAATCTTGATTATCCTATCTAGTTTTTCTATCTAAAAATCACAAAATTTCCCCGATTTTAGTTTAGTTAAGTTTGAATTATCGTCGCACTAGAGCTACACGAGGATCTATTGACGACGGGCGTCATAATTTAGAACCGCCGTCAAGTGACGAGCCGACTCCTGAGTAGGCACCCAACGCAACGTTTTTGTAGCATATTTAATATGCACTCTCTCTAAACGGGGTATTATTGATCGGACATTTTTTTGGCTGCACAAGCCGTTCATAGTTACATGGACCTTCCGCCTTTCAGTATCGCTAAATATTTCTCATCTTTTGGGCTAAACAAAACAACTAAAACTAATGAAATCGCAGTATGGAGAGCTTGACATCATAAGAAATATTCTCATTGTCGCACCAGGGCGACGGGTGCGTAATTTCGAACCACATTTTCAAAGAATCGCCGTTAGTTTCTAGGAGACTTTCTAGGTTAAACTTATAATCGAGATTCTATTGTATTTTAATTATAAACTTACAGCTGCTTAAGTTTTTTTTTTAACTATTTATTGTGGAGTAAACTATTATTTGTGTACAGTGTAAAAGTTTGTGCATTTTCTTTTAAAAATGCACCCACGCTGTTCGATCCGGTTCAACTTGTAAAAAAGAAACTTAGATTTAGTATATAAATATATATGTATAATGTTAAAGTGTTTAGTTAAACTTATTTGTTACATGTATGTCTTGATAAAGAGTTACCAATAGATTTTCTCCATTTTTGTTCCACATGTAAAGTAACCTAATTTTGTATCAACTTAAAACTTGCATTGTCTCTAAATTTTGTGTCGGTAATCTTCTGCTACAAATGTTAGCAATTCATGTTTTTAACTTGCAAGTTCATTTTCTGTTCCCATGAACATTAATGTATATGACCATACTTTTTTTTTAATAAAAAAACTCATGACCACATGCTTGCTTCTTGTTGATTTTATTTCAGCTGCTGGCTAGACTTTCAAGTGAGTATTGAAATTTGATATTTTTTATTAATAAATGGAACTGATGAAGTGAAAATAATAGTTCTAATTAAATAATTTTAAATTATTATTAATGCCCAATTAATTTGCCCTTTTTTTCTTCATAATATTGGGCAATTGCAAACCATCTAAATTGATAGACGAACTATTAGCATAGAAACTGTTTTGAAATTTGAAAGCGCGAGTTCAAAATCATATACTGTGTAGTCATTTCATTGATGGTGCTGCCATCTGCTTTTAAGAATTGCCAACAATTTATTGTAAAATTGATTGATATTGATGAAATCCTCAATCTTTTTTTTCTCTAAATTTTCATTCTTAATTTGATTTTAAATTTTTTTTTATACAGATATAGCATTTTCGCAACTATTTTTAATTGGGTGTATATTGATATATGGGTTTCTGAGAAAATGTATGTGGTGTCAACTTGTGCTGCCATCTATATGAGAGTATACAAAACACTTAAAAAAACTTGGTAAATATACACAGGGTTTATGCGCATATGAAGAGTCATGAATTTCGACATTCGGTAAATTTGTTCTAAAAACGGTATTTTTGAATGAATTTCGGAATATTTCGTGTAAAATTGCATTGAAGTTAAGTAAAAAAAATTCAATTAAAAAGGATTTTTTTTGTGAAAAATCAGGATAGTAAGGATCAAGCAGGTATAAATAATTAAAAATGTCACGATTCCTCACGAAAATAATAAATTTTATTTGCATTAATAGTGAAAATTACAAAAACAATGTCTCAAGAAGATAGAGAAAATCGATTTGATGCAAGATAATTTATTGTTGTAAACAGCCTAATTTCACATTTTTAGCCTACTTTTCTTTTTTAATTCGAAAGAATTAAAAAAATGAAAAAGTAGGTATTGACATGCGGTCGATGTCCGTCTGTCTGTCTGTCCGTCCGTACCCCCCTTCCAAAATCGGTTCTAATCATCGGATCTTAAAAATTCTTTTTTTGTTAGAAAGCTATAACCTCAGATACCCAACTTTCATACTTTTTGTCCGTCTGTCTGTACGTCCGGACGGACATAAATCTACTATCTGTCGGCGAATTTCCCATTGAATTAGCATTGAAATTCAATTTTCAGTCATTTAAATCACTGTAGGTATTGAAATGCGGTCGATGTCCATCTGTCTGTCTGTCCATTCTGTCTGTCTGTCCGTATGTCTGTCTGTCCGCCTGTCTGTCCTGTCTGTCTGTCCGTTTGTCTGTCTGTCTGTACCCCCCTTCCAAAATCGGTTCTAATCATCGGATCTTAAAAATTCTTTTTTTGTTAGAAAGCTATGACCTCAGATACCCAACTTTCATACTTTTTGTCCGTCTGTCTGTACGTCCGGACGGACATAAATCTACTATCTGTCGGCGAATTTCCCATTGAATTAGCATTGAAATTCAATTTTGAGTCATTTAAATCACTGTAGGTATTGAAATGCGGTTGATGTCCAACTGTCTGTCTGTCCATCTGTCTGTCTGTTCGTGTGTCTGTCTGTTCGTATGTCTGTCCGTCTGTCTGTCCGCCTGTCTGTCCGTTTGTCTGTCTGTCTGTACCCTCTTCCAAAATCGGTTCTAATCATCGGATCTTAAATATTCTTTTTTTGTTAGAAAGCTATGACCTCAGATACCCAACTTTCATACTTTTTGTCCGTCTGTCTGTACGTCCGGACGGACATAAATCTACTATCTGTCGGCGAATTTCCCATTGAATTAGCATTGAAATTCAATTTTGAGTCATTTAAAATCACTGTGTTGCCAAATCAACAATGGGCTATTGAGAAACTTTATTTAAAACATAATTTGAAAGCAAAATAATATATTTTCATGAATCAGTTTGGAATGACGTCATAAAATGTAGAACAATTTGATTCTTTGATTATTCATTAATTATCTACCAAGAAAGCGGCAAGGCATACTTTTGCATGCAATTATGCTTAGTTTTAATTTACATTTCTTGTTTTTTAATGCAGTTCGGAGTAGTTTCATTACTTTTGTTATTAATAATATTTATTCTTCGAACTACAAATAAATCACGAGCAGATGATAAATAATATTTAATTAATTTGCAAACGAATATTAAGGAAAATAGTTGATTTTGGCTTTTAGAAGTTTAAATTATAGCTGGGTGCTGTGTTTCGATTTTTTTTTCTAATGTGTATAAATCTAGTGTAGAAACGGCTGTTGATGATATTTACTTTAGGAATCTAGTTTTTTTCCCGATTAGAACTTCAGTAAGTATTTAAGTAACAGGAAAGTAGGCTATTTTAGTTCTTTATGAACTTCTTGTTATTGTTTGAATTGTATTTAATATTTATGATAGGATAAGTGAAATAAACACGATATCCGGTGAATTTAAAAGATTTAGTAACACTCTTGGTTCTATTTTATACCAAACAGCCGTTTTAACTTATTTACGGTGAAGTATTATTGTCCATTTGCTTCAAATTTACAATTTAACATCGTATAACATAAATTAAAACATTATCTTTTAAAAAATATAACCTTTAGAGTATCAAATTGATTTCTTACTGGAAGACGAATTCATGATACAAAAAAATTTCATAAAAATAACACTTTTTGCTTTCTTCCAGCTACTTAATGCTCACTGAAATTCTTATCAAAAAATTAGTGGTATATTTGTAACAGTAACTATCACCTAGAACATCTTCCACATAAGATCCATCTTCCACTTTAGAAAAACGGCAAAATACAACCATTTAGTTGTAATTGTAATTTAAACTTTTTGAAACCAAAATTGATTGTGTCCTGTAATTGTCTTTCTCAAATTAAATTTCTATTATTTATCGTTTGTTAATTTATGTCCAGTTCGAAATGTAAGTATGTATAAAATTGATTGAGTCGAATCCTAGCTTCCGTTCCGGCGACATTTGGCTGGCTTCTTAGCCTCAAATATGTATAAACAGAAAAATGTGTTTAAAAAAAACAATATTTTCGGAATAGTAGTAATATCAAAAGGTGAAACAACCTCAAATTGCATTTATAAATGAAGAACCGTAAATTAAAACTAGCCAGCTTTTTATTCGAAATAATGAAACCTCCTTCCGCTTTCTATTATAAATAAATGATGAACAATCAAAGAATCAAATTGTGCAACATTTTAACATTTTATTTATTTTATTGGCTTTATTCCGAACGGATTTATACGACAAAATAAAATGTTAAATAAAGTTTATCCTCCTATTGTTGGTATGGCAACAGTGATTTTAATGGCTAATTTTTTTAATTAAATTTCAATGCTAATTAAATGGATAGACAGGTAAACCAATGTCCGTCCCGTCCTGTCGTACATATAAACAGATAAAAATTATTAAAATTATAGGACTCTGATGTCATACCTTTTTTTACCAAAATAGAATTTTCTTTCGTTTGTGAACACTATCTTTATTTTCTAAATCATTATAGATAAGTATGAAGTATTTGAAATAAAACAATACACGTTATTAATTTTTTTTTTTACTTTTAAATTTTTTTTATTGACACAAACCTTTTTCTAATTTTAACAAAACACTCGTTTACTATTCACAATGATAAATGTTTCTTTAACATCTTCATTCCTGAAACAAATTCTATGTAAATATCTTTTTCAAATAATTATGTACTTAGAAGTATGTCTTTTGCAAGTAAGTTTGAAAAATTTTGCTCTTAACATTTGCTGTGGATCACGTCAATTTAGTGGAATTTGAGGTTTTGAGAGATAACAATGCTCATTTTTGGTGCGCTATGAATAAACAAACAAATTGTCAGTTTTTTGGGATTAATGGAACATTTTAACTTTTGTTTCAAAATTCAATCCAAGGTGTCCGATAAATTACCCTCCGATCGTAACCAGAGAAAGAATTTATTTTTATTCATCGTTTTTGTTGCCTTTCAATACCTGAAACATGCCCATTAGATAAAGATGAGATGTTTGTTTAAATTTTTGGAAAAGATAGCCGATTCGAACGGGTCGGAGCGTGGTATGTTTGTGGGATAGAAGGTTATGTTTGACGTAGCTGTGACGTAGCTGGTATGGCAGGAATGGCCGTTCCAACCGTCCATTGATTCTGAGTTTATGCAAGTCAGATGTTTATAACAAATAGTACTTGTTGGAAATATAATGATAATAACGAAATTAGGTTATATTTTAGTGGCCGTTGTTGGCTGATGGTACTGAAGTCTGGATCGGGCCCCAAAGTTGTCACGACCCTGTCTTCATTCGAGCAGCCGATATGTAGTGACTCTAAACCGCCGTGTTCACTTGGTGCTGGTGTACTTGGTGACCGCCTTGGTGCCCTCGGACACGGCGTGCTTGGCGAGTTCCCCGGGTAGCAGCAGCCTGACGGCCGTCTGCACTTCGCGGCTGGTGACGGTCGACTTCTTGTTGTAGTGGGCCAGCTTGGAGGCCTCGGCCGCGATCCGCTCGAACACGTCGTTCACGAAGCTGTTCATGATGGACATGGCTTTGCTAGAGATGCCCGTGTCGGGGTGTACCTGCTTCAGGACCTGTCGGGGAAAAGGGTCAATATTATATATGAAAAGTGCCAATTTACAAATAAAGAGTACAGGAGAAAAAACACCTCTCAGTGCATAGAAATCTGTCTGCATTAGGTCTGCTTGGTGAAGATAGCGAGTCATCGCCTAAACTGGTGTGAAGAAATAAGTTTTGCAATAGTTTTTATCACGCGGCGCAAGAGTTTACTATCTTTATGATCCAAATTAACGGCAGACAAATAGTCTGACGCTTGAACCGCGAAAGAAGATAACCAAGGAAAAAAACGGTTTCTGATCGCCACTACTCGCCAAGCAGATTTCAATGCGGACAGTTTCCCTGTCGATGAGGGTTTTTTCCTATGTACCCTTCAAATGTAATGAGACGTTACAGATCTGACGACGAAATGAAGTTATGATATCAACCTCCCATTAATACTTCAAAATATAGCGTAAAACTATGCTATAAGGTCTTAATCTCATGTTTACGAAACATTGATAAAGCGCAATCGTATTTCGGTAACAAATAAAAAAAAATTCCAAACGTTACCGATCTGCCTAATTCAAAGAACATTGTTTTCTATTTATTTCTTTCTCGTATTGTAAAACTGGAAATCATGCTGGCTTCTTTATGTAAAACACTCAAAAGTGAGTGCTATGGTGTTATCATTTTAATATCGAACGTCATAAAAAGGTTTTTGAGAAAATTACGCATGTACAAACTGTAGCTGTCATGCAACTTTTTTTATTTTCAAGTTATTGAAAAATTACCTTAAAGGGTACATAATTACCTTTAAAAGTGTATTGCTTTATTGAGTGGTAATTGAAAGCCACGTAGTGTTACATCCCCTAGTTTTGTATTGTTGTTGTTTATTTTCTACTGAGTTAACTAAGTTGTTCTTATTCTTAAAAAAAGGCTAAAAAATAGCCAGTATTATACCTTGTAAATGTATATGCTGAAACTCTCCTTGCGCTTGCGCTTCCTTCTCTTCTTATCCCCCGTGCGCACGGACTTGGAGGCTGCTTTTCCGCCGGCTTTCTTCACCGCCTTGCCTCCGCCCACCCGGGCTATAGCTGGAGGCATTGTTGTATGAGGCTACTGAAAAAGAAAGTTTACAGTATTAATGATTACAACGTATTTGTACGAGGGTGTCTTTAAAAAACAATTTTGTTTCTCCTTCTTCTTTGGTTTGAGTTTGTCCGATATGAGGCACCTCTGCTGAATTTTGTTTGCATTAAAATCAATGTAAGAATTGTAAGATAAGGGCAATAAGTACAAAAAAAATGGAATTCTACGAAGTACGAATATGATAGATATGGGGTCCTTCCCATAATATTCCAACCCACAAGGCCTCATCTAAAACAATCGTTTTATATTAGGTGATAGAATTTTTTCCTTAAATTTTAAGTTCGTCATCTTCTGGTATTTTTATTCTACTTGATCAAACATACATATCACATGGGATACCGTATATGGATAACCATATACGTAGCTTCATAAATAGAATAAAATATTTTACCCTAACAATATCATCGTTATTTATCTCACAATTTAGACACTAAGGAAAAAATCACTGAACAAGCCGTGTCAATTAAAGTCAACACCATTTTTTCAAAACACAACATATGGAATCTAATTTATCAAGATTTTTCTCCGAAAATATAGGTCGCACTCAATCGATGTATTATTATTAGACTATAACTGAAAATATTTAACTATAGCTGTTTAAATTCCAGAAAATCACATACCTTTCAATAGTGTACCCACGGAATGAAGGAGTTCTTGGATAATCCTTCTAGAGTGTGATTTCCAAAGTGTTTCTCTGTAGATACGTTTCTATCAAATACTTCTGGTAGGGGTAGACGGAGCTTTGGCAACCCTAACCCGGGCAAACATGGCAACAGCTATTTGCCCAAGTCACTTGAACTTGGTGTAACGATTTAGTGTAATTTCCAGGTCAGATATATAAAATAATGGAATAGTTTGAACAGATTACAGATTGAGGGAGTTGATCTAGATTTTTATACATCGCCGGTCAAACGACAAAAAGACGAATGTGCAAATTTTAGGGATTAGCGATTTTCTAAAATGGTGGGCTTAACAGTATCTAGTTTTCTATCTCAGTGTTTTTGTACATTCGTGGTTTTATTATTTTACCGACGATTATAATTGATATTTAAAATCAATGCATATTACAAATACTAATATAGTTACATGAGAATACAATGTATTTACGCCAAGGTAGCTAGGTTGCCAAAAGCAGGCGCCTTTCCTTCTAATCCAGAGATATATATTTAATACCCAATTGGTTATTTACCATGAAAAATGCTCAGTTTGTCTCAATTATCAAGTCGTTGCCTTTAACCAACGTTTGCGAGTGTAGTATGTATGAATGTATGTCAGGAGGACAACCGATCGATAGCTAGACGTCTTCATTATTCTTCCGAAGCGTAAATATTGATTTTTTAAGGGAAAGATATATTACTCAATGTTGTCGAGGGAATTAGTAGATGTTTATTCGTTTTATTAGAGGAATGATAAAAGTAAGACACTTCGAAAACGATGTATTCTGAAAGAAACAAAATCGCTCTCGACCTTTTGGACGTGAAAAGGTGAAGAAAATGAAAGAAAAAACAATTAGATTTTTTTTCTAAAAAGTTATTATTAATGAATAATATATAATTAGAAAAATATATATATAAATAATATACATTAATATATTTGAAAACATATCGACTAAAGATATATAAAATATAGAAATATATACATTTTTAATGTCATTATAGTTTATTTTATGAAAAACATCGACCAAAAGTGTCGAAATAAAATAAGGTCGACGTTAAAGTAGAATTAAAAAAGTACAACACAAAAAAAGCTTACCGATTGTGACAACTAAATCAATTACTTACTAGTTTTTATTCGTTAGGAAAAGCTCCACGAGGAAAAGGGGTTCTGTAAAACGGTTTTTCTTATGTTAGTTGTTTATCAGTAAGGTAAACAACGCTCAGGGTGTTAAGTGTTATACATAATGTTATCCCTTTTATATTAATTGTTCAATCAATCAAAAGAAATTATTATTTAATTCTGAATAGTAAAAAATGACTTAAATTTATTAATATTAAAAACATAAAATCATTTTAATATCACTATGCTTTTTTTGGAGACATAAACGATGTTTATCAGAGAATGCATAAAAAAAATGCTTTTCTAATTTTGCTGCAACACTTTTTTAGAATTGACAAAAAAATTAACTGTCTTTTTACAATAATTATTTTACACAAATTCATGGTTTAAAGCAATCTAATTTTTTTTTCCGAAAAAATAAAATCTAGTTTAGAACATTCACAAAAATAAGATTCATATAAGGAATTGTTTTTCTTATTAAAAAAAACAAATAACAAAAGAAAAACCGTATAGTGGTTCGATGAAATTAATAAATGGACTCAATATAACAATTTAATTTTATGATTTGACATTTTTATTTTTTATGATTTGACATGGCAATTTTTTTTTATTTTGCAATTATAGTACAAGAATCGGCAAAACTTAAGTTATGATCTTTTATTTCCAAAAGTATCGAATAGTAGTTAAATACGATTATTAATATATATATATATAATATATATTATATATATTATATATATATATATATATATATATATATATATATATATATATATATATATATATATATATATATATATATATATATATATATATATATATATATATATAATATATATATTATAATATATAATATATATATATATATATATATTATATATATATATATATATATATATTTAAATCTTAACAGTAAATCAAAGATTTTATGCTTATTCTACTTAAGTCGGTGGTTAGTTAACATAATAGCATTTAAAATGTGAAATTTTATATTTAAAGTTTGATAATTGAAAGATTTGTTATTGAATGTAAACTGTAAATATGCATTATTTGCCAAATTTTTTTTCTAATTTTATTCATTTCTATGCTAAAATAATATGCATTGATTTTAATGACACACACTTATTTTCTCTCGTTTTTTCTAAGATTAAGTGAAAAAAAATCGTAATATGAAGTGAACAGAAAAAATAAAACTTAAAAAATACTGATGGAAATATTTTATTTGGGATGTTTATTAAAAGTGGTTTATTAAACACATTAATTAAACATGTATGATATATACATTGTATTTATTCTACACATTGTTACATTGCTACATCCGAAAATAAATTATAATCAATTGCTGACTCATAAATTATGCATAATTGCAATATAGACCCCTTACTTATTCAAATCAAAATGTTTTTCACAATAAATTAAGTAAAAAAGAGCATGTATAATATTAGATGATGAAACATATAGCATGTCTTTAACAAATATCTATATACTACTAGCAATATAATTTACAGTTTTTTAAAGACTGTGTTAATCTATCTAATAAAGTTATAAACTTAATCATTTCAACAACATTCTTAAAATTTAAATAGCATGAAAAAACAATTAATACATTCCCCTAACCAAACCAGTTTATATTTTGTGTTTTAAAGTGTTTATAAAGTTATCAAGTAACTATATATAATCATGCCAATAATCTTAGGTCATTTAATAATTGTATTGGAAGTATACATTTGCTGAACACATAAATATCTGAATAAATCATAATGAAGTACTTAGTGTATCCTTAAGGATATATACAATAAATCATTAATTGCTACTCATTAAAAATACAAACTGCTTACTTCAATAATTATTTTAATTTTTAAAGTGGTATTAATTTTTTAGATATTTTGTTTTCACTTTTTCCATCTGATAACATTAATAAGCAGTAAAATAACAATTCTTGGAATGAACTGAACATCCTGATTGTGTAATGATTACAAAGTCATAACTAAAATTTCTAACATACACTCTAGCTAACATGCTACTATGACACAAGATCAGTGTGTTGAATAGTTTAGTATTAAAAGCCAAAGATTTCTTTTTTAAGTTTTTTTTTAATGTTAAAAATAAACCCTTTCTAAAATAACATTTAAAGAATTGATTAAGTGCTGGTTTGACAACTGAATAAGCAAGCAAAATGTAGCATTGCTGCAAGAGATTCAGTAATAAAATAAATTTCTTATTTAAAAAATAGCTTTGATGAAATTTGCATAATGTAGTCCCTGTTTTCAATTTTAAAGTTAGATTTAATACGATTTTTTATCCCTACAAATTAATGCATAAATAAGTAAATGTTCAAGATTTCTGAAAAATAGTTCAAATTGGTAACAGAACTTATTCTATTCTAACCTTTTCAGATTCTTAAAATGCAACATTTCAAAAGCATGTTTTTAAATGATTCTTAAAAGCATAAAATTTACAAAAATAGGTAAATTTTATTAATATTTCTAGTTAGATTTTAATGAAATAGAGATTGGAGCTAAAAATAAATTGTGCCTAACTAATTTGAATCAAAAATAGATTGTTTATTAATTTTATAAGATATTAACATCTAGTTTTAAAGTTAAGCTATTCTGAGTTCTGACTAATAGCTCAGACTATATGCATTAAGTACAGTGAAATACATTTATTAATACATTGATCACTTTTTAATTGCATTGCATTCACAATTCTGTCATTTGACATGGTATTAGAATATACGATTCTTAAAAAATAACAAAATACGATTTTAAAGAGACATTTAAAGAATAATACCATCTAAGTAATCTTTTTTAAATAATCAAAACATTAGTGAATATTTCTTTTAAGTTTTGATAAGGTAAATTAAAAGATTGATACAATTTAGATTAGTAACTTTGAGTTATTTTAAGAGATTTTATTTAAAAAATGTTAGGTAAAAAGATAAATAAATCTAAATACATACAAAAATGATTACATAAAATATAGGAATGATGCATAAAAGATTTTTTTAACTTCAAAAATACTGAAATAAAAATGTGTTGGTTTTCAATGAAAAGTGTTTAGGACGCTTCACTCTGATTAAATTATCCTTTTTTTAAAGGTACAGCTATGATATAATGGCTGGTCTGTTCATTGGTGAACTTGGAAATTTAACGTAGGGTTGCTGTACCAACCGAGTAACATGAAATATAAAGAGAAATGTATACCACATTTAATAATTTTTGTTGCGGCAACATAATGCAAATCAGAACCAGCCATTAATCATAGCTGTTCCAAAAAACAAACAAACATGGTCATTGTATTCATTGATCACAAGATTAATCGAAATGTAATAAATAAAAAGTGAACACAATGGCACCATATTTATAATCAATTAAGCATGAGATCTAATTCCACATAAACAAAAAATTCAATTGAAAATAATTAGACTAGGCGATTTTTACCACAAAATCAGTAAACGAATGTTTCGTATGCTGTTTTGGAGATATCGACAAGCTGCAGCAAGAACTAACAGTTATAATTTGGTCAGCGAAATCGTAATAGGCAGTCATATGGTAACACATATTCGTGAAGACAACAACATATTCAAACAAAGCGAAGAAAGTGTACACGACAGGCTCGCAATACCAGTTGTGTCGGAAATAGAAATAGACAGCCAAAAACGTCGAACTCACATTCAGTGTGCCGAACATGGATTTGTATTTAAGTGAAAGATCTTGGACAAGGGTCGACCTCTGTTTAGTCCCGTACTTCATGGTGATGTACAGCAGAATCATGTTGGCGATTGCTGTTATCATGAACACGCAAAAACAAGCTTCGTGGGCGTGGAAATTCTCAGAGGATGAGATAAAGGTGAGACCTAGAAGGCTGGTCACTTCTGCAGCCTGAACGAAGAATATGAAGCTGGCGAGGAATTGCCATATCGCGTCTTTGTATAGGATGTCACTTAGGTGCGAGTAGTACATGAAAACCACCAGGAACCTGGGGACAGCGTGGATGGCGACGCAGATCTGCCAGACGTATTTTTGGGGCGAGAATGTGCCAATGGCCGCGCTGATGGAGGGGAGGTAGTTCGGGACTTGGCAGTGCGTGAAAGTTGCTCGCTCGAAGTTGAATAATAGGGACCACAGAACGCAGAAAATGAAAGATGCGAGCGGGAGAGAGACAGTGTATACAGCAATGGTGGGGAATTTTAGTCGTAAGTGAGAGACCATGGTGAAATTTAGGTAGCTCCTTTTTCTGGAATAAAACATTTGTGGAGTGGGTTTAAGCTCCCGCTGGGTTAAGAAATTACCATTATGGTAGATCTTCTCTTAAATGAGTTTGCTAGGAATATTGGTCAGTAAGCCAAGGTAAGATGAGTTTATCGTTTGTATTTGAAAAATAGCTATATGGTAAAAAATATAACTTTTCCATATGTCAACATTCGACAGCTGATCAGTTAAAAAATGTAAATAATAACAATAACAAAGTTGATCACAGTAAAGTTGAGTTGCGCAGAAGCACAAAATTTCAAAAATCAATAATTTTTATGGCTTATCAGAAAACACAAAATGTTTAATTTAATATAAATTATAGCATCGCAGAATTTGATATTTCATGATGGATCTGTTTTAATGTTTCGAAATTGCATTTGATATTTTTGTCATTTGATTTGTTTTGAATTCGTTTTACTATTTTAAATTTGAATGCAAGAAACAGCTCAACGCGATCGCTTTTAGTTTTTGTTGTCATTTGTCGTTGAATTTCTGATTTCTCTGAAGATTGCTTTCGCTTTCGCAAATCACAAAAAAATTATTAACAATGTCAAATGTCGCCGAAAACAGATATGAGGAATCTCCAAAGAGAGTCAAATATGATCGACAGTTACGACTGTGGGACGACCACGGGCAGTACGCCTTAGAAGCCGCCCATGTTTGTTTGATAAATGCATCAGCTACCGGCACTGAAATCTTAAAGAGTTTGGTGTTGCCTGGTGTGGGTGCTTTCACCATTCTCGACCCGAAAATAGTCACAGGGGATGACGTCGGCAACAATTTCTTCCTAGATAAAGACAGCATCGGCAAATCTCGAGCAAAAGTCGCTACAGAGCTTCTTCTCGACCTGAACTCCGATGTCCGCGGTGAATTTGTCGATGAAAGCCTCGAGTGTATTCTACAAGCCGACCCGAACTTCTTCTCCAAATTCACAGTTGTCATTGCCACCAATCTCGAAGAAGCCACCCTTCTCCAACTTGCTGGTAAGCTGTGGGATCAACGAGTCCCATTGTTAGTATGTCGGGCTTATGGCATGATCGGGTACATGAGATTGCAGTTCACCGACCGTGCCATTGTTGAGTCTCGTCCTGAAAACGAGTTCCATGACCTGAGACTGGACAAACCCTTCAATGCCCTGAAAGCATATTCTAATTCGATAAATCTGGTGACTCTAACCGACACGGAACATGCTCATGTACCCTTTGTTATTCTCCTTTTAAAGCACCTGGATAGCTGGAGAGAGAAACATGGAGGAGATATTCCGAAGAACATGAAAGAAAAAAATGCCCTGAAAGACTTGATCAATGCATCAATGAGGAAGAACGACGAGGAAAACTTTGAAGAGGCATGCAAAGCCGTGAATGGGTCGATATCCAAGACGACTGTCCCGAGTGAAATCCGTGCCATCCTCAATGATCCGAATTGCGAAGAGCTTACGCCTGAAAGCAAGTCTTTCTGGATTCTCGTGAAGGCCTTAAAAGAGTTTGTAGACAACGAAGGACAGGGTTGTTTACCTGTGCGAGGAGTCATACCCGACATGACATCCGACACCAACAGCTACATAAAATTACAGAATATTTACAGGGCTAAGGCAGAAGAAGATGCTCAGGTGATATACCGACGAGCCCAAGACAACCTTTGTCGACTAGGGAAACCACCAAACTCCATTTCAGAGCAAGAGGTAAAAGTCTTCTGCAAGAATGCCCACTGCTTACGAGTCCTACGTGGCAGGTCCATCGAAGAAGAGTACAATCCCAAGACATCCAATGTCAAGAACCTGGTTGCAGATCTTGAGCATGAAGACAGTGACATCATATTCTATGTCTTACTAAGAGCGGCAGATCGTTTTTACCATGAGTACCGACGCTACCCTGGTCAGAATAATGAAGATGTCGAAGCTGATATTGTGAGACTAAAGAACATTGTCACATCTTTGATGTCCGAGTGGGGTTGTTCTCCTATCATGAAGGATGACTATGTTCATGAGATGTGTCGGTTTGGGGCATCAGAATTGCATTCTGTGGCTGCTTTTGTTGGTGGATGTGCTGCTCATGAAGTGATTAAGCTAATCACAGGGCAATATGTGCCCTTCAATAACACTTTTACTTATTTTGCTGTTAATCACACTACTTCTGTTTTTTGTTTATGATTTCTATTATTGATATATGAAAAATTATTACTTTTTCATCTACATTAAATGCCAAAGCAAAATTTTTTAGGTTGAAGTTTTTCAAAAAATTTAACACTACAGAGTTAAGGGGTTGATTTAATTAACAAGAGTAATTGATTTTTGTGCAACCTGGCCACTTTCGAGAAGGCAGGGTTAGTCCAACCTTCTCAAAAGTTAAATGTCAAGAACCACTAAGGTCTGCCTAAGAAGTGGAATCTAAGGAAGTGTCTGCCTAAGTAATGCTTTTAGCATATTTTTCCAAAAATCTGTGCCCACCATCTAAAGCTTTAAAATGTTAAATAGGGCCACTAATAATTTAATATTCATTATTCAGTATGCATAAAACTGAAAGGGAAAGTTATATTTTATATCATTTTTTTTAACCTCAGTTTTATTCCCGTTTGTTATGAACCAACTTTATATATATTTTTTTGGCTTGATTATAAAATTGAATATTAATCTAATAATTGTTTTTTTATTAAAAAAAAGATAAAATGTATTTACATTGTACATACATTGCTATTGCTTAATAAATTTGTTCCAAATGTAAGAGGTTGTATTTTTCTTAATCCTTCACTTATCTGATGGAGTTGGACTAGATCGGCGAACTGGTTGACTGAAAAAAAATCAGACGCAAGAAGGGGAGAAGAGTAAATATCTTCCCAAAGTAGACCAAAATAGTCCAGGATGTGAAGAGGAGAGGCTTGATGCTGGTGGCATTTTGGACAAAGAGGATAAGTTCTTCATTGGAAAATTAAAGACATTTAAGCGGGAATGGGCAAGCTGGATCCGGGGTCTCCAAAGCAAAGTGCATCAATTTTCAATAAATAATTTTACACAAAATATTCGAAGCAATTTCAAAAAGTGGGAAGTTAGGGACCTGCAAGTTATCTACATTTATTATTTAAAAAAAAAACGTTTGTAAAAATATTCAAGACAGCCGGAGCAATGTGGGGGGAGAAAATATTTTTCCCATTGGATTAACACTGAGGCACTTGAGTTTGGAGACCCGTGGTCCTGCGCGCCCATTCTGCCTTAAGGCGGCCACTGGGAAGGTGTGTCAGACTAGAACCTGACTGTATCACATGGAAGGTTTAGGGATTGTCCCGGTCTGTCATACTTGTATCAGTGATTGGGAGGATAAGTAAATCCTTCAAGATTTGAGAATTTTTCTTTGAAATATTTCAAGATATATGAGCTGGGAGAGAAAGGAATTTGAGTGATTGCAACCCTCTTCTGCGAGACTAGGCCATTTCATTTCCAAAAATGTGTACATGGGATCCACTGGAGATGAAGAGAAATGAGTTGCAACTTATGAAGGATATAAATACCTGTTTTATCATCAATATGCATCCAGTTAAGATATTGCATTGAGCTTCGACTATTAGTGAAGATCCATAGGTCGTCATAGTCATTTTTGCTCAGATAGCTTCAGGACCCATGTCAAAAGGTTATGAACTATTTCTATGGCCTTTACCACAAAGGCAGTCTAAAGATTGCTTATATTGAGTGGTTGATTTCACTATGACTCAAGTTAAGAGCAAGCTTAAATTGATTATTGACCCCATATATGCCTCACTTGTCAATTAGCTATTTGGATTGTGAATAAATTTTAACCTTTTCTGACCAATATCACACTTAATTCTTAAAAGTAAGGGATCTGCTATTCTATGATTTCTATGTTTAGTAATAGGAGGTAAGCCTCTATTCTGCATACAGTGCAGTAGTACAGTCGAACCCCGTTAACACAAACTCGAAGGGAACACTGAAACATTTCGTGTTAACCGAATTTCATATTAACCCTCAGGAATTGTTTTACGATTGAACCAGTGAATATTAAAAAAAAAAAACATTTTAAAAAGTATTCAATTTTATAATGTAATATACTAACAATGTACTTGTAAACAATAAGTAATTCAATTAATATTCATTTGGAGAAGTACATACTATAGAAAAATTTGACTTAATTTTTAAAAATTATTTTTTTAATGTTTTGTTTCATTTGTTCTTTGAAATACTAAGAAAAAAAGGGCAAAATTCTGAATTTTTTTGTTCGGGTTAAGCAGGATTTTGCCTAAAGGGATTTTTTTTAAAGTATTAGCTCACAGCTTTTTTAGCCGGGGAAATGCTTTCAGTTCATCTTAAGCAAAATTTTGTGTTAAGCAAGTTCACGTTAATAAGGTTCGACTGTATTATTAGGCTAAAACTTACCTTACTATAATAGTGATGTCTTACTAAAAAAGTTAACAACATTGTAAGTGTAAATTCCTATTATAATACAATACTTATAAAACTGCTATATCAGCAATAATTTTAGTAACCAAATTTTTAATTTTTTTTATTTAAAACATAAATTTTGCTTAGTTCTCATTAAAAAATCAATACAAAATAAAAGTGTACAAATAAAAAAGTGCAATATTTGAAAAGTTATCACGTAGTCATTTATTATGCATTAAACAAGTCTGTTAAGTATCAGAATTGTAATCTTTGAAATGTTTTAAATGGATGATTTCACACAGATAAATGAAACACAAATAATTCATCAAAAGAAATATAATATAGAACTAATATACTCTAACAATATCAGTACATCCAATATATTTTTAAATATATATTTCTTATCTTTTGCACAGTATATTTTGAGATTGCGAAATGACTCATTTGCTTTAAACTCATCACAAATAAATTAACAAAAAATCTTCATAGTGTAGCAACTACAATAATGCACAGTTGGTATAAAGACATTGCTTAGTCGTTAAAAAATATAATAAACCCTAAGAATATTTTAGTTTCTAATAAGACAAAGGGTGGAAAAGAAAAAATTTAATTTTTTTTACTCTAATGCTGAAATAAGTCATGCTAAAGCAATATCTTTTGCTGAAAAATTAAGAAAACCAAACTACTAAAGTCCCCAAGAGATGGAAGAGTATACCTTCATCTGTATTTTCATATTAATTTAATGTCGTGCCTTTAGTTCTGAATTATTTTTTTGATTTTTAGTATTTAGAATAAATACTAAAAATCTAGAGAAATCTAAGATCTAGAATTCTCTATCTTCTAGATCATCTCCTCTATCATCTAGATTAGATCTTCCATCTAATCTAAGATAAAAAAAAATCTAGAGAAATCTTTAGAATAAGTACTAAAAAATTTTAGTATTTATTCTAAATACTTTTAGTATTTAGAAGAAATACTAAAAATCTAAGGACAAACTTTTGGGACAATAATATCCCAAAAGTTTTTTTTGTCTGCTAAAAGAAAAAATTTGCTATTTAAAAGATTTTAATGACACTAATTTAATGATTTGGAACAATGCAGAGAGAAAAACAAAAATTATAGGATCCAAAACAAAATTCTGTTAACTTGAACGTCTGTTACAAATAAAAAAAATAATTAAGAGAGGAATGTATTAGCCTATAAGTTTTTTTTGGCAAATCAGGTAAAGAAAAACACGTCAAAACACACAAAAGCACACAGTCAAGTGTTAAATAGAGACATGCTCTTCAGGCTTTTAGGGACTTATTGAAACTACAGTGGAATTAATTTTAAATTGAACTAAAGAAAATCGGTTAAGAAAAACATGACTTAAGAGGGAGGACAACTAGTAGTATAAGCAAAATACTATACTAGCTTATATCCAGGATAATCAACATGCATTATGTTTATATATAAAAAAAACTGTTTAACATGATGGAGAGTCACTATTTAAATGCGAATTTTAAAAGGACAATTTTAAGGCTAGTAAAGGACATATCTTGCTAAAACAATGTTGGTCGGTGTAAAGAGAAATAAAGAAAAGTGAAGGTCACAAAAACAAGATTCCACTGAATTCCTATTACTAGAAATTTTGACTTTTGTATCTTTGTACCCAACGCAGATACAACATTTCTAATTAAATTCAAACTAACTAAAACATCTACATTATAACATAAAAAGCGAGTACCCTTCCCAGCAAGCATTTCCACATTCTTAGGGACATAAATTAATTTTCCAGCAAAAATGTGTCACATAGTAAGTATAATAGAATGTACATTCAAAATTGATAACACATATCAATAAATTCAAATAAATATTTTAGGACAAAATACAACTTAAGCACCAGTAAAGCCTCTACTTCTCTACTTTACATGCAGCATTGACTGTTTCTTCTGACAAAGAAAAGGAATTTGCTTTGCCATTTATTCGTTTAAGTGGCAAACTGTTAAATTCGAATAAGGTGTCATGGGTCGTGTAGGGCGGAGTAGTGAAATAAGTAGGACTTAAAGGTTTTGTCGATAAAGGCCCTTTGTTCTTTTTTATAGGACTTATTATCGTTTCCTCAATTATGATTGACTTGACGTGAGAATTATTCTTTTTATTTTTCTCACTCGGCACTTCTATATTCAAACTATCACTGTTGCTTGTAGAAGACAGATTGATAATTTCTTTCAAGGGAAAAGTAACTTTAGTAATTGGCGACATATCCTCCCTTTTTCTTTTCCCTCCCGTTATTAGGTATTGTATTCGAGACTTTTGGCTGATGGGTTGCTTGCCCCCGAATTTGAAATGACGAAAATAACTTGATGTGTCCAAAGGTTCTGTTGTATCTGATCGATCAACCTTTTTCATAACAGTCTCTTCATCTTTATTGCTTATCAATGAATTTTCTGACAAAACATCATTACCTGGACCCTTTTTTTCTTCAGGCGAAGTATTTTTAAAGCAGGTATTGCTGTTATGTGTATTTTTTCCACTTGCAGCTTCAGTATTTTCCACATTTCTGGTACAACCATTAGTAGTCAGTGACAAATTTACACTCTTTAAGCATAAACTAGCTGTAACTCTGTCACATGAAGGGGAATCTAATTGGGAAGAACAGCTGTTGGGACTAGCATTAGTAGTGCTGCAAGGACTTAATTCACTGCTTTCTATGTCTTCCATTTTAATTACATTTTTAGGAGGAATACAATTACTATTGCCCTTAGACTCTGAGACACGAAGTTCAAGTTCCTTAATGATTTTTTGCAATTTATCATTCTTATTGCCAGAATTATTGGGTACACTACTTTCTGTGTCTAATTTAATCAGTTGGTTTGTCGGAACCTGGTTACTATTGCCATTAGCATCTGAGGTGCTCAGTTTGTGTGTTGTAATGACATTCAGCAAATTAGCATTTTTAGTTTCTGCAACTTGATTTGGAGGAACCTCATTGCCATTAGCTTTTGGAGCACTTTGTTCATGTTTCTCGATGATTTTCAGCAAATTGCAGCGGGGTTTTATATCAGTGTCTGTAGAATTAGAAGAACCCTCCAACTGTATAGCAGCAATCTGTCCATCAGAGAGAGAAAGGTTTAATGTCTTTAAAATGGTATCTCTCTGCTCAGCTGACAGCTGTAAAGTTCGAGTGTTAAAAACCTGTAGAAAAAAACATTATTGTACTATTTATCATGGGAAACAGAATCTAAGGATACAGAATATTAACGAATTGAATATTGCTCTTTAGAATATTATTCAATTCGAAAAATAAAAATATGGTTAAGTTAAATCAAAGTACTTTCCTAAAATATCTTTATCACAGTTTTTAAGTGACAATTGTGACATGATTTTCTATTTAACATAAAATGTAACTGTAAGCTATATCCAATCTATTGGAATTTTGTATGGCTGATACAGTAGAAGAACAAAAATCTATACAGTTCAGGATTCGGCAGATTTCATGTTACAATGTTCAATAAAAAGTTTAAAAAATCGAATCAAAGAATATTTGCCTACAACTAATAATTTTTTTTAAAAAAATTCTACTTCCAACCTTCTTCAAATTTTAGGACTAAATGAGTTTCATAGTCCCTAAGTGTGATTCTTAAATGCTATGGAGGGAAATAGATTAATGGACTGTATAAGAACTAAATCTTGCAGTTGAATGTTTGAACAAAATGATGCAAATTCTCATTACCTTTTTCTCAGGTGCTTTCTCTGGCACAACTTCTTTTTTAGCACTTTTTATTGATAGAGGACTGATGAGTAGTACAGTACCTATAAAAATAAGAATAATTGAATATACTACCGAATCTGGCAAAAGGCAAATTTTAACTTTTTACCAAATTTTAAATACATGAAAATTCTTCAAAACAAATTTGTAATAAATTATAGAGACCCTATCAAATATTGCAAGTTATTTTTACATTTTAAGAAAAATCTTTTGTTTATCCATTCATAACTATTGAAATACGTAACAAAATTTTAAGTTTAAACAACTAGATTTACAAAATTAAATACCAATTTTAAAATCATCATTTATAATTTAAAAAATTAAATAATTGTACCACATAACATTTTCTACAAAAATAGAAAGTAAATCTATAGAAAAAAATAAAACAAGGATATCAATAAATTTTAAAATCGCAAATATATTTTTTATAAAAGAAATAATTAATCAAGAAATAAAGTAATTTTTGTTTTAAAGAATCAACATGCTTAAAGCCAAAATCATCTTTATTGAGCTTAATGGTATTTAGATCACCATTGAGCGAACTGTGACCTATTAGAAAAATTGTCCCAATAGCATATAATCCCAATATGTCTCAATAATAAAATTTGTGTAAGTTAAATCAAAGTACTTTCCTAAAATATCTTTATCGCATTTTTTAAGTGACAACTGTGACATGATTTTCTATTAATAAAATGTAACTGTAAGCTATATCCAATCTAGTGAATTTCTTTTGTATATGGCTGACAACAGTAGAGGAACAAAAATCTATACACTTAGGAGAAGACAATTTGTGGATTTCAGGATTCGGCAGATTTCATGTTACAATGTTCAATAAAAAGTTTAAAAAATCTAATCAAAGAATACTTGCCTAAAAAAATAAAACGAGGATATCAATTATCAATAAATTTTAAAATTACAATTATATTTTTTTAAAAAGAAATAATTAATCAAGAAATCAAGTAATTTTTGTTTTAAAGAATCAACATGCTTAAAGCCAAAATCATCTTAATTGAGCTTAATGGTATTTAGATCACCATTGAGCGAACTGTGACCTATTAGAAAAATTGTCCCAATAACAGATAACTTTGATAGGATTTAATATCAAGTAGATTGGAGAAAAAAATCTGCATCGAAACCTTAGATAGTGGACACCTTCAACCAATGCAATCCTGAAATAATTTACTGCATTTCCAAAGACAATTTAATACTAAAATAAACACTAACTCTTACCCATCGGTGTAGGCGACTTCTTAATTTCTCTTGTTGCAGAATTAACTATGTAATAAGGTCCATTTGGCATATTTACTAGCTTAAAGCTTGACTGCCTCGGCAGAGAGATAGACCTCAGCGGAGCTTGGGTCTTTTTCGTTCCCGAATCCAAATTGACAGATTTTGTCTTCTGTAATAAAGGCAGTGTCTTCAGATCTTTCAAATGTGAACTAATTGGAGATTCCTTTGGATCTTTCAGTTTAGAACTAATCGGAGAGGATTCTTTTGAATCTTCAGCTTCCAAATCTATAACCAGATTAGAGAAGCTGGTTTTGGCTGGTGTCGTATTTTCATTTTTGAAGGTTTTTTGGAAGGGTGGGGCAGAGTTGGGAAGTTCGTAGATCTTGTTTCGTTCCATTTCGGCCACTGCACATATCTCTTGGAAGGATGAGTGGCGTACTAGGCTTTTGGGCTTTATTTTAGGTGGCTCGGAGCAGGATTTGTGTCTGGGGATTACTTTAGTTGGTGTTCCTGAAAATATTGTTGACATAAAATTTATAATAGATGAAGGATTGCAGTAGAGATTTTAACCTATGTTGAACTATAGGCTGAAAAATCAAATAAATTCAGAGATATTGCCACAAACAAAGTATTGGTAAATTACCACAAACCTTGAAGATTGACTAATTCCAAAACCCTGCAGTTTAAGAAACTTGTCTTAAAAAAATTAGGTTAACTTGGAAGATCAGTAAATTGACTGATGATGATGAATGTTTAATCTAATGTTATTGCAGGGTTTTTGAGACCAATTTGATCTAATCATTTGGTTGTTTTCTGACATAAATTATTTTTTTTATTTAATACACTTTAATTTTTTTTAATTTATCAAAATTTATGTCAAAATAATGTTTAAACCAAAACAAACTAGATGTAAACAGAAACTATACCTGAACCAGCATCTAAGTCAGGTCCTATATATCTGAAGGCTGGTTTTCTGCCATTTTGATCAATGGTTACTTCCTTCTGTATGAGACCAATACTTGATAGCACATTGGCAATATCATACAAACGTCGAATTTGAGCTGAAAAAGTAATACTTTTAATAAAACCCTCATAAAACCAGTATTTAAAAAACAAAAAGTATAATTGTGTAATGATTTGATAAGGATATTCCTTAAGTTTTTGGGAACTAGACATATCTGCAATTTCTTAACAAAGCAATTAATTAACAAAACAATTCATAAATTTAAAAAATAATTTAAAAAAATTACAAGATTCAAGCGACTTGATCCTGGACTAATGTTACAGTAAAACAGAGGGGATAAATGATTAATTATATTTAAAATGTACTAAGATAGTAGCAATTGCTCTTCAGTTATGTCAAAAAGAATATATACAATGCATCAATAAAGTTACAGGCTAAATAAGACAGAAAATACTTTAAAAGTTAAATTTTCAGGATTTTTAAAGTTTATGACAAGAGTTAAGAAAAAACTTTGGCGATAAGTTTCAAGCTACTGAAAGTGAATTCATGATATTTATCTCTTACTTTTTACTTGAGCAATTTTGTCGCTACCTTGAAATCCATTTAAAACCTTAGCAGCAACACTAAGGCTTATAACTTTAGCCTGAAACACAAACAACAACTTTAATATTGGTCTGCATTTACATAAAGTATGAATTTCAAGCAATTAAAGAGTTAGAAATATTCCATGTACTTTATGGATAAAAAATAAAGTTAATGTAATAAACATTTAATTCATTCCTGTTTATTTGATTATTCCAAGTTCTGATTTTTAAAAAAAATCTTTTAGTGTGACCTACATCCACATTTTAATTTTTCTTAAGTTGCTTTAGTCAGGTGAGCAATAATGTTAGCAAATTATATTGTTAATTGAATTTAAGAATATTAACTTTTAACATGGCCTATTCCATTCTTAGCTCAAAACCAATGGGTGAAAGTAAATACTCGTCAACCATTCTGATAGGCAACTAAATATAAAATGGAACTCTATTAGTGTATTTTGAAGTTACATAAAGTTGTCTTTATCAATGTATAGTATTAATACACACAAAAAAGTAGATCATTTTACGATTGTGTGTTACATTTGAAATCAGGCCTTACATTAGTTGATCTTGCCAATTGCACTACTTAAGAGTTAATGTGAAATAATATATTGAAAAATAAGATAGCATAAACTTAGATTTTAATGTGTTGCTATTTTAAAGTAACGTTTTTTTAAACCAATCAAGAATTTAAAAAATTATACTTACTGGAGACACAAGAAATAACATGAGGAACTTCTGACTCATAAGGGTCAGAGATTTTTCTTTTCTCATTTCAGGAATTGGCGAAGGGTATCTCAGTACTTCAGGTGTCTCTG
This sequence comes from Oedothorax gibbosus, assembly GCA_019343175.1. Classification (NCBI taxonomy): domain Eukaryota; kingdom Metazoa; phylum Arthropoda; class Arachnida; order Araneae; family Linyphiidae; genus Oedothorax; species Oedothorax gibbosus. The sequence goes on from CM033273.1 coordinate 28,935,776, forward strand.
AAGAGGCTTTGCGAGTTTCAAAAGTTAGGTTGAAATCTTGCACTTCAGCCAGGATGCAGGTAGCTTTTGTTTCCAGGACACTATCCTCAAATTCCAATACGTACTGCAACTTTTCCAAAGTGTTTTCTTTTATAGCTCCACTCTATAAATTAAAATATGAAATAATTAAAACAGATTTTTAGGAAAAGACTCAACAAACTTCGACAGTGCAAGATATTTGTCACAAAAAGTTTAGTTTATGTTGCAAATCAGCTACATATGTTGTAGCGACCTTTTTTATGTTTCCATTAAAGTTAGGTCCTTTAAATCTTCTTTCGTAATTTTTGTATAGACCTTACCGCTAGAATATCTTGTTAATAGTATATTACATTTTAAATGTTTTATAAATAATATAAAAATTGATAAAAACTGATAAAATATTGAAACAAACATTTAAAAAAGTTTACATTTGCAAGATAACTAAAATGGTTTCAGTGGAAATTTTGTACTTTCTATTAAGTTCTTAGTTTGATTGGAATGGAATGCCCAGTATTAGCATTAATTTACAAAATAATAACAAAATATTTCATTCTTCAATATTTAAAATTATTGTGGTTTCTCAGACGTCATTATAACTTAACAGAAATGTGTTTGTAAATGTAGAAGAGTAATATGAATAGGATTCCATGAGTCCAAAAGAATTTACACACACAAAAGGAACAACTTCTGTTTTACTCAAATAAAAGTAATTCTGTTACATTGTTCTGTAAAAATATAAAAGATAAAGTGAACATTAAGGTTATTGACCCACTCACAAAACAAAATAATTGTGTCTTAAACTAAAACTTTTGACGAAAATGACCTCAAAAGCTACAGATTGAGGTAATTATAAATTGACTTTAAAGCTAAATTCAATCAAAGAGCTTTAAGTTTAAAAATATAATTTAAGTAGTTATTTTCACCATCATTCAATAATTCCAAATTATGACAGAAAATACTTATTTTTAAACGGTAAACTTGGTCAAAACAGTAAACAGTTAATTATGTTTTTCGTTATTCTGCTGCAATGATTGTTTTAAGGCATAAAAGTAAATTACTAACAAACCTTCAGTTTCTTTAGAGCCTTTATTAAGTAATTCTTGCCGTACCATAAGTATTGGTTTTTCGCTTGTTTGGCTAACATTGAGATACTTTCAAACACATTGACTATATCATACAATCTTCTTCTTTCGATTCCTGAAACATAAAGTATCAATTTAATGTAATTTGATTAACATTAAATTAAATTGAAGTCATCTGAAAATTTTTCATTCTTGCTTATTAAACCAGTAAACAACCACTTTGAAACAAGGCTAATTCTTAATGGGTAACCATATGCTAGATTTTCTTTAGTGTGCATTTTATTATTCAAGTGTTTTTTTTACTACAAAATTGCATCTAAAAGTTTTTATGGGGAATTTGAAATTCAGCGATTTCAACTTGTTGCTAAGTAAAACAAATAAAATAAATTAGTACTTCTAAAAGTTTAAAACACTAGCCTGATTTCCAATAAGGATATGGAAATAGAAAAAATTAATAAGACAAAAATTCAAAATCAGTCTTAATTTTTAAAAAGGAATTCTTAAAAGTTGTAAAACATACAACAAAATATTAATTGATAGCAGTTAAATAAAAAAAAATAATTTCATACTTCTAAATAATTCTTAAACATATATAAGCTATTTCACAGCATAAAGAGCTCAACATTTTACACACAGACAAGATTAAATTTATACATAATTAATCAATAACTCACAAAAGATTTTAAAGTCGATAAAAATAAACTCTTATAAACTAATAACTATATTAATTTAGCATTTATCAATAATCTTCTAAGAAAAATGAGTTGACCACAGAATACTAATGATAACATAAATCACAATGTAAATATAAACTTAAAGCATATAGACTTACCTAGTTTTGTACAGGCTTCATCAAGTGACACAACAATAGGTTCTTTTATATTTGGGTATATTGGATACATATCTAGAAATCTATATAAATACATAGACAATATTAATTTTCATTTGAACTTAATTTAATATCAAATTTCATAGATTTATTTCAACAAAATACAAGTAGAACATATATTACTAAAAAATATAACAGTTGAAAAATTAACTATATAAAAAGTATATACAACTTTTAAAGTACATGTTTACATTGGATCAGATTTACTGTACGGTCCCCCTTGGCGCGATTTTTTCGGATTTAGCGATAAATAATCTTTTCTGGCAACCTGTCCTGTCTGACTTCGACTGAAGATTCGATTTCTATGACTTTGCACCGATGACGTTTTCTGGCAACCCTATCGGACCGTTGGTTGAGTTTGCATGAGAAATATTCCCATACGATCTTTTCTTTGAATCTAACATTGAATCTAAAAAAAGTCGCCAAAATATGGACTTTTGGCGGGATTTTGGAAAGTTCGCCAAGGGGGACCGTACAGTAAATCTCTACCGTTTACATTAATAAAAATTCTTTTACATATATTTGATAACCTTAGGGCGATTAAATTCATAACTGAAGATTTAATATTAAATTTATCCCCAAAATAATTTATTCACTACTTGAAACACCTTCAGACCTGGAGCGTAGTCTAACTTTCTTTGTTGATATTTTAGCAAAAAAAAATTAAACATTTACTTTAAAATGATTTATGGTTTTATTGTAAATTGTACTACTTATTTAATTTTTTTTTTTAAATTCCATCTGTGTTAATATAACAGAAAAATGTTTGCTTCTTTAGTTGCTATTAACTAATAAATTAAAAACGTGTTAAATTTGATTATTTACCTTGTGCAAATTAGAGAAAGAGACTTTTCTTTTCTACTAGGAGGGTTTAATGGTATATCAGAATCGTAACATATTCGATTATCAAAAAGAACCAGGCCGTCATTGGAACAGCTTTCATCTTTTAATTTCTACAATTTAAAAACAATAATTCAATAAATATGAACTGTACATGCAAAATACTCATCTATGAAAATAATTAACGGGTTTTAACATAATAATAATGAATATTTAGCTTAAACAAGCATTTGTTGTCCTTGGTATGTTGCAATGAACCAATTTAACATTCTTATTTTTTTCTTCTAAACTTTAATTGCTATCCCTCTCAAAGATACAAAAAGGGAATTTAATGCATAAAAAAAATTATGACCGAAAGTTTGTAAATCGCAAATGAAAATCTTTATTGGATTAATGTCACACAAGTGCCACTTAAATCAAATGGAGACATACTTTATCATTTCGATAAGTGACAACACCAAAACTTGATGTAAACATTTCAAATTTAGGATTGGGCCACGTATAATTTCATTGGGCCACGCCAGAATTTAAAAACTTGTACTTTACTTAAATTTTTCTAGGTAACAGCTACGGTATAATGGCCAGTCCCAATTTGTTGATTTGCATTAGTTTTTCAAGCAACGAAAATACCCAAATGTGGAAAACATTGCTCACCATATTTCATATGACACGATAGGTATAGAGAATAGCAACTCTAGATGAAATTTTCAAACTCGCCAATGAACAGACCGGCCAATATAACATAGCTGTACCCAGTTCAATTATTAATATCACAGACGTAATAAATTGGGATTTTCAAAAAATTGGATTGAATATTAAGCACTATACAACAGTAGTATCTATGGTACTGTAGTACAATATTACAAAAATAAATAAAATAACTTACTTTTGGTGCACTACAATTTGCATACTCTTGTGCAGCTGCCAATGATGTTAATAATTTAAAATTGGCATTGGGCGTAACAGGCTCTTCATTCAAGGCACGTTTTTTAGGTGTGGCTTGGCACTGTTTGTCGACTAACAGTCGATTTGATTTGGACTGACTTTCACTAGGCATACTTGCAGTAGGAGGAATGTTTTCCTTTATAGAATTTTCTTTACAAATTTTGACAGATTGCAGAGTTACAATTTCAGGCAGAGATCTTTTGATTTTTGGTGGACTAGACATGATCACCATTCAGAGAAATATAGCAAGCTAGGAAAGAAGAAAAAAATGATTTTTTTCCTGAAATATCAAACTTTCTTTCAAATTAAGGTGATAAAGTTTTGATGAATAACATCTACTTTTATTTACCGAATATTGAATTCATAAAAACAAATGTCAATCATAGTATATGAATAAAGGTTATCAATTTTACGATCGCAACGATAAATTCGAGCTAAAGGAAATGCTAACTTCCCGCTTGTTTTAAAACTCTTATCTATCCCAGCATGAGAAATAATATGTTTTTAAACAGGTGGTATAGTTACCAAATAAATTTTGTTGTTTGGTGAGTCATAATCACATTATAAGTCATAGAATATATTAATACACATAGTCTAGTCGTTTACTAACAAAAGCTTCACGACAGACATATATAAGGAAATAAATTATAAAAAGGTACGATTGATGCATGGGCAATTAATCGAATTTAGATATTTTCTTTTAGTCCTGAGTTGTTTACCTAAACTTTAAAGAACTTTCGATCAGATTTTATAATTCGATGCACATTCTAAACGTGCATTTCTAACATTCAACGTACCTTTTACCGCAAATAACATGAAGTAACAAGCCAAACATTTTTATGATAGATAAGGTAACATTAACTGTTTCATATGGTAATAAACATATATTTCTCTCTTATCAGACCATTACTTAGCAATCTCAAATCTTTGCTGGCTTACTCATCGGTCATCAATCGTGAAAGTTGGAAAGTGAATACACGGAATACGCGCGCGATTACATACCTGCAAAACAAGAGAAGAGACGGTTAACTTAACTTTCGCGGCCTTCACAACCGAACCGCAGCCACATCAATAGTTCACAAGCTATTTCAAGGTCATTTTGAATGTAACTCCTTTGCGTAAATTTGAGTTTTTAAAGCTATATAAACTGTTAATCTGTGATTTATTTAACTAAACCATTTAATTTCAATCCATTTCAAGGTAATTTGAATCGATTTTTTGGAAAATAGTATATTTTTGTCCCCCTTATCACATTAATCGCTATTGTAGTAGCAAGATTTAAACAACTCAACTCCTCTACTTTGTTTGTTTACATTTTTTAGATTCGTTTTCATTCTCTTACAAAATGTCGAAAAATAGCGAAAATTTAGATTTAAAATCAGTAAAAAAAGATCTCGACAATATATCCATTGCTATTCTCGACACACTACAAAATATCGTTCTTGAAAAACAGTACCTCGACGCCAATTTGAAAGAGGGCTACATAAACATGGCCAAATCCAGATACCTGATGAGAGGTCAGAAAATCAGTACCCTCCAAATAAACACCTCGAAATTGGTTCCTTCTTATAAAGTTGTTACTAATTCAGATTTAGTTGAAGGTGTTGAATATTTGAATTATCAATCTCTAGAACTATCTGTTCAAAAGGGGAGTGGCAGTAGTGTGAAACGCCGGTCGACAGAAGAATTGGTAGATCTCAGCGAAAAGTTAGAGAAAACTTCTATCGATTCGAATTCAGATGATTCTCAGTCTTCAAAGGAATGTGCTGGTCCGACAGATCCGTTGAAGTGGTTTGGAGTGCTGGTTCCTGAAAGTTTGCGATTGTGCCAGTCCCGGTTTAAGCAGGCCACAGAGACAGCATTAAAGATTGCTTCCTTACAAAACCAGCTGAAAGCCCTTGGGAATGAATACAAGGAACTAAAATTACAGAAGCAGAAGCTTGTAAATGATGGTTAAATTTATATTTAAAAAAATATTCAAAACTTTATAAGCACATTTAAAATTATTTTATGTTGAAAAGAGGTACAGTTATGATATAATAGTCAGTCTGTTAATTGGCGACTTTTGGAAAGTTTGAAAATGTAACGTAGGGTTGCTTTCTATACCTATCGAGTTGTATGAAATATGAAGTGAAATGTTTACCACATTATGTCATTTTCCTTGCTTAGCAATGTAATGCCAATCGGAAAATCGAGACCAATCATTTTATTATAGCTGTACCTTTAAAAAAAATGGAGAATGTTTATATCTTACATTAATCAAGTGGATTATGGTAGTGTTATTTGTGCTGTAATAGAATATTCACTCAAGATGAGATATAGAAGATAATTTTTTTTTCTAGTTCTTGTACAACATTAGTTATATAGTTATTGTATTGTTAAAATTAAAAATGCAGTTTCTATAAGTTGATTTTAGAAAAAAGTATTTGAATTTGTGTTCCAACTTAGCTTGCTCCATTGAGCATTGTTTCTTTTTTGGATAAAACCATTCTAGGTTTTTGAGTCAGCTGGAAATGAAAACTTCCAATGGGCCACAAAACTAAATTTAAACAAAATGTGGCATATTTGTTTATGTTAACCAAGTAAAGATTATTTGTGAAGGAAAGGAAGCAGTTTCTAACTGGCCTTAATGTTCTCGTAAATGTCTCTGCCTGTTAGTACGATTTAATATTGAGTGAAACAATTCCAAAACTCTTATATTCATTTATAATTTGTATGATTTTACATATGTTAGAAAAACAAATTAATATTTTATACTTTTCCCATAGGTTGATGAAACTGAGCATCTACTTTAGTTTAAACAAATTTAAATGTAATTATACGAATTTGTAAGGATTAAGACAGATTTGTGTATCCAATTGTTGCATTTTAAGTTTATTTTATGTAACAAAATTTTTAAGTTAACATTGATTTTGTAACAAGTTTTTTTCGAAGAAATAAAAATACATGTTTTTGTAAAGATTCTTCTTTATAAAATGTATTTTATTTGTATATATATATTTTAATGCATAATAATTCCAAACATTATCAACTAATTTTAGATTTAGATATAAAATTAGTATTCAAGCATATAGTGCATCCTTAAATATTTAATTAAATTATCAAGTATGGATTTCAAGCATAAGTAAATAGTACATATTCACCACATATTTTTAGCGAATTTTATTTCTTAGTAGTCAACATTTATTTATGTAGTTAAAATTAGCATTTTCAAAACAGTAAATAATTAAATTGTCCAACCAAAATTCAATTAATAATATCATTTAAAATTATGTTGTTTGGACATCTTTTGTCTTTCAGGTGTTTTAACCTAGCGTGGACGTAGCCTGAACCGACACTTTCTTTTGCAAATATCTGCATAATTTGTAACTTATCAAGCGATTAGTGTCATCTACAAATTTAACTTGCTTGGGAATTATATCATCAAGCTAAAAGTCATTTAGGTCTTGTTATAAATCTCTAATTAAAACATTATGAAATATATATTAATAGTTTTGAACTTTAATTCACTATGCATGGTCATTATATATTCACTTTAGATCGATCCATGCTATCCCCATAAGACCTGGGACCTTGTTAAATGCATGCTTTGTTTATGTTCTTTAATACAGAATTTATTTTAAAATTTAAGAATTTAAATTGTTTGATAGAAGAGGATTTTTAAAAAAATACTTTTCATTCTTTTATTAAGGGTATCAGTCTATTATTTGTATAAAAAATGGAGTTGTATAGCATTCAAGCACTATTTCTGAGCTCTTGCAAAAAAGCAGTAGTAACATTTGAAGGTAGTTTACAGACATTTTTTTTTTTTTTGGACTATACTATTGATTACAAAAACTTGACAAAGATTGCTTGCGCATTTATAGCACTCCAAAGATGTTTTTTTAGTGCTTAAGACTCAATATTAAGGTTTATCGAGAACAAAAATATAAATATCAAATTTTCATTTAAACAACAAACAAATTTTAACTTTCAGATCATATTTATTCTAAAGTGGCCTAGAAAATTATCTTATCTTTCCACAGTCAGAAAACGTTTCCACGTTATGATTTTGCATATGATTAGTAAGTGTAATTTTAAAAAATTGCTGATGAGCTTATTTATACACTCGTTTTACTTGATAAGAATCACTTATCTTAATTTTCATTGACCAGTGTAAATGCTGACACAGCAACTATGGGTCAAAAACCGTTAAAATGTGTTTTTGAATTTCACATAGTCTGAGACACATTGTTTTTTTTCTTTGCGAACATATAGTTGTAAAGTATTTAAAACTTAGGATGATTATTTCAGTTTCAATTCAATTTGCTAATGAGACCACATTTTAAACCCCAAAGTTGGGACGTCCTATTTTTACCATCCCTCCCCAACAATTTTTCATATAATACTCCCTCCTCACCTAAATTGCAACAAACGATATAACTATACCAAACTCTGAAAAACTCATAGCTGATGTATAACGTATAACTAATAAATTGCATTATCCTCATAGTAAGCAAATACAAAGAACTAATAAGTATTTAAAGGTCATTTTAGCATTTTAAACAAAGTTTATGGGGGGTGGGGGGAAATGAGAAATGTAAATAAAATATAAATGTTACATGTTTTTCAGGACTGTAATAGAAAAGCGGGACGGTTTATGGGGACATACAGTACGCGGGACTTTCCCGCCAAAACCGTCTGGTCACATTATTAAAGTGTTGCTGCTGAAGTGAAACATTTGGTCAATATAATTGTAAATTTGATAGAAACACATGTTTGCATTTGTAGAACAATGGAGCGAATGAAGAATAAAGTAACAACAAAAAGTTTTTAATCGATAGTGTTTCTGGGATTGTTTTTCCCTAGAATTTCTTTCTTATAAAAAATATGACATGTTAATTAATTGTTGAAACTGGGAAACATTACTTTTTACATATTTTAGCAATGCAAACATTGTACAACTGTTAATATACGCCAAGAATACAAATCAGAACAAAATACCAAAATTAAATCTTACATTTAAAAAGTATTCAAATAAGTAAGAAGGTGAAGGATAATCTAATTATCTGTAACCAATTTCTCTAAAATGAGCCGTTAGGACATACTTTCTAAAGGTCAACTGACATTAAGAGAGCCACCCCAATTTACGTTAAGCTAGACTAGGAAATGCTGCACTATATTTAACGTTATTCTGCGAAGTGACTGGTAACCAGTATGTTATTTATGAGGCTACTCTTTATCTGTTCTCAGTATTTCCCGGGTGGTTAGAAATAGTTTCTTTTCTACCTAAAAATGTCAGGTTGTCTTCAGAGTTTAAAATTTTTGTCAGTTGTATTTAAGTCTCTTCGTTTTAAGTGCAATGTCCCATTGTCATGTACCACTTCAAAACAGATTACCACTCCAACGTTTGAACAAAGGTCCCTTTTTATTTTTGGGATTGATTTAAAGTGCAGTCATTGTTCTTATCACTTATCTTTTGAGCACTAACGTATGCTGCTGAGATAAACATTATCTTAATGTGCTAGGAAGAAGCATTGTGGTTCAGGCTTAATTCGGGCAAATTTTGTTCTTTTTAAAATAAAATTCAAAAACATACTTCCCGATAAATATTTTTTCCGTTAAATTTGTTTTTAAATTATCGAAAACTCTTTGATAGAAGAAGTGCGAAGAGAAATTTCTTTAACCTCTTTCGTATTCCATTTTGATTTGCCATCGATAAGCGTTTCAAATTTTTATTTTCCAGAATACAAATACCTATAACGGCCAACATTTATGCTATTATTGAATTAGCATGAAGTAAAAAAAAATAAAAAATTATTTTTTAAGAGCAATTAGATATTTTAACTTTATGCTAATGAAACATAAATTCAATATTTAACCTCTAACAAAGTTCAAATTTTATATTTGCGTAACTTAAAAATAGGCAAAACCTTAGGGCTAATTCAACGGAAATTAGCGAAAAGCAGATTTTCAAAATAAAAAAAAGTCTTCAAAAATCCTTTTTAAAGGTTTTCTGCCCTGGGTGGTCAATGTCTAAAGAATTGATTTCTGATTTTTTTTTTTTAAATAATGTGTTATGGGAATCTTGATTCTACTTATTCATCCTCTCCGCACGCACAGAAATGGAGAGTTCAAAGAAATGTGAAGAAATAGTTTTTTTCGTAGAATTTTTTTTGAATGTTGAATAACAAGTAGTGAATATAAAACTCGGTTCTTTTTTTAATTATTATTTGAACCTTCTTATGAGAAAAACCTAATAAAACAAAAGAAAACCTTCTATTCGCACTGCCTAGTAAAAAAGCAAATTGACAGAAGTATAAAATTGTTTTCACTGTATATTATAAAAATTTAAATGTTCAACTCTTTGATTGATTTTTTAAAAAAAAATTTCTGTAGTAAATGTTTATGAGTTATTCCAAGATTTTTCCTTTAAATTAAGTTATAAAACTTATAAACAAAAAAATGACAATGCATAGATGGGTGGGTTTTTATACGTCCGTATCTACCATATGGTTTAAATTACATTAAACAATAATAATTAAAATAAAATAACATAAATAATGTTAAAAACCGTATCTCGGTTGTTTTAGTGGTTTAAGGAAAAACTATTTGTAAAATATCCTTCCACTAGAAGGCAGCACTATACACTTTATAATATTTTTTATTTTATTTTCTTAGAGACTATATTTGAGAGGCTTCAAGCATTATTACACAAACCACGTTAAAAAGCTTCTCAAATTTTTTTAAAAATTTATTTATTATTTTGAACATAAAAATGAGACAATAACTCTTTAATAATTTTTATAGCTTTTTAAAAGTATAAAAAAGATTTATATACAAATTGTTCTGTGTCACTGTCGCTATTATTTTCTCTCGAAAATAATAGCGACACTACAGCCATTAGTAGTTTTGCTAAAAAAATTCAAAACTTTTTTACTCGAATTCATTTTTTTAAATATGCCGATGAAAAAAACTATACTATTTGTAATTGTTTTGTATTTTTTTAATAATTTTTCAATGTCCCCACAAGTCCTCGGTAGTATAGTGGTCAGTATCCCCGCCTGTCACGCGGGAGACCGGGGTTCGATTCCCCGCCGGGGAGGACTTTTTTTTCTCTTTTAAATTGTTTAAAATTCTCTCTCTTTGCGATAGTATTTTAATAATAATTCCCTTCAAACACTAAATGTTTCTGTTTTTTTAAAAAGATTTTTTTTTGCTTTTCTTGTTTTATGGAAATATTGGATGAACGACTTTTTGAAAATATGGGGAATGAATGGTCGTATTTTTGCATCATTTACAACACATATGTACAGCTGCGGGAAAAAAAAACCCTATCCAATCCTAATAGGATTAACATGAAGAAGTAGGTCGTTATTTGTTTACCCAGCTGTAAGAGCTTTACATGCAGACGAAGCGAAGGTAATTAATATAATATTTAAAAGGTCGTTGAAATATTTAATGTTAATCGAATTTCATTAACCCATTTCATTCCATCGAGGAAAAGATAACTTATTTAGCTTGTGTCAAGTAACATATTCCCTGCTAGTGTTTAAATTACAAAATATTTCTAATTAAAAAAAATTTGGATGAAATTTGGGATAGCCTTGCCTGATTGTATGCTTCAATATGACGTATCCCACTTGTTTTTGAGACTTGTGGTTATCTTTTTGTGACAGACAGACGGACATAGCCTTTATAAAAGCTTCAATTTTTTACGTTATAAACGTAGTGTAGTGTGGGAGCTGAAAGGGAGGAGGAATAATGATGTGAAAAAAAATCAAATTCCCCCCCTAAAAAAATTATTTATTGAAATTCAACAAAATTATTAATTTAGGACAGTTTTTTTGTTTAATATTTCTACAAAATATGCGTTTAAAATTATCCAGAACGTATGTTTATAAAAAGTTACTTTTACTATTTAGTTTGTCTTAAAATTTCCTCCAGCACAAAAACCTTTACTGACGCATCCTGGTGAATTTTTCTATATGCGGACCAAAACTGCATTTTTAAATCTTTGTTTTCCGTTTCTGCAGTTTTGAGCCTATTACTAAGTTCATAGTTTTGAAGCAGCAAATTTTCTATATATGTACCCGACTGTTGCTTAGGCAAGTGAAAAGATGAATTTGAGTCTGTTTGGCGATTAAAACTGAATCGGATATTTGGCGATTCTTGCTTCTTTAGACTCTGTTCCTCTGCATTCTTCTTCATAGACTTTTGAAATTCGGACAATAACATTTCCTTTTCTCTTTTTAATGTCGCTATTTCATCTCGTCTTCGTTCCAAAGCCTTCTTGATTTCTTCATTCAATCCACAAAAATAGTCCTGCAGCTTTTCTATTTCAAAGTCCGTTTCCGTCGATTTATCAAAACTCCATTTATCTTTGAGGATTTCTTGCTTAGAGGTACTAAAATTATACATCTCACTGTAGAATTTGGATGAGTTCTCATTCAACTCCTCTTCATAAGAACATTGCTTGATTTCGTCAAACAATTCATTATGAATCGCATCTCTTTTCGCCAATTCATAAAAGAAGTTTTCTTCTCTGAGCAATCTTTCTTTGTTTTGGATTACCTTATTTACGGATCTTCTTCTTAATATCCTTCTGGAAACTTCATCAACGGATTCCAAGCCTTGCTGAACAATGTCCTCATATTTGTATCCCAGGCATTGAGATTCCTGTTTAATTTCTTTCAAGTCTGTTTTCAACTTTTCTTTTGAGTCGAGACATTCGAACTCTTTGGCCACAAGCAGATTTTTACTGTGCAGGTATCTGTCTCGCTGCTGATCCGCAAATAAGGCGAATCTATTTTGTTTGAAAAAGTTCAGATCAGATTCCTTTTGAATGTTTCGCAATTGATCTTCAAGAGACGAGATATAAAGCCACAATTCCTCTTGAACCAATTCATAATTTTTCGCCATTCTATATAAGGTTTTAGAATTTTAAAATTAAATAGTTTAATTTTTCTAAGCAATATGCTGCGTTCTCAATGATATTAATAATAAGTTTTAATTAAAAACTAATTATAGAGCAATTTTATAAAAAGGAAAATGTGCAGTGATTTTAAAAGTTTATATATTTAGAAAAGGTTTAGTTGTTTGAATTTTGATACATTTGTAGTATTTTTAAATTAATAGCTTTGATAAAAAATAATCTCATCGTGCTGCAAGCATTTTTCTAATTCAAAAAATAATTAAGAAACGCTAATGGGAATATTTCTTATGACGTCACGCTCTCTATACTGCGATTTCATTGGTTGTTTCGTTTTCTTTGAAAAAGAGTTGAAACGGCTCATTGGTTTAAGAAAGGCCACGCGCTCCGAACTGCGATTTCATTGGTTTTGTTTTTTGTGGCAAAGTGTTGAAACAAGCAAAGAATTCTATAGTAGGGTAGAGACTGAACCTGGCAACAGTACCATGGACCAACACGGAGACAATATAGGGTGGCATGTGGGGCCCGATGGCCGAGTGGTTTGGATCGCAGGCCATAACGCTAGCAGTCCGCGCGCTGTAACAGGTGCGGTTTCGATTACCGCCTTTGACCTGGGTGTACTTCCTTTCTCAGTATCAAAATTATAAATTAACTAGCACTTTTTCCACTCTATTCGGGCTCCGTAGTGAGCCATGGCTGCCGATGGCAGCTCAGTACGAGTCGTTCCTTTACCCTACTATAGAACTCTTTGGAAACAAGCCCGCATAAACTGCTTGCCTGTGTAATGGGCCTGTTTCAACACTTATTAAAAGAAAACAAAACAACCAATGAAATCGCAGCGCGTGACGTTTTAAAAAACCCAATTAGCTTGTTTCAAGTAGAAGGGAAAGAAAACAATACAACCAATGAAATACCACTATGGAGAGCGTGACATCACAAGAAATATTCCCATTGAAAAATTGAGGGCTCAAAATACAAGTTAACCAAGTTCATAAAAAGCTTCTCTGTGCTACAGAGGTTTAAAGTTAAAGCCTCTAATGCCAAATGTCTCTCTTATGCCAAAAATATTGGACCCGTATTTTTTCTTTTTTTCAAATACCCCATAAAAAGGTAGAAAAATGAATTTTAAAATTAGGACGAAAAATCACTCCCGAAAACGCTTCCTGGCTGTCACGTGGTATCTGTGATGTCACTAGTGACTATAAACAAACTTTGAAACACCACATTGGAATCGATTTTAGGCAAATTTGAAATATCCGCTTCTGTAAAAAGCCTTACATTATCTCAATATTTATTATTTCAAGAGTAAATTAGATTAAATCAAGTTTAATCAGAAAACAAAAAACATCACGCCGGTTTGTTTATAGTTACTAGTGACGTCACCCAAAGCGTTGTGTTTGTGATCACGTGAAAAAATGCCTTTTTAAAATGATTTTTTTTATGATTTAAAGATTTATTTTGCAAAAAAATTGTATGCATTTGTTATTTTTAACTTTCAACTATAATTTAAATAATATTGGAAGGTATTTTGGCGATGCAGTCAAGTACCCTATTGAGCTGCTAACTCGAAAATGACCAAAAGTGGACTTGGATTCACTTGTAAACTGAACCTTCCAAATATTAGTGGGTAATGTAGAATGGGCTTGTTTCAACACTTTATCAAAGAAAACTACCAATGAAATCTCAGTTCGGAGCGCGTGACGTTTTAAAAAAACAATGAGATAGTTTCAACACTTTGTCAAAGTAAACAAAACAACCAATGGTTGGTTGGTGTCGTGTCCACGGGGAGAACTACATTTGTCCATGAGTGTGCAACACACAGCCGGCAATCTCTGAGGAAAATTGGTTGCCATTTGCCTTCGAGGAGGTTTGGACTTCTGCCTGTTGGTCCGCGGAAGGTATTTTATTTCCCTTCTACCACCCAAAGGAAAAATCCAAAAAAAACAACCAATGACATCGCAGTATGGAGAGCGTGACATCATAAGAAATATTCCCATTTCTATTTGATAAAGTTTTATTGACAGGATACGCACGACACGAGATATTGATAAGGCTTGGTAATTTGGAACTGCGTTCTAGTAACGATTCGATCCGAGGACATGAAGGGAAAGGCCTTATAAATTGGGTTATCAACACCGGAATTTATACTTTTTTTGCTAGAAATTTAATTTTTTTAAAAACAAACATCAATGGGGTTGTTTCCCGTCGTGGATGGCAACAGCTCAACGGTTTGTTGATTGAAATTTCTATGATTTGGTATTCAAAAATGAGATTTCTAAGAATATTTTACCTAACTTCTTGCTGTGCTGTTGGTTGTTCAAGAAAGCTTGTATAGAAAGAAAAAAATCCTTTTTATCTATATCGATCATTTTGGGAGTGAAACCGAAGCAAAATGCTGAAGAAAACATAAGCGTTACATCACAAGAAACACATACCCATTAAAGTCTTAAAATCTACATTTTCAAGAACAGTAAACATTCCTGTACCCAAGAGTTCAGATGAATGATCGTCGCACTAGAGCTACAGTCAAGTGATAAGCTGCCACTCAAGTAGGCACCCAACAATCTTTGCATAAGACGAAAAGATAAGATGGTATTTTCCCCTCACAAAACTATCCCAGCATATATTACTAAATATAATTTAAGCACAAATCTTTTTTGAAACATCAGTAGTTTAATTTCTTTAGTTTTTTTACTTTGACTGGCATTTAAACTAAGTTCTGAGAATATCAACTAGTCAATAATTACATTTAATTTTGATATTTTTTTGACAATTGCCTCGATAAGAAAAAACCTATTACGTCAAATTAATTGGTTGAATTATTAACATTCATTTTATTTTGCATGAACTACTTGGCACTTATATAAATAAGTTTAAAAAAATTGAAGTTGCTGGAAAGAGATAAGACTATTTAAAAGACTGGAATTGTGTAAAAAAGTTTAGTCTGCACCATGTTGTTATTTACAAACAAGTCTAAAATAACAAATTATTTTTCTTATGTTTATTCATGTAACATTTCGAATACATATTTAAAGCTTTTATTAGAAGATCTTGGGTCAACACACTTTCAGACATACAAGGCAAAAGATAAACAACCACTAAACAACCAGATACTCATTTGTAGTATTTTACCACCCAACTGTTTTTCTTTCAATTTTTAATACATTCCAAAACCTCTTTTAAAAACACACATGTGTTCAATGGCATTCACTCAAGCACCCACAATATTAAAATAATTATCAGGCACCAGTTGAAAAATGCAAACAATCTGATTAAATCTTGATGAAATCCCAAAATAATGGATAAAAACAACAGAGACGCTGTACAAAGTTTTTCTTGTCTCCTATAGGAGCTAACAAATGTGTATCTAGAGAGTGCAGTGTGTTAATGGTATTTAAATAAGAAACAAAAAGCTGCGTTCAGAGATCGTCATCATCTTCGTCTGGAAGAGAAGTGTTCTGGGCCTCCTGCAAAGAAATGAATAAAGCATTTAGACTTCAGAAACTTAGTCATATGAAGGGTTGTAACAGAAACTGTCTCTTATAACCACTTACACACAAAATGCACGCATTTAAAAAACGCCAAACACAGCATTTAGTTGCAAAACTAAACACATTTTATAAGTGTCAAAATTATTTCATGCCACCGGTTTACGTTTTGTCCATTTAAGCCGGTTAAGAGGGTGTCTGCTATATATATGATGTTACTCCAAACTGATATATATTACAATAAATCTTGCTTAATTTTTTTTCTAGATAGTTTAGCTTAAGGTGTGTTAAATAGAGATTTAAAAGAACAAAGGAGCATTAAAATGTTAAAATTTTTGTAGGTTCTATATGCTGAATTTTTTGACGTATCACATTGACATATTAAAAAGAAATACCTCAAGAGATTTGCACATGAAACAATTTAGACATTGAAGTATTAAAGAGTTGCATAAAAAGCATTCCAAATGAACAGCTAAATGGAACAAGGGGTAGCATCTAAAGGAGAAGAATGGCACACCTATGCTATTTTTTTAAAATTTAAAGTCCAAGAAGAAAAGGGCATAGAAATCTTTCAATAAACACTTTCTTTTTACCAATTCAAATATACAAAAGAAAACACCAGATATGAAGTATTTCAGCCCACTCACCTTCATGTCATTCTCCAGCTTAGCCTGCCATTCAGGATCCATGGTAACCTCAGGCGGGGCCAAAGCAGGCATGGCAACAAACTCCAGGTTGGGATCACCGATCAGCTTGCGGGCCAACCAGAGGAAGGGCTTCTCAAAGTTGTAGTTGCTCTTGGCACTGATGTCATAGTACTGCAAAGGGGAAAGAGACAGTTTAAGTCTATTAAAATAAGATAAAATTAGTTGTTTTAAAGTGTGAATCTTTACAGGTCAAATAGGTAATGTATCTACATCTAGATGAAGTCTAGTTTGGGATCAAAGCTGGGCTAATAAATCAAGTGATAAAGGTCAAATCTGTCTGGAAATTCGTAACAGTAAGCTGGTTTAACCAATAACTAAAGAAACAAAACATTGCAAACAAATCTATAACTTACAATATTTTCTGTTTACTAATAATATTAAGGGTAATGTAGGGCCAACAAGAGTTAATATATATTCTCCCCTTTTGCCATGATATTTTAAGACATAAGTAATAGCAAGCTAGCTAAACGTGATGCACAAGTGGTTTAATTAAATTTGTGCAAGTTCAATTCTACTTTTCGCTTATGAAAATGTATTTTCGCATAGTCAGTAATAAAATTAAAAACTAAGAATTATAATATACTAGAAAGAACTTAATGCAATTTTCAAAAGAATTATTTCACTATAACAGTTATAAAAGACAGGGTTTTTAAAATCTAATATTCCCTGAAAATGATTAAGCTACATAAAAAAAATTACTACATACTTGTAAATTCTTTTTCCTGTGGAATACAATGGATTTGGCCTTCACTTTTCGATCCTTGACATCAACTTTGTTGCCGCAAAGAACAATGGGAATATTTTCACAAACTCGGACCAAATCTCTGTGCCAATTAGGAACATTTTTGTATGTGACTCGAGAAGTAACATCAAACATCACAATGGCACATTGACCTAAGATAAGGGTTAAACATTAGTATGCATAAAAAGCAAAATATTCACTAATATATATTTTAAAATGAATGCAAAGCAGGGCTCGGAAAACGGCACATCCTTGGTGGTTAAAAATTCCTGAGGTTTATTAATATCTTGAATCTGACATCAAGCTGGACGGCCATTTCTACGTTAATGTTTGTGATACATTTATAGTTTTTGTTGACTTACAAGAATCTAGCGCCTCGCTTTTAACACTTTACCGACCGGTAACGGTTCAAGCACACCACGCCCTGTCACCGGTCGTACTATGCCCTTTCGCCGGTCGTGGATCGAGGCATAGACTGAACACGGCCTAACCTAACCAAATCTAACAGTAAGATCAAAAGTCGATTAATTGACGACCGGTAAGTAAGCGCTGGGGAGCGAATGTCGAATAATCGACGGTCGGTAAAGTGTTACAATTATCCTGTAACTACTAATTCATTATGTAATTTATATTAATGTTTGTAATAAATAACACGTAACAAATAAGAAAAATTCCCTGATGCAAAGTATAAATGAAAATACTGATTGATACAAGATTAAACATTTTTATTTAAGTTAAAACCTTCATAAAAATTTTTCAATACACAATTAATAACAGAAATACAAGCAGGGTTGCCAGTCAAATTTAAGTAAAAAATAGTTGCTTTAGTTGCCTGGAATTTCCAAAATAGTTGCAAAAATAGTCGCCTTATTATCAAAATAGTAGCAAAAATAGTTGCATCAAATTTAAATACTATATTCAACATCGAAACTTAAGACTTAAAATTATTTTTTTTTAAATTCTCTTTGCAAAATTTATTATTTAACTTTGATTGCTTAACTTTTTCGGCAAGAAATTTAACACATATGCAAGGAATTTAATTGGAAAATGTTCAAATGGTTCACTTTTTTAAGTTTTTGATTATGGTAGTTGATAGATTTTAAGTAAGGTTGATGTTAAAATTTATATCAACTTAAATGAGTAAACAGCAGTGCTAGGAGTTTGATAAGAAAATTTAGGAGCAATGTGTGCGACTTAGGAGCAAATGTACATTATCTAGGACCATTATTGAGGAAAAAATATTTTTTACTAAAAAATGTTTTTATATTAAAATTAATCTGCAATATTTGGATGTCTACTACTGTATTCCACTGGAAGATTTTATTTTTACGATCGCCTAAGTTTCGAGATTATAGAATCACTAGAGTTTTGCGATTATAGAAGCATCAGAGTTTCGATAACGTAAGTTAAAAAAAAATTAGGAATCACCATTTACAAATTTTACAATAACCAGTTTCTTAATTTTAAGATCGCTGCAATTGAAACAAAATTAACAGTCTTAAAACCTTACAAGTTCAAGCTGATTATTTTCGGCGAGATTGTTGAAAATCCTGATGAGAAAAGTTGGTATTAACTGTTCTGATAACCAAGTCTGTCAATTTGACTACATTTATTTTGTTGTCTCAAAATTGAAGGATTAGGTCGCATTTTGCGACTAGGCGACTGTAAATTTCGAACCCTGCTAAAAAGTTAACACCTAATGTGAATTTGATTTCCTTGACCAACTCAGAATGTTGTTTCCCTTAAAAAAAGAACTGTTTGTTAAAATATTATGTCTTAATTCACCTTAAATAATTTAATAATTAAAAAGCATTTTTGCATTTTTAGTTTGATTTTTTTTTACTCTCTCCATCAAACACGAGTCATTCCACGTCAAATCAACACACTCATTAAACATCACCGTCTCAGATTTTTTTGAAATTTGGAACAACAGTAGTGTTTATATAGTTACAGGCCTCGCAGTGACTTTTACCAAAAATATAATAAGAAATATAGGAATTTTTAAAGAAAATATAGGAATTTTTAAAGAAAATATAGGGATTTATAGGAATATTTTCAAGTTCATATATTATTTTTTATGGAGTAAATATATGGATAAAATGAATAGAAATGAGCCAATTATTTTAACCACGATTAAAAAGTATACATAAAAAGACAATATCTAAGATTTTTAAACTGTTTTACCAATATCGATAAGGATCGGACCTAATATCCGATATAACTCCAGCGATCCGATAGGGGATGCAGCCCTACCAGAGGATCTGAAATACCCTTAATTTCCAATAAATTTCACTAGGTTACAATCAGCAACTAAAATGATTCTACTTCATTAAAAAAAAATTATAGCTATCTTTTATTAAAAAAAAACTCCAGCTATATCCATCAACAATTACAGTACCGCTTATCCGAACACCCCATAATCCAGACACTTTTGAATTTCGACGATAATCCGAAAAATTTCCGATACTCCATTTTTAAAAAAAAAAAACTTTAAACCTGTCTAAAATCAGAAACCCCAGAATAGACCAAAGTAGAACTAATGGGAGAAGGGGGATTTCTAACGTAAACAAAAAAAATCTTTTAACAATCAGCTTGTTCTTGTGACCACAAGGTCACGAACACTTGATCAAAAGAAATTGTTCTGGTTGGTCCGATTGGCTTGAACCGGAACTACAAAAGTAAGGAAAAGCTCTTCTGATCACGCAGAGGCCAAAACTGTCAATCATTTTAAGGCATTGCGACTCCATCGGTGGATTCGTGAAAATTACTAGGCAGCAAAATAAGTAAATCGGGAAGCATTATTGTATTGCACTGGCCGCTTCAAATTTTAATTAAATATTTTGTCTTTATTATTAGAATTTATTATTTAAACTAGTTGTTTATTGAAATTTAAGCTTAGTTTTCATTGATATAGACCGAAAATGGAGGAAATAGTTTTTTCAGGGGTGTTTATATTGTGAAACATTTGAGGTGTCTGTGTAAGAGCCGACTCCCCACTTTTAGGCGTTATTTGTGTACGAAATTTCTCTACCTTTGTACTATATTTCTCTGCCAAGATACTTATATGCTAAGGTGCTTGTAACGCGATTCGCAGACATGTGGTTCCCCTAAACTTATTCAGATTTTCGGAATTCTCCAGAATTCCGGAATTCGGAATAATTGACCCATAATCCGGAAAGACTCAAGTCCCGCGATGTCCGGATTAAAGGTTCTGTATTGTATCCGGAAACTTCCGTAGATCCTAATACGTATCCGACTATCCAAATACCGAAAAACTCCGGAGATCCCATAATCGAGAAAATCCCTGGGAATCATATAAAAGGAAAAATAGATAATCACACGGGTGCAGAATAACGTCTGATCCGGCGATCCTAGGTAGTATAAAAATTTTATACATTTGGGGAAATTTTTAGAGAAAATATTCAATTGATTTCAACAATGAATTACAAAATTTCTTAACCAGTCGTTCGTTTTATATAGTCAATAAATACCGCACATTCTGATACTCGGATATCTCGGTTGAGAAATTTAGCACAAAAATAGCGCCTTATAAAAAAGGGTTGGCTTTTACACGAAGCCTCAAAATTTCCACAACATAAAAGCCACCGAAACATTAATTTCCTCCATTCTCGGTCTATATCAATGAAAACTAAACTTAAATTTTAATGAAGAACAAGTTTAAACAGTAAATTTTAATAGTAAAGATAAAAAATATAATTCAAATTTGAAGATGAATTAAGATTAGATTACACTAAGGTATCTTCAAATATCGGCCACCGGCCAGTGGAATCCCCCATTAAAACCGCACCAAAAATATGCAGTCCAATAATGCTTTCTTGATTTACTTATTTTACTGCCTAGTAATTTTCACGCAATCCACCGATGACGTCGCATCGCCTTATAATGATTGCCTGATTTTTGCCTCCGGGTGAACGGAAGAGTGTCTTGTTTTACTTTTGTAGCTCCCGGCCAAGTCAAACCAACCAGAATATTTTTTGCCGATCAAGTCCGTGAGTCGTGATCACAGTAATAGTTTGAATGTAGAGATTGTAATGATGAATGGGAAAAAAAAGCGAGAGTAAGGGTCTAAAAAATAGGAATTATAGGAAATATAGGAACTTTTTCAAATTTATAGGAAATATAGGAGCACTGCGAGGCCTGTAGTTATTTGTGAAATGAAAATTTTTATTCACAAATATTGATCCGTTTAAAAAATATGGCACTTTAAAAGTTCAAAAAATTGGTCAAAAAACCGCATCCGACCAATTTTCAAATTGACCTAGAAGCTTTCCTAATTAAGCTAGAGACCTGGGATAGGTGTCATCTGACAGAGAATTGTATGAACTTTTTAATGATATGTAACACACTTAGGATATAGAAGATTTTATTTAAATTAAAATTTAATTAAATTTTAAAATTTAATTACATGAATAGTTAGGACTCTTTCACATCATCTGACAAAATATCATATTGGAATGAGAATGGGTTCATTGATAAAAATTTCAAAACTAAAGCTTGTATTTCATAAATAATTGTTTTTTTTAATAAACTTGATCAACTAATTTAAAAAATGATCTAGATGGTTTCCTAATTAATTTAGAAATGGTGTTAAGTGCTAGTTTACAGCAATTTATAAGACAATTTTAATAAAATATAACACACTCAGATTATAGAAGATTTTATTTAAATTAAAATTGAATTAAATTTTTTTTTTTAAAAATGCACTTAAAATTTTAAAATTATTTTCATGAATAGTTGGTATTTTTTAAACAATATATGGGTAAAATATCATTCTGGTATAAGAATTGGTTCATTGCTAAAAAAAATCAAAACTGAAGATTGTTTTTCATTAATAAATGTTTTCACTATTAATATCAAGATTATCATTTAGATTACACATCACAAGATTATCAAGTTAATATCAAGCAGTTTTCAAAACGACCTAGGAGGTTTCCTAATTCAGCGATAAACCATAGGTTTCATTTTACAACAATTTGTAAGACCTTTCTAATGACATGTAACAAATTTAGAATATAAAAGATTTAAATTAAATTACAAATAAAAAAGAAACAGTGGAGCTTGTTTATCATTATTGTTAGTTAATAATTCAGCTTAGGAATAACACAAGAATACTAATATTAACACTACCTTTATAATAAATCTAAATGATAACCTGAAGAAAGTTTCATTTGTAGTTTGAAAAAGCCACATTTGTTTGGAAGACATCACTTCGAAGTAGAACATAACTTCTTCCAGTGGGAGTCACAGGATTAACTTTTGCTAGAATGTCCACTACTGACACCCACAAAACATCAGCGTTTCTTGGATACGAGAATGATGCAGCAGGCCCAAATGGGTGAAGAAAAGTTATCTTTACCTCATCAAGTTCATTTTTCTGCAATCTCTGTCTCTTTACTGAGCCTCCAACTCTGTCGCAAGGCCCTTTACCATGCAATGTGGCTGAAAAGTGCCACTCTGCTTTTACATTAAAATCTGTCTGGGTGTATGCAGGAAACTGGTGGCTCGGGTACGTTTTGGAGAAAAATTAACTTGATGAGGTAAAGATAACTTTTCTTCACCCATTTGGGCCAACTGCATCATTCTCGTATCCAAGGAACGCTGATGTTTTGTGGGTGTCAGTAGTGGACATTCTAGCAAAAGTTAATCCTGTGACTCCCACTGGAAGAAGTTATGTTCTACTTCAAAGTGATGTCTTCCAAACAAATGTGGCTTTTTCAAACTACAAATGAAACTTTCTTCAGGTTAACATTCAGATTTATTATAAAGGTAGTGTTAATATTAGTATTCTTGTGTTATTCCTAAGCTGAATTATTAACTAACAATAATGATAAACAAGCTCCACTGTTTCTTTTTTATTTGTAATTTAATTTAAATCTTTTACATTCTAAATTTGTTACATGTCATTAGAAAGGTCTTACAAATTGTTGTAAAATGAAACCTACGGTTTATCTCTGAATTAGGAAACCTCCTAGGTCGTTTTGAAAATTGCTTGATCAAGGTTAATAGTGAAAACATTCATTATGAAAAACAATCTTCAGTTTTGATTTTTTTTAGCAATGAACCAATTCTTATACCAGAAAGATATTTTACCCATATATTGTTAAAAAAAATACCAACTATTCATGAAAATAATTTTAAAATTTTAAGTATGCATTTTTTAAAAAAAAATAAAATTCAATTTTAATTTAAATAAAATCTCCTATAATCTGAGTGTGTTATATTTTATTAAAATTGTCTTATTGCTGTAAACTAGTACTTAACACCATTTCTAAATTAATTAGGAAACCATCTAGGTCATTTTTAAAATTAGTTGATCAAGTTTATTAATAAAAACAATTATTTATAAAAAACAAGCTTTAGTTTTGAATTTTTTTTATCAATGAACCCATTCTCATCCCAACATGATATTTCGTCAGATGATGTGAAAGAGTCCTAACTATTCATGTAATTAATTTCGAAATTTTAAATTATGTACTTTTTTAAAAAATTTAAATTTTAAAATTTAATTAAATTTTAATAAAATCTTCTATATCCTAAGTGTGTTACATATCATTAAAAAGTTCATAAAAATCTGTGTCAGATGACACCTATCCCAGGTCTCTAGCTTAATTAGGAAAGCTTCTAGGTCAATTTGAAAACTGGTCGGATGCGGTTTTTTGACCAATTTTTTTAACTTTTAAAGTGCCATATTTTTTAAACGGATCAATATTTGTGAATAAAAATTTTCATTTCACAAATAACTATATAAACACTACTGTTGTTCCAAATTTCAGCAAAATCTGAGACCGTGATGTAGAATTTTGCCGAAAAGTGTGTTGAATTGACGCGGAATGACTCACACAAAACATACAAGTTAACAAAAATATAGACATTTTCACTTTTTTATAAATATGAAAATAGGTAAAATCAGGTAGACATAATTTCTTTTCACTACTATGCACAGAGTATTAACATCAAAGTAGCATTTTAGCAATTTCCAAAAGTCAATAAAGTAATGTATTATTAAAAAAAAAAAAAAAGTAGAGTACTATTTAAACACAACTCATATTATTTAAACACAACTCACATTATTTAAACACAACTCAAACAATTTCACTAATGTAGTTTGATTTACAATGGTTAGTACTCAATAAAGTAGTTACAGGTCAAATTAATCAAACATTAAAAAACAATTGAATTTTAAGTGTTTTTGACAATTTTTTTAATCAAGAGAACAAGAACTATCATAAAATTTTGAACAATCACTACAATTCGAGTTAAAGAGTAATGAAATAGCTTTTTTGAAAGTTAATTTTATGACCTTTTTATATATATACTCCCTACAATTTTTTTTAAGGCTCTGAAAGGCTTTATTGTACAATGAAGTATTACAGTTTATTTGGCAAGCTAATTATGCTACATTAATGTTTAACCAAATTATTTTAATTTGTTAAAAGAAGATAATTTTAAGAGGACTCCATTCAGAATTTCACATCTTGAAAATCGTAATGTTATTCCTATGGAGAATATTCGCAAGTCAATTACCGACACAATTTTAATAAAAGGTTACTAGTTTTTTGTATCATTGTAAAGAACGAAAGGAGTAGATTTCATAACAGTAATTTGTTTTGTGAAAATCACATATTTAGTATTTTTTATAATTTTTTGAAGTTTGTAAAAAATTGAGTGTGCGTTAAGTTCTAACTTTAACGTAACACAACTCTCTAACGAATAAAGATAGAGCAAAAATTCTTTCACTCGTAAACAGAATATACTTTCCCACATCGATTTAAATTGTTATAAAAATTTTAATGTAAATATTTGTATTTTTTAGAAATTTTCAACGAAAAGTTACACAGAAATGAAATGTACATTTACAGCAACCCTATAACCTAATGACGCTGTTATCTGTCGCTCTGCAGGGGTCAATTAGTGTGGTGTGGCTGGCCCCTGATTCTAAGAAAGGGGGAACTTCTCCCGCGGGGCTTAGTTTGGCTGTGGAGTGTAACATCTGGGTTTTGGGGCAGGGATCTTCTTACGCCCGTATTCACCGCAACGCGAGTGATTGGCGTTAACTCATGAGTTGATATACCCGCGCATTACCACGTTCACCCTCGTTAACGAAATCGCTATTCACCGCGTATTTTGAACACCGAGTATATGAATTCGGAGTTAGCGAACATTACTTGCTCAGGGCGGCATATGATTGGTTGAAAATAACTCACTCTTTCTTTACCCACAATCCTTCGCTTTTCTGTTTTGATTTTTCTCTCCGTTCAAACTAGTGGTAATTTCTGTGTTAATTATTTAATATTATTATTTATTCGTTATTATTTACAATTTTTATTATTTATAATCTTTATTTTACATTCGTTTTTGTTGTTATTGCATTTTTAAAGTATTTATTTCTAATTACTGAGATGGAACCAGAAAACGTAAAAAAACGTGTTTTTTACACAAATTACGATAAAGAACTTATTCTTAATTTAATCAAACCACAAATTAAAATAATTGAATGCAAAGAAACGAACAAAGCAAGTAATGTAAAAAAAACTAGAAGCGTGGCAAGAGATTGCTGGTTCCATTTAACGACGATATACAAAAATACCAAGAAAATTACAAATGTGCGGCTTGCAAAGTGTATTCAGAAAATAAACAAATCAGGAAAACGAATGCGAAAAAGGAATGGCGATAATCACAACACACAGAAATTCGATTGTGCGCATGCGTAACTCGGAAAGTTCCACGTTAACGCTCCCAATTCGGCGAGTTACCTTTTGAACCTATGGTTGAGATAAATCGGGAGGTAATTTGAGCGGTGAATACGGTTTTCCCCAAACGAGGTGTTAGAACCGGTTTTCGCAAGATAACTCAGAGTTGGAAAAAGCGGTGAATACGGGCGTTACAGGTCTAGATTTTTGAATTTTGTCAATGAATTCGGCTGGGTTTTATGAAAGGACTTCTGAAGAAACGCATTCGGCGGCTGGAATTTCGAGAAGATAAAATGTGATTTGGTCAATAGGGGAATTTCATAGTAGTATTTATATACCAAACAGGACATAGGTTTAGTGCTTCTTGGACAAAGCTATTATACGTAATACCTTTCTTATAAACAAAACGCGCAAACTAAAACAAAACTAGATTATACGGGTTATTGTTTTTAATAAAAAAAACTGTATATAATTTTTATTTGTCTGTATTACATTATTGCATTATTTATTAATATTAGTGCAAACCTTACTTGTTATTCTCCTGTGTAATTACATTTTTGTTTTTCGGGTACCAACCAATTTGTTATCGATATTGAAGTTTTCAAACAATTACTTTTATGGGTTTTTTTATGAGTGCTAATTTTTATTTAGCGTGAGAAAAATATATTTCGTTTTGTCGTCAATACTACTTTTCTTGTATTCAATATTGGGGAAAAGTAATTTTTTTGATAAGTTTAGCAATATAATAGGAAACACACAAGGCCGGATTACCAATTAGGCAAAGCAAACGGGCCTTGCAGCTTCCAAGTGGCCCCTTAGAATCATTTTTCTTTTGTTTTAGAATAACCTTTAACTTCAAGTTTTTTTTTTAACTCAATTTTAATAAAAATTACTTTTAATTCAAAAATGATAATTAAGAAAAAAATAAGAAGAAAAATTTCGTCTGAATAACCAATAGACATCGGAATATTTTCAACATGCCCCTCCCTACTGCACTAGTATTGTTCTTTGATGTATTTTATGGCATTCTGTAACGCGCTCCTCTAATGCACCATGAAGAGGGCGCCACCATTTGGGCATCAACGTTTTGTCCAATTGGTGATTGCGTCACCAGAGAGGGCCTGGGACCTTTTAAAAGACATGTAAGCATCTGAACGTTTTGTCATTGTGATTGCGTCACAGAGAGCTGCTTCAGACTTAACTGACTTTTGTCTAAATTATTATTATTGGCTTAATTTACCTTAACTTTAATTGTTTTAGTTGTTATTGTTGTAATTTAGTGTTGTGTACATGCTGTGCTTAGCTAAATTAAATATTTTCTAAAGTTTCCCCGAGATTTTCTTTTGGTACGCAACCTAGCCATTACAATTCTAATTAATTCGACACATTATCTTTAAAAATTGTATGCATATTAGAAAAATAGTTCATGGCTGCATAAGAATATGGACATTTTAATTTTTTTTTTTTTGGCCCCGATGCTGAAAGTAACTTCTGTATCCGTTGAGCGAAGACATTTTTAAATAAACTATTAATTACGGTTATCCTTATAGACTTGGTGTTGCCTTGTGATATATATTTTTTGTATTGGTTTATTAAGTTTTTAATGTTACTTTTCACAATTTTGTGAGGATATGAGATCTCCATTGTGTTG
Source organism: Oedothorax gibbosus (assembly GCA_019343175.1). Classification (NCBI taxonomy): domain Eukaryota; kingdom Metazoa; phylum Arthropoda; class Arachnida; order Araneae; family Linyphiidae; genus Oedothorax; species Oedothorax gibbosus. The sequence goes on from CM033273.1 coordinate 28,963,760, forward strand.
GATTTTCGGGCCTCTGATCCAATACGGTGTCATACAATATCATAACATGTATATCCATTATGGAAATTATATTTTAAGATTTTTATGACTATTAGTCCTACTTTTGAATATTAGTCCTTTTACTCAACTATTAGTCGTATCAAAGATTAAATTTGAAAATCATATACAAAATTTTGAAGTATTTTCCATCTTCGTGACGCATTCAGAAATGACTTTAGAATTACAATAACATTTACTGTGCTATTTTCGCTTCGAATGCATGTCCTCATTTACGAATTTTTATACATCATTAGTAAGATAAAAGTAAACATCCTACAAATGGTTGTTCTGGTAAATAACTATAATTAGTTATAATAGTTGCAGTACTGACTACATATTTTAAAGAGTGAGGGTATCTGAATTTTTAATAGTATTATACGAGCACTTAATTAAAGATTATTAATCTGAGTTACCAAACTGTTTTAAATAATTCAAACAAAATTCGTGATTATAACTACCCCAAGAACTATTGTCTCTATCTTTATATATTACCCCAACCATCAACCATGTCTTTTTTAGACAATCAGCTCAAAAATCGTCCATCCATTTTCACCTGTTTGTAGTCATAGGACCCAGGGGACCCCTAACCTTATCTGGTTTTTCATAGTATTCACTGAACATAGAGAAAAGAGGGTGCACTGAGAGAAGCTAGTTAGTTGAATGGACATATTAAAAAAAATATTTAAAAAACAATAACAACAACACAGATTTAGATTCATTTCTTTGGTCAGCCTTTTGGCTATGTCATTTCATTTGTTACCATATCATGTTGTCTTTATTGAAAAACAGCACAACCTTTAGTTGTCTTATAATTTTATCTGTGGTTAGTTATGATAGTTAATTAGTTATTTTCAAGCATTCTCAAAAGATGATTAATTAAAAACTGGGGATGTGAAAAATGAGTGACTTTTAATTACTTTAAAACCAAAAAGCAACATTTTACGCATACGGGATTTTAACGAAAACCTTATTATGACATCCAACAGGTGTAGAGTGTTTCAGACCTGACAGACGCACAAGTGTTCAAAAACCAATTTTTTTTTAAAATTAGTATACCCTCCAAATCGTATAGAAAACACACATTCCCCATTTCGAAATTTCAACCTGATCGCAATACTTTAATTACCTTATATTTCCTACTACTATCGTGAGCTTGTAAACTATAGTAAAAACAAAGATGAATTATTAATAAAGTGTTTTAATGTTACTTTCCACAATTTTGTGAGGATATGAGAGCTCCATTATGTTGGATTTTCGGGCCTCTGATCCAATACGGTGTCGTACACTATCATGACATAAAATGTATATTCATTATGGAAATTAGATTTAAAATTTTTATGACTGTTAATCTTACTTTTGATTATTAGTCCTTTTACTCAACTATTAGTAATATCAAAGATTAGCCTTGAAAATCATATACAAAATTTTGAAGTATTTTCCATCTTAGTGACGCATTCAAAAATGGCTTTATAAAACAAAGCTTATCTTCCAATGAGGACTGTGGGGGATCCAGCGGGGGAATAGGGTAATTATCCCCCCCCCCCCTCCTCCAACAAGATTATAAAAAATGACCGAAAAGACTACGATTCTTTTAGAAAAACAAGTGTTTTCTTTTTAAAACAAATTAAAACACAGAATACTCGTTCTTTAAAAAGTTAAAGGAAAACCAGACAAAGAAACAAGAAATAACCATTGGGATACCACACGTGCAGGTTCGATACAACAAACTCATCTGGTAGATTTTGTTTTGAAAAAAAAAATAGAACCAAATGCCGTAAGGTTCACTAGCCCCTTTCTTTCTAGCAGAAAGGGTAAAACCTCCTTTGTATGAACAAATGTAAATAATAATGTATATAATTTTTATTTGTCTGTATTAGATTATTGTATTATTTATTAATATTAGTGCAAACCACCTTTGTTATTCTAATGTGTAATTAAATTTTTTTTTAGTACCAACTAATTTTGTTATTGATATTAAAGTTTTCAAACAATTGCTTTTATTTTTTTATTATGAGTGCTAATTTTTATTCAGCGTAAGAAAAATATTTTTTAATTTCTGTCTCCAATTCTACTTTTCTTGTATCCAATACTGTGAAAAAGTAATGTTTTGACAAGTTTAGCGATCTAATAGGAAACACACAAGACCGGATTACCAATTAGGCAAAGCAAACGGGCCTCGCAGCTTCCAAATGGCCTCTTAGAATCATTTTTTTTGTTTTAGAATAACCTTTATAACTTCAGTTTCTTTTAAAACTCAATTTTAATAAATATTACTATCAGATCTAAAATGATAATTAAAAAAATAAGAAAGAGAGCGAAATGAATCTGAATAACCAATAGACATAGGAATATTATAGAGCCAACGGTAAGCGCACAAAATAAAAAAGCAACACCAGGAGAACCTTCTAAAACCTTCACCAAAAGTAGTTTCAGATAGACAGGGGCACAAACCCTCCAAGGCAACTAAAAAAAAGACAATTGAGCATAACACAAAAAAGACACTTATACAAAAAAAATATCCTCGTTTCAATGACCCCTTTTTCGGAATTAGCAACCTCCAAAACGTGTAGAAAACACCAAAATATGTATTTCGAATTTCCGACCTCATCACAATTACTTTCATTACCTTATATTTCTTTTTTGGTAATTGAAAGTAAAAATACGTCATTTTTAATTAAGCTACATTTTATTATCGATCAAGATTGGTGCAAAACGCCTTTGAATTTCCTGTGTAATTCCATTTTTAGTTTTCGGATACCATCCAATTTATTATTGATATCTAAGTTTTCACACGATTCCTATGTGTGCTATTTTTGTTTAGCGAAGCTTCTTTAAATAATTTTCAAAGTTCACAGTCAATATTACTATTCGTCTTGTGCATCCAATATTCTACTATTGGGAAAAAGTCATTTACTGATAAGGTAAGAAATTGGAAACATACACATGCATGTGGTCAGAGCCCACTTCAGTAGGCAGTTTTTTCCCTTATTGCCTTGGATTCTTCTTTCGCCTGAAACACAACGCTCCAGACAAAAACCCCTTCAGCGATTTTCACCCCCCTCTCCTCAAACCCCCTTCAGGGAAGCGCTGTCATAGTGGGGGGGCCAATTTAGCCTGAATAGACACAGTCAATCGTATTCATTACAGCGAAAGGCGATAAATTGCATATTATGGTCCATCTGGATTTCGGAAAATCTAGAGGGTTGACTTGGAGATTCCAAATGGCGTCCTCTTAAGTGTTGCATGTAACTTGTCTATATGTACATAAAAGTTAGTACTTAACTTTCAAATTCACATTTAATATTTTTTCGAATAACTAAAAAGTTATAATGGTTTACACAAAACTTCTGAGGTGTGCCAAGGTTCAACCAACAGATTAAAAATATAGATTCTTATTACCAGAAAAATACTTTATCCCGCACGTAATCGCGCAAGTCTCTGACGATTCTACTATCCCAAACCAGAGGTGATCCTTCTGTCTCAAAACTCCCACGATCCAACTATCCCGAAGTTTCGGCGATCCTACTGTCGCGAAACTCCCGCGATCCTACTGTCGCGAAACTCCCGCGATCCAACTGTCGCGAAACTCCCGCGATCCAACTGTCGCGAAACTCCCGCGATCCAACTGTCCCGAAACTCCCGCGTCCACTCCGAAACTGATCCAACTTCCGAAACTCCCGCGATCCAACTGTCCCGAAACTCCCGCGATCCAACTGTCCCGAAACTCCCGCGATCCAACTGTCCCGAAACTCCCGGCGATCCAACTGTTCCCCGAAACTCCGTCGCGATCCAACTTTCCCGAAACTCCCGCGATCCAACTTCCCGAAACTCCCGATCCACTCCCGAACTCCCATCAACTTCCGAACTCCCGCATCCAACTTTCCCGAAACTCCCGCGTCCAACTTCCAAACTCGGATCCACTGTCAGAAACTCCCGCGATCCAACTGTCCCGAAATTCCGGCGATCCTACAGTCTTGAAAATTGGTTATGCTATTCTATATTCCGGCGATCTATATCGCGAAACTCTGGCGATTTTACGACCGAAGGATATTGGCTATTCTGCGATTGTAAAATGTGGCCTTACGGCGATTTTAAGGGGGGAAATACCGAAATAAAGGATATCACCGATCGAGAGAAAAAAATTAGAAAAAGTCGACCGTCCTTGAAAATAGTTGACAAAATGCTGAAAATAGTCGCTTTTGGCTTGATTTTGCCTAAAAAAGTCGCCATAGTCGCCGGGGTTCGAAAATAGTAGCAAATAGTCTCCTTTTAGTTGCCACTGGCAACCCTGTACAAGTGAAGAAAGCAGCCTTTGCAATATAAAAACACTTGAATGTTATATAAAACATTTAAAAAAATTAGCACAATCACCAAACATTACACACTTATCGCACATAATTTATTTTATCAAATTTTTTCGGGTCCAGATACTCTCCTAGAGTTGGTTTGGTTAAATTTACGTTGCACTATAGCTACACAAGGGCTATTACTCTCAGTTGGAGAAAACCCTTTAAATTGGATAAAACTGATGATTTCATTAAAGCAAGCTGGTAGTTAAGTGATTTCTTTTATGCAGAGAAAATACTAATATATAATTATGATGTGCCTAGAACAGAAGTTTATTTTAGCAAAGAGCACAATGAATGAAAAGGGTTGCGAATATTTAACTTATTTTTTCCAATTTTAAATAATATTTTTATACCTTGAATGTAATATCCGTCTCTCAATCCACCAAACTTCTCCTGGCCAGCTGTGTCCCAGACGTTAAATCGAATGGCCCCACGGTTGGTGTGGAATACCAAGGGGTGGACTTCCACTCCAAGGGTAGCTAGAAAGAAAACATTCAAATTGATTTAATTCAAATATAAAATTATGCGGAATCAGGGTTGCCATAATGAATGAAGTAACAAAAGTTGTTATTGTAACCATGTAAAGCTATTACTGTATAGGGCTAAAAGCGATGATGAATTGATGAGGGTCACCAGGTCAAGGGCCTGAAGACTATAAAGTATGTCTTGTGGTAGTGCCCAAAAAAGAGGCAGCAATTGCTTGGCAGTGAAACAAAGCATGGTCTGGCCTTCATAGGGTTTCTGGACAATTTCTGCAGAAAGGGTGCATTTTCATGCCCTTAAAATGGTATGTACAAAGTCTTGCTATAACACAAGTAATTGGCTCATTCAGAATACCAAGTAGCGATGATCGGTGCTTTATCAATTATTGGTTGATTTTGAGTTTAACAATTTGTTATTAGATTATACCCAATAGACTCCTTAGCAAGGCATTTTAATTTTATGTGGAAGAGTAATAAACCAAGTTAATACAAAATATAATAAAATTATTAAATAAGTTTGTCACTAAATTACAATAGGAGACTGGGCAGTGTGGATGAGGAACTAAAGCAATAACAGCTTACAAAAACATAGACATCAACCTAAAGCACTTTAACCATTTACTACTCTAAGGGATTTGATAGTTGGCTTGAATCGAAATTATGTTAGTGTTAACTTAGTTTCACTGTATGATTTTTAATGTTAAATTTTGATTAATTAATATATATATTTAAAATTATGTATTGCTGGAAAAAATGACAGTTCTTTGATGGGTTGTCAGCATTGTAGAATTCTAAAAACTTAAAGTGGTATATTTCCTGCAAATTGTTTCTTTCCTCAATCGATTATTTGCTACAAAGATGTGTTGAAGGTAAAGGATCTATTTGCTTGAAACTTAGTATGAAAATATTAAACAAGTTAGGGATGACAAATAGTCCTTGGGCAAGTTAAATTTCCAAGTCTAATAAATATAAACATACAAAAGAAACTGTAATAAAAGGGCAGAAATGTAGAACAATAGGAATATGATAAACCTCAAATATAGGAAGAGAACAGTTTCAAAAATCGCATTCTCCAATGTATATCTAAGATAAAGGGTCGGCTATTTCATTGCCGATTTGACCTAATTGAATTTAGTCAAGTCGACAATGAATGGACCTTGCAGAGGCTACGCACACGGGCACTGTTCACGCATTATGTGTACTTACTGCGCATGCTCAAGGCGGGGCTTACTGGAACTGTGTATACATTGCATGTACGGTCATGAATTATACTTGAAAGTTGAGATTACACTTTTGGGCCCCGTGCAATTTTATTTTCTCTAAAAAAAACCCCATTAGTATGTCAGTATCCAATATGGGGCAGTATTGTAGGGCGCATTAAAAGCCTAAACACTTGTTTGGGGCCCCGGGAACTTTGTTTTCTCTAAAAAAACATCAGTTCTAGCCACTAGTAATGAACTCAAAAAATTAAATAATTCATGGAAATTTAAAAAGTGCAAGTAACTTTTTCAGGACAACTTTAAAACGATGATCTTCCAGGGTGAAATAAAAAAAGCTTATATTTTTTTGTAATTCAGCCGAGAGCGGGTATTTGAACTAGAGACCTTTTGATTACGAACCGCTACTCTACCACTAAGCTACAACGGTCCGGGAAAATAGAGCTAAAACTGCTAATAAGCTTCGCTCCTGCGCAATTACTACCCGTACGGTGCCCATGCACGTACTGTTGACACTCTGTTAGAGAATTGCTTTTTGCATCAAGACCCTGCATATATAAAAAAATGTATCCTAAGAATCTAATGAATTAAAAAATGTTTCTCACCAACATATTTCTTTTCAAACTCTCCTGTAAGATGGCGTTTTACGAAAGTTGTTTTACCAGTACCGCCATCTCCAACAAGCACACACTAGAAAAATGGAAACTAATTATATATTTGATGACAACCCCCAAAAAATCTTAATTGAAAGAGATGCCATGTTTTTTTTATAGATACATTTGGGCAGAACAAGCCATAAAAACTAAGCAAAAGCAATGAAATACTCACCTTAAAAGTAGGTACACCATCACCTTGGTCCTGCATTTTCTAGAACAATAAAACATGTAGAGGTTAGCAAGAATTATTTAAAACAGTTTGAGTCTCATTCAATTGTAAAGTAATACAATAAAATACATGTAAGAACTGACAAGGTTTGTTATTTAATTTTTTATACATATATCCCTAATTGTGGAGTTAACAGTGCATGTTTAGACACTTTCAGGATCGGAAATTCATAGTCTGGCACTTGATTACGAGTAATGTGGCAATGAAAACTAATTTCTAGTTGATGTTTTAGTAAACTTAAAACTTAATGCAATGTTTTTATTACTGAGCTTTTTATGTGCAATTAACACAAACACAATGTATAGTTTGGCCAACATTTTATAAATAGAATAAGTTTTAAGTTGGAAAAAAAAGGAACTAAACTTCGTTCAGCGGAAATGTGTCCAAACTTGGCTATCTACAACTCAGTAACAGGCCATTGACCATCACACACATGTAAAAATTAAACAAGACTAATGCATGATTCTTTAAGTATATGAATTAGAATGCTGTTTTATATTTACATAAACAATGAAAATTTTTGAAATTGGTTATATCAATAGTTACAATAAAATAGTAAGGCAATGTGGGATTTAGGTTTCAAGTGCAGTAACAAAAGCTTTAGAAGACTTACTTTGGTTTTACTATAGTAGTTTGTTACTTTTAGAAAATTTAAACTTTGCCTAACAAAGCAAAAATGAGAATTTTAATGGTTCAATGTTTTAAATTTTTAAATACAAACGTTGAATTTCAAGACGGAATGTTACTTACGGCACGCGATTAGATGTAAGAAAGGCGGGAACGCAGCTACAGTAAAAAATATTTTCAGAAATGAATGGCAACTCTAACGCAATGCTTTATATAGTTATGCAAATTCATAATTTTTTCGATTAAAACTGGATTTTTCATAACTAAAGTAACATAATTAACGAATAAAAAAGTTATTCAGTTACTGTGGAAGAAAATAAAGACTGATTATTGTTGTAAAGTGCTTTACAACACGTTAATCTTTGAGTTAGTTTCCCACTTTCTAAATTCCACTGCAAAAGTGTAAAAAGAAAAATGAATAAGAATACATAAGTTAAAATCTGCTATTCAATAATGAAGTACAAATTAATTTATAACAAATGAATTATGCAGGTGTATGTTAGAGGGTCACATACCTAAATGATGATGAATATTTTTAAATATATCTGTGCAGCCGTTGCGTGAAGCCCAGTGGTACAAAAGGGGCGTATTTCATACCTGCTTTCACTCCTGGATTTCCTGTGGTTTCGGTGATTGGTGGTAGGACACGGTAAGATCCACCCGCTGCACAACTACATGAACATCCACTTTTAAGTTCACATGGCTCGTCATTTTTAGAACCCCGGCCAAATGATAAGGACGATACCTGAGCGGGCAAAATGTATGTTCATTGAAGTTCAACATCATAATCGGCGTAAGAACTTGGTAGCATATTTAACGTGAACTTGCTCTACACGGGGTATTCGCCCGACCTTTTGGGCTGCACATATCGTTTTTTGCACAGCATTTATTTTGGCCATGCCTGCACTCGAAACTGGGACCAAATAGCACGCAAAGCTCTCCTGCTCAAGGTTTAGGCGGATTAGTGGTATCGTAGCAGACTAGATTGTTGTTTAAAATGGTAAGGCTTTCCACAATCACTTGAAGCAGGACAATTCTTACCGTGGCGGCTCGTGGCATACAGCAAGTACAGCCGGGATGTACCTAAATATTCATAAAAAGCAAAATCCCAAATCCGATCATAAATTTTTTATTCATTTCTGTATTTTGCCATAGGAGCGCAATTTTTAATTCAACGCTTTCAGTTACACGCCAGACAAATAAAAAAAACCCGCTCGAATAGTGGGATTGGCGCTGGATACCATTTGCGTATCAAATGAGTTGCTAGCTTATAATCAATCCTACTTTGACTACAGCCTGAGAAGGGTATCGACAGACGGGCTGCGACGCGAGGATGGTTGCCATGACGACAGAGAATGCTTTGTCCCCATCGTCATGGCAACCATGCCCGCGTCGCAGCACTTTGTCGATACTCTTCTCTGGCTGTAGTCAGAGTAGGATTGAATTATATGCCAGCAACTCCATACGCAAATGCTATCCAGCACCAATCCCACTATTTCAGCGGGATATGCCCTTGGGTTTTAAGAATTTGAACTCTTTATCCTTATCGTGAAACGTGAAACGATTATACTTTTTCTGTGTTAAACTATTAACGGAATACTTTTGATTCTTAATTTCAATATATCACTTAATCTTTTTTTTTTATAAAAATGGAGCTCCACTATTATAAAGTATGCTTAAAGCAAAATGATAATTAAAAAAAAAATATATATTTACATTTTTAATGATAAAGTCGGGGGGGAGGGGGCCTTGCTTTGTCTTGGCTGCACCAACATTTTTGACCACGGGCCGCCAATGCAATTTTATTACCTCCATATGCACCCAAAACTGTAGATGAATGTTAAAATAGCCAAAAAATAAATTTTAAGGCTTGTGTATAGTAAGTAAAAAAATTAAGATCATTGGCTTTAAACTTGTTACAATACCCTTCTTCATCCACTGATCATCCAGATGAACTACATTGTGTCAATGCAGACATTTTTAAGAGCTCTAGTTCCTTTTGTTCAAAAGCCTTAGGGATTTTGATTTTAGTATCCTACCAAATATATAAAAAAAGATTATTAAGATAAAGTGCTTATTATTCTTTGCGAAGTGTTGGATATAACCAAGAAAATGCTTCACAACTTTGTTTTTAAAAAAAAAGATCAGTGTAACTTTACATCACTATACCTCCCTTTACGCAATAATTTTTAAAAATATTTACAGTTCAAAACTAAAAATGTTCTCCTTTACTTTTATAACAAAATATTACTTGGCTTTTGATATTTATGCTATTTCTACGATGATAATTATGCTATTTCTACCTTATTTGTTTATTTGAAAATTTTACTAAAGGATAAAACTAATAAAGTTTTTCATATTGTAAAAGAAATTTTATGAATAATAGACTATTGAAAAGCTACCATTAACTTCAACTTTATTTACAATAAATTATCTAAACCTTTCTTCTCAGTTTTCATTAATTTTTAAATTAAATAAATATTAATGTAAAACTTCAACCTAATAAACTTTCTTATTTGTGATATAGTACAAGAAAATAGATGGAATAGGGCCATTCAATCATATTAATTTTTGGAATGGCCATTCAATCATATTAATTTTTTTTAAAGAGAAGAACCAACACGTTACAATATAATTTTTAATAAACATATTTCAACAGCTACAAATTATTTCATTTCTACATTTGCAAAGAAAACAAAATAATTGCATTTACTGCAACATTCAAAAATGACTAACAGATAACTATGATTTAAAGAAAATTCACTCCTATCCCAAACTGCAATCCCTCCTTAGCTTTGTCCCCTGGTTCACTTGATAAAGGCAAACAGTAATTCAATTCAAACCTAGCAATGCCAGAGAGAGCAAGCACCAAGCCAAACCCACATGACCACCTTAATCGAGACAGAAGCACCATGGTGTTATGGTGATAGTCATCGGAAAATGCAAAATTACCAATATTTCCTGTATTGAGAAAGAAATGAGTTCTGCAAACTCCGTCCAAGGTCTCCCTAAAAGGACGAAAGGGTAGAGGGGCATAGGCATGAAGACCCCCTGCCCAGTAAGCTTCGGCACCCAGGGCACAGTCTCTTGCATGGGGACCAACACCATTCATGCTAAACCCTCGAAGCGACAGAGGTCCTCCAAGGAAGAATCTGTCGTTAATTCTCACGTTGCTATCCTCCCCGATAGTGCGAACCAGTCCACCCATGAATGTGGCCTGAAGTACTATATCCCCCAAAATGCACTTGTTGATTTGGTACTGGATTTCATGCTTCAAAAATCCCACATTTCCCCCCAACCCTGCATATTCCTGAAAGAGCTTGAAGTAGCTGCCCATAGATGGAAGACATGGATCGTCTCGTTGATCCATGCACAGAATATGCTTAATGGATGACTTAACACTGTGCCCAGATTCTTCACGAATCTCAAAGGGGGTTGTGGCTGAGAGACACCTTACGTTTCGCCACACCGCTTCCCAGCGTAAACTGTGTTGCACTTGGGGGGAGGACTCAAAAAGAAACTCTAACCCCCCACCATTAAGTTTCTCCTGAAAATTGCTAAAGATGTTTTCAGAAGTTTGACTAAACACAAACTGGTTAAACCGAGGTTTAGCCCAATTTAAGAAAGGTTTCGAATTTGTCACATTAAACCCTACAGTTTTCTTGCCATATTGATAATCTGCTGCCAAGCATTCTCCTCTACCAAACATATTGGGGGCTTGTAAGCTACATAATAAACTACCTTCATTGTTGCCTGCTAATATATTTATGTGACCATCCATTCGAGGTCTTTCTTTAACATTAAAAGTGACTTCAAGTCCATTAGGAGATGCATCAGGCCCAGTGCTAGTATCTAAAATTATATCAATGGTTTTGAAAGCTTGGAGTAATTCTAGTTGCTGTCTAACTCCATGGGCTTTGAGAACAACATCTTGAACCGTGTCAGCTTTGAGGAGGTCTGATACAACATGTAACAAAACATCTTCTTTAGTTTTTGTTACACCGTCAAAGTGCACTTTATCAACTCGAGCAGTAACTTGATCCATTGGTTTCCATTCTTCATCCATAACATTCCTCATTTGAGGTGCTTTTGCATATACAGTTCCCATTTTTATAAGATCCTAGGAAAGAAAATCACAGCAATAAGATATACAGGGGTTGGACAAAATTGACACACTTTACAATTTTTAAATATTTTTTTTCATTTCCCACAAACTACTTCAAATATGTAAAATGTTTTCGATTACTTGTAACGCGTGTTACGGCACAAAATTAGAGTATCTAATATAATTTTATATTGTACGTAGAATGGATCTAAAGATAAAAAATGTTTTGGAGCACCCTGAACTTAAAACTCCATAAAAAGATTCTTTCCTCCATAAAAACCTCTTTTTAAAGAAATATTTCCCTAAAAAAAGGCTTAAATTCTGTACAAAAAACCCTATAGGTACTAATATCTATATATATAATAGTACTCTTATACGGCGCCCAAATTTCCTTATATTTCTATCTCTGGAATGGCAACAATCGAAATGAACAAAAATACTACTACAATTTTAAAATGGCCGACTGAAAACAACAAAAAAGTGTTTATTCAGGAATGGCTTGAAAAAGGAAAAAATAACTATACATATGATGCACAAAACATAGTTCGATGCGGCAGAAAAACATTGAATGTATTTTTTTGAGAAAAGCACTACGAAATAACACAAGGATTGACAATTTCAGGAATGACTGCAAAAAGGCCAAAAAATGAAAAAATAACCATAAATATTATGTGCAAAACATTGTTCGATACGGCAGTAAAACAGAACTTTTTAAAACAAAACTTTTTTTTTACTAAAAACACAACGATTTATAAAAAACGTGGAACGTTTAAATGCCAAAGAATTTATTTTTAAAAAGTAAATAATTATTTAAAATCGATAAGCATACATTTAATAAAAGATTAGTATAAAAACACTTCAGAATAAATTCTACGCATTTAAGAATGGATTAACATTTGAAAATTGGGAATGCAATTGCTAATTTCGCCAAAGGTAGCCATAATACCAATTTGGCGTTAAATTACGACGTTTAATGTATGAAAACTTAAATTATAATTTCGATTGAGTGAAATTAATAAAAAAACGCGTGGAATTGACGTGGTGTTCTAAAATCCAGTTAATTAATATATTTGTTCACGTTATTTCATAGTTGAAAAAGAAAAATTCAAATTGTTTTTAAACATAGTTTCTAAGCGTTAACGGCTACCACGGTTTCTAATATAGTTACAAATGGATCTTAGTCAAGCAGAGAAATATTTTCGCAATAATCTTCGAAAGGGAAATCGCAAGAAGAAGTGAAACTCTGGAGCAAGCAAACACTCGAATTTTAAGTTAACCTAAAGGACCATGTCCGGATTTGGCGCCAAGCCGAAAAATGTCGCCAAGTCAAATTGACAACAAACCAAGTGTTTGAGAAGTCTATTGTCACCTTGAAATGACAACAAATACTCACTCAAAATGCTCAAAACTGAAAATGTATGCTGAAGTGAACATATAAGATTTCTCTACTAAAAATTATCGTGGCTTTTGCGATCGTAGATATTTTAAGAAATGATTTTGGTTAATTTAAACTTAATAAACTTAAACGTACCAAAGAGAATTCTCTAACATAACAGATTTAATTAAAACATAGAACATTAAAATGCTGAATAATTGATTTAAAATATAAACTAATTATTTACAATCATTAAGAATATAATTAATAAAAATTAGAATAAAATAGATTCGGATTAAAATATATGCAGTTAAGATTTAAATGGATTAACATTTAGAAATTAGCAATGCAACGCGAGAGCGCGATCGCCGTTTAAAGTTTAACCTAAAAATAACAAATAAAGACCAAGGTTGCCATAACTTAATTCAGGTTTGCTCTGGGTTTAAGAAATGGCAGAGTTGTAATATTTGGCGAATTTCGCCTAAAATACGATCTATTGCAATTCTGCCCGATTTTCGTAGCCAAGTGTTGCTATAATACTGATTTGGCAGGGTTACCATATTTGGAGAAAAAATGCCGGATATGCTCCTTTATATTAACCGAATTTTATTTTTAAAACGGATACTAAAGGCTAGACTAAAATATTTCAATGTACGGTGAGCGAGCGAAGCGAGCCTGGATCACGAAGGGATCCAAAGGGACCTGCGCAAGCAGTTCGTTCCCCGGGGGTTGGCTAGCGATAGCAGGCAGGGGGTGTGCCCCCTGGTTTATATATAATATTTTAAGAGATATGAGCATTTAAAGAAAATAATAAATTCCTTGTGATTAACATATTTAATCCTTTATTCTTGAATAAAATAAACAAAACATACTTGATGATCTGTATAAAATATATCTTTCCAAACTAATTGTTCCTTTTCTGCACATTCACACAAATATTACTATTTATATGTGTATCACTTTCATACTCAACTTTAAAGAAATAAGTCTTTAAATATGGAAAAATACATGTAAAATTACCAAAAAAGAATGACATAATAGTAAATATTTTAGGAGAGATTCACTTTATAACTGCAGCAATTCCAATAATTATAAATATGTTACTTACTGTTTAAATGAGAAAAACTTGATTTTCGTTGGTTAACTTGATTATAGGAAGCAAGGATCTTGTTTTTTCACAGATAACAAACTAAAAAAGTAATAGAATTTCAGTTAATATCAAATGTAAACAATTTCTTTTCAAGAAGTGTGTTCAAATATACCGCCAATCCTTTTTTAAATGTCAATTTTTCTTTTAGGGAATGGTGTGTAACCCATGATACATTTCCAGCAAAGGATATTTTATTAGTGATGGGTCGGTCCGGAATAAACGGGTCCGAAGGAACGGGTTCTCAAATGGAACGAATTGGTCCGGTCCACTGTTTCCAAAGGAACGGGTCCATCGTTCCAACCGCATAATTTTGAAATTTTTTAGAACTTTTTTTTTCTTTAATTTCAAAAAATTTAGAACTTACACAAATATGAAACTTAGAATTTTACCTGAAATTGGAGTGAAGAACTGTATCTTGCCGCTTTAAATATGAATATTCCATGGGTTTTGAGAGTCTGCCCGATTGTGAAATAAACATTTTTGACTGGCAAGAACATTGAGTCTTGATCTTATTCCAGTCTCGTTCCTGTATATAGCAATACCCTTTCGGTCCGGAACGGATGACCGGACCGGTTCGTTCCGAAATCCGTGAATGTCGGTCAAACTGTCATATACTAAAATCCATCTTTTCGGTCCAGAATCCGGACCAAATCATTCAAAAATCAGGGAATGTCGGTCCGATTATTAATGTATATTACTTTTGACAAGCCTGTACATTGGATCCCGATATTCTCGCTCCAGATACATAATATGTATTTTTCGGCGCACTTTTCTGTATTTTAACTGGTAAAACTCTTTCGGTCCGGAATGGCGATGACCGGACCGATTAATTCCCAAATCCGTGAATGTCTGTCCGACTGCTAAATTTATGTTTTACTTTTGACTTGCTTGAAAATTGTTTCCAAATCTTCTCGTTCCAGTATATAATGTATATTTTTGGTGCACTTTTACTGTATTTTCAAAAGTAGTACTCTTTCGGCCCTGAATGGATGACCGGACCGGTTCGTTCCAAAATCCATGAATGTCGGTCCGGAATCCGTACCAAATCATTTAAAAATATGGGAATGTCGGTCAGTCTATTAAATGTGTATTACTTTTGACTGGCCTGTACTTTGTATCCCGATATTCTAGCTCCAGTAAATAATATATGTATTTTTCTGCGCACTTTTCTGTATTTTAACTGGTAGAACTCTTTTGGTCTGGAATGGATAAGCGGACCGATTCAATCCAAAATCCATGAATGTCGGTCCGGAACTGGACCAAATCATTTAAAAATATGGGAATGTCGGCCAGTCTATTAAATGTGTATTACTTTTGACTGGTCTGTATTTTGTATCCCGATATTCTAGCTCCAGTAAATAATGTATTTTTCTGCGCACTTTTCTGTATTTTAACTGGTAGAACTCTTTTGGTCCGGAATGAATAAGCTGACCGATCGCTCGTTACCGATTCCATCGGTCCAAATGGGTTAATTGGTTACTTCAATTACACTAATAAATTTGCGGTGCGGAACGACCGGCCACGATCTTCTCGTCCTAGTATATAATATAATGTATATTTTAATTGGGCACTGTTTTATTTTAATTTAAATAGTAGTAACTTTCGGTCCGGAACGGATGAACGGACCGGTTCGTTCCATTATCCGAAAATGTCAGTCCGACTGCTACATTTATGTCTTACTTTTGACTTGCTTGAACTTAGTTTCCCGATCTACTCGTTCCAGCATAAAATGTGTATTTTCGGTTCACTTTTACTGTATTTTAAATAGTATAGCACCCTTTCGGTCCGGAACTGATGACCGGACCGATTCGTTCCAAAATAAGTAAATGTCGGTCGGACTGTCATATACTGATATATTTTCGATCCGGAAGCCGGACAAAATCGTTCAAAAATCAGGGAATGTCGGTCCGGCAATTGAATGCATATTACTTTTGACTTGCATAAACATTGTTCCTGATCTTCTGGTTGCAGAATATAAAGTATATTTTCGGTGAACTTTTACTGTATTTTAAATAGTAGTACCCTTTCAGTCCGAAACAAATGACCGGACCGGTTCGTTCCAAAATCCAAGACTGTCGGTCCGACTGCTACATTTATGTCTTACCTTTGACTTGCTTGAACATTGTTTCCCTATCTTCTCGTTCCAGCATAAAATGTATATTTTTGTTGAACTTTTACTGTATTTTAAATAGTAGTACCCTTTCGGTCCGGAACGAATGACCGGACCGGTTCGTTCCAAAATCCAAGACTGTCGGTCCGAATGTTAAATTTATGTTTTACCTTTGACTTGCTTGAACATTGTTACCCTATCTTCTCGTTCCAGCATAAAATTTATATTTTCGGTGCACTTTTACTGTATTTTAAATAGTAGTACCCTTTTGGTTTGGAACGAATGACCAGAACGGCTCGTTCCAAAATCAGGGAATGTCGGTTCGAATATTAAATGGGGAGCCCAGTCGGTAAAGCGCTTGCCTAACAAGCGGAAGGTCCCAGGATCGGATCCGGGGTTTGCCAAAATAACTGCCAACCTATAAAAGGTCTGAAAAGCCCGACAGTTTGACGAATAACACCCAATATATATTCCAAAGTATGATGTCGCACTTAAAAAGTTTTATTGGTTGCCTACTCAGGTGTCAGCTCGTCACTTGACTGTGGGTCTAAATTATAATTCCCTCGTGTAGCTCTAGTGCGATGATAATTTAAACCAACCTTACTGTATTTTAAATATGTTTTTTTAAATAGTAGTACCCTTTCGGTCCGGAACGGTTCATTCCAAAATCCAGGAATGTTGGTCCGACTGCAATTCGTTAGTTTTTTAAACCCCTATTTTAAATAAACTCTTTGTCGTTTTTCAAATCTTTTCAGCAAATAATAATAATAGTCTCGAGCATACCACCTGTTCTTTCCGATAAATTAACAATCCATTTTAAATTCTAATTTTTTTCCAAGACATAGATATTCTTTTGTTTTAAAGGCACGCTAAATATTTATTCGGCGTTGTTTTATAAAGGTCATAAAAGGTTGGCTAATTTAAAAACCTTCAAACTACAGAGGGGACGGGGCATAAAACTTAGTCGTCAGTCCTCATGTTTATTGTTGGACTTAGTTGTTCTTAACTCACACGGAAGCAATGTCTTTTGCGTACAGTGTTTGTGAATTTTTTCATAACTAAAACTAAGAAGCTTCAAAACATAATTCTAAATAACTATTACGCAAGCAAAGAATTACATTTTTAACGTTTAAAGACTTATCTTATAAGCATAACATTGAACCTCGGAAGCATACGGGAAGAGAGTTGCTCAAAACACTTTTTTCCTTCAACCACAGAGAAAGAGCGGAAGCGAGTACACGTACTATCTCCCTAAAAAAAGGATTTCCAAGAAATTCCCCCACTTTTCCTCCCAACCCCCACACAATAACCAACAGCAAAAGAACACTCACATTCTACTGTCAAGGGGTATTCTCGCCCCCCCCCCCATATCAAATTACAAACCGGTCAGGGTTTCGTTCGTGTGTCGTCAAAACCACTTTCGAAAGAAAGGGGGGGGGGAGGGTGTCGCTCCAGAATCGGAATGAACGGGTCCACAAAAGGACTGGAACGGGTCCTCAAAAGGAACTGGACCACCCATCACTATATTTTATAAAGGGTTATTAAAGCATCTCAAAGCACCTGCTATTCGAAAAGCCCTTATAAAATGTTTAAAAACCCATACATATACACCTATTTCTATGATTTTCGATCGTTATTTGCTCAAATTCATGACCTGCCACGTTTTCCCTGAATTTTCATATGTGCAGAAACCCTGTAGTAGGTAAAAATAAGCTAAGCATGCAATTTTAGATTAGACTGCAAAGAGCAAGAAGTACAAATAAAAACTAAAGTTTTTACCGAAGAAAATTAAGCCCTGAAACAGTCATTAAAAAAATGTATCGCATCACAGATAGAAATAAACCTGAAGTTATATTAAAGTAATTTATTATTTTTAAACCAGAACTGATTCAGAATGGTTGTTTGCATTGAGTTTTTCAAAGCTCAAGGGATACAGTTTCTTTGTTTTGGTTTTGAATTAGAAGTTCTTTAATCAATTTAATTTCAATTGATGGTTAAAGATATTCCATTGATTTATAGAAAAACTGTAATTGACCTTAGCTTACCGGTTGAAGATTAAAAACTTCTTGTACAAGCGACGAAAGGCAAATACGAATAAAAAAAACCTATGAAAAAACCATAACAAAACTAATGCGGTTGCCATTTTATTGAAATTTTTTTGCAATAATAATAAATTCTTTCAGAATCTTAATTTTTCAAATTGAAACAAAAATGAAATTTAAAACTTACATTTATGAGTTATTTACACTATCCGTTATTTTTTTTTAAAAATTTTAGTTTGACAGTTTAAATTTTGTACCCGTAATAATGAAAAATGTTCCCGTGTGAAGAAACCAAGACCTCCGTGATTTAAAAAGAAGAAAACGGATACAAATAACAAAAAGAGATCAACAAAATTGGCTATATAAGCGGGTCTTTGGGTCTTTGTGACCAAGCACACAAGCCTGAAAATATATGTCAACCAACCTACCTACCTACCTACCTTGGCTATTTTTTTTGTTTGTTAATATGAAAATACAAACGTGAGTTAAATATTTAATGCTTTTCCTCTTTTTAAATAGCCTATGCTATTTGCTTATAATGTTATTGTGCATTCACAATAGATATTCTTTGAAGTTTTACTATTACACATGAGGTAAAGCTCTTTTGTACATTTGAAGAGTTTTGGATTAAGCGGTTTAATTATGTATTTTCTTATGAGAAGTGGGTAATTATGTCACATTAAATCAAACTTGTTGGTTAATGATAATCAGATTTCATTTTTTTTAAATAGAAAAAGTTTACATTTTCTAGTTTGAAAGAAGTTCCAAAGTAATTCCGGTTGCGTTGAGTATGTATTTTGTTTGTTGGAGTTATAGATTTTGTAAGCAATTTAATATCGGTAAATAGTAACATTATCACCGAAACTATGTGTGGTCAACTCATTGCAGCAACAAATATGACTAAAAAATGCAACTTATGTATGAACTTCAAATGCTAACATTTAAAAGATATTAAAACCTATATACTCAGTACCTATTAAGGTTTGGGAAAATAACTTTTCGCCATTGTAGACAATTAGCCAAAAAAGTGTTGTAAAATTAAATTGGTCAAATATTGAAAAATGTCTTGTATTGGGAGTTTAACATGGTCCTGTATTGGATAAAATGATTTGTACTTGAAAAAACTTGCTAAATTATATATATATTAGCAGGTTTCGCTCCAAACCGGAATTAACCAACCAAATATTCTGATATGCAGAATGTTTGGTTTTACCTTTCATGATATTTATTCCCTTGAAAAAATTCGTATTTACTACTTAGAACACGCTTGGAATTGATTAAAAAAAATATTGAAAAATCAAAATTATTGAGTATTTAAATTTGTTTCTTAAATATTATAATTTTTTTTGTATTTCAGCCTGTGATATTGCTTTTTACAAAACACCATGCCCGGAAACCAGTCTCCCGCCCCAGCCCTTTCCGCACCCCCGGTTCCCCCCAAAGGCAGCAACCTCGTCCGATCCAAGAGCCTTAGACTTTCCTCCTCTAGGCCTAAACCGGAGCCCGGTACAAGTACATTAACTCGCCATGGCAGCATTCGTGTACCAAGAATCCAAGCTACCACCACAAAACCACCCTTCACGACATTCAAGAAACCTGCCCTCAAACCAAAGCCCTCTTTCTGTAGTTCTAGGAGCAGCGATAACTTTGAAAACAACGTGAAATCGAGGTCAACGATGGACTTGGACAAAAAGTCGTCTTTTGTGACTTCGAAATGTGTGGATGGGTTGGTTAGTAATAATGGTTCTGACTCTCATCCGATGCAGTCAGAATCGCCTACCAGTTTGCATAGTGACAAGAGCCATTCTCAAGATACTAGTTCTTGGTGTGCGCCGGATTTAGTGTCGCATCTCAGGAGGCTCACGGAAGAACATGAAAAACTTCAAGTAAGATTTTTTAAAAAAATCTTTGCCCTACTCTATCTGATTAACTTTCAAAACTTTTAACTTAACAATTCAATTTAGTGTACACTACAGCCAATTTGCTCATCACTCAGATGATTAACTTATTTTCACTTCTTTTAATCAAAATTTAAGTTTTTGACTGAAAATTGATATCCTTTAACTTGAAAAATTGTTTCTATAGGAAATAATTATAAAAAGGCAAAAATAGGGAAAGAATAGTTACAAATGAAAAATTATGAACGTTTTCTAGAAAAAGGAAATAAAATACAAAACGACTTTGTAGATTTCTTAATGTTCTTTTAACCATGAAAAACGGATTACTGACAATTTTAAGTATACTTCAAATGTAGATTTTTTATGTAAATTTGGGATATTGTCTTGCTTGATTTTTTTTCTTCAATATGACTTATCCCACTTATCTGTGAGACTTGTGGTTGGTTCTGTGAAAGAGTATGTGACAGACAGACGTTAACAAAAACCAAAGGATTGAGCGATATAACCAAAGGATTGAGCGATTATAATCAGGGTAGGGTTTTTCCTGTCCAAAACTAATATTTCCCATCCCAGCGGAAAAAACTGGTAAATACCGGGAAAAATTGGTAAATACCGGAAAAAACTGGGAAATACCTTTCTCTTTTAGAAAAAAAACTATGTAAATACCATTCTTTCTCAAATATACCTTATCTAGGAAATTCCTATTAATTAAAAAAGTTTTATAAAAGTTAACATCAGTTTTTCTTTTTTGTTTATATCCTAATTTTTGTATTCTGGCTGTGATTGCAATTATGCCATTGTCTGGGTAAGGGAACCCTTGTTAAGCTCATTCCGTTTTGTTCTCTAGCATCCCCACTATAGCCATTGTAGTTTGCCAAAGCCTAGTAAAGTCGTTTGATTTTTTTCTAGATTTAGTCGGCATAACTCAATAATTATTTACCCTATACAATATTTTAATGAATATTTACCACAGACTAATAATTATTTACGTGTATACATAAGGAAACACTCAAATAATAATAAACAAGAGTACATGATTATTGTTACCATAGATGTAAAATAACTAAGGAAGATTTGTCTATTTTTAAAAATATTAAGTCCATGATGAATATTTATCAAAATTAGTCCCATTAAATAACATTCAGTAATTAATTGTTTCAATTATTAAGTTTTTCCCAGGACAGTAAATACCGGTTTTTACCATGGTATTTACCGGGGGTGGTAAAAACCATGCCAACCCTGATTATAATGCCTTCCACTTTTATATCTATATATTTCTTTTAGGTTGAACATGCCCGTCTACGAATGCAGTTGCTAGAAATTATGTCATACTGTCCTGTTTCCAATTTAAGACGTGATCAACAGCATTTGTCCCAGTCTGATTCTCATTTAGCATCCATACCTGAAAATTCACAAGACAGTTCTACTCCTGTTGAGGACCAATCACAGGCACAAGCTCAGGAAATTTTAGTCCAGAACTACCGTAAAGAAGTCCTTCAACTTCAAGAGGAAAATAGAAAATTACAAAGAAAGTATTGGGAACAAGTATGTTGTTTTCTCTTTTTTAACTATACGTCTTATAAAGGTAGTTTAGCGTAATGTATTTGTTTCAACGGATTTTACTTTAGTTGTGTGTCAGCATCATAGATAAAACTGAGCAGATTTTCATTGATACCTGATAGCGCATTACCTTTACATAGAAATATTTGGTAACAAGTCAACATTGTTTTATTAAAAATCTTATTGTGCAAAATTATTTATCATAAATGGTGTTACAATGAACTCACTATAAAAGTGTTAGGATTTATTTGCATATCTTTATTGTAGTTAAAAAATGTTAATCTATAGATAGTTTTAATGCAGGAGATCAACACACACTTTTTTTCTTTTTTACAAAAATTTATGGAATAACTTAACGTTAATTGATGCTTCATAAATAGTATTTTGTAAATAAATTGCTTAATTTAGTAAACCTACTAAAAGACTTACTCAAATTTTTTTTATGAAGCCTGCTGCACATACTTATAATATTCATTACATTTCTAAATACAGGTTCTAAACTCTGAATTAGTTGAAGATGAGTCTTGCAATGGAGCTTCCCAGCAAATTGTTGATTTGATTGATAAATTGGATGCAAAAGAAAAAGGTAACTTAAAATGCCTGAGCCTTGACACCCATTTAAATGGATGTTTCATTTTATGTTCCTGTAATCATACAATTTATTTTAAATTTTAAGCACTGGCATGGTTTGATAGAAGATGATCTGAAACTTTTCAATCTTTGATGTCAAAGGCAGAGGTGCCTTAGCCCCCAAAAATACCCTCACAAATACAAACAAAAAAATCAGTCATTTATTTCTATAAAAAATGAAGTTGTATAAGAGCGAGAGTTAAACACAATTTTGGAGTTCTTGCACAAAACTAAAGTTTTTTTTGCTGCAGTAAATTTCAAAAGCATTTTGCATTAAATTTTTTTTTATTATAAACTATTAATTAAAAAAACTGTTGCAACTTGTATTTATGACATCTAAAAAGTGTTTTATTTAGGGCTTACGACTTCACATTTCATGAAAGATTTCAAAATTACTTGCAAAGCATTTTTTTTACGTATATATTTGTTTGAAAAATATGTTAAGATGAACAATATTTGTATAGGATTTTGCTGGGGACTTAGGAATAAACTGGATTATTAAAAAATAGATTAAAAATAATTGAATTTCTTCTGTTGATTCATATTTTTAAGTTTTCATTATTCTTCAAGTATCAAAATTGGAACATCCCTTGGTATTTCTTATTTATTTGCAATATTGGTTCAAAATAATTCCAGTTCCTTATTACTATATTTTTATAATTGTGGTAGATCAAATTCTAAAATGGTGCAGCAATGGCTGTTGTAAAATGTTAGTATTTAATTTTTGTTAGTAATTAATTGTTAATTGGCAAGTAGCCTTGTTACGTAATTGTCAATAGTGAACTTTATCCTAAATTGTTGTGTTTTCTTGTTTCATTAAATGCCCAAACCGAGGAACACCTAGCGTATTCAAGCCGGAATCCTATTTGGCAACTTTTGGCGTTCGTGAAAAAGTAAACACAGGGTTGCTATAATTAGTAGTATTTTACGAAATATTTATATTAATTCCGGTACGGCATCAGTAAATTTACTTTTAAAAATTATTATTTTAATTTTTAACATCAATATTTGGTTTAAAAAGTAGAAAAATTATTAAGATTAGTTAATTTAGAATAATAATTACGCAGCGCGTTACTAGTTTGTTTTGGTTTCATAGCTGGTTTATTGCTTCTCCAGATGTGGCTTATTCCTGTCTTTGTAATATGGCTTTTTTCCCCGTGACGTATTGTCTAGGTTGCACTTCTTGAATTCCTTCCGCTGCTTCTGCTCACGGAGTGGTGTCGGTAGCGTGAGGGAATAGTTTCCATGATGTTTTGTGTTTATCATGTCTTGAAAGCCCAGTAATGTTTTAATGGTCCGAAACTTAAAATGTTGTACGCCATATACGTTACGAAATTATCCTGTCTGCGCCGCAAGTTGTGAAACTCGGAAATCTCTTGACTCCCTCCAGGTGGTTGATTGTGGCCCCTCGAGCCGTGATATCCTTAAAAAAAAAACTGGTACCCCCTCCGGGCCGTCGATTGCGGCCACTCGACCATACCTTTACCGGGACCCGTCCGGGGGATTGGTGGGCCACTCTAGCCGTGATATCTTAAAAAAAACCGCTGGTACCCCCTCCGGGCCGTCGATTGTGGCCACTCGAACCATTGGTGTCGATTGTGGCAACTAGACATGTGAAACTACGTTGTGATTATAATTCAAAAGTGTGTGTAATCCAAAGTTGTTAATAAGTTAAATTATTATCGGCCTGCTGCCAATTATAATAAAATCCAAACCAAACCTTACACACCTTTCGAACAAATAGTCACTTGCACAAAAACCGGAATTTTCAAAATAAACCCATTTCACACTTTACTATTGTTTACATAGTTCTTGTACGCTGTATTTTCAACCAAACCAACTTAAAGGTAAATTAGTTTGCAATATTTGGCAACAAGATTGATGTAAACATCCATTGAGTTGAAAGTTGAACTGGAATGCTTACCAAATTAAGTACGTTTTCGCTACTTGGCTGCAAAAGTTAAGCCGCCAAATCGAGACCGGCCTGAATACGCTAGCAGTACCCAAACCAATTTAAATCCCCTAAACTTTATAGAAATGAAATCAAGTAATGATAATTTAGTCAGTAACCCGAATACTAAGTTGACAATACATTAAAGATGAATATTTACTTTAAAGAGCTACTCGATGCTACGGGAAAAGTCCAGGAACTAGACAACCACCTGGCTGGCACCAACCTGGAACTCCAGCAATGCCATGACGCTCTCCAAGACCAGCAAAGAATGCTGGACGAGACCATCACCCAGAGGGACGAGATGAGCAAGCAATTAAGGGAGTACCGGAGGGCTCTAAGTGAAGCCAAGGAGACGATAGACTTCATGCAGATCGAGAGGGCCACCATTGCTGAGTCCTTCCAAGAGACAGAGCAGTCGCTGCAGTTGACCAAGGCTGAGATGGTCAGGGAGCAGAATAAGTCGAATGAGCTGATGGACCGAGCTAGGAAGCTGTATGCCAAGGTGAAGGATAAAAAGTAAGTTTTTATATCGCCAAGCACTTTTAGGTACCATAATTGCCTATTTTCATTTACTATCTTTCCCAAATTCAACTAATGTTCTTTATCGTATGCTGAATTAATTTGCATTATAGTCTAGGTGACTGATCAGAGTTGAATGGGACATTTGTGCAATAGTTTCCTTTTTTATAGCATTCGTTAATAGTTATAAATTCAGTTGTTAGCTTATTGTTGTTTTAAATGGAACATAACAGTTCCTCCAAAATTTAATTTAATTTTTTTAATAAGGTTTTGTAAAATGTAAAAGATCTTCCTTGATTTGTTTTCAGTTTTGTGCGTTTTCTACATTGGCATTTTTTAGAATGTCACAGAACATGCTCTTAGCTTCAATTTGTTTTGATGCAGTTTAACATGCATAATGATATAACACACATGTATTTGACCTTTTTATGTGCTTTAGGCTCTTGAGCAAACCAATTTTAATCAAAATGTTGCCTGCAGTTTACAGGTTCAGCTGTTGAGGGCAGAGTTAGATCGCACCCAAGGTAGCTGTCGAGACATGCTACTGAGCCAAGGGGCCGAACTAACTATGTTGTCTATGCACATGTCTCAGATGTCTATGACTGTACATTCCATGCTTACTTCTGCTGCAGAGTTTGCTGCAACCGAGCTATCCTTACAGAAAGAGGTAAAAAGGATTTTTTAGAACTTTAATTTAAAATTAAAAATTATATAAAATTAATATGAGCAGTATTGAATATTTTGCAAGGAAACTATGGAGGGTTTTCTACAGTGTACATAAATAGTAAAATCTTAAAATGAATCTAATTTTAAAGTATGTCAGTAATTTTGTAATTTAAGTAAATATCAGTTGGTTGAAAATGTATTGCTTTTTATAAAAATTATTTTAAGATGATTTCCAACATCATTTGTTAAAAGTACAAAAACTTTTGGAAGAAAAAGCAATGATAAATAACACTGTAAACATTCACTTTAATGTACTGATGATTGTAGTTATTGTTTCACTGGTTTTGATAAGTGTTCTTTCTGGTTAAAAGTTGTAGAAATTTTAACTTGAAAATTTTGAAATTTGTTCATATAAATAATTTTTATTAGACTATTTTTATTATTACTTTCTTTAGGCTTTTGTCTAAGTCTATTACTATTTTCGTCATAAAAATTTCTTATTTGTTTCCCTTTCTTTTTAGATGCTAGAAGAAGTAATGGCCGATCTAGACAGCGAAGGTGAAAAGAGTGATTCCTCCCCAAAAGAAAACGGCCTTCTCAAGTCTGACTCCTTGATTCCTCATTCACTGGAGTCATCCCAAGTGAACTCTCTATCCAACGACAAGTACTCAGATACACACAAATCCCTACCGGACATCTTCAGTTGTGAACCCATCAGCCCACTCCATTCCTCAGCCTCAAGCGAAAATGAACGTCCCCCATCACTGGTTCAGTCAATGGTCCGGGCCTTTGAACAAACTGCCAAGAGTCCCGACCCCAAATCGCTGAAACCGCTTCCCTTAAAGTCATCCGAGCAGAATTCTGATTCTGTCAAGAGCTCCATAGAGAATCTCAGCAGTATTAACGGGGACTTGAGCCACATAAGTTCTCCGAGCAAAGATAGTTCTCCTGTGGTTCATAGTCTCTTCAAACCGGTTGGCATGGCAACGGCCTTCCGTCCTGTACGTCAACAGAGTTTGGAATCGGACATTCCGCTTCTAGAAAGTGTGCCTTTTAAGGAGGAAAAGAGGAACTCGCTCGAGGCGCAGTTGACCCAGTTAGATTGCCTGATTAAGAAAGTGGGAAAAGTTATTGAACTTACCCAGGAAAAGTTTTCGGATAAACTTAAGTCATTAAGTGAAGAAAAGTAAGATATTTTAATGTTTTATAATCTTAAACCAGTGACCTCTCCTCCCTCTAGTCTGAAAACCAACAAAAAAAAGTTGTTATAAAGAATTTCAGAATTAAAATATTTCAAAGAAGATAAAAAGAGAACTAAAAGTACCCTTTTACCTAGTAAAGTTGCATTAAATTTACAATCTTTCTTATAATATAAGGATTGTATAATTTTATTTGAAATTTTCCTGCAATTAATTTAGACTATTTTTTTGTGTTTTAGCAACTTCTTATGTAACATATAGCTATTTATTGGAAAGTTAATTTTAAACAAAGTATTGCACACTATTTTCTTGTCTTATTTCATCTTACTTAATTAAAAAAGATTTTTGACTATCTAATGAAAGATTCATTTTGTAAAAAAAATATTTTAGTAATCTGTAATTGTTTATTTCTGGAAGAAATGAAAATTCGTAAGAAGCATCAAGTATCTGAAAGCTTCCATTTTTATCCCTAAGCTGTTTATGAAATTGTTTTCCTTTGTAACTTCAGTTTTAAGTGTGCATTTATAAACTTTAAAGTTGCTCTGCACAGGATTGTTATTTTTAAAAAAAATATTTTAGTAACCTATAATTATTTAAGATGTTAAATGACAAATTTCTTTTTTAAAAATACATCGATTATTTTTATTTAGGGGCAGTATCCAAGAAGAAGTTAGGTCTTGTAAAAATAAACAGTATCAACTACAAACTGAATTAAATTATAATAGCTTTTTGGTCGAAAAAGCGAATGGCAAAACGGAAGAACTTGTTGCTCAGCTAGAAAAAGCAAAAGCTAATTTTGCTGAAGAAAAAGAAGTAATTTGATTAAAAAAATTATAATTTATATAAATTAATAATAAAAATGTATGTAAAACACTATTAAATTGAATTGCATTTTTAATCTGAAAAATGAGGTATACTCCATTTAAAATTATGCATATTATTTTATGCATTAATACATGATTTTGAGTCTTTTAAAAGTCAGTAGTCTTATAATTTAGATTTCTTTATGCCAAAAATAAAGTATACTTTAAAATATCAAGTTCCTTATTAATGCAAAATTGCATTGTAAAGCAATAACTCATTTTACTCAAAATATTAAAAATAAACCCACATTATTTCAATAATTTTAGCAAATTTGATCATACCAATTTGCAAAAATTCAGTTATAATAAATCATTGGTGTGTTATGTTTAAATATTGTTGATGTGATTGTTTCCAAAAAAATAATAAATAATAATAACAGCTGCTTTTTGCATATTTTTTAATGTTATACACCTATTTTTTAGGCCCTGATGCAGAAAAATTTATCCTTAACAGAAGAAATTAAATGTTTAGAAGCTGTAAATACTGAACAGGCTAATCAAATCAAAGAAGATATCAATAAAATGATTGAGACAGCAGTGGCATCTCCTACTTCAGAGTTCCTGTCCAATGCTCAATCTATTTGTGATAAATTAAGCCTTAAACAAGAGGTAAGTGAAGTGCTGAACTTGTTAATTTTCAAATATTACATGATTTTCAAGTTTATAAAGTTTTTTTTTTAAATGTGTGTAATTTTAAAAAATGACATTATTTGTTCTGTAAAAGATTATATTTTGCACTTATAAGTTAAAATGTGTATTTAATTAAAATATGAACAAAAGAAGTACAGCAATATTGGTGAAAGCATTAATATTTTATGGATTTCTGCATTAAAAGTGGAAAATATTAAATTATGGATGTTTTATGGTTTTATGGATTTCTTTAATATGTTCTGCATTTAATACAGAAAATAATTTTTTAGCAACTAAAATAACATTAATCAATAATTAATACTCTGTCCAAAAAATTTATTGAAATAAAATCTATGCCAACCTATCAAAATGTTTTGTTTTCAGAGGATACAGGATAATTTTTGCTTGGCCAGACAATTTAATTTTCTCCCACATTTAAAAAAAAATATTGCAATTTTCTACATTTTAATATATACATATTTTTCTTTTAGATTGCCAAATTGAAAGCAGTGATATCTCAAAAAGAAATTGTCCTACAAAAACTAGCTCAAAAATTTACTAGAACGACTACCTCTTTAGAAGACAACTTAAAGACTGCAGAAAAAGAAATCCAAGTCTTGGATCGTGTGATTAAAAAAGTTTTTACTGTAAGTGATTTTTACTTAATGATTTTTTTTTGTGTTGAATGGAACCAAAGGTCAACAACGTTTTGGATTAACAGTATCTTAAAAATAAAAAAAAAATATTTTCTTTAAAAAAGATAACCTAAATATTAGCTAAATTTTTGTGAAAGCACTAACCTTAATCTTTTGTATGTTAGAAGATATTAGCATTTTTAATGAAAATAACAATCAGTTCTTGGGGTTTATATTGTTCATAAAATCTTTATTTCTCTATAAAAATAAGGGCAGCTTTTTAGTTGTTTGACAGAATATATGAAATGTATTTCATGCAAATTTTTGCTCAAATTATGATTCAACAATGAGTTAAGTATTAGAAGTAATTGCTCATTTTCTGTGCATTCATAAAAGATTTCTCAAATGTGTGCATGATTTTATTACAAAATTTTTTGTTCAATTTTTACATAAGTGACAATCATATTTATAAATTTATGTGAAATGCAAATAGCAAGTCATTTTGCAGTATTTTGGGATGGGTTCTTTTTCTCTTTTCAGAGGAGAAAATTTTAAATACTGAAAAATGTCTTGGTAAAATGACTGCAGTTGCTAAAAATTTCTAGATAAGAGATTGTATGAATTGAACAAAATTGTTTGAAATGAAATCATACAAAATAATATTGAGAAATCCTTTACACATGCTTAAAAATGAACAATTACTTTAAATGATTATAACTCCTTTTTAAATTTTAATTTGGCCTTAAAATTTGAATGAAATATGTTTCATATATTATGTTAAATGATTAAAAAAAAATTAATTCACTTTGGTTCATTTCATGGGAACCCTGTTAAATTTAAAAATAAAATATTTTATTGGAAGAATTTGCAAGGAATTGCATTTAAAATAATTGAATAATTAAACCATATTCTATAACTTTTTTTCAAATTATTAGTTTTAAATTGTTTCCTTATTTATGTATTTTTTTTTCTTTTTTAGGCTCTTGAAGCCAATTCTGATCTGGTGGAAAAACACGAAGCTCTGAAAAACCTACACACTCTAGTCAGTGGCAACTGTACTTTGTCAACTATAAATTCAAATAGTGATAAATAGTATTGAATATTTTTAAATGTGTGTTCTTGAAAACTAATTTAAGTGCTTTAAGAATGACTCTACAATAATATATCTTAATATGCATATAACTTTATGTAAATAAAACTTATTCATGATCAGTAACATGTTTTAAAAAAATTGTGCATTTTAACCAATTTCATTAAGTAATTGCTTAAAAATAATTCTTAAATTATTTGTTTGGATAGTACTGATTAAATATAAAGCACTATTCTTTTGTTGACATTGACATTTTTTAAAGAATTAACATATTATCCATCAAGCTATTATGGCATCAGGTTGTTGTTTCAAAAATTCATTTATTTCATTGTAAAAAGTGTTAAAGTTATCATCAGAAGATAGGCCAAATTTCAAAAATACAATGCCAAAAAGTAAATACTTATGATAAGTGTCTAAAATTGTATGTGGTAAAAAGTTTTTCTTGTGCATATTTGGGCACTGTTTGAATCGTTCTGTTTTAACATTGGGTATTTTGTTAGATTGTACGAAACAAAAACCACATGTAAATCAGTTATCTATCTGCTGTATTACATACATTCATTTAGATGATTAGTTGTAATGTTAAATTTTCAAATCTCTGACTCTATACCACATCTCTAATTCTATACCACACTTCATAGTAAAACTATGAAACTACTGATATATTTCTTATGCGTTTAATGTGTTTTTTTATGTGTTTTTGTTTTTATATCTGTTTAACATTTTTTCTTTTTGTATTTTTGTTTATTTTTCCTCTGTTTTTTCTTTTTGAATATCCGGTCTTATACGTAACAGTTTTAAATAACACTGATATATCTAATTTCGGTTAAAAAAACATTTTACATATGTTAAAATGAAAATGCCACTACATATTGAACTGTAATCTTTTGTATGATTTGAACGGTTTGTTTACTGTAACAGTTTTTCATACATATCAAAATTCAGTTTGTAAGTTACAGTATAACAAACATCATAATTACAGCATATTATTCCATGCTGCTTTATTTTACAATAGCATTCCATTTATTATCCTATTAAAAATTTGCTCAAATATGTAATTTATTTCTACTGTTAAGCCTCGGACTATTAATTTCATGAACACTACTTAAAATATGGTATTGCTAGCATTGATGTTTAATTGTTACAGCACTACTTGCTTAATCTAGACATAAACTATTAGACAAATAATATCATTATCTAAAAGGAAGTAATATATTAGAATATATTAAATGAAGTTAAATTTTTGTTGTTTAAGTGTCCATTTCGAAAGTAATATTCATAGAGCTAATAGTTAATGTGCCACATATGTTTGATTTCTAAGTTTAAACTTGTTCGGAAGCTTCAACTATCATGAAACAGTATTTAATTTTAAACTATACAGTAGTGTTTTAGTGTTTAAATTCAAGTTGACAGCGAGTGCAGTTAGTTTTTCTGGATCCGGAGAACACAACTAAACAAATCCATGTGATGTTAGCTATATTGATTGCATAAAAAAAGTAAACTAATTTCAGGCCTTTCTCGCATGCTTTTTTTTATTTGGGTTGATTAACCTTGCACTAGACTAGCACTACAGTAAGACCCACACCCACTAGTTAACCCTCTGAGGGATAAGCAAATTAGCTTAAGTGTAAACTTGTTTTCACTGCATGAGATTTCTGTAGTAGATGGCTATAAATGGCTCCTTCATGCTTTAAAATTTAATAAAAATATTAAATTTATAATTTTAAAAAAATTATGTGTGTTGCAGGAAAACCTGACAGCCAGGTGACAGTTTATATGTCTATCCCTCAGAGGCATATGAAAAAATATTTTTTTCTCAAGACATTATTTTAAATTATATAATTATATTATATAAGTTTTCTAAACGAACTATTATTTGTATTCTAAACGAAGAAGTAATTTAACTCTTTAATTCTATTCTTTTTTATGGAAAAGAACAGTAATTGTTTGCAAGAAAAGCCTAACAACAAGGAATTTAATTAACTCCTAATTTAGCAACGGCTGTGTAAGTGTATCACGAGTTTGGAAATAACCTGGAAACCCATATCTTATTAAAGGTCTCAGCATTTGGTGACTAAACTTTAAGTAGATTGACTATAATAAGCATGAAAACACCCTGCTGTAATTTGATAGTGTATTGAAGAAATATATATATCATATACTACAGGGTGGAAATTTTAAAATAGGCCCTAATCAACAATCCATTATTCGTTTGAAGCCTCTTTTAAAATTGCCACCCTGTAAAATGAACTTGTCCTGAAAGATGAGATAGGAACAATTTTTTAGCTGTTGCAATTCAACACAACTGGCCTTCTTAAAATAATTGTGATAATTTAAATTATATTTTGTATTATATCCCAAAGCTATTGAAAGAATAATAGAGTAGTGAAGAGAGTAGAGTAGAAAGAATAGTGTCTTGTATGTTTCTCAGAATGCCACAGTAACGTCTTTGCTCTCAGATTTGTTAAAAACTAACTAACCACAGTAGTTAAGACGCTGTAAAATCTTTTAGGAGTGATAATCAGAGAATATTTCTTGAAATTTCTCATCGTGTTTGAGTTGATCTGCACATTTTCTTCTAAATTAACACATACAATTTAATTAAATATTCTCTGATTATTGTTTTATTGTTAACCTCAATTTTACAAATATTTTTTTTAGCAGTAAATGGTAAATAAGTTGTTGTAACCAGCATTTACAGTTCCTCGATATTTAAATAGTACTTAATGTCACTGTCTGCTTTTATTTCCTAAACTTTATTGAATATGGGAGAGAAGGAGTTAACATCCATTGGGCGAGAATATTGTAAATTGACATTGAAGTGCTTTAGTGACAGTAAAAGTTGTGACGTAATGTGAGCATGTTTGTTAAAATTGTAAATTTGTTTTTTAATTTGTGTGTATTGCCATGACCATGAACCTGTGTTCTCTTGTTTGTATATTTAAACCATTCCTTTTTTATTCTTTGGTAAATTAAATTTGGAATGTTACCAATACCCAAAAGACCAAAAATCATTTGAAAACATGTAACATTTGTTTAGCTTACAATTTCAGTTAATAAACTTAAGCTAAACATATGTATACTCTATGTCTGTATTTCTTCCAGTTGTTAAAAGCACAAATGCCTAAACCCATTCTATGTTTAAACCCAATTTCAGCTGCAGCGTTTTTGGATCCCAGTTGAATAATGTATATTATTTCCAGTATTATTTATTTCTATCTATAGCATTTTTCTTTTGTATGTAAATTATATTGAAATAAACAATTTACTATTTTTAATATCTCTTCTCTTTAAATATCTTCCATGCTTGATTCATAAAACAAATCGTAGTATAATACAAACTGTGAAAAAAAAATTCTAATTATAAGTTTTTCAATATTCCTGTTGTCTATTAAAAGGATCTTGGTTTTTTTTCCCACAAAGTTTAGTATAACAGTTTAAAGTCCCAATAAATGTCCACACTTGAGTGCCCTATTTTAAAGGTATTTATAATTGGGTGATGTATTATCAGGGTACTAAATGCTCTGAGGATGTTGAAAGAGTTATAAAAACTAGAAATTCGGTTTAGGATTGATTTCGGAAAGTTGATTAGTTTTTGCTATGTACCCTTGTTGTAGAGTAGTTTATATAACTACTCTCTGCTCTATTCATCAAATGGAGTTGCTACTTCAAATTTGATATCAACTTCCACGCAATCCATTAAAAAAAATTGTACCAGATTCTTAAAATTAAACCCCAAATGTTGTATGCTAGGCTGGCATAAAGAAGTATTGTGTCAACCAATTTTCAGCTTTGTAAATGTTTTAAAATTTAAAACCCAAAAGAGTATTCCATCTTACTTTTCGGCCTATGTTTTTTGCTTAACTTGACTGGACTTTTTATTCTATATATTTTTTTTGCTAGTTTTCGGGAATTATTTTTTACCTTCTTTCCGGCAGTCTATTTCTAGTCTCCAAGCGGATCTTAAATCTCTTAAGTGCAGTGAATTATTTATCCTCTTTTCATACTAAAAGTAAGTTTCTGTTTCGAAATTTCGAATTCACGGCCATTCGATTCGAAGGTAACGAATTAGGTTTAAAAGTAACTACTCTCTCTCCTTGTTTGAAGACAGGAGCCATGGGAAGCAAATATTTAATGTCACCATTTTTATTTCGTCCTTTTCTTACGGAAACAATGTATAATGTTCAGGTCGTTTTACTCAAATCTTTAGTCAAAATGAAGTTAAAGAGCACCACAGTTGACTGCCCATTCTTTGGTTTTTAAGAACTTTCCCGGGAAATATTTTTTCCTCTCATCCCTTTTCAGAATAGGATTCCAGAGAACTGGAAATAACATTCATTAGCATTCTGATCTGCTTCGCCTAACATTTCTTTTGGTTTTATTTGAAGGGTAAATGGATTTTGTTTGATACCCGTTATAGATAAGAGGTTCAACATTTACTGTAGTGAAATATTTGTCGACTTGTTCTATGAATAGCAATTTGTACAAGACGGAACCCTCTAAAATGTGTACATTTTACTTCATTGGGTGCTTTGTTCGAATTCCATTCCGTTCTTGTTCCACCCTGATGTAAGAAACGTGACGTCCAGAGGGGTAGTATTTCATCGGATGATGTTCGGTGGAAACCTATATTTCGTTATATACTGACCGAGCAGCGATTTCAGTTTAAAATAACACGAATTTATCGCCTGGTCGCACAGAACATTGAGAGTACATAGAATGTTAACGGTTCCGATGATGATCTTTTAGTAGAGCATATTTCAGATAGTCTGTTTACCCAGTAATGTTGGATAAGATTTATTTTATTTGAAAAAAATATTTTAGAAATGGCGTTGACTGTGATATTTTATTTGCTTCGTCGCATTAGAGCTAGACATAGCTATCTTTTCTTTTGAATTTTTAGAACTATTTTAAACTAACCGGGACGGAGATTTCAGTGAAACTAACAAAACAAATTTAGCCTAGTTTTTAAATTTTTTTTAAACAGAATAGTGGGAGAAATTATTTTTTATTAGTTATCACGTACATTTATTAAATTTTTTGTCATTACAATGTGATACACTTGATTTGGTCCATAAAGTTAGAAATTGCTGTACATTTATAAATATTTTTGTGTTTAATTTTACTGATTAATGAAACTCTTTGAAATATGGATTTTTTTTTTGTAAAACGGATATGAACCTTTTGCAACAGATATGTGAGTAAAAAAAAGTTGTACAACTAAACATCTTGCAGGGAAAATTATGCAATAAAAAATATAAAATTAAAAAGATAAGAGTTTTATCGTTCAAATGTTATTTCGCTTACTATAACATTCAATTAATTTTTTTTCAGTGAAATTTCGAGTGTACATACTGAAACTCATCGTAATTTGGCTAAATGCAATACTATTACTTCATTTTCATGGCGGATCATTCTATATTTTCGCATGGCTGAAACCAACCTTCTTATCTTCCACCCTGTTAGTTCTTTGTTAAAAGTATTTTTCCGATATAAAAAAAACCTATAACCTCGACAAACTAAGGAACAACAAATGCTCATAAAAAGAAATTCGCTCGCCAATAAAAGGTGATGGTGCCTTTTATTGGCGATAAAAGAAAGGAAATTTCTCGATAAATGTTGCTAAATCTTTTGATGGCTGTGCTTTGATTGCCTGCAGTCTGAAGACCATCAACTAAAGAATAGCGATCGGTTATACTTATTGAAATGTTTCCATGTATCCTTCCCACTGAGACGCGTTGCAAAGGATTGCTGTTGCCTCCACCAGATAGATAAACAGCTTTATTGGTTTGATAAGGTAATATTCGGCAGATTTTAAGTAAAATTGGTTCGAAAATACAAATAACGATTGGCATGGTAATTGGAATCAGGGTCCTGGGTACCATACCCATTGTCACCGTAGCCCCATTGGAGTTTGTAGAGTGATAGTAAAATCCATGGCTTCTAAAGTCCACCTGTAGGATACTACACTCTTAAAACAAACGAGCGGTTTTAACTCAGTCTGAGTTAATTTCCGAAGTTCTGAGTTAATTGCCGAAAATGCACTTCTCCTATAGGAGTGAATTTCACTCTTTTTCGAAGTGGGTAAAAGAAATAAAAGAAAACAATCTGCGTCCTACACTCTTAAAACGAGCGGTTTTAACTCAGTCTGAGTTAATTTCCACTCCTTTCCGGTGCCGAAAATGCACTTCTCCTATAGGAGTGAATTTCACTCTTTTGTTTTAAGAGTGTAGTGCTACTAGTATTACCGCGGGTACAACGTATGTAGTGTCTCTAGAAGTCTTAATTCAGACAAATTGTCGAAATCGAATATGTGGCGATAGACTACAGTACTTGAATTGTATGGGGTATTGATGGAAGCCCAATGGGTGCTCCTATACGAATTTATCAATTTCCTCGCCTTGTTTTGCGGAAGGGTTATAGTCAGGGCCTGATGTCCGGCAGGGCAAACGGAGCACGTGCCCAAGGCCCCCACTTTAAGCCCCCCCCCCCCCCCCAAATATCGCTCAGGAACATTTATGCTCAATATAACTGCCTCCAAAATTAAATTTTAAAATATGAATATGAAGGAAAAAAATTATAATTTCATGAAAAGTTGACTATGATATTGTGTTCAACTCAGAATTAATCAATCCACAAAAAATACATGAACACTGAACACTGATATGTAGAAAACAACACGCAAATATTTTATACAGATGTTTGGGGGGCCCCGAATTCGCTAGTGCCCAGGTCCCCTAAATTTGCAAGTGGGTCCCTGGTATAGTCCTAACGATTAGAATACATGCCTGCTTTTCCTACCTCCCGTTTGGTTTTTCCAGGAAACGGAGTGGCGGGCAATCTTTCTCTCCCCGCCACCCTACTTGGGTTTGGAGAGCAGTTGCGATTAATCTCACAGCAAAGCCTCGAGCAAGATAGGTTTAGAATCAGCCTGAACAAGACACTCACGTCGAAAACCACACGAGGTGGTGGGGGAAGCCAAGCCTGCGTTGTAATCGTATGGACTATAGTAGTCGTCCAGTGAGTGGGCTTTAGCATAAAAATAGCTCACGGTTTGAAGGTGTGGGGGCCTCGCAGACCAATAAAAATAATTTAAAAAATCATTGAATATTTAAGATTTCTTAATAAAAATTAATATTAAATATTAAAGAACAAAGAGACTACATCTCATCTTGTTCTCGAGGTAACACATAATATACAAGAAAAATATATAAATGTCAAATAGAATTTTTTCAAAACAAACCAGGAGAATTTTAGGCATCTAAGTGAAGTGGTATTGAAGACGAGAACGCTGTGTACAACTGTCAATGGTTATTATGCAAGTTTACATTCATTGTTTGTCGTTCTTTGTGGTTACAATAGAAAACAATTGTGTTGGAAAATTTGAATCGTTTTCTATGAAAAGATTTCCTTTAAAGTAGAAATTGCGTGTATTCGGTTTCATTGTCTCCAACAATCTCAATGCATCTCCCGTCCTATTTTGTAAATGATCAATAAATACTATTGGCTTCTTTTGGTGGGGCCATTTCAAAGCAAAACGAAGTTAGAGTGTGTTTGCGTTTTATCTGTGAATGCGAATCTGTCTATGTGATAAATACATCGAAGAAAAGAGAGATGTTGGGAAATAAAGTGTGTGTGAGAGAAAAAAATAGAATAAAATAGAGAAACAATTTTTACCTACTGAAGAACTTAAATGTATATACGGGACAAAAAGAGTATATAAAAGAAAGATAAAGGTAAGGAAGAAATACAAATATATAGAATAAAAAAAAGAAGTTGGAATTATACTTCTTAAGGTAATATAAGGCGAAGAAATTGAAAGAAAGAGAAAGAGATAAGGAAGAAAGATAGAGCGAGAAAAAGAGAACGAAAGAAAAAGAGATAGATTATTTTCAAAATATATATTATGAAATACTAAAAGCATGGGCGTCATTAGCGCCTCCCCCAAAAATAATTACATTCAAGAAAAATATCCTCCAATAATCTAAGCACTTCTGGATAGTTTGGGAAAAGAAAAGGTGAAATTTAAATATTTAAGAAATTAATAGTTGGGTAAAGGAATTAAGAGAAAAAGGTTAAAAAGAGTATATAAAAGAGAAATAAAGAGTAAGAAATACAAAAAGATATAGAATAAAGAAAGTGGGAAGAACGTCTAAAGATTATACAAGGAAGAGAAATTATATGAGAGAGAAAGAAACGGATTAAGAAAGAAATACGAAAGAGAGTGAGAGAAAGAAAATGAGAGAGAGAGAAAAAAAACGAGAAAGAAAAAAAGAAATGAGAAAGAGTAAATAAGTTTATTATTCTATGCACTTTTGGAAAATTTAAAAAAAGAAAAGGTGAAAGTTAAAGATTTAACAAATTAATAGTTTGTCAAATTAATTAACTTTAAAATTTGCCAAGCAGATTCCCAAAAAGTCAAATTAACTAATATTAATCTAATTCAGTAACCCATCCTAAAAGCTAAAAAATTAAAATAGAAGTATATATAAAATTTAAAAACTTAAAAAAGAAGGAGACTATTTTCAACTATTTTTTTTATTCCTTAACTATTATTAAGAATGAAAACTAGGAATATTTATTCTATTATACTTGAGGAATATTTATATCCTCTGTTTTTTTTTGAAAATTGTAAATGCTTTATCGAGAAAATATAAAGAATGATGTAATGATAAGTTTAGACTCCCTTTTTAGAACAGTAATTTTTCTAATTTTTTATTCTTCGAACTGCAAATTAATTAAGAAAACGATAAAAATTTTACCTGAATTTAAAATAGAAACTAAAGATGTCAAAATACAAATGGCGATTTTGTTTCAAAGGTTTATAAATCGTGTTTAGAAGTAGTTCTAGGTGTCAGTTCTTGTTGTAGGAACTTAACAATATCCAAATTGAAACAATAATCTTAAACTCGAAAATAACAATACTGTTATTTTCGAATGGCCCAACTGTATAGTAGCGTTGCAATGACTCTAACAGCAACGTCAGTGTTTTTTTTTTGTTGTCGTATATTAAGTAGTATTCTACTAAGTATATATGGGAACCTGGGGAACCTTAGCCATGTTTCCAGAATTTTATTTTTATACTAAAAATTTCAAATGATGGCGCATATTAAAGGAAATCTTATTGGTAACAAGGATATAATAGTGTAATATAAATAATGCCTTTTTTTTCTTTTCTAAATTTATATTGTTTTTTTATATCATAAACACATGGGCCAAGCCTCCCTTTATAAGGGAGGCTTGCCCCATGCTGGGGGAGGCTTGGCCATACAAAAATGCATAATAAAAAATATTTCAAATTATTTTTGTAAGAATTAAATGTAAAAAAAATTATATTTAAATTCAACACTCTGAGGAATCATTTAAAAATCATGTTTACCATAATTAATATTTAGAGAAATACATTTTTATAGTATTTAATCTGTATTAAAAATTCTAAAATTGTCCATATCAATTAATTATTTTTATTTATGCTAAATATATTTTATTCAGTTTGTACACACATTAAATAAGATATAATTGCCTTAGTTTGATTTTTTTTTAATTCTAACTGCACAAACTGGGAAAAGTCAAACTATAAGTTGATTTGTAATCTTTCCCTCCTCTACCCCTCCCTCCCCCCAAAAATAATCAGATAATATTTTTATATTAATCTGGAGTATTATTATACTTGAATCAATAATTTATAGTTTTTGCAGAAAAAGTTTGATATTTGGTCATAATTGGCAAGTTAGTTTTAGTTGAGGTTTTGGTTTTATTCTAAACAGGTACAAATATTGATAATAAATCTAGTACAGCTGGGAAAAAAAAAACGATCCACCCTTCGTTTTTCGGCTGCTATTGATCAGGGAATTTTGTGAAATATGTCATTTTTCAGGAAATAGCGTAAGGAATTCAGAACTGGCAACCAAAATTGTATAAAGGGTCGTCTACATATTAAAATGAGTACCAACTTTGAAAATTCCAATGGCAACACCCAATTTTTTTTATATAAAAATGTTTATCATCTTGTAAATACCCCAGATCCAAATTTTTTTTTATTAATTTACATTATTTGTTGAGATATAAGCATTCGAAGTTGAAGGCCCATAATGTTAAAAAAGTTTCACAAACTTTTATTTATACCTCCACAAATAAAATGAATTAAACCAACATTTTTTTTTCATTATATACTTCTTAATCTTCCAAAAACAAATCACACAATTTTTTTCTTCAATTTTTAATTTTTATTATTTTTTTTATTTAAATTTAAATAAGAAAAAATAAATTATGAATAGCAACCCCAAATTTTTGTTACATAAATCGATAAAGTAGATCAAGTAGAACCAAAATCCCGAATTTTTTAATTCAACAACAATTATTTGCCGAGTTATTGCAAAAATACTGAAAAAAACGAATTTTAGGGACCGTGTAAAAAATTACTTAGCAAATTGGACTCTAATTTACATTATCGTTTGGTGGTTGAAAAGCGTTTTTGGTAAATGTTTATTCAAATTATTGATGTCTGTCAAATGTCTAAAAAAATTTTCTTGTTTCAAGTGCATACAATGTATTTTGTTTGTATAATTAACATTAAATTATATCGATTACTATGTTTTTGAATGTATGTTATTTCCAATATTATTTATAATTATTTTATTATAAAATTTCCAATAATATGTTATTTCCTCGATTTTTTTAAAAAATTATTAGAGATTACTTATTTATTTAGTTATTTAGTCAGTTAGTTATTTAGTCAGTTAGTCAGTCCGTTAGTTAGTCAGTCAGTTAGTCAGTCAGTCGGTTAGGTAGTTAGTCAGTTGGTTAGTTAGTCGGTCAGTTAATTAGTCAGTCCGTTAGTTAGTCAGTCCGTAAGTTAGTCAGTCCGTAAGTTAGTCAGTCAGTAAGTTAGTCAGTCAGCAAGTTAGTCAGTCAGTGAGTTAGTCAGTCAGTAAGTTAGTCAGTCAGTAAGTTAGTCAGTCAGTGAGTTAGTCAGTCAGTAAGTTAGTCAGTCAGTTAGTCCGTTAGTTAGCCAGTCAGTCAATTAGTTAGTCAGTGAGTCAGTCAGTTAGTCGTTAGTTTAGTCCGTTAGTTAGCGTCAGTCATTAGGTAGTCAAGTGAGTCAGTCAAATTCACTGACTAATAATTGACAGTCGTTAGACTAATTAGTCAGTCTGGACTGACTAAAAGGAGTGACTAACTACGGAGTGATTAATTGACTGACTGACTAACTAACTGACGTGACTGACTTACTAACTAACGACTGACTAACTGACTGACTAACTAACTGACTGACTAACGACTAACTAACGGAATGACAACTGACTAACTACTGACTGACTTAACTAACTGACTATTAACTGACTGATTAACACTGAATGATTAACTGACTAACTGACTGACTGTAACTAACTGACTACTACCCGATAATACGACTAAATAATAATAATAATAATCTCTAATATTTAAAAAAATCGAGAAATGGACAAAAATCTATTTTCGGTATTTAGACCCATTCGGGATTTTGACTCATTCGGGATTTCGGCTTATCGGAATTTTGGTTTGTCGGGATTTCGGCTGTCGGGATATGTCCCAGACCCAGTGTGCCGAATTTTAAACCAACCTTTTGTAGCAATATGAATGAAACAAAAATTTGTAAACAAAAATGTAAAACATAAATGGAATAATTGTGTTTGTCTATCTGATTGTAACTAATCGCATTTGAAAATCTGTTCGTTATAAATAATCGTATATGTGACTTAATTTAAAATTAAAACTTTTTCTCGTCTACCCTTTATTTTATTTCTGAATTTTAAAATCCAAAATTAAAAAAAAAAGGTAAAAACATAAAAAAAAATCACAATATTACTGAAGAAGGTTTAATTCTAGCATCTTTTGGCGAGATTATGGTAACCCTTTTGCTAGCTTGTCGTTTCGAAAAAACTCTCTAAATATTACCTTTATCAATTTGGAGATTTCCCCCCAAACGAATTGAAAATTAATGCTTTAATATCTCAGCAAATAATGCAAAATGAATAATTCTTTTTTTATACCTGGGGTATTTTAAAGTTGCTGAACATTTTTATGTAAAAAAAAATTGGGTGTTGTCATTGGAATTTTCAAAGTTGGTACTCATTTTAATATGTAGACGACCCCTTATACAATTTTGGTTGCCAGTTCTTAATTCCTTACGCTATTTCCTGAAAAATGACACCTTGCGCAAAATTCCTTGACCAATAGCAGCCGAAATATGAAGGGTGGATCGTTTTTTTTTCCCCAGCTGTACCTTCATAAAGTTATTATCATTGCGTAATTATAAATTATGTTGTCGTGATGGGGTCTCTATCGTGATGGGGTCTAGTGGTAGTAGTACTGTTCTGAGGAAAATAATCAATTAAGGAAAGAATCATTTACTTATAACATGCGTTGTGTCTTTTCACAATAACACCAGATTCAACCAAATTATTTCTTAAGATAAGATTAGATAAACTTTAGACAAATTCCAAAAGTTAATTATTTTTTATTAAAGTCTGAGAGAGGCACACATGATACATTATAGACATGGAAGGGTACCTTTAGTCCGGTGAAGAGTCGCTAAATATCCATGCTTACACTAGATAAGGTTGTTTCTTTTAACAATATACAGCGTAGTTATGACAGAGCTTTTCACATTTTTACTTGTCGTTAACTGGAGGACCTCTAAGTCCAACCAACGTTTACCACAGTCTAACAGAATCTAACTAAAATCTAACTAAAGTCTGGTCCGATCGTAGGAAGGAGAAAAAGGGCCTGCCCCCAAAGGTCAGCCATTGGTCTCGTTGAGTCAAGGAGGGCGTGTTAAACCACTTTCGCGGGCTTTTCATCACATCTCACTGGTTGAGTCTGGTCTAGTACAAATCCTGTATGATTCCAGGAATTACTGAGAGGCCGTCTGCAGTCGTTAGTGAACATGTATTGTTTACACCCGACAGAAAGGCGTCTATTGGCGTGGTTTTTTGCTGGAAAACCCGCCAGTCGTTGCACAGTTGGCTGAGTATTGCACAAATGGCGAAGTTGTTTTTTTGTGGTGAAAGAACACTTCAGCACATCTCCACCCTTCCGTCAAAAAAAAAAATCGGTGCACATTTGAATGCAATCTGTACGCTCTTCCTTCACACCCGACAAACGAAAAAAACACAAACTCTCACCACTCTTTAGCAGCCATGAGGACGTGACACCATAATTATCGAGAAATTTTACTATCACCACTGTAGAATATTTGCTGAACTTGATTGGTTTCCCTTTTGTTTTGAAAAGGAGCATTGAACACGGAGGGTCTTCGTCTATTGCCGTTGCCGAAACCAACCGCCGAAGGTAAGATTTTAGCTGCATTCCATGACCCGCAGGGAACGGTGATCAATCGACGAATCTTCTACGAGGCCGGCCTCAGAGCGGCAGTGAAACTTGACACCACTCAGACGGGGGCATCCCATCTGGTCTTTTGTGTCGAGCTTTCGAGGGCTCGGTCCGATGACTCCCTTGTAGACAGCAGTATACGCTCTTGGGTGTAGGGGGTCTGCCAAAGTGACGAAGGAGGGGTCGTCCCCCGATGTCTGAGGTAGGCCAACCCAGCGCTTTGAACAGCTGTGGTTTGGGGAAAAGGACATCTGGTGACTTCTTTCGGACATCTCCGTTGCTTTTTGACACTTCCGTTGCTAAAACTGTATTGGCTCGCGTAGACAGGCGCGGGATCTTCCCATGATATCCGTTTGCTAGGCCAGATCCAGCTTCGGAATGGTGGGTGTAGTCTTGCATAGTCCTCCGGGGCTTTTGTGTAGGTGAGAGGGCTGTGGAATGTTACTCTTCTCTATAGCTGGTTGGGTGTGTGGTATGGGGGTGTGAGGTGAAACGTTGTTCTCCACCGCCTGCCATCGGCAAACTGGCTGATCCATGTTGGCGAATTTTAGCCAGTCTCTGTGATAGTGTCTTTTGAAAAGTTTTCATTAGCACTCACTGGATTTAATCTTTCGTTTTTTGAAAGTTCATTTATTACGGTGTTGTAAGATACTCATCAGTAAATGTCTCATAAGTGTACCACTCTCTCTAAAAAAAAATCATTCCTTAAACTTTAGATAAAAAGTTTCCGATCACACAACAAAAAGCGTTTTTTAGAAAAGAAAAAAAAATCCTAGCATGATGAAAAGAATCAAACAAAATTTTAAACAATGTTAAATTTAGAAGTTTTTAATAATATCCTTTTTCCGAATAAAATATTTATCGAGCTGGTAAGCCTTTACCGATCATCTATCCTTCAGACAAACCTAGCGTAGCTAAAAGGAAGTTTCAAAACTGGGTTCAACCTTTCACACAATCCAAATTCCATCGTATTCAACAAAAAACAAGCCATAACTCTAGACATCACTCTCTCAGAGAACACTGATTTTTTTACGGTTTTTAAGAAAAAAAATGGTTTCACTCGCGGCACCATCTGTCGTGGCTGGGGTCTAGTGGTAGTAGTACTGTTCTGAGGAAAATAATCAATTAAGGAAAGAATCATTTACTTATAACATGCGTTGTGTCTTTTCACAATAACACCAGATTCAACCAAATTATTTCTTAAGATAAGATTAGATAAACTTTAGACAAATTCCAAAAGTTAATTATTTTTTATTAAAGTCTGAGAGAGGCACACATGATACATTATAGACATGGAAGGGTACCTTTAGTCCGGTGAAGAGTCGCTAAATATCCATGCTTACACTAGATAAGGTTGTTTCTTTTAACAATATACAGCGTAGTTATGACAGAGCATTTTTCACATTTTTACTTGTCGTTAAACTGGAGGACCTCTAAGTCCACAAACGTTTACCACAGTCTAACAAGATCTATCTAAAATCTAACTAAAGTCTACTAAAGTCTGTCTGATCGTAGGAAG
The DNA here is from genome assembly GCA_019343175.1 of Oedothorax gibbosus. NCBI lineage: Eukaryota > Metazoa > Arthropoda > Arachnida > Araneae > Linyphiidae > Oedothorax > Oedothorax gibbosus. Next base: position 29,008,678 of record CM033273.1, read on the forward strand.
GAGAAAAAGGGCCTGCCCCCAAAGGTCAGTCCATTGGTCTCGTTTGAGCAAGAGGCGTGTTAAACCACTTTCGGCGGGCTTTTCATCACATTATGGTTGAGTCTGGTCTAGTACAAACCTGTATGGATTCCAGGAACTTACTGAGAGGCCGTCTGCAGTCGTTAGTGAACATGTATTGTTTACACCCGACAGAAAGGCGTCTATTGGCGTGGTTTTTTGCTGGAAAACCCGCCAGTCGTTGCACAGTTGGCTGAGTATTGCACAAATGGCGAAGTTGTTTTTTGTGGTGAAAGAACACTTCAGCACATATGTATTTGATAAACGCTATTTATAGATTTTCATAACTTGTTCACTGAGCCTTGGTCCAGCGGCCAACTCTCCCTTACATAGAGTGGGCCAATCCTCCCCACCTAGCCATTTTGTAAATAATAGCACATGGTGATTAAAAGCCTACTTCATTTCACAAAATTTACAACTAAAATAGAACCTTAATATAACAGCATTTATAAAATACCACGTACTTAAACTTAATTCAATTGGTTTGTCTGAAAAAACCTTACAAATTATGTCTAAAATGTTTACTTTTTGGGATGAGAAATTTTCTTTTTATTATTTTTTCCTCACTTCTACGAAGTAGCTCAATGAAACTAAGGTGGCTGTCTGCTGACAACAGTAGCTTTGAGTACAATCTATTGATAAAATGCTAAAATATTTTTAAATATTTAAATTAAAAGGTGGGCCAAGCCTCCCTTATGGCCGAGGCTCCCGAGGTTCCCTTACTACTAATAGTATAACATTGCTGTAACTATTTACCTTATTTTGCTCACACGAAACTGATTCACGAAATAAAGACGCAGATACAATGTTACAATCGATTTTGTAAAGTCAAAAATAAAGCAGTATTTACAGTTACAAAATCACAAAAGCCCAATGGAGATAACATCACCCACTATAGCAAGAAGGTTGTCACAGTTGTTTGTTATTTTACATGAGCAGTTGAAATTTTAAGAATCTTACATACAATGGATAGAAAACGAAATATGTAGAAAGGAGGCCGATTTTATTATAAGTTTTTTTTCTTCTAAGAGTTTTTCTTCTAAGTCTTCTAAGAGTTTTTTCTTCTACTTCATTGCTTAAGAATTTTTTTCGTAACAAATTCTTTCCGCATATACGATTGTGTAAACCTAGTTCTGGGGCCCGGATGGCCGAGTGGTATGGACCATTACGCTAGCAGTCTGCGCGGGTGCGGGTTCGATTCTCGCCTTCGCCCTGAGTGTATATTCCTTTCTCTGTGACAGTAAAAAATTCGTTCTGTGTCTGTCTTACTTGACGAAGGCTTCACAAGCGGGTCTCTGATCAAGCACACAAGCCGGAATATATATGTACCTACCCCTACCCCAATCCTAGTTCTTAAATACTCATCAAATAACATTGTGAAATTAATTAAAGAGTTAAATAATAAAGGGAAATATTCATGGTGTTTCATTATTTGCTTTTTTTAGAGATTAATCTGCGCTCGGTTGTCTAACTTGTGTGACGTTTTCATCAGGATTACCTTTGAATTACGGTAACTTGGTCGGCAATGAATTGCCTTTTTTGTTTTAAAATAGTTTATTTGGTTATTAAGCTTGTACTCGTAGTAATACATGGCGCTATTAGTTACAGTCGTTAATCTATTCCAAGTGAAAGACCGTAGAACAATTGCAATTTTTAGCTGCCGTTCAAATAGCGAACAAACCTCATTTTACATGCAATGCAACTTCAAATAGGAACTAAATATTTCGGTCCCTTCGACAGATAAAACATTACAAGCTCCATTTAAAAAATATAAATAATCGGCCAATTTTTTATGTATAATCCTTTTAGAAGTGATTTATTGATTAGGAACAAGCCGAATGAGCGTTGCATATGCACGGAAGTATCGCAGCGGTTATAACAATTCCAGTGTAAATGAGAATTCAAGAAAGCTGTGCATGCTGGGAAATATAAAAAGTCTGCTACAACTCTATAATCCTAGATCAAGGGATTGAACGACTCTACAGAGACCGACTTAGTTTTAGGTTGAATTATTGTCTCACTAGAGCTACACGAAGGCTATTGGCGACGAGAGTCATAATTTAGAACCACTGTCAGTGAGTAGGCACCCAACGTAATTTTTAAGGGCGTCCTCGTACGCCGCGTCGGGACTTTGAAGCATCTTTAATGTGCACACGGGGTATTATTCGACGGACTTTTTAGCTGCCGTTTATAGGCGGCAGTTATTTTTGGCAATGCCCGGACCTACACCCAGCCTCTTCCCTATGCAAGGCAAGAACCTTAACGACTGGGCCCCCAGTCCCAGATTTACTTAGAAGCTAAACTCATTCTGCTTACAAAAATAGAATTGGTGAAAAGAATCACAGCTCGCCCTTCTTTGACATCTGTCCCATAAGGTCTTCTCCGAAATACCAGGAAAAAAGACCCTGTCCTCGCCACTGAGGAATGGTATAAATCTGACAATGGTGAGATTGACTTTTATATTGCTGCGTACACAGGATGTCAAGTCAATAAAATTCCAATTTCGGATTTCGCCTCTCCAAGGCCGGGAATATGGGAGGTTTGGAGGGAAATATACTTCAGGAATGGGGAAGTTAACTCCTCCGCTGTTGCAGTTGAATCTTAAGTAGCCCCCCCATCGCGTACTACATAAGAATGAGTAATATTCTTGTGAATTCTTTTTGTATTTTTATTTCGGGGTATAGAACTCGGTAAGATACTGATGTTTCTCTTTTCCTCTTGGTAAAGGAATATTTTGGTGTTGAAGAGTTTCTTGGAATCCCCTTTTTCATGCACTCTTCTGTTTATAAAGCGTCGTTTGAATGTGATGTTTTTTTTTGTTTTAGGAAATAGCCGTTTGATTCTCAAGTATTTCGTTTAGTTTAACATTTCTTAATATTTCCTTTTGTAAGATTTACTTTAAAAAGTATTGCAGCAATTTTAAAATTAAATTTGATATAGCTATAAGTTTTTGGACAAAGAATTAAGTTACAAAATTAAATATTTTTGCCGGACAGTAACGCTAGGAGAATAACAGCAGAAATGATAATTTATTATGGTGCGTCTTAATGGAAATAAACATGAAAAAAAACACATCATATAAAATATTTTATGAAGAATTTTTTTTAAAGATTTATTCCTACTTTTATGAAAATATTTGAAACTTTTCGTTAAAAATTGTGACACCCATGCTGAAATCCATCCAATCCTGCATCCATGTTTCTTATCAGTAAAACTGTAAATTTAATAAGCAAAGAAAGGGGAAAAGTAATAAAAGCACATTTTGGTTTTCTACAATAACTTAATATAAGAAAGTTGTTTACATTGTATGAAGGATGTAGTTGCAAAACTCACATTCTACAAAGTATAACTAAGATGTAGGGTCCGGCCCCCTCATTGGCGATTTTTGACTGTTGTAAATTCAGTCGAACCAAGTCGTCAATGAGTGGGCTGGCTCCTATATAATAGTTATACCTTAGAGAATGTGAGTTTTGCAACTGCACCCTTTATATCTACATATATTAATGTCTCACTGACATAAGCAAGTTTTAATAATATTTTAATTTATCAGGATTATTTACTTCGTTTGTCGAATTTTCCCATATACCTCTATAGTAAGCTTTCATTACCAAAGTGCCTTGTGGTTCTACCAACTTCTTTAACTTTATTTATCTTGTCAGTTTGAATATACACAAAACTTTGTAGCGTTAAATATAATAAAAACATACCCCATAATTTTAATATCAGTGCTTAGTTCGCATCAAATCTAATATGTTTCTCTTCACCCAAATATGTACAATGTTTTATTTTGATAGAAGGACATATCATCGGTTCTCACTTTGAGATTTATGACAGTTTCAAAATATTGACGCTCTTAGTATTAAATGGATGTTGACAGTTTACACTCTCATCAAAGTGTTCTGGGTGAAATGAAGGATATTGGAAAGCTATGAGTTGCGTTGTTGTATATGGATAACGTCGCTTGAGTGGTGTTCTAAGTGTATATTGGCAGCGTTAAAGTTATATATACAGATGTTGGAAATATATTGGAATGCTAGTGTTATTAAATATCAAACGTGTATGGCGTGAGATTCTAGTTGGTAAGCGCTGGCCTTTGGAATTTGAATCTTCAGGTACTCGGATCGGGATTCGGTCTTCCACTCGCTACTATATCCTGTAAATAGATTGTGTAGTTAAAAGAAAGTCGGCGAAAAATGATCGGCGGGATATATGAACATTGAACAATCATGATGACGGTAGAAAAACGATTGAAATTCAGAAAACTTAAAGATTAAATTTTTTTCGTCAAATAAGTTTACAATCTCACTAAAATACATTAAAAAATCGCGTCAAATAAGAAAAATGTGTTTTTTTGGCATATAATAAGATTTTGATTTGAAAAAATATTATTTTAGAATTAAGTGCCAACTAGTTAGACTAGGGGTTATGCGAAAAATTACGATCATGGTTACAACTATGATAAAAATTTCTCGAAACTTCCACGGTTAGAATATAATTTACGCCACATACGTAGTCAACGGCCAAAGTCACCAAATAATGCTCCAAAGGAACTAAATGTGGTTTCTTTCTCAAAATTGATGTTCTAACCTCAAATACGCATATTTAACTACAAAGTGAGTTCTTAACTTGCTAGTTCTTGCTTATAGTTAAAATATTATTAAGTCCAAAATTTCCTTAAAACTAAGAATTTATTTTAAGAAGTTGTACCACAGTTGAAAAGTTTTAGCGTTAAGAACTTGCTTAAAGTTTTCAAACTTTATACAGCGTTCTAAATTTGAAAAGTTTTAGTTTCAACATTACAGAAATGTTCACGGAAGTTTAATTTTAATGCCTTATTCTCCTTACTTTCATTAATAAGTTTATGGGTAATTATATGTAAATACATATTTTTATTTAACTACCTTAGATGTATTATATTATAAAGTGCGAAATTTTATTCGAAGCGTTCTATTTCAAATAATTCCTCTCATTATTTTATTGCTCTTTCTTACTATATGGTAAAATAGGAGTGTTGTTTAAACGAATTGAATGTCTTTCGTACATAAAAGAAAATTCTATCCTTAATTCTCATATTTGCCAATTTTCAAAAGGGCTCTATCTCTATTCTCAAACAAGACTAAGTATGTGGTCCGTGTAGCAATTTTAAATAAATACATAACACAAAGAGGAATTTCAAAACAGTCCTTAAAGTGGATTGCTCGAATGGCATACGTGCGGTACAATTGGGACGCGTTGGCTTTATGATTTTAGTGTTCTTAATTTAAATAATTCCCTTTTATTGTTCATTCGGCAGTACTTTTCATAATTTGGATTTTACAATAATAGTTTGATGTAATTGTAACTAACCATTTGACTGATTATGGATAAGTGGAATTGGTATGGAATGTATGGATATTGTAAAATATGAAGGGGAAAAACCCCTTCACATCGACACGATATATGTCCCTATCAGGCCTCTTTGGTGACAATAGTGAGTAATCGCCTAAATTGCTGTAAGGAAACCCGTTTCTCACTTGGTTCTTCTCTGGCGGCAACCCTGATTCATGCCAGACACGAGTCCCACGTTTTTCGAGAGAAGAATCAAGGGAGAAACCGGTTTCCTGTTGCCAATGTCCACCAAACAGACCTGAATGCGGAAAAATTCCTAGTCAATCAAGGGGTTCTTCACCTGTACTCTTTATATTTATATCATATTTTGTTGCAAATAAACTCCGCGATTATTTTATGAGAAGGAATATGACACCAACTTTTTAAGCATATCATTTTTTTGTTAAAATTTTTTTAAAATGTGTTAAACAATTTATTGAAATTCACTCAAAGAATATTTTATTACGTTCAGATTTTGATAATTTTATTTTCTTATTTTAGTATTGTGATGTTAAAACAGTACTTTCTAAAGGTGTTATCTCCGAGCGAAATGTTCACACTTTGAAAATATAAAAAATTCTAAGGCTTTTGAACCCTGCAACATTGTGAAAAAAATAATATAAGCTTAGATTTTTTTTTGTGATATTATAGAACTAAAAATTTCAAAGATATTTTTTTTGTAAATGTAACCAGAATTTTTTTTTGCCATAACTAATATTAGTAATATTTACTCGAAATTTTTTATGAAAAGTTTTTTACGTAAACATTTGTTTAGTGGCTATAGATTATTTAAACTTGTACTTAAAAATCAGAGATTTTTCTTTCAACAAAAAATATTTCCACTTATGTTTAAATATTTGGAAAGGCACTATTTATAAATGTTTTGGTAAAGCAACATGAAATAAACAAATATTCAAAATCATTAAAATATTCTTCCAAACACTTAAAACCGAAAACTTATTACTCGCAGATAACATAAGTAATATGCATCTTTGTGTTTTACTGAAAAATATTTTTAATGTGTTCTACTCAATTGTATACCTATTGCTGTTTGTATACAAATAAGTAAAAACAAGAAGTTCATAAAGAACTAAAATAGCCTACTTTCCTGTTACTTAAATACTTACTGAAGTTCTAATCGGGAAAAAAACTAGGTTCCTAAAGTAATATCATCAACAGCCGTTTCTACACTAGATTTATACACATTAGAAAAAAATCGAAACACAGCACCCAGCTATAATTTAAACTTCTAAAAGCCAAAATCAACTATTTTCCTTAATATTCGTTCGCAAATTAATTAAATATTATTTATCATCTGCTCGTGATTTATTTGTAGTTCGAAGAATAAATATTATTAATAACAAAAGTAATGAAACTACTCCGAACTGCATTAAAAAACAAGAAATGTAAATTAAAACTAAGCATAATTGCATGCAAAGTATGCCTTGCCGCTTTCTTGGTAGATAATTAATGAATAATCAAAGAATCAAATTGTTCTACATTTTATGACGTCATTCCAAACTGATTCATGAAAATATTATTTTGCTTCAAATATGTTTAAATAAAGTTTCTCATGCCATTGTTGATTTGGTAACAGTGATTTAAATGACTCAAAATTGAATTTCAATGCTAATTCAATGGGAAATTCGCCGACAGATAGTAGATTTATGTCCGTCCGGACGTACAGACAGACGGACAAAAAGTATGAAAGTTGGGTATCTGAGGTCATAGCTTTCTAACAAAAAGAATTCTAACAAGAAGAATTTTTAAGATCCGATGATTAGAACCGATTTTGGAAGGGGGGTACAGACAGACAAACGGACAGACAGGCGGACAGACAGACGGACAGACATACGAACAGACATACGAACAGACAGACATACGAACAGACAGACAGATGGACAGACAGACAGATGGACATCAACCGCATTTCAATACCTACAGTGATTTAAATGACTCAAAATTGAATTTCAATGCTAATTCAATGGGAAATTCGCCGACAGATAGTAGATTTATGTCCGTCCGGACGTACAGACAGACGGACAAAAAGTATGAAAGTTGGGTATCTGAGGTCATAGCTTTCTAACAAAAAAAGAATTTTTAAGATCCGATGATTAGAACCGATTTTGGAAGGGAGTACAGACAGACAGACAAACGGACAGACAGGCGGACAGACAGACGGACAGACATACGGACAGACAGACATACGAACAGACAGACAGATGGACAGACAGACAGTTGGACATCAACCGCATTTCAATACCTACAGTGATTTAAATGACTCAAAATTGAATTTCAATGCTAATTCAATGGGAAATTCGCCGACAGATAGTAGATTTATGTCCGTCCGGACGTACAGACAGACGGACAAAAGTATGAAAGTTGGGTATCTGAGGTTATAGCTTTCTAACAAAAAAAGAATTTTTAAGATCCGATGATTAGAACCGATTTTGGAAGGGGGTACGGACGGACAGACGGACAGACAGACAGACAGACAGACGGACAGACGGACAGACGGACAGACGGACAGACGGACATCGACCGCATGTCAATACCTACTTTTTCATTTTTTTAATTCTTTCGAATTAAAAAAAGAAAGTAGGCTAAAAATGATTAAACTACACTTTATTTATATTACATGGACAGATTTTTCCATCACTAGGTAAAGCTATTTTTGTTTTAACTGTGCATAAAATAATTCTTAATAATAATTATAAGTATTATGTAGAAGATGAAACATAAAATGTGAAAAATTGTCTCAAACTGTAATTTGCATTATGTATTTTCTTGAAATTCTAATGACGCACTATTTAGTTTCAAAAGAAAAAAAAATAACACAATTGTTTAAATCTTTAGAGTTTTTGTGTTTCAACTGTTTTTTAGCCTACTTTTCTTTTTTTAATTCGAAAGAATTAAAAAAATGAAAAAGTAGGTATTGACATGCGTCGATGTCCGTCTGTCCGTCTGTCCGTCTGTCCGTCTGTCTGTCTGTCTGTCTGTCCGTCCGTACCCCCCTTCCAAAATCGGTTCTAATCATCGGATCTTAAAATTCTTTTTTTGTTAGAAAGCTATAACCTCAGATACCCAACTTTCATACTTTTTGTCCGTCTGTCTGTACGTCCGGACGGACATAAATCTACTATCTGTCGGCGAATTTCCCATTGAATTAGCATTGAAATTCAATTTTGAGTCATTTAAATCACTGTAGGTATTGAAATGCGGTTGATGTCCAACTGTCTGTCTGCCCATCTGTCTGTCTGTTCGTATGTCTGTCTGTCCGCCTGTCTGTCCACCTGTCTGTCCGCCTGTCTGTCCGCCTGTCTGTCTGTCTGTACCCCCCTTCCAAAATCGGTTCTAATCATCGGATCTTAAAAATTCTTTTTTTGTTAGAAAGCTATGACCTCAGATACCCAACTTTCATACTTTTTGTCCGTCTGTCTGTACGTCCGGACGGACATAAATCTACTATCTGTCGGCGAATTTCCCATTGAATTAGCATTGAAATTCAATTTTGAGTCATTTAAATCACTGTAGGTATTGAAATGCGGTTGATGTCCAACTGTCTGTCTGTCCATCTGTCTGTCTGTTCGTATGTCTGTCTGTTAGTATGTCTGTCCGTCTGTCTGTCCGTTTGTCTGTCTGTCTGTACCCCCCTTCCAAATCGGTTCTAATCATCGGATCTTAAAAATTATTTTTTTGTTAGAAAGCTATGACCTCAGATACCCAACTTTCATACTTTTTGTCCGCCTGTCTGTACGTCCGGACGGACATAAATTTACTATCTGTCGGCGAATTTCCCATTGAATTAGCATTGAAATTCAATTTTGAGTCATTTAAGTCACTGTAGTATTGAAATGCGGTTGATGTCCATCTGTCTGTCTGTTCGTATGTCTGTCTGTCTTTCGTCTGTCTGTCCGTCCGTCTGTCTGTGTCCGTACCCCCCCCCCCTCTTCCAAAATCGGTTCTATCCATCGGATCTTAAAAATTCTTTTTTTTTAGAAAGCTAGGACCTCAGATACCCAACTTTCATACTTTTTTGTCCGTCTGTCTGTACGTCCGGATGGACATAAATCTACTATTTGTCGGCGAATTTCCCATTGAATTAGCATTGAAATTCAATTTTGAGTCATTTAAATCACTGTTGCCAAATCAACAATGGCATGAGAAACTTTATTTATTTAAACATATTTGAAGCAAAATAATATTTTCATGAATCAGTTTGGAATGACGTCATAAAATGTAGCACAATTTGATTCCTTGATTATTCATTAATTATCTAACAGAAAGCGGCAAGGCATACTTTTGCATACAATTATGCTAAGTTTTAATTTACATTTCTTATTTTTTTAATGCAGTTTGGAGTTTCATTACTTTTGTTATTAATAAATATTTAATTATTCCTCGAACTACAAATAAATCGCGAGCAGACGATAAATAATGTTTAATTGATTTGCGAAATAATATTAAGGAAAATAGTTGATTTGGCTTTTAGAAGTTTAAATTATTAGCTGGATGCTGTGTTTCGATTTTTTTCTAATATGTATAAATCTAGTGTAGAAACGGCTGTTGATGATATTTACTGTTAGAAACCTAGTTTTTTTCCCGATTAGAACTTCAGTAAGTATTTAAGTAACAGGAAAGTAGGCTATTTTAGTTCTTTATGAACTTCTTGTTTCTTAAAATAATGGATTTGAAAATGGCTTATGTTTGTGTGATTTAAAATCTCGAACTCATAAAAACTTACTTTGTATCATGTGCAAAGAGGATTAAATAATATTTTAGAATAAAAAAATGCTTCTAAATGGCAAATCACTACAAAGAGTAAGTAGCTAAACTTTTTTTAATAGGAGGATTTGTTTTTATTTTAATTAAAAACATCTTTGCTAATAATAACTTAATCCTTTTTTTTAGCTAAAAATATGGGTTTGGAGTTCTTTCAGAAGTTTTTTTTTATAAAGTTTATTTAAAAAATTTGGGACATTTAGATTTTCGTTTTCTTTTTAATGTATTTTTTAATATATTTTTGTTTATTTGCATGTTACTAAGGCTTTATTTTTTCGCGTGAAAAGTTTGTTGAAATCAAGTAAGAGACTTTAATAGTTGAAAAAGATGTATGTATGCGCAAAAAATATAGACTATTCTGCTGTTAAATTTTTTCAACAATTCCATAATTTGAGAATTGTAATAATAAAACTCTGAATTTTTAACATGAAATTTGTTAAAAGGAATATTTTAAGAAAATACCTAATTATTTTACTCATTTCTACAATTTTAATACCAGAAAAGCATAATTAAAAAAAGCATTTTTGTTTGAGTGTGTTTGGAATTTATTTTTACTATAAAACATATATAGAACCTACTTTGCACTGTAGATAGGGCATACAATGAAGTAAGGAAATGTTATCTAATTATATTTAATGCTAGAAAATGTCGTTCATTTTTAGCGCAAATTTTTTTGCAAAGAAAGCTGGTTAGTTTTAATTTAGATTTCCCTTTTATTTAGGTATAATTCTTTAAGGGCGTCAAAATACAGATTAATCATTGATATTTATTTTTACGGCACGATTAAGCAAAGTAAATATATTAAAATATTAAATCACGACAATTTGCCCACAGTGGGATAGCTGGAATAAACAGAATGCGAAAACTGGGAATGCACATATCTTGAATTGTTATTACAAGAGCCGATCTTAGGATTAAGACAAAGTATTAAAAGTCTAATATGTTCTTTCTATTGACAAAAAATTATTAATAATTGTTTCTTTAATATATTACGAAACTAGTTTATGCTTTATCAAAAGGAAATACAAACTTTTATGCTTCTAAGAAAATAAATATTAGGAAAAGAGACTACTTGGAGAGCGTTATACATTGTTTGAATGGTATGTTATTTAATAGACGAATGTTTTAAATTAGCTTTTTATTTATTTAAATGTAGAAAGGTCTGTAGAAAAAATATTCAGTTTATAAGAATAAGTAATTATAATTGTCTTACAGTGATTTTTTGAATGAAATAGTATAATAATTGCCTTCGGTATAATAATGTCAGTTTGAAAACTTTCCTTTTCTTGTTTTATTAAACAAATATGTATATAAATTAGAATAAATGCATGATTTTTAAATGTCAAAACACTTTTGAACGTCTAAAGCCATTTTTAAAGCCAATATTATAGCCCACATACTTTTCATTCGATTTTATTTCTTATTTATCATTGTATTGTTTTAAATTCTTTTTATGCTATTTCATTTTACTCCTTGTTCTTAAATCGTTGCAAAATGACAATACCAATTCAGAATACTAATAAGAAATATCTTGCGGCAGTTTATTCCGAAGTTTCAAGAAAATAGTTAACTTTATATTCTTCATGACACTGCCCAATAAATTGCGCTTCCTCATTCCATTCGAATAAAAGAACATTCGAAAAAATACAAGTGTACAGAATTTTAGATTCTTTATTGCTTTGCTGCGACACTTAATGATTTTTCCTAAGTGGGAATAGGGATTTATTTGTCTTTCGCGGAAGTTAAGTATTTTATGATATACATAACAAACATGTTTACTCGGTTTCTAAATTTAAAACTGTAGGGAAATATTCAATTATTCTTTGGTGTTTGAAAAAACAAATAGTATTAACATAGACATTACATTTTTCAATATTATACTGCTTTTTGATGAAGCATACTATAGTTAAACGTTAATGGAAACAAATAAAACAATAATAGGCTTGTTTTAGGGGACGCATTCCTTCCAGCTTTCATTCCTGAATTTTCTTTGATCGGTGCGCCGATTAGTGCTCTGACGTATGTTCTTAAATGACATTGACTAACCAATCGAGGCTCAAGAGAGAATTTATTTTCATTCAGCATTTCTGTTATCACTCATGACTTGAAATATGCCCATTGCAATGCTAAATGTCGATTTAATATGTCAATAATGAAAAAATATATATTTGATATCTTTAAATAGTGGTAAATAAGTTTGAATGCCTACAGATAACCAGAATGTGTTTCGTGATTGAACCAGCTTTTTGAAGAGGGGAACTAGTGCAATGCACTTCGTATTGCTCTACATTGTAAAAAAAACACCCTCGAATGTATCATCAAAAATAATAACTATGGGTAATAAAAAATTTTGGAGGTCAAGTTGATGCTTGCCATTTAGAATCCCTAAACAAGGATTTAACTCTTTCACTCCCAATGGTTCCATTTGGAATCATCAGATTGAAATTTTTTCTCTATCCAAGTTAAACTCGCACTTATTTCAAATAAATTTTATTAAATTCTCCATGCATTTTTCTATAAACTTATTTTTTCTTTTTGTATCGTTAGATAGAAGAAATAATGTCTTTTGAAGAATTAAATAATGTTTGTTTTAGTTAAATGAAAATATGAAAAAACATGGTAAATAAAATTCATTATGAAACAATTTCATAGAATAAATTGACCGTAAATTCTTAATGCTTGCATTTTTAAATGCTTAAAAATTGAATTTTAACTATTTTTAACAACTAAAGTTTCGAATTTTTTTTTATAATTTTTTATAATTTATTTAAAAGTTATGACTCCAATATTTTTTCCTTAAATTTTAGTTAAAAAATTAAGATTTCTCTCTCCTTCTTTTTACCATTTATACTGGTTGCATAATTGGTCGATTTCAAATTTTAGATTTTGATAATAAAGAATAAAAAGTTGGGACTGAAAGGGTTAATCCAACGATATTTTTTACAAGTTATTCGCTATAGATAGATAACCATGGATTTCCCACATCAGATATTGCCAAATTTTTTTTCGAATTTGCAGCATCCGTCTTGAATTCAAAATTTATTTTTTAAGCTTTCGTCCAAAATAGATTTTTAGAGTCCATAACTTTTTTTGAAGAATAACAATTATATTTTTTATAAAAATAAATCGGGGTAGCCTCGAGAAAAAGTAAAGACACCAAAGAGGTTTCGATACGTAGTTTGGTTATTTTTGCAACTTGAAAAGTCACAGCAACTTGAGTAACAACTCGTGCGAATATATATTATTTACATTGTCTTAATATACTGTCTTTGTTTCAATTAGTATTCTAAATAAAGCTTCGAGAAATTTATGTACACATCATCTTACTGATACTATACAATGCTGTGATACAGACTATATCATACCTCAATGCTGTTTGCAAACTGTCCGTGCATTAAAAAATGTCCGACGAATAAGACCTCGTGTAGAGGGAGTGCACGTTAAAAATGCATCAAAGCCTCAACGCTCCCAAAGTCCCATCGCTCTTAACGGTTGCGTTGGGTGCCTACTCAGGTATCAGCTCGTCACTTGACTGTGGTTCGGAAAATAAAACTAAACAAAACAAAACAATGCTGTCAGCATTTCAGTAACACTAATATTTTTTTATGTAATATTTTTTTATGTATATGTTTAATACTACAAAGCACTAAATAATACTTCACAATACTCTACTAACACCGCACAATACTGACAATATACAATCAAAACAAACACTACAATATTATCAACATTACAATACTAAATATACCAGTACATTTCACGCTTTGTCTCTAATATAAAGATATTCCTTTTAATAACAAAAAAATCCATACATTTTCCGTAACAAGTACTACAAAGCCCCTATTCGTTCCCCAGCACCCCAACAGATGGCGCTGCGCGACTATCCCCCCCTATCACCATCCGTTTTCCCCCGGCATCTTCCCTGCCTCTGCCGATCCCGCAGTCGAGTCCGCGGAATCATCGCTCTCTCCATCCTCTCTCTCTGAAGAAAAAGATCTCTTTCAGCGCGTGTATCTTTTTATTCTCTTCGGTGCCCACCCACACAGTGTATATATTCTTGTAGTTGAAGATAGCGGGGAAGATTTTTCTTGTGGAGGTATTTTGTGTCTCAGTGAATCCGGCGATCTGTGTTTTGTGCTCGTGTGGTGGTATAGGCGAGAAATAAGTTTTAGTAGTAATGGTATGAGATGGATTTTTTTAGGCGTATGGATATATTGTATACTATCATCAGTTGGTTGTGGATTTAGTGTTTCGCGTACTTGAATTTCAGTGACCTGCATTGGATTACCCTAGACGAGCAACAACAAAAACGGATTAACAGTTGTTAATGGATAAAACCTATTTATGACATTTAATATAACTGAATTTCAATGGAGTTATACTTTTATATATAATCTTCAACTATCGTTAGCCATTTTTCATGAAACGCACACATTTAACACTAAAACCTTTTTAATTGCATATCTGAAAGGAAGTAAAGATCAGTAATAGTATTTAGGTATCCGGCAAAACTTATTTAATTTTTTTAGGTATTAGGATGTACCTTAAATTTTAAGAATTTGTTTTAAACATTATTTTGCTATAAATTTGCTAAATAATAAATAAACTAAATAATTGTCCATAACACAATAAGTAACTATGAATTATTAAGTAAATAATCTCAAATCAAATCTCAACAATGAGTCAAATACAAACCACCAAAACCATGTCTGTCACCTGACTTCTTGAACATACAATCTCTTTCCCGCCATCCCTGCTAACAAAAACGCACATTATGCAACGGCACCATGTCTAACACCTGATTCAGTTACCACCGAGTCTACATAGCAATCTTTAATAACAAAAACGCCCACGATGCACTTGTCTAACACCTGATTCAGTTTACCAGTTGCACCGAGTCTGCCTCCATTCAGTTTCACCATGCTATGAGACACGGCGTCCAGCGTGGCCGACTACGAGTGCGAGTGCTGGCGTGCGGACCCCGCCCTGGCAGCGGGGGCCAACGCCCTGTCCACGCCCCCGCCTCCTTGCGTCCTGGAGATGACCCTCGAGCCCCCCCAGACGACGAAGAAGAAGAAACCCCCGAAGCCCCCGAAGCGCAAGACCAAACCCCTGAAGCAGGCATCATCAAGGAAAACAACCACAGGCCGATGCAGGCGTTGCTGCGGGCGCTTCGCAGCTTTCTTGTTCTCACATGTTGGGCTGTGCGCTTTAGTGGTGGGGTACAGCGTGGCCGGGGCTTTTGCTTTTCGAGCTCTAGAGGCCCCTTTTGAAGAGAAGAAGGCGTCGCAGGTGTCCAATCTGAGGTTGGACACTGTAAAGAGGCTCTGGGAGATCACGGATAAGTTGAATGTGTTGTACAAGGACAACTGGACCGAGCTGGTCGAGGCGGAAGTAAGAAGGTTCCAGAGGGACTTGGTGGTGGCGGTCAAGGAGGGGTACGATGGCAAAGAGGGACGGGGGCAGCAGTGGTCCTTCTCGGGGGCGTTCCTCTACTCGCTCACGGTCATCACCACGATAGGTGAGTGAGACACTTCCTTATTTTACTTCTATAGAGTCACTCTGCCGTGGGCAGGTAAACTGCAGTATCTAGACAAATGACCTTGGACCATTCAGCTGTGGGCAGATAAACGGCAGTATCTAGACTTATTACTTACACAATTGTTGTAAGCACTCAAAAAAATCTAACCTATAGGTTAGATGTTTTGCTCAGAAATAATCAGTATACTTTCTTATAGATAAGAAAGTATACTGATTATTTCTGAGCAAAAAGGTCCGATTCACGTTGTTGTGGTTACTGCAGTTTACCCGCCCACGGCAGCATTGTTGTAAGCACTTAATAACTGTAACCTATATAAAGGAACACTGAACGACTGATTATTTCCAAGCAAAAATAGTCCAACTCATTGTTGTGGTTACTGCAGTTTACCGGACCACGGCCGCACTAATATCGGGCCTACTTATGTAGACAAAGGTGTGTGTGTACTGTTAAAAAATGTGGTGGAAGATTGCACCGGAAACCTGAAACTTTCTAGCAGCCGCCAGTATTTGGAGTGTGAATTCACCAATTTTGTGGTAAAACCATAACTTCGATACACCCCAAAAGTGGTAAATCAACACTCCAAATAGTGGGGGTAGCTAGAAAGTTTCCAGGATTCTGGTGCAATCATGCACCAATTTTATTTTGCTGTGTGACTACTTGTACAAGTATGGCAACCATCTTTCTTCAAGATCATTATTCTGCGTACGGTGGATGGCGGTTGGCTTAGAGAGAAATGAATTGACTGTGTTTGGTTTTACTTAGAGTTACAGATATTTGCCCTACTTAAGTCAACACAAAAGTAACAACCTTGGTGGTTTGGCACCCATGTTCACCAAAACCATTATTCTGGTGAATGTGCGGTAGAACAAATGGCTTTAAATTGGCACTAAAATGCCTCGGGCGTTGAAAGAAAGAATTCGCCAACTCGCCAAATCTACTGGTTGTGTAGTAACTCTGTTCTTACTGGTAAAAGTCAGTATCGAGTGACTCTAGTTTTATCTTTACCCTTAAATTATTTATGCGCCTTCAGGGCCATATGAGTACATTTGCATTCGTCTAGCATAAGGGAGTTCATACTGCAGAGAATAGAAATGCAAATTACATAAATTTCTGTCTGGGAAATTTCAACAGTTTATTTCATCTAATTTTTTATATTTTTACTTTACAAAAGTGTATTTTGAGACCAGGTGTGAATTTTGACTATTCTTCCAACAAAACAAAAAACTTAAAAAGCATCATTCTATGAGATAGACTCATCTGGCTATGAAGTATAAACTAAAAGAAAATAGGAAAAGAACTTCATAGTCAAAGTTCTTGCAAAGTTACTTTTTTTCTGCTACCTATTAAAGTTTTAACCAACGTTAAATCGCGGTAATTTGTTTTTTTTTGTATAAAAGTATAAAAAAATTTTATGAATTGGGAGAAAATTCTTATGAATACTTTTACTCCCCTTTAGGTTTAGGAGAATTTTATTTTTACAATTTGTTATTATTAAATTTTTTTTGTATCGAACTTGAATTTTGATGAAAAGGAGATAATTAAATAAAAAGCTGATTCCAATAAGTACGGAAGATTGACAAATCATGTTCTGACTTGTTAAAAATAATAAATTTTATCATTGTAAAAAAACATTTACATACAATGTCATTCAACTTTAATAATATATGTTAATATTATACTTTTTAATTATGAACTAATAATGTATGTATAATATTAAGATTCGTTTTATTAAGACAATAGGAGTTCAAAATATTTAGTATATGGTTATCATAATTGAACGAGAGATGATTAATAAAATGCATTGATTGTTCACAAAATGCAAATGTAGGTAAAAAGATAAAACTTAACAAAAAGAATCAATTTTTATTTTATCTATGTTTTATGGCTATTTTTAGGGTTGCTAATTTAATGAAACTTACTTCCGTACTAAACTTGTAACCATACTTCCTACTTTATACGTTAAAATTAAAAAAAAAATTGGAAAAAGTAAAAAAAAAAACTTTTCCCACTCAATTTAGATTTCTCTGTCTAACTTCCGCATGTCTCGCCTTAAGTCTAGATCTATAATCGAAGCCAACACGAACACATCTCTCTCGAATGGTAATTCCATTACCTCAAACACTTTCAACTCCTCAGTTACTCGGGCAGATTGCTTTACGTGCCCCCACCTCAATGTGTGGACTCCGAATTAGCCCGTATTTACCCTCATCTTTCCCTGCAGTTAACCCTCCTTTTAGAGAAAGCAGCGACGGAAAACACGCCAATGTTCCTCTTCCCTTGTTCCTTCAACCATTGAGTTAGAAGGGAAACTGGAGTGAGGTGTCAGCGAGCCGAAAACCCACTCACACCCTTTTGAGCGAACAGGGCAGAAATGGACTACTTTCCCTACACTTGTATGCAATGCTTGTATGAGACCCCTATCATATTGACTTGGGCTCCTAAATGTATTTTAATATTTTTAGTTCGAAAGAAATTAACTTTCTTTAACTTTAAATTCCAACTTTTTTTTAAAGAAATAACCATGTGGCTCACTAATTAAGAACCAGCGAAGACGCACCCAACAGCGAAATAGGGAAGTTTCGAGGTTTTCTGCCCGGTTCGTTTCTGCTGCAGCGCCGTGTATTCCTCCGCGTTTCGTTATTGAACCGGCTCGTTTGCTGCCCTGTTCAGTGAATCACACACCTCATTCCACGTTTCTTCTAGCTCAATGCTTTCAACATACAAATTAAAATATTTTGGTGTAAGATTGCTCTGTATAATCCTGGAACTTTCTAGCCTGCCATCACTACTTAGAGTATTGATTTGCCACTTTTGCGGTGTATTAAAGTTATGATTGTACCACAAAATTGGTATATTCTTACTCCAATTAGTGGTGACTGCTAGAAAGTTCCAGGGTTCCGGTGCAAGATCGCACCAAATTTTTTTTAACAGTATAGGGTGAACTACAAAATATTACGGACATACTGTAATCTGTGGGAATGGAGAAAGAACGATTTCATCCCAGTTTATAGTGGGATTCCATATATTATTTAGGTTATGCGGCTGTTTTTGATAAATGTAGTAAAATTAAATTTTAAGTTAACTATTTATTCACGGAAATGTCTAACAGTGGATGGCAGTCTCAGGAACTATTGCTTGTAAATGATTGGGCTCGGGTTCCAATACCAGATGAGTCAGTGCATGTATCTCTAGGAAAGAAGTCGCTGGACTGAAATAAGTTCCGTCGCAAAAGGAAAGCTGCGCATATCTTCTTGTTTTTTGTATGGAGTCATCGTCTTTGTTAATGTATTCTCTCTCGTGTACTTAATATTTAAATGTACTTCTTGCTTATCATTCATGTGCATCCAGACAAAAACATGCGATACCAACCAACCAGTGTTAGAAACAATTGGATTGTCATAACCAAA
Organism: Oedothorax gibbosus; assembly: GCA_019343175.1. Taxonomy (NCBI): domain Eukaryota; kingdom Metazoa; phylum Arthropoda; class Arachnida; order Araneae; family Linyphiidae; genus Oedothorax; species Oedothorax gibbosus. Next base: position 29,027,833 of record CM033273.1, read on the forward strand.
GTGAACTAACTCATTTTTACAGTTGGTAAATCAGTACATAAATGAGGGTTGTTATGACTTAAAGTGCTGTCTTATAGCTTTTTTTTGTGATTGACCCAGCAACATAGTTCACTTTTGTTAAGCCTGATCATAACTTGAAGCTCAATTTTTATGTACCTATACAAGATATGTGAAAGTGTCGTTAAGTGAAAATGGCTGTGGTCTAGGACCGGTGTCAAAAATTTGATGTGCGGAAGTGCCCTGAAGCCTGTGATACTAACTAAAAAAACTGGGAGAAAAGGCCAATTATATAAAAATATTTGTTATTAAAAAAATGCTCTTTTTTAAAATTATCCACTAACCGTGGACGTCTACTGCAGTTAAATCACCGGAATTTTTCCCCTTATAGAATTACCGAAGTTTCGCGATTACAGAATCAACGATTTTTCGCAGTTATAACATCCCTAAAGGTTCGCGATTTCTGAATAACTGAAGTTTCACAATTTTATAACCGCCGGAGTTTGGCGATTATATAGTCATCAGAATTTAGAAATGTTAGGATGGATGGAAAGTTTTAGAAATCACACATTTACGACAGCCAGACTTTGTTATTACGAATTATTGGTCGATTTCGAAAAACTAGTCGCGATAACCACGACGAAATTTTTATTTGTTGACTCAAATTTGAAGAACTTGGCTACAGGGGTAATTCTTAACCCTCTGAAGGATAAGCAAATTGGCTAAAGTGTAAACTTGTTTTCACTGCATGAGATTAAAAAAAAAATTATAACTGAATATTTCATTTCCTAAATTTAAAAAAAAATTATATTTCGGTAGTAGTTGGTTATAAATGGCTCGTCCATGCTTTAAACTTTAAAAAATTAATGAAATTATATGAAATTTATAAATTAAAAAAAATATGTGTGTTGCTGGAAAACCTGACAGCCAGGTGACGGGTTTATTGCCTGTATCCCTCAGAGAGTTTTAAAAAGTAAATAACAGCAACGTCGAAACACCATCACTTGGAAAGAATCCCTGAGAGAGGGGGGACGGACACTCGTCTGGCCAAACAAGGGAACCCTAGCAGAGAAGACCGAGTGTCGGTGATTGTCATTAGGACCTTTCAGGTTCAATCCCGGGAAAGTGCAATTATTTGCCTTCCTTTAAGAATCGAAGGCCACATCGCTCCTAAATGGGAGGCACCAAGGAAAGAGATGACAAGAGATCCCCATTTGCGCATTCCTTCTATCTTTTTTTCTTTCTTTTTTTCCCAGTTCTTTCTCTTGTGCCTATCTCTTTTTTTTGTTCGAGTGTATCCTAATTTTGTTTATGCAGTGATGGTGTCGGAAGTCAAATATTTAAGGATGAGGAGTTGTCTTAAGTGGATGAATAATAGAAGAATTGGTGGTTGGGTTTGAAAATACTACATAGGGCATTCAATGAGCGATGATGACTTTTGTTTTGAAAGAGTGATTGTGAATTGATCTTATATTTAGAAGGAACCTACTTATATGCAACTGGGTTTGTACTATATAAATATATATGGTTTGATACTACTTATTACAAAACAAATTCGAAAAGGTGTTAGTAAGTTTTTAATGGGAGGATCTGCACCAAGAAAGCGTACGACAAGGGAAACAGATTTGTGCATTCCTTCTATCTTTTTTTCTTTCTTTTTTCCCCCAGTTTTTTCTCTTGGTTCTTTCTTTTTTTGTTCGAGTGTATCCTAATTTTGTTTATGAAGTCAAATATTTAAGGACGAGGAGTAGTCTTAAGTGGATGAAAAATAGAACAGTTGGGGGTTAGTTGGGAAGCATGTTTGGAAATACTGCATTGTGCATTCAATGAGTCATAATGGTGTTTTTTTTAACGAGGGATTGTGAATTGAGCTAATATTTTGAAAGAACCTACTTATATATGCAACTGAGTTTGTACTATCTGTATGATTTGTACTTTTTATTACAAAACAAATTCAGATAGGTGATAGTAAGTGGGAGATTCTGCACCAAGGAAAAATATGTTAAGAGATATATATTTGCGCATTGCTTCTGTCTTTTGCCATGCTTTCTTTTCTCTAGGATGTATCTTAAATATATTTATATGTACTGTTGGTGTTGTAAGTCAAGGATTTGAGAATATAAGGAGTTATCTTAAGTTGAAACCAGTATTAAGTGGAATCTAAGTCGGCCGTACGCGAATAGGTTTTGTATTTTTACTTCGGAAAAGCTATTAATCTGAACCGGACGGATAGCGTGGTGTAACAAAGAGCTTCTGAAAGTTGAGTAGGTCCTGGCCTAGGTAAACACATATATCTGCTGTTAATAACCGTACTATTTGAATATATAAGACATTATTTAACTATGTGAAATCCAAATACTGAGTACAATATGACTTTCCGATATATTACAAGCAATATTTAAACTTGTAGGACACTGAATTTCAAAAGCATTCGGCCTTGTTCCCTTAATTAACCTTATACCATTCTCGAAAAGTATATTTGTAACTCAATCGAGTTGAACCATTTCGAATATTCTGCGTAATAATATTTCTCGCTCGACTTTATCTCCGTTCATTCATTTAGGAACAGAACTTATTTACTTTTATTGTCGTAGGTGAGTTGGTATCATACATTTTGAATATGCATCATCAGCATATATGAATAAAAGTATGGTTTCGCTTCAAAGCGTACCTTTCTTTGTGTAACCAATATACATGTTGCAAGTCTGAGTAGTTTATATTAATAAGTTCGTATATAAATTGCATCGTGTTAAATAAAATTTTATTAAAATGTAGATAACTTTATGTATTTGCATATTTAAGATTTTATGTTCAAAAATAATTTGAATTGCACAGGTTTTAAACCTACGGAATGGGACAAAATTTGGCCATTAACTTTTAAACTTGGAAAGTATTTTTTTTGTTGGAGTTTGTTGTGTGCATACTTAATTGGTTGCTTTTTGTAGATGTTATAAATTGCATGTAAATGATTAATATTTTTCTGACATTACAATGTTACAATTTTTTAAATTTTTTTAACTATGCAATTTATAAGTAAATGTTTTAATACATATTTTTACCCCTAATAAGAGCTAAATATTTATTTGTTTGAATATTTTTGTAATAATTTTTCCCGTAAAAGTTTTAGTGGTACCGAATGAGAATATGATTTTTTTTTATTTAAAACAATTTCCTTAAAGGTATATTGAATTATTAAAAAACCCCACGAAAGTTTAAAACTTTTAAAACTAGGCTTTAAGACTTATAAAACTAGGCTTTAGGACTTATAAAACTAGGCTTTAGGACTTATAAAACTAGACGTGATATCTGGTAGCCTTACAAAAAGAAATTTTGGAAAATAAGCATTTATATATTTGAAAATATTAGTCTATTTTATCTAAAAGTGTACATAAAGTTAAAGAAAAAATATAGTGCGTATCTCACAAGAATTTTAATCCTATGACATTAAGTATAAATATAAGTAGAATATACTGTGCAATAGATGTTTTAACAAATAAATTAATTCATTTTTATTTCGTTAAATATACCATGCAAGGATGATAAATTCACAGTGCAGTATATTTCTGAACTTCTGACATAGCTCATAACTGCCTTCTCTTATGCTTTGTTTAAGTTAGAAGAAACAGATTTTAATGAATATTAATCCACAATATTTTTGAAATGTCTCGGAAGAACAAATCTACAGAATCTTTTACGTAATAAATATTAGGCATGACTCGTGGCTGTCTATTTCTAAACCTCCCTTGCATAACTTTAACGCCACCAGGTAATAAGTAAATATTATCTAACAAATATTTAATGTTCGGGAATTTGCTAAATTCTTCCAAATAACTAAGAAAAAATCGAAATCCTAAATAACTACTAATCTTTGCGATGTTTGGGTTTAAGAGTTTAAAGCCTGTGTGGTATTATTTAATGGAATATTCTTGTCTAATCAAATGCTACTATTATTGAATTTCAGTGAATATTCATTTAAAATGTTAAACATATTTTAAAGCTCGCATTTTGTAGTGATTACGATAATTATTTTATTAGTTGCTACTTTTAAACGTTAATTAAATATTGAAATACGTTAGAGGGAAATAATTTATTTTGTAAATTTGAACTAAATTAATTTATGGATATCATAGTAATATTTAGGTATGTTTTAAGAAAAAATTACATAGTTTTATTATTTACATTAAAAAATGTTAAAAATAAAAATATTAATATTGAATATAAAAAAAAATTGAGTTATAATAACCGCCTACATTTAATTTTAACACATTGTAATGAATAACATTAATTTCATTACAGTTAAGTTGAACATTAGTTACGTTACATTACATTAGTTTAATAACTGATTCCTAGAGAAATTTAGTTCTTAAGATAAGAATTATTAAACTTTATAGGTTTGAATTCGATTAAATTTCAACTATGCAAAGCATTACTAAATGTCAATGTTGTTGGAGAACTTCGGCTTAGTTGATATTTTGTCTTATGTGGGGAAATTAAACGAAATATCGAGACAGCAATTTAACGTGTTCACGAACAGAAAAAAGCTTTGTTTTTACCGAAAGAAATTTCTTTAACACCACATTCGTTTCAGTAAGGTAAGAAATTAGTGTAATTTTCCAAAACAAATGTAATTCCACAACTTCCAGAAGTACCAAAAACGAAAGCAATACAGCTGGAAATGTTGCCACTCACGACGTGAAACATGCCTATTGTGCCACGTGATATGTTTTTTTTATTATAAAGTAACTTTAATTTAAACGAAATAAAAATTAATTAAAATAATTACATAATAACTAATAAAAATTCAATTTAAACAAAATACTAAAAAAATGAAAAAAATATATATCGTGATAGCTTATCAGTAACGAGACCAACAGATTTTTTTAAATATAAATGTTTATTCCATGAAATATTATCGTCTGCGAAACAGCATTTTTCATTAATATTTTTATGATCGCCGTAAATCTGTGGATCGAATTTTTTCTAATGTGTTAAATGAAGTTTTGCTTACATTTATTTCAATGATATTGAATCAAAGAAGTAAGAAAATGTTACAATATTTATTGTTTGTTGAATATAACGAGATTTATTTATTTTCAAAACTTTTTAAACAAAAACTATCGTTTCAGTGCAAATACATTAAAGTTTACTTTACAATGCTTTAATGGATAATCTTTTATTCCCAAGTATGTTTATAAATAAACAATAAACCTTAACTGTTTATATAGGAAATTTGAATAACCTCTTTGGGTTTAAAACGTAAAGCAAAAACCTAGGAAAAAGTCACAGACGAGCTTATGAATACAAGTTGTCCCAAAAACTACATAGCATATTTATATTTAAAATATTATCTTTCTCTTTAAATTCGCCTACGTATGTACATTATATTTTGTTTAATAAGGTTAAAATAAATAGTTGGTAGTTTAATATTTTAAAATTTTAAAAACTAATTATTTTATCCTATTATATTATGCAGAAATTCCAATTCTATTTTTGAAAACCCGTAAACTAGTTTAGCGTAATACCCATTTCCATTCTAGTACAATTTTGTTAAAACTATAAATTTAATATGTGTTCCATGTAGTTTTTGATTAAATTTGTGAATGGGTTTTGATTCTATAAAATTAGTAGAGTTATATAGTGTATGCTAAAACGCTTTCGAGTTTATAATTAATGCATACAAAAACTGCATTCATAATACTTGCATCACTAAGTTTCTCCTATTCAGCCTGGATTTTCGATAAACAACATAACTTTTTACGGAAACTTGTGTATAATAAACTTAAACATTTGATGAATTTAACTTAAATGAAAACAGGTGAACACACGGGTAAAATTTAATTTATATGTTTCCTTCCTAAAAGAGATAAAATATTTGTAATTAAAAAGTCATGTTATTGCAGTTTGTTTAAATTTCCAGTAGTTTAATAATTCCCACTTAGGATTAATAATAGAAACGGGTCCTAATCGCTTAAAACCTTTAATGAAAATTAAATGGTTTCAAATGTCAGTTTTTGTTTTTTATTGCTTTTAACTTTCATATTCGATTAGCTGCATATTGGCAAAGCTAACATCAATACATAAGAGATTTTTTTTTACTCTTCATTATAAAATCGCATTCAATATGAATATAACGTTTTGAGGTTTAAAATTATTAAAATAATGAAATACACATTTTTTTAAGAATTTTTAATTAGTGAAAGTAGAGGGAGAAATATTGTCTGAACATGTCGTACACCCCGAATTGGCAATTTTTATTGGAGGAAATATCTCATATATTTAAAAATGAAGAATCTAAAATGTTGCAATAGAAATAATGGCGTATCTTAAATCGAGTAAACACGAATTTAAAACCACTTTTTATTTGCTTAATTTTAATATAGGGTAGGCATGTCCCATAAAAGCAATTATTATGGTACTACTACCATTTGTTATCAGAAAATCAAACTAGTTTTATAATGAAAAAAATTAAAGTATTTGGATATCACTGTTGCAATCCTTTAAAACCTTTCCATTTAAAATACATTTTGATATTAATTTTTATTTGAAGAGTTTTCTAGCATTAATAATTTTTTTATGTTGTTATAATGGACGATATTTGAAGGATGAAGTTGCAAAACTAACATTCATCAAAATATAATTAAGATACAAGGTTCGGTTTCTCCCATTGACGATTTCGTCCAATTCAAGATGTGTTCGCCAAAAGTCGCCAATGAAGGAACCGGACCCTATATTTTAGTTATAATTCGGAAAATATGAATTTTTCAACTAGTCCCTTCATTTATTGTTTGAAATTGCCAGTCTGACTATCAACTTTTATTCTTGTATAATTTTAAAACCAAAAATTTGTTGATATTTGATGTACAATATGCATTTTTGCGACTTATGCAGCACTAGCAAGTAAATACCCGTTCTTCGCACGGACTAAAATAATATAAAATCGATCCAAATACATTTAATTTGCTATAGGATAATAAGCTTTGCCTTTGTTCCCGTTCATTACAAAGAATAAAATCCCGTTACTTATATTGCTTTAAAATTCCAAAATAAAAATACATCACTATAAAATGCACATCCTCATATCACAAAAATCTTCCTCAATATGAACTTTCTGTCATCGTAATTTTCCTGATAAATTCAAAATTAAACAAAATTGTATAACAATGTTATTTCACGTCAAGACCTGCATTCTGTTCTTTTTTTTTAAAATTTAGCTCATTGGCACGTTCAATTATTTTCAAAAATAATTAATTTAGTTACTGAAGGTAATGGTAAGAAAATAAAGCCATTTCAATTTTAATTAATTTTTGTGTTCATTTAATTTCTTCTGTCGATGCAACACGAAAGGGAAAAAATGATCGGATTTGAGCGAAAGTGTGTATTTTTTAAAAAATTAGAATTTTCTCTAAAAATGAACAATATGAAAAACTAAGCCTCAGGTGCACACGTTGGTATAAAGGAATCTATCTTAAAATTTCGAATTTCTGAGGGCAGTATAAGTAGGTCTTTTACGATCCACAGACAAACAGACTCTTTCTTTTATTATTATAGATTTTAAGATTAAGCCTCTGTATGTGTTTTTAGTGTTATTGAGCCAAAATTTTTAGCCTACTTTTCTTTTTTTAATTCGAAAGAATTAAAAAAATGAAAAGTAGGTATGACATGCGGTCATGTCCGTCTGTCTGTCTGCCGTACCCCCCTTCCAAAATCGGTTCTATCCATCGGATCTTAAAAATTCTTTTTTTGTTAGAAAGCTATGACCTCAGATACCCAACTTTCAAACTTTTTGTCCGTCTGTCTGTACGTCGGACGGACATAAATCTACTATCTGTCGGCGAATTTCCCATTGAATTTGCATTGAAATTCAATTTTGAGTCATTTAAATCACTGTAGGTATTGAAATGCGATTGATGTCCAACTGTCTGTCTGTTCGTATGTCTGTCTGTCTTTTCCGTCTGTCTGCTGTCTGTCGTGTCCTGTCGTACTCCTCTTCCAAAATCGGTTCTATCCATCGGATCTTAAAAATTCTTTTTTTGTTAGAAAGCTATGACCTCAGATACCCAACTTTCATACTTTTTGTCCATCTGTCTGTACGTCCGGACGGACATAAATCTACTATCTGTCGGCGAATTTCCCATTGAATTAGCATTGAAATTCAATTTTGAGTCATTTAAATCACTGTAGGTATTGAAATGCGATTGATGTCCAATTGTCTGTCTGTTCGTATGTCTGTCTGTCTTTCCGTCGTCTGTCTGCTGTCGTCTGTCCGTATCCCCTCCTTCCAAAATCGGTTCTATCCTCGGATCTTAAAAATTCTTTTTTTGTTAGAAAGCTATGACCTCAGATACCCAACTTTCATACTTTTTGTCCGTCTGTCTGTACGTCCGGACGGACATAAATCTACTATCTTTCGGCGAATTTCCCATTGAATTAGCATTGAAATTCAATTTTGAGTCATTTAAATCACTGTTGCCAATCACATGGCATGAGAAACTTATTTATTTAACATATTTGAAGCAAATAATATTTTCATGAATCAGTTTGGAATGACGTCAAAATGTCTGTCTGTAGCACAATTTGATTCTTTGATTATTCATTAATTATCTACCAAGAAAGCGGCACTTTTGCATGCAATTATGCTTAGTTTTAATTTATATTTCTTATTTTTTAATGCAGTTCGGAGTAGTTTCATTACTTTTGTTATCAGTAAATATTTAATTATTCTTCGAACTACAAATAAATCACGAGCAGACGATAAATAATATTTAATTAATTTACGAAAGAATATTAAGGAAAATAGTTGATTTTGGCTTTTAGAAGTTTAAATTATAGCTGGGTGCTGTGTTTCGATTTTTTTTCTAATGTGTATAAATCTAGTGTAGAAACAGCTGTTGATGATATTTACTTTAGGAACCTAGTTTTTTTTCCTGATTAGAACTTCAGTAAGTATTTAAGTAACAGGAAAGTAGGCTATTTTAGTTCTTTATGAACTTCTTGTTTAAAATCCATTTACCAACAATTGTCTTTTACTGCTTTTTTTAAATACAATGAAATGCTGTTTTTATATAGCGAAGTAGTTTATTTTCATTCTAGGGAAGGGAAATACTCCAAAACAGTATTTTATATATTTAATGTTTTGTAAGTTTACAAAAAGAAGATTTAATGGAATTCTATGTGAAATTTTAATAGCAAAATATCGGTACTACAAAATTGCAAAATGTAAGTTCAAACAAAATAGTCAACCCGTTTTTATTTACAGTTACTATTAGAATGAAGTGAAGATACCTTATCCATCTTTTTTGTTTGCTCGACACTTTGTCACATTAAAAAAAAGAATGAATTTCTTTTTGAGTTAAACTCAACATATTGTTTTTTTTATTTGTTTGTGTGTAAACAGGCTTCGACTCTCTTTAGTAGGTTTTTGATTGAATTATTCATGTAGAAGTCGCATATTTTGCAGTTATTTTTTTAGTTTGCGAGTTTTCGGTTTTATGGTTCAGAAAAATTATGAAGGTTGAGAACAACAAATACCGATTTTATGCGGGAATATAAATACAAAAAATTGCTAAAACTCGTTTCTCTCAAGGATTTTAATGGAGTTGGAATATACTTTAAATTTTTAAAAATCAGTTTTTTGATTAGTATAGTAAATGCATTAGAATACATTTAATAAAATTAGTTATAAGTTTTGTATTTATTATTTTGTAATTCTTTAATACAAACAAACTGGTATTCAGAATTTCTAAATAAAATTTAAAATCCACTTTAACCTGCTGATTAGCAACGATTTAGCATTTAACAATTTTTGTGTGGTTCGGGCTGTGAAAGTAAGAGAGCACTTACTTACGAAATGAAAAAGCTTAAAACGAAATGAAAAAGCTATGATAACGATGTTAAAACTATTTTTTTAAAAGAATTTTATGTTAAAAATACATTCAATTGATGTACAAATTTAAGTTTAATTCTAAACAGTTTTTTTAATTCTTATTCCATGATACACAAATGAAATTTGGCAAACTATTGCCAATTTTAAGTAAATTTGCTGAAATAAATTGAAATAGCAAATGTATTAATTAGACTTAAGCATGCCAACGGGGCTGTTGAAGGGTCAGGGAGCTGGCTAGGCACTCATTAGGACCCATGTTTGAATCCAAGCATATGGTCATGGATGTTTGTGCTGGGTGTTTGTATTGTCCTGAGTACACCATGACATACGTACTCGTTAAATATGTGGAGTCGAAAGTCCTGACGTCGCTTAGCTTTACGATGTCGCTCGGAGATTGCGTTGGGTGCCGGCATTTGTGTCGACATCGTCATTTGACTAGGGTTCTATAGTAAAAGGCGTAATTAGCTGTTTTTAAGCTCGCCATAGAAGACAGAGATAGACATTCAGAAAACGTACAACCCACTTCCTATTAAGCGTAATTTTTATATTAAATTAATGAAACCTTGTGCGCAAGTGGTTCTAAGGGCTTAAGCCTATACCTTTTGATATATTATTTTGACATGCATTTCTGTTTTGATGGTTTTAGAAGTTTCCTTTTGCACATAAATAACATAGATATCTTATTTTTGCTTAAGTATTGAATGTATATACAAAAAAAGTATAAAAGCATTTCTCGAACAAATATGTTAGGAATAAGAAAAAGCTTCAAACATTGAACCGCTTATATAACTTTTTCTGCGTATCGGAATACATAAAATATTTGAATGAAAAGTTTCCTAAGCTATTCAGAATGAAATTTTGAATGGGAAATATGTCAATACAATGCTTACCCATGGCTTGTAGTGGAATTTTCAATGCAAGTTTCGCATAGAAGAATTACGCATACACAGGCCATCAAAACATGACTTTTTATAAAACTTTTCAACATTTTTACGTGTTTTACGATATTGTATTCATGTATGACCTTATTTTTTTAAATCATTTTCTGTTTCGTCATATTGAGACTGCTGAATAACTTGTTTCCTTACTCTATTATGTTATGTACTCTATTATGTTATTATACTCTATTATGTTATGTACTCTATTATGTTATTATACTCTATTATGTTATGTACTCTATTATGTTATTATACTGTATTATGTTATGTACTCTATTATGTTATTATACTCTATTATGTTATTATACTCTATTATGTTATATTATATAAATACACTTTTCTTGAAAAGATGCAATCTTAAGAAGTTTAGAGTCATGTTTAGTCTCACCTTAAATAAACAAAACTGTAAAAATGGTGTAATTTTACCATTGTATTTTATGTAACGTTGCAACAAATTGTAAGCTGATTAAACTCCAAGTATATGAGAAACTTTCCACAAAAAAGCTGTATAACCCGGTGTAAAATTCCATACCAAGCGCATGCGCAATCCTAAATGTTAGGAAATGAAAAGGATTATGAAAACTTCGAAGTTTTTAACAAGTTGGCGTCGAGTACAGCATTCTTGTAATACAATGATGGCAAGATTAAGTGTTGCCTTAGGATGAAATTTACTTAGGTATGTATTGAAAAAATATGTTTCCCGAATTTTCCTATTTATGTGTAATGTTATACTCTAATAAAAGCTAGTTCGGTTGAATTAAATTCCACCAAAAATTTGGAGGCAGCAATACTTCCAATTGTTTTTTACTTTTACTTTACGGTGTAGCGTTCCTCCGTTTTCGGGTGTAACTTTACTCAGTTTTGTGGTGTAACTTTACAGAATTTCGTGGTATAACAGAACACCGTTATTGTGGCATGAGGTTACTCCTCAGTTTTGTTGTAAGTTTACACCGTCTTCTGCTGTAACGTTACTCCATAAAGTTGGATGTAGCTCTTCCTGCCACCAGTTTTATGGAGTAGGGTACACCAAACGTTTTCCAGTGAAGCATAACGCACTGCAATAAAATTAAACTTAATCAAGTACTTAACCGTTTTTGTTTCAATGAAGGGGATACTACAATGTTGTTCTGTTGAAATAGCCGAGTCTAGTATAATGAGTTGAGTCTAGTATAGCTGAGTCTAGCATAATGAGTATGAGTTGATAGTATAATTATGAATATATTGTGTGTTTATATACCCTTTTTATCGTATTGTTACATTCAGTTTCAATAAGCAAAAAACTGTTACAATATGGCAATGTATTTTCAGTGGAACAGCACTAATAGAGAATTTCGTATCTATTTTATTCGAATTTTGCGATGGAATACACTAATGATGAAAATCGTTTTCATTTGTTGTAACACAATCTGAAAAGTAATTTAAATGTAATATTTGGAGACAAATATCGCAATGGTTTGGTATAATTAACAAACAGCTAGAACTTTACAAGGGATATTTCGTAAGTAGAAGAAGAAGAACGTGTAAAACCGCGGCCATGTGACGAGACCGACACCTGACATTCCTGTAGAAATTCTCGTTTACTTTTAGAAAATACGAAAAATATTTTCAGAATGTTATGTTAAACCTTTTGTGATTTAAAAGTTTCGGTTTTTGGCTTTTTGGTGTAAAAGTCTATTTATTTGTGGCTATAAACATGATAATTTTGAGCTGAAAAATTTAAATTATATTAATGTACGCATTCCAGCATTTTTGATAATATCTATGATTTTTATTTCAAAGTCATCATTAGAAAACCAAATGAGCTAAATATAATAATAAGTATTCGATTCAATTTGAAACTTATGCACGTTGTGCATAAACCTGAAAAAAACCCCAACAAGCACCCGAAAAAAATGAACGATAAACAAACAAACTAATACTTTATATTATTATGCCATTTAAGAATTTAAAACTCGTAAACTAATTTTACATAGACATCAACTTTTTATTTACATCACAAATTAAAGTTAATCTAAGTTTAAAAAAAAACAAGCATTCCTGTCTCAACAATATAAATACACAGGCGTATTTAGCTCTCGTTAATAAAGTCGATATGCATAAAATAATTTCCAAATGAAAGAAATGACACAGAAACTAATTAATTATAACTACTTTCTCTATTGCCTCTGGCAGTAAACGATTACGAAGAAAAAGTTTCTTTCAAAACATGGCATCTTTTTAGCAATACCCAAAAGGTATTTAACTTCCCTTTAAGATAATGAGATTTGTTATTTTTCAGATTGTTTTCTTTGCTGCGGACTTTGAGTTACAGAGATTTTAATTGTTATTTTTTTCAGGTTTGAACTTTCCGCGAACGAAAATTGATAAAAGAGATAAAAGATAACAATCGTTTTTTTTGTTAAATTAAAGAATGACTCAACGCAGTCTTTAAAAAGTGTAACTATTTGAACAAATATGGGGTTTTCTTGCTTGGTATCTCTGATATATCTAAATTATTCTTCGCTTTATATAATTTTTTTTGGGTGAGTAAAATAAATATGTGGAACTTGATATAATAAAAAACCGAACCTTCTTCAAATATTGGCTGTTCTACTTTCACCTTGGATATTGCAGACTTTATTATTTTTTATTGTCGAAGTAGTACTACAATTTTTTCGTGTTCAAAGTAATATATTTAATTTTCGACTACTTATTGAATTGAATTTAAAACTACTCCTCTAAATTAAAACAACCCGCTTTTAAAAAATATTACTTTCTGTAATTTAAAGAAAGTTTTTAGTATATAAATTTGGTTTGCGTTCAACGAAATTAAAAGTCGTGATTGTTAAAAAAATATTCTTTCATTACTATCTTGTTTTCTTAAGATGGTAAGTCGATGGATTATATTATACTTTTATCGAAAGCAAAAATGTAAAATTCAGTTATATGACAAACGAACCAGACGGGTTATCATACGCGGATGTGTCCTACTAACTTAAGGAGGAATGATTCCGCTGGACCACGGGTCTCCAAACCAAAGTGCCTCAGTGTTAATCCAATGGAAAAAAATATTTTCTAAGCCACATTTCTACGTCTGTATTGAATATTTTTACAAACGAGTTTTTAATGTGATAAATGTAGCTGACTAACAGGTCCCGAGAATCCCACTTTTTGAAATTGGTTCGAATATATATTTTAAATTTTCAATAAATAATTTTACTCAAAATATTCGAAGCAATTTCAAAAAGTAGGATTATGAGACCTGTAAGTTATCTATCTGCATTTTTCATAAAAAAAAAACATTTGTAAAAATATTCAATACAGCCTGAGAAATGTGACTTAGAAAGTTTTTTTTTCCCTCATTGCATTAGCACTGAGGCACTTTGGTTTGGAGACCCGCGGTCGATAGGGCTCATTAAACCTTAAGGGGGAAATGGGAGCGATAGCCCGGGTCTCCAAACCGAAGTCTTCTCTCTGAAGTCGAGTTCTTCTCAATTTTTAATGATAAGTGTATCTGGCTTTCAGGGCTCTATAATACTACTTTTTGAATTTTTTTTCGAATATTTTGTTGCAAATTTATTTATTGAAAATTATAAAAATTATTCAAACAAATTTCAAAAGTATTATAGAGCCCAGTAAGCCAGCTACATTTATCATATAAAAATTATAAAAATATTCAATACAGCATGAGAAATTTGGATAAGAAAATTATTTTTTTCCATTGGATTAATATAGGGAGAACACTTCGGTTTGGAGACTGCTTCATGTATTCAACAAGTCGTAAAAATTAAGCCACTCCAACTGGAGTTTACTAATTTTTAAATAGCATCAAAACGGTTTCATTCATATTCTCACAAAAATATTATTAGGAAATGGCAGAATTTTAGACGACACTTGTAGGCTTTGGTCTTGAAAATAGTTTAACTTTAGTGGTATGGGTAGGTTAAACGTCATAGACTGCATTTGTTATGTACAGTAGAACTCCTATTATCCGAATCAATTGGGACCTGAAGCCATTCAGACAATCGAAAATTCGGATAATTGGCTTAAGATATAATATTTTATCTCAATTTCTGTTTTTGTGGAATTTCCCATAGGAATACTACGTAAGCCTATACTTAGTAAAATCCATTAAATTGCAAGCATAGATATCAAAATTACCTGCTCTAAACAATTACAAAATTTTTAACAAATATTTCTCAGAAATGTACTTTCTTTTTCATTTTAAAATCGAAATATCCTTTATATATCTTTTAACTTAAACACTAAACTAAATAGCCTTAAATAAAGTACAACTTCTTATCAAACTTTTTAAGCTACAATATTTAAAATCGATGTTTCTTTTTTTGTGTGGAATTTTCCATATGTATGTTACATAAACTTATACTTATATTAGTCTAATTTATTAAATTTCAATCATAGCTATCAAAACCTCATGCCATAAATAATAAAATTTTTTTTAAACAAATATTTCTTAGTATCGTACTTTCTTTCCCATTTTAAAAATCGAAATATACTCTATATCTCTTTTTATTTAAACCCTGAACTAAATAGCATAAAATAAAGTAAAACTTCGATTCCTATTTTATCCGTATATGATGCCTCTAATGTAAGTATATTTCAACACCGATTTTCGAAAAGCTCTTTTACCAAAGAAAATTCTTTTTAGAAGAAAAAAAGACAGATAAAAAGTTGTCGATAAAAACACTTCTAAGTCAGTGAAGCGTTTTCTAATTCACTCAATCGCTTTCTCCCTAGTGAGCATGAATCGATTCGAACGGCCTTTAACTTCCGATCTTTTAGAATTTGACAAAATATCACACAAAATATTTCCCCATTTTACGACATCTGTTCCTGTTTGGAACGAAATTAATTAAATATTTCTCTTTTCACGATTCCATGATCACACTTTTTTATTTTTATTTTATTCTTTCTTAATACACTTCCGCCTTTTGATTTCACTTCATTTCGTATCTAAGTCACACGATTCGATTCAATTTCTTCTTATACACTCGAGTTCTTTTGAGTCATTCTTCTCCTCCCTCCAGAGAAGTTTTGTATTTCGCGGAATCGAGGGAATTTTTTTTCGGTGAAAAGAACGCACAAAACTGCAAAATTGTTCGAGATGAAATTTGTTTTTTGGTCACCGATCTGAAGCTTGAAAGCGAACGATGACGTCACAATCTAACCCAACTGGGACGTATACAGGATTTTCCCAAAAGTAAAAAAAATATAGCTGGTTCAAAAATAATATTTGGAGAGCACTTTGTGGTTGAGCGAAAAGAAAATGGTTCAGATATTCCAACTTCAGAAAAAAAAAACTTATCTTTGCTTCCGAATCTGGCTACGTAAAAAACAGTGGCGGTGCGTTTCAGTCGGTTTAAAGGTATTAGAAAATTCCCCACAGGTACAGTAAAATGCAGAAGAAGCTCGTTACCACAGAAAAAAATTGTTTAAATATTTACCTCGGTTATACTATAACATTGAGAGTACAGATTTTTGTTTTTGCTTGTGCACACAAATGCTGAAGGTAATATAAATGTAAAATATACTACAGAAAACATTTTCCCCTAATGAGTGTAGAAAGTGTTAAATGATTTATAAAATTTCTTAAAATGTAAGGCATAAAAACACAAGTAAAAATATATTTTAAAGTATATTTTCACTACTAATAATTGAAGAGCTTAGTGAAAGAGCGTGCTAAGTACCAAAAAGGTGAAAGCGAGAAAATGAGCCTTAAAGTTTTTCGTTTACATTCACATCCGTTGCAAGAGGTACATGTAAATCGTAAAAAATATACTTAACAAAGTTTATGAAAAAGGGGAACTTGTTATCGTTAAAGAAGTTAGTAATATGTTCATTGGCACAAAAATAACAATTTTTTCAAATATGTCATTTATCACGTTCTTCCACCAAGCTCTTCAATTATGTTTTAAATTATAAATTTTTCCCCCGCCACACCCCTATTTATTATTATTATTCAAATTCAAAATAAATTTGCATTTTTTTTACAAAATTTATATTGTGATAACTGAAAATCATATGAAAATAAAAAAATTACTTATTTTAAAATCGATTCAAACATTTATATTTAGCAGCATATTTTGTACTTCGTCTCAAAAGTGAAATAAGGAATATTTTACATTCAGAAATGTTTCAGTCAATTTTTTATCGAATAAGAAATACGTAGACAAGTATGTACTCTCTATCCCAACAATTCTTATTCTATTCTCTGTATTTTATTCCTACAATGGCCGCATAGCAGTTTCAGGATTTCGAATAAGTAAAAAGTATACTACAAATAAAGATACTTGTATATAAAGAAGTGGCTAATTTTTAAAGATTTTTGTGCTTACAAAGAATATTTTATGTGAATTGGAGACAGCTGCCTGTATAACAATATTTAATCAAATACTTTAAAGTTAAAAATATTTTTTTCCTTTACTACCTTTTTAAAAATACTGCACTATTTTTACTACCTAATGTGAAATATAATGCAATGAAAGTCTGTATGGCGAGGGGGTTGAAAATATAAAATTTCGTGTTTTAGCTTCCACACTACGTTTATAACGTAAAAAGTGAAAGGTATTATAATCGTTCAGTTCGTCTGTCCGTCACCCACTTTCATAGCCGAAACTACAAATGCTACGGACAAGTGTGATACGTCAAAATATTCAGCGCATCGAAATTAGAATACATTGAAAATTTCAGAAAAGAATTCGAATTCTAAGTACTTCAATTATGTAAAAAACTGCAAAATTTAATGCTCATTTAAAAAGCATACGAAGCCATTTTTATTAGAATTAAATCACCGTTGACATTCGCAACAATAGCTTGAGAAACTTTAATTCTTTTAAACAATAAATTAAAATCAATTTATTTTTGGGACATAAATCAGTTTAAAATGACGTCAAATATATTTCACAAAAAGAGATTCTTTGATTGTATGTTGATATGAGATGTTTTCCTTCTATTTAAAAGCGAGGAATATTATATATTTTTATTCTTTGAAGTATAAATTATTTTAGCAAACGATAACAAATAATTATTGAATTTTCGGAAGAAAATAAATGAAACTAGCCAAATTTAGCGTGTAAATGTTTAATAATGAATTAATGCTGTGTTTGGCGCGTTTTTTCCTGCTAAACACAACTGTTGTGTGGAAGCGGGTTAAGTGACAGATTCTGTTACAAACCTACTTGTTTTGTTTTCGGTTTAAAGGATTCGAAAAAAGTGGTTTTTGAACATTGGTCTGTCTGAAACCAATCTATAGCTCGAATTAAACGGACTTCAAATGTGGCACAACTCTAACTTACTTGATAAATCGACTATTACATTACACGACCAAGTACATGACTAAGAAATCCTTGTTAATTTTTAGCCTACTTTTCTTTTTTTAATTCGAAAGAATTAAAAAAATGAAAAAATAGGTATTGACATGCGGTCGATGTCCGTCTGTCTGTCTGTCCGTCCGTACCACCCTTCCAAAATCGGTTCTATAAATCGGATCTTAAAAATTCTTTTTTGTTAGAAAGCTATGACCTCAGATACCCAACTTTCATACTTTTTGTCCGTCTGTCTGTACGTCCGGACGGACATAAATCTACTATCTGTCGGCGAATTTCCCATTGAATTAGCATTGAAATTCAATTTTGAGTCATTTAAATCACTGTAGGTATTGAAATGCGGTTGATGTCCATCTGTCTGTCTGTTCGTATGTCTGTCTGTCTGTCCTTCTGTCTGTCTGTCCGACTGTCCGTATCCCTCTTCCAAAATCGGTTCTATCCCTCGGATCTTAAAAATTCTTTTTTTGTTAGAAAGCTATGACCTCAGATACCCAACTTTCATACTTTTTGTCCGTCTGTCTGTACGTCCGGACGGACATAAATCTACTATCTTTCGGCGAATTTCCCATTGAATTAGCATTGAAATTCAATTTGAGTCATTTAAATCACTGTTGCCAAATCAACAATGGCATGAGAAACTTTATTTATTTAAACATATTTGAAGCAAAATAATATTTTCATGAATCAGTTTGGAATGACGTCATAAAATGTAGCACAATTTGATTCTTTGATTATTCATTAATTATTACCAAGAAAGCGGCAAGGCATACTTTTGCATGCAATTATGCTTAGTTTTAATTTACATTTCTTATTTTTAATGCAGTTCGAGTAGTTTCATTACTTTTGTTATTAATAAATATTTAATTATTCTTCGAACTACAAATAAATCACGAGCAGATGATAAATAATATTTAATTAATTTGCGAAAGAATATTAAGGAAAATAGTTGATTTTTGCTTTTAGAAGTTTAAATTATAGCTGGGCATGCTGTGTTTCGATTTTTTTTCTAATGTGTCTAAATCTAGTGTAGAAACGGCTGTTGATGATATTTACTTTAGGAACCTAGTTTTTTTCCCGATTAGAACTTCAGTAAGTATTTAAGTAACAGGAAAGTAGGCTATTTTAGTTCTTTATGAACTTCTTGTTTTAACGGCATTCTTAATGACAGGGGGATTTCGATATTTATACTTGTAGTGTAATAATTAGACTAATTATAGGGTTAAGTGAGACATATGAGAAATTCCACAAAAAGAAGAGGACTTAGTGTGAAAATACTGCAAAATTTTTAAAAAAGTATAAAATATTTGATAGTCGACGGATGGATTATTCTGTTTATGTAATATGTTTGAGATGATTTACTTTTGTACGTAATGTGTTTACATAAATTTAAATTTGGTTGATAGAAATCATATATCTTATGAATCGAAGAAAAGACGAGACGTATATTACGGATAAAAATTAATTAAAAATTTAATTTGAATGAATTCACAATTATTTTTTTTGTTTAAGAAAGCTAAATATATTATACATTAAATTAAAAGTTTCATTAACATGATGTCAGTAGGAAAGCACAAAACAACTATTTCATTAAACAAAACGAATTCTTTACCAAAGAGAAATAGAATTCATTCATAGTTAATTAAAAAAAATACGGTTCTTAGTTAAAGCTAAAGTTTTTGTGTACAAACATTATTGCTAAATTAATAAGTGGTCTCAACTCTCTGAGGGATACAGACGCATAAACCCGTCACCCGTTTCTAGCAACACACTAAAATTTATAAAAAAATCTAAATTTAATAATTTTACTCAAATTTAAAACTTAAAGTATGGATCAGTTATTTATTATCATCTGCTACAAAAGTAAAATTTGAAACAATTTATAGAATTTAAATTTCTAGTCAAAATTGTAAATTTTAATCTCTCTCAGTGAAATCAAGTTTTTATTTTAATGAATTTCGTTTCCTTCAGATAGCTTACCTTAAGTTTAAATTTTTTATTAAATTGTAATATGGTTATGTAAGTAGACAATTTGTGTATGGCAAAACTTAGATGTTTTATAATATAAAAACGTGTCACCAAAGCTTATTTATCAAATTGTTTGCCTCATAATAACAACAAAATGTTGTACTTTTAAACCTTTCTCTAAACTACTTCTTCACAAAAGTAAGAATTGTAACCGAATACTTGGCTGGAAAAAGATAAAAAGATGGAAAAACATCTGAACCTTAGTTGAAAATTTACCAATGGATTTGATAGGAAGTTTTCCCTAGACACTACCCTCAACACAACCCACAAAAAATTACGTGCTACATCTTGAACTGTCTAGGGAAATTGTCTAATCGAATTCTTTGGACATAAGTCCTCTTGCACTAAAATACTATAACACTAGTACGAATTCTGTTTCAAATTTAAAAACAACTACGAAGTAACAATACCATGGTTATCAATAATTAAATTTATCTATTTTTTAAATCTTATTTTCGTTGATGTAAGGTTTGTGGATCATACTGTACAGGGTGGGGCAAATAAAAGTGGCCCCGGTCTAGAGATAGGAATACGTTGAAATGCTTGGCGAGCAAAACTCTTGAAGCCGCCTGAAAGCTTTCAAGTGGAAATAAAAGATTATTCAAGCGTGCAATGGTTTCACTTGACAAACCTGTTTTAGCATTGGTTGGATTGGATTAGCATCACATTAGAGCTACTCATGGACTATTGGCCAGTTCAGATCGTAGTGCGTTAGTGTGAGTTGCGACTGTCTGAGTGTAAGTTGATCAAATCACAGGTGAAGATGAAACTCACAATACAGCAAAGAGAGTTCATTGTAGAAAATTTCATTAAAACGAATTCGTGGAAAAAATTTGACCAGTTGTTTGTTGAAGAATTTAAACGTGTAAAAGGGCCTACAAAGAGTGCTTAGCAACAAATAGTTACGAATTGGCGTCAGCCAGGATCTGCTGTCAACAAGTTCAAAAACATTCCGAAACGCGTCTGAACACCAGATTATAGGTCTTGCAATCAATTTAGAATGCTTTGTATTAACAAAAACAAAAAGGTCCGATTCTCTACGATAAATAATAACCGAAATAATCACTAGTGGGAACCTTTTTTTGATAAGAGCTCTACAAACCTTGTTTATATTTCATTTCAGCTAGCTTTTCAAACCATAGCGTAGTTGCCGGCAAATAAGTCACCAAGCGTTTGTTTGGGCTTAATATTGAAGCGATCAATGGCTTCATGTTAGCAAACCTGGTTTTGTATTGGTTTTTGACTTGGCAACATTTCTGTAGTATTCTTATCTCCACGTTGGGGCCACTTTTATTTGCTTCACCCTGTAGAAGATTGTAGGGGTTTATCAATTAGTGAACCTTTTATATTAGGTGAAACACAAATGATGAAATATTGTCAAATCAATTTTCAATGAACAGACTTTGAATGCCATGAATCATTATTTGGTAAAAATTAAGTGTATTAATTTATTTTCCGTTAAGAATTTTAACACATGAAATGGACAATCTGAAACTTTGAATCGGTACCAGGAATACACATCGACTTGTTCTTTGGAATTTAAACACTTGGAAATTTAACAGAAAATTCATATCTTTTTCAATAGACGATCTGAATACCACGCATACAGTGTCGTTACAATTACCTCAAACGTTGTGTTATACCCCACAAACAAATCACCCCGCAGCTAATTGGTCCAAACTACAACGGCCACATCTATTGTAGAATCGTAAAGGTCGTATCACAATTAAATCATTCAGGCACAAGCGTAACGGTTTATTTTTAAACCAACTTTTATTATTCTAAAGTCTCAACTGACATTCAACGTCTTAATTTTTAAAACTACAACAATCACGTGCTATCGCACGCTCGTAAAATTATCAAAACTTAAGTGATGCCAACATTCGGCCATCCTATAAATACATCGTCCTCGATGATACAATACTTAAAATACATATAGACAGAGAGTAGGAATAAATAGAGGGATTCTCTACATTGTGAGCCTCTATCTGATGAGTCAGATCTCGATCGCTTCTCCCATGCGCTGAGAGCGACGTTTTCTGATTTTTGAATTTCTCCTGTGCTTCTGCGATCAGCTTCGGAATCATGACCTTCTGGCCTCTGTCTCCTTCTTCGCGTTAGCACAGCACAAGCGGCAATTAAAATCACGACCAAAACCACGGCAGAACACACGGCCGAAGTGATGACGGCCAGTCGCCGCTGGAGTTCCATGGCTGAGGATTCGGCTACTACGGAGGAGGGTGGCCAACAGACACTTTTCCAATATCAATCCTCCTCGTTAAGAAATCAAACTCCACTTCTTTATTCCCCGCAAATTTAGTTGTCTCTGCCACTATTTCATCAGACTGAGGTTCAGGGCCTTTTTCATTAAATGCTTGAACAACTATATTATACTCAGTGGAACTTAACAGGTTAGAGAGAACACAATCATTTTCAAATTCTTCAGTAACTTTCAAGATCTTGAATAAATACTGGCCACCGGACTTGGCTGCTTTGTATCCTACGTAATACCCTGTTATGGGACCTACACCGTCTTTTGATCCTTCAGGTGGCATCCAAGATACTCTTAATGAGTTCGAATTTACTGGAGCAACTTGAACTTGCAATGGAGGAGTCCGTGAAACTTCATCAGTTGTAAGCGAAATAAGTTTACTTCTGGGACTTCTTCCGATGGCGTTTTCAGCGAGAACATGAATGTCGTACGTCATTCTTGGTTTAGGGCCTCTTACAGTTGCATCGGTTTGACTTCCCGAGACATCCGTCGTTACAATGTTTGATTCATATTTGCCATTAGTATTTTCAGAGACAACCAGAAAACGTATGATTGGACTGTTTCCATTAAACGGCATATTCCATCGTAGTTGCACACTTCTACTGGAAATATGAATTACTTTTACTAGCACAGGACTGTCTGGCCCTTCTTGCACCACCAACTCCACAGTCGAATCATCATCGCCGAAGCGATTCGAGGCTCTACATGAGAACACAGAGGTATCCTCTCTCCAGGCAGAATGGATACTCAGCTGAGAAGCGAGGCCATCAGTGTGGTCGAATTGTCTCTTACTGTATCTAGGTATCGTTCCGTTAGCCAGCATTTCTTCGTCCTTGAACCAAGTTACCGAGATGGGTCTGTCCCCTTGGGCCTTGCAGTTGGGGTTCACCTCTTCCCCCTTTTTGGCCTTCTGGGCAATGAATTTGGTCTTGAAGTGAGCCAAGACTGTTTTGTTCTTAACAATCATCACTGGACTGGCGTACGGTGACCTAGTTTCAGAAAAGATTCCGTAGTCTTTCCATTCCTTCACTATTTGCTTAATTATCGATCGTTCTTCAGCATTTGTTTTATAGGGTCTCATGAAAACTGGTTTGCTGCCCTCTACTTCCTTAATTTTCATCGTAGTTAAATCTCTGCAACCAGCTCTTGTAAATCAAGCGAAACGCAACCTCTGTACTCGTTAAGAAGTTGCACTGGTTGTTGCTTTTGTTCGTAAGATACGTTATCATCTGTTTTTATGTCTTCATCTTCAAGTAGACGTTTACTAATATACTTTTCTTGTGAAGTAGTTATGACATTAGTGTCCAGAATTTCAGAGTTTGGAGTTTCATTACTTGAACTTGAAATGCTACATTCATCGTTTCCTAAAACAGTACTGTTTTCAAGCAATTCAATTGATTCACCTCTGCCTACAGATTGGTTTTCTGTTAACGTAAGACTTTTATCTTGAAAATTGAAAATGGGGATTTCTGCTTTTCCTTTAACTACTGTGACTAAGCAATCCATGTTTCTTTCGTTATTGAGTAAAAGCAAACCGTCACTTAAATTTTCGGCTTTACACTGCACTAAATTGACAGAGTTCTTTTCGAGCACCGTAGTTTTGGCTGCATTCAGAGAGAATCGTTTATCTAGATTCAGTTGCAATTTGCGGAATGGTGCTTCGTCGATATGCAATTCGTTTCCCACTTTTGCATAAGCTATGTGAGGCATATCAGTCCATGTTCTTCCGACCAACAAATCAACGGCTTGAGCTTCATCTTCTACAATAAGAACCGTTACTTCATCCCCGGAAACATCGTCAATCTCTATATCAACAACAGCTTTACCAAGAGTTTTTCCCGCTGGTGTACTTTGGTTTCCAAATCCGTAAATATTAGTTACTTCAGGGGTAAAAGGTATTTTTAATTTATGTGCGGCAGACTTTTTCATAAAACAGCTACTGCTTCCTGTGTCAATCAACGCTTCGACCCAATCTGCACCGTTAATTTTGGCCCTCTTTAGATAAAGATCTGGAGTTGCAGTTTTGTTGGTTGTTGTGGCCAAATTCGTTACGTGGTCTTTTTCTGAACCTTGCTTCTTTTCTGGCAGTCTTTCGAAAAATGACCATAGTCGTTGCAGTTAAAACATTTTGATTCACCCTTTTCGTTGCGCAAAGGTTTACGGAAACCTACGTTGTTTGAGGAGTTGCGTTGTTGAGGATTTGTTTCTGTTTCTGAATTTTGGGTTTAAACTTATTGCCATTGAAATTTCCGCGCCGTTGAAATCGATCGTTTGCATTATTCTTATTATAGCCGTTGCCGTTACTCTGTTTGCGTTCGTTTGCTTGTGTGGTTGATCTACTTCCCCTCACGGTTTCATACTCATCCAGCCTGTCAGCAAGACTCTTCGGTGTCAAAAATTTTACCCACACGTCAATAAAATGCTCCTTCAGTTCGTTTGGAACTCTTCGCTTTAGCTGTTCTGTTACCATTAGGTCCTTTAAGCCTTGAAAATCCTTAATTTCTAAACCAGAAATCCACTCATCAAAATAGTTCTGCAGTTCGAAGGCGAAATCACTCCATGTGCTGTGTGAGTTTTGGTGTTGAATAAATTTTTGATGAAATTTTTCAGGACTAAGTTTGAACCTTTTTAGTAACAATTTCTTCACATGCTCGTATTCGTTAGCCTTTTCTTCCGGTTCTCTTGCTATTATTTGCGTTATTTCGTAGGGAAGTAGGCCCAATAGATGCGAAACCCAATCCTCCTCCGGAACTTCAGCTCTTCGTGCTTGGCGTTCAAACAGAACTAAATAGAGACTAATTTCTGACTCCTTCAGATCAAACTTGCGGATCAATTTTTGCAGATCTTTGTTTGGTCTATTGACAATCACGTCTCCATTTATGTTGCTTCGTCTTGCTTACCTCGGCTTCCATTTCCGTTAGCAATTCGTAACTTTTCTAATTCAAAAGCTCTCTCCTTTTCTATGCGTTCTAATTCAAAGCTCTTTCCATGCGTTCTCTTTCCATGCGTTCTCTTTCCTCTTGCTTTTCAAGTCGCTGGCGCTCATTTCTTTTTCTATGCGATCATTTCTAATCTTTCGTTAATTATTCTTTCAGACATTAATTTAACAAACTCTTCCTCGTAGTTTGCAGATCCCAATATCAACTCTTTAAATCAACAACTTTCATATTATCGTTTGTTACTTCACCTAACTCATCTGCTATTAAGACTAAATCTACTTTCTTACACTTCGCCAAATAAGACATTTTGACAATTGGAAAAGTTCACTTAGTTGGCACAAATTGAGACTTGCTAATCGCTTCAAAACAAAATTTAAAGTCAGTCCGTTCGTTGGCGAAACTCTTCGTTTTCCGTATTAATAATTCTTTACAGTTTTGTATAATCCGTCGTCATTCATTAGCGTATAGATTCGTCGTCCGTTTTCCAAGTTCGTTGCGACATTTAGCATAGTTGCCCGTAGTAACAATTCTGTTCCATCTTAAAAAGCCGTCTTCCACTAAATGTTTCTTCGTTTTCGTAGTTTGTTATGGAGAAATCTTGCAGGTCGCAATTGTTTTCGTAAGATGAATTTTTCGTAAGATTTTCGTAAGTTGAATTTCGGCGTTTCGTAGAATTCTTTTCTCGTATCGTAATCCGTCTGGACTTGCAGATATCGTTTTACAATCCAGTTTTTCGTACGTAGTTTATCGTCGGCGTTAAGGATAATAATTTCTACCTCATCCCACTTCTGAAATGTAGAATCGTAAAGGTCGTATCACAATTAAATCATTCAGGCACAAGCGTAACGGTTTATTTTTAAACCAACTTTTATTATTCTAAAGTCTCAACTGACATTCAACGTCTTAATTTTTAAAACTACAACAATCACGTGCTATCGCACGCTCGTAAAATTATCAAAACTTAAGTGATGCCAACATCTATGTTGACGTCACACTTATATCAAACACTGTTTTGTACCCCACAAATAAACCCTGATCCGCCCGGTTAAAACTATGTATTTGATAGTTAAAACTTCTATTTAGAATAAAATAATATTGTTTAAAAAATTTGAAACAATTAAAATTAATACAACAACATTTATTAGAGAAGCATTATTAATTTATTTTTATTATTATAATTGAGTCATAGAAATACACAGAAGTTGTTAACACATTTTATAAGTTATTTTAATTGTTGAAACAGTTTAGGATATTAACAGTTAAAAATTCCCCTTAATAGGTGAAAACATAAATAGTGAAAAATATTAGTTTCTGAATTGTTTATTTTATGAGAGTGTCATTAGTGCATCTGTAAAAAATGTGTGTGTCAGAAAGTTGTACGGATGAATATATTTCATCTTGAACATCAAAGTAATGGAATTTGTATACGACTTTTGACATTTTTAGTGCTAGTAGATAAAAGTCATAAAATATTTTTGGTCATAAATATTTAAAGTAATGCAGCATTTTCTTGTTTTCATAGCCGGTGAAGAAAAGAAGGTTCAATTTTATCACCTAGAACTTAAAAAGTTGTTTTAAAACGTGGTATTAAATTGTCAACAGAATTCGTAGATGATTTAAAATAAAGTGTATATTAAAGTATTCATTCAAATTTACCATGTGTACCAAAACATTTTTTCAATATTCACCCAACTATAAAAATAATTTTTTGTTTGTAAATAAAAATTGTCGAAGGAATGTTAAGAAAGGAATTTATTTTTCACCCAATTCAAAATTCCTCTTCGTTAATTTGATATAAAAACTATATAAAAACTTTTAACATTACAAATGGTAAATCTGAATTTGAAGCCCTGGATGCCAAACTTGAATGAATGAATGAGGGAATGAAGGTAAGTATGAATGAATTATTGAATGAGGGAATGAATGAATGAATAAATGAAAGGAAGTATGAATAAAGGAAATAATGAAAGAAGGAATGAATGAAGAAATCAACGAATGGAGGAATGAAAGAAGGAATGAATGAGTGAAGAAATAAATGAAGAAATTAATGAATGAAGGAATGAAAGAATGAATGAATGAAGGAATGAATGAATGAATGAAGAAATGAATGAATGAATATAGAAATGAATGAACGAAGAAGTGAATGAATGAAAAATGAAGGGAATGAGTACATGAACGAATGAATTAGAAAAATCCCACTTGCAAACAGCAATGCATTCCTTCAATATATCTAAAGTATTCAGATTTCCTTTAAAAGTTGGTACACTCCTCAATTCATTCTCATTCAAACATTTCTCTTCTTTCCATAAACTCTGTCCCCCTTTCAACCCTAAGTCCCGATCCCTCACCGTTATAAATCTGTAGTCACCCGAAACGGAAACTTCCTCCGCACTTTGGCAGTGAAGAGGCGACTCTCGAAAGCTTTTGAAATAGAAACACAGAATAAAAGACCGGGTTGAAATCGATGGAAACCGCTGATACATTTGCATTGGCGGCCGCAAATAACGAACTGCTAAGAGTTTGCAGGGGAATATTTCGATTCAAACAGTGGTGGGCCTTTTCCTTATTGTGTATTTCTTAAAGAGAGGTTTAAGTTTTGGGGAATGGTGCTTTCATTGGAAGGATTAATGGTGAATGGTTTGTCCTGGGAACGTTCAGTTCTTATTACTATTAGTTGACGAAAAGACACCGCATATTGAAAAGTAACTTGGAAATTTAGTATAAATTTAAAATGCAGATTTTAAGATTTAATTAGGATTTTATAAAAAAATTTAGATAGTTGATATGTTTGCTTATATTTGAAAATGGTATTTTTCTTAAAGTATTACTAACCTAACTTAATTAAGCAAACAAAATGGTATACCTATAATTTTTCTCTATTGATAAATTTTAATTCAAAAATAATTTAAATATCGTTTTCATCACAATACCATTTGATTTTCTAGCCTACATTTTTTCAAATCAGCTTTACAATTAAAAAAACAACTCTGTTATTCTACTGAAAAATATGATAGTAGAGTTATTACCATGGGATTACCTAATAAAAATTTCCCCTAAAAATAAAAATTTCCAACGCACACAGCAGCGGGATGCATTGCACGTAGTTCCATAAACAGCAATATTCGCTGAAGAATGCCCCACTAAGCTCGCAGTTATGAGAGAATTAAACATTAAAATGGGAAATCATACGAATAAAAAATCCCTTCCGAAGTTCAAAGTACTTAAAACTTGTAAAGAAAAATTCTTTATTTTAAGGTTATTATTCTTTGCAATCCAAATGCTCGATATTTTTTTGTTCTTCTTCTGGTTATTGCCCGTCGATGCGTGCAGGGAACATTGGGGGCAATTATGCTAATGTTCTTCCTACCGCACGCAAGAGGCAATAAAGGAATAGGTGGCCAAGATTAGGAATTTTCGTCGCCATTACTCAGGTCATTCGAAAAAAAAAGCAGAAATGCAAAACTTTTCCCTTTGTTTTTCGAATAAGAAGAAAATCGAACGTCTGCGGAAGACAGGGGTGTTTTGTTTTGTTCTTTAACTACCGTTTTTCGAAGATAACAAATTGTCTTTGACAGATTTTAGGAATTTTCTTAGAGCATGCATTTGCGTTTGAATTGCTTCAAGAATGTTTATTTTACTTCAAATCGAATGCTTTACAAACATTTATTACGTCAGTTGCATGTCGAAATAATAGTACAATCTATTAAATATAATTCAATTATCATTGTAAGGTTATTTTTGCATAAAATCATAATACACCATCGGTATATACATCCCGCACTTATCAAAGTATCATTATCAAGGTATAATTATAGTTATCAAAATAGTGTTCATTTTTAATATTTTTTATTAACTACCAGCTTTGTAAACCCGGCGTTGCACGGGTGTACCCTTAATAACGGTGATTTTTTTTATGTAAACATTTATTTTATACCAATTAATCCCCTATCCACTGGTCAGCGCTCCATCAGTATATTATAATTCCCCCCCTTTCTATTATCAGCATTAATTTTTTTAAAAAAAATAAGTCCGATTGTATCCAGGCCTTTCTAGGAGTTAGAGGGCCTCCCCATAGGCCCTGTTAAATTGCCAGAATAGCTATGATATAACGACCAGTTTCTCTTTGCCCTCCTACAGCTGAAAATGCCCAAAATGTCGTAAACATTCCACTCCATATTCGACCACTCGGCAGGGCTGGGGAGCCCAGTCGGTAAAGGCGTTCGCCTTGCATGCGATAGGTCCCAGATTCGGGTCCGGGCACCGTCGAAATAACTGCCGACCTTTAAAAGGCCAAAATGTCCACCCTCCGTGAGGTGAAAGTGCACGTTAAACCTTTTCAAAGTCCCGACGCTGCGCACGATGCAAAAGTTGCATTGGGTACCTACTCAGGTGTCGGCTCGTCACTTGACTGTGGTTCCAAAATTAAGACGCCCGTGGCCAATATCCTCGTGTATAGGTCTCGTGCGACGATCATTCAAACTAACCCTAACCCATACACTGGATGGGAATAGCTACCCTACGTTAAATTTTTAACTTCGCCAAAAGCAGCCAATGCCAAAACTTAATCCGCCATTATATCATAGCTGTACCAAATTGACGGTTTCATAAACATAAAGTACATAAGCTATACGTAGAGAAGAATTGACATTTCTTAGAAGTATTCATCAGATCTAGAATAGTTATCGCCTTTACTCATGAAACATTGTAGCAATATCTTGTTTTATTACCATTTGTAAACATCAATTAAATTAAATTCGGAAACAAAAAATCATAATATTTAAATTCAATAAATAAAATAAAATAAATATATTCAAATAACAATCCTACAAATTAAACTCACGCGCTCTTTTGTGTTTATACTTAATTTTCATTTACGCTGAACGCGCAGAATTTCTTTTAAATTGAAATAAACAAGTAGGTTTGTTACAGAATCTGTCACTTAAACCACTTCCACACAATATTTGTGCTGAACAAAAAAACGCACTATTTATACACCTCAGAAAGAAATTCACCAAACAAGGCCTTTAGCTAATAATTTATTTCTAATTCAAACTTTTAAACGCCAAAATTAACTATTTTCATTAATCTTCTTTCGCAAATTAATAATTACACATTATCGTTTGCTAAATTTATTTGAAATTCGAAGAATAATGATGCAATATTTTTTAAATAAATATCTTTATGTCGCCACAATTTTCCATGTTCATTAACTTTTTTTTGAATAAGAGAAGAATAAATAATTTGTAAACTTTATGCTTTAAAAATAAAAGGGAACTTTTGCATATTTTTTATTCAAAGTTAGAATTTGCTATGCATCTTTCTTCATACACATATAATGAACCATCAAAAGAACTCTATTGTGATATTACAACAATCCAAACTGAATCATATAACTTAAATAATAAATATTTTTCAAGTGTTTTATTTTAGCTTCCACACTACGTTTATAACGTAAAAAGTGGAAGGTATTATAATCGTTCAGTCCGTCTGTCTGTCCGTTACCCACTTTCATAGTCCAAACTACAAATGCTAAGGACAAATGTGATACGTCAAAAACTTTAGCGCATCGAAATTAGAATACATTGAAAATTTCAGAAAATAATTCGAATTCTAAGTACTACAATTATTTAAAAAACTGCAAATTTAATGCTCATTTAAAAAGCATAGGAAGCCATTTTTATTAGAATTAAATCACCATTGCCATCGCAACAATCGCTCGAGAAGCTTTAATTCTTTTAGACAATAAATTAAAATAAATTTATTTTTGCGACATCGATCAGTTTGAAATGACGTCAAATATATTTCACTACGAGATTCTTTGTACGTTGATATGAAATATTTTAATTCTATTTAAAAGTGAGGAATATTACATATTTATTCTTTGAAATATAAACTAATTTTTGCAAACGATAAGTAATAACAATAACTATTGAATTTTCGAAATAAAATAGATGAAACTAGGCAAATTTATTTATTCAATATTTTCACTGTTGCCATTTCGTTAAACGTACGAGAATCTTTATTTAAAACTTTTGAAATAATATTTATTTATGTGATATAATTCAGTTTGTATTGCTGTAATATCGCAATAGAGTTCTTTTGATGGATCATTATATATGTATGAAGAAAGATGCATAAAGAATTCTAACTTTGCATAAAGAATATGCAAAGTTTCGCTTTTATTTTTAACGCATAAATTTTATTAATTTATTTTTCGAACTGTAAACTGGTGGCTACTAAAAGATATTTATTAAAAAATATATCATTATTCTTCGAACTTAAAAAACAATTAGCAAACGATAAATATTAATTATTAAATCTGCAAAAGAAGATTAAAGAAAATAGTTCATTTTGGAATTACAACTACTGTGGTGTTTAAATAGTGTTTCCTGTTAAGCACAAATGTCGTGTGGAAGCGGTTTAAGTGACAGATTCTGTAACAAACCAACTTTTTATTTTAAATAAAGCTTCTCGTACGTTTGACGAAATGGCAACAATGAAAATGGAATTTGCATGTTATTTCAATGTAGATTAAATGTTTAGTTATTTAAATTTTAAATAAACTTCTAATGAAATTTTTTTAAATGAAATTTGGGATGTAACCTAGCCTGATTTTTTGCTTCAAAATGATACACCCCACTTGTTTGTGCGACTTGCGGTTCGTTTTGTGAAAGTGGGTGACGGACAGACGGACGGACTGAACGATTATAATACCTTCCACTTTTTACGTCATAAACGTAGTGTGGAAGCTAAAAGTATAATTCTAATCTTACAATGCTATTCCCATGGAGAAATCGGCCCACGTTTTGCACTCCTACACCCGTTTGGGTTCGAATTTCGAAAAACCGCTACCGTCAGTGCGGGTAACTTTGGCCAAAATCATTGTTTTTTTTACAAAAGAAGAAAAATTAAACTACAAAACCGTTTTAAACACTTTAAAATCACTATGCATTTTAAGTATTGTACTTTTAGGAATAATTTGCAGGCATTTTTGTTACATTTTATAAGTTTAAAAAAAAATGGTACTAGTTTAAAAAATTAGGATACGATTCGAGTCCAGGAGGGTAACTTTGGCCACCAAGCACGAAATACTCACCAAACGTACCATTTACTGCCTTTTTGGCTGTCTAATAGATTTAAATTGCAATAATAAAACTACTAAACATTATAATTATTAGTTTTTATAGTTTATCAGGTAATATCAGGATAAATGCAAGAAAAATTCTTATTTGTTTCAGTTTATGCTGCATCGCCCAATGATTTAGCCGCAATACTTTAGAACACTTTCAGCTGACATTTAAAAAAATTAATTTACAGTTCTAATAAGAAAATCAACTAATGTATTTTTGAAAACCAGATTTAATGATAATTATTTTCATAATCAAAACGCAAACGATATTATAATGAAAAGAAAATAACATATTAGTAATTTGGAATTCTAAAAAGTTTACATTTCTAGCATTAGCAATTTTAAATGTCGTTCTATATTATGTTTAAAAACAGTTTTAAAAAGACATAATAATATAGAATATCCATAAGAATATTTAAGTATTATTTAAAAAGAATCTCGCTTTTCGTTCATTTTTTAAAGTGTAATATAGCATAAGGAAATCATTGTAGCTATGGCCAAAGTTAGCCACATTCGTGGTCAAAAGTTTCCCGGTGACCAACAATTATATACAGCTTTTGAAATATTCAACATAGAATAAAATAAATGGTGGGATATTATTCCCAATAGATAAAGAATCGCATAGAGTATTTACTTACTCAATATTCAATAATTTTTGAACAATTCGAAATGAAAGTTTACTGAAGTAGTTTTTTTGTTCTTCAACGCTTGCAGAAATAAAACACACTTTTTTGGTGTTGCCAAAACTAAAATCGAAAAAAAGTCTTATATTAAATTAAAGCCAATGTTGCTACCTTTCTAAAAATGCTAACTAATTTAAAGCCTGATGATTTTGAGCAGAGAAATTTTAGAACAAATCTTTTTCCGACGCGTGGCCAAAGTTACCCTCCATGGCCAAAGATACCCGCTTTGACGGTACTTAAATGACGCCTTAAAAAAAACGTAATACTCTTTGCTAGTATTTTTATGGTATGTTTTTGTATTTTTAGAATTAAATGTTATTTTTTCGTCGTGTTTTTCTCCTAAAACTAGTGGCAACACTGGCCCCATTGCACTCTTATTCTGGTCTCCTTGCGCGTCCCATCGTTAGCATTGGAGGTCAATGGAGGTGATCTGCCAATCTAATACTTTAACTATGATATCTATGCAAATTATACATCACATACATAGAATCAAGGTGCAATTATAGTTAACAAAATAGTGTTCATTTTTATACTTTTTTTTTATTATCTTTAATTGTATTGTGTTAATTTTTGAATAAAAATGATATTTATTTTGAAAAGTAGAACACAGAAAGTATATTTTTGGAAATTAGCATACTCTTTTACGTTCTTGTCAAATTATACATCACATACATTGAATCAAGGTACAATTATAGTTAACTAAATAGTGTTCATTTTTAATACTTTTTTATTATCTTTAATTGTACCGTGTTAATTTTTGAATAAAATGATATTTACTTTGAAAAGTAGAACACAGAAAGTATATTTTTGGAAATTAGCATCTCTTTTACGTTCTTGTCAAATTATACATCACATACATTGAATCAAGGTACAATTATAGTTAACTAAATAGTGTTCATTTTTAATACTTTTTTATTATCTTTAATTGTACCGTGTTAATTTTTGAATAAAAATGATATTTATTTTGAAAAGTAGAAAACAGAAAGTATATTTTTGGAAATTAGCATCTCTTTTACGTTCTTGTCAAATTATACATCACATACATTGAATCAAGGTACAATTATAGTTAACTAAATAGTGTTCATTTTTAATTCTTTTTTATTATCTTTAATTGTACCGTGTTAATTTTTGAATAAAAATGATATTTATTTTGAAAAGTAGAAAACAGAAAGTATATTTTTGGAAATTAGCATCTCTTTTACGTTCTTGTCAAATTATACATCACATACATTGAATCAAGGTACAATTATAGTTAACTAAATAGTGTTCATTTTAATACTTTTTTATTATCTTTAATTGTACCGTGTTAATTTTTGAATAAAAATGATATTTATTTTGAAAAGTAGAAAACAGAAAGTATATTTTTGGAAATTAGCATCTCTTTTACGTTCTTGTCAAATTATACATCACATACATTGAATCAAGGTACAATTATAGTTAACTAAATAGTGTTCATTTTTAATACTTTTTTATTATCTTTAATTGTACCGTGTTAATTTTTGAATAAAAATGATATTTATTTTGAAAAGTAGAAAACAGAAAGTATATTTTTGGAAATTAGCATCTCTTTTACGTTCTTTAAATTATAATCACATACATTGAATCAAGGTACAATATAGTTAACTAAATAGTGTTCATTTTAATACTTTTTTATTATCTTTATTTATCGTGTAATTTGAATAAAAATGATATTTTTGAAAAGTAACACAGAAGTAATTTTTGAAATTAGCATCTCTTTTCGTTCTGTCAAAATTTTCATCACATACATTGAATCAAGTACAATTTAGTTAACTAAATAGTGTCATTTTTAATACTTTTTATATCTTTAATTGTACCGTGTTAATTTTGAATTAAAAATGATATTTATTTTGAAAGTAGAAACAGAAAGTATATTTTGGAATTAGCATCTCTTTACGTTTGTCAAATTATACATCACATACATTGAATCAAGTACAATTATAGTTAACTAATAGTGTTCATTATAATACTTTTATTATCTTTAATTGTACCGTGTTATTTTGAATAAAAATGATATTATTTTGAAAGTAAAACAGAAAGTATATTTTGGAATTAGCATCTCTTTTACGTTCTTGTCAAATTATCTCACATAATTGAATCAAGGTACAATTATAGTTAACTAAATAGTGTTCATTTTTAATACTTTTTTATTATCTTTAATTGTACCGTGTTAATTTTGAATAAATGATATTTATTTGAAAAGTAGAACCAGAAAGTATATTTTTGGAATTAGCATCTCTTTATTCCTTGTCAATTATACATCACATACATTGATCAGTACAATTATAGTTAACTAAATAGTGTTCATTTTAATACTTTTATTATCTTTAATTGTACCGTGTAATTTTTGAATAAAATGATTTTTTTGAAAGTAGAAACAAAGTATATTTTGGAAAATTCATCTCTTTTACGTTCTTGTAAAATTATACATCCATACATTGAATCAAGGTACAATTATAGTTAACTAATAGTGTCATTTTAATACTTTTTATTATCTTTAATTGTACCAGTGTTAATTTTTGAATAAAAATGATATTTATTTGAAGTAGAAACATAAAGTATTTTTGAAATTAGCATCTCGTTTACGTTCTTGTCAATAATTCACAAATTAAAATTTAACTGTGCTACACATCTGAATAAATAATTTATTTGATTGTGATAAGCAACAGAGTTGAAATTCTAAAATCCTCCTTATTATTATCTCTTTTCTGTCATCAATTATTTCTGTGCTCATTACTAAAAAATGTCTTTTGTTACAAGTGCTTGTACTAAACTTTAATATTGTTCGGATCATTAGGAATTTTCCAGGCAATTTAAATATGTATTCTGTTATAATAGCTTTATTTAGCGATTGCATTCTTCAATTTACAATTTACTCCTAATTAATTTGCTAATTACATCAATTCGAGTGAAAATCCGTTAGAATATGCGACATAGATGACACTCAAATCGGTTTTACAAGAAATTCAGCACGGAATAGTTTCATGAGATAGTTGCACAATTAGTTATTAAAACAATTTACTAAATACTTACACGTTGAGTTACTTATAATTGATCCAATTAAATCGATTCAGGATTTAAAAAAAAACCATGTTATAATGGATATTTAGCTTTATCCGCAAGCAAAAAAGAGTTTGTAAATTTTCCCAAACAAAATTTAAATAATCTATGTTGCTAATTAGCAATAAACGACTTTAACAGAGCCAATTTAATTTCGTAACAAATTCTAAACTTTTTTTCAAGAACCTATTAAATGAATAATATCAAACTTTCCGACACTTACTTTTGACTTTTATTCCCCATTACTCCAGAATTACACCATCAAAGCTTTGTTTGGAATCCGATCTCTCCTCAACACACTCGTAATTGACTGTAATTGGGTTCCATCCGAATCTCCCATGCCTCCTCTAAAAGCATAAAAATAAACCTTCCGTGAGCTGGTAAACTGCAGTAACCACAACAATGAACTGGACCATTTTTTCCTGAAATTATTAGTCTGTTTCAGGGTGTTTTCTTATAGGTTTGAAGTAATTGGGTGTTTGCAACGATGGTCCATGTCATTTAGCTAGTTACTGCAGTTTACCTGCGTCCACGGCAGAAACGTCCCCTTAACGGTATTTCTTTTCACGGTCTATTGCTATTGACACGTGCCCACGTTTATTAAACCAGGTATTTGGCCTAGGCCTGAGAATCGTTCATTAGTGCCAACTAATTGACGGAAGGTGCAATAAAACGGGGAAAAAGTTATTTGTTTCCGTTAATGAAAGAGAGGGGTTTTCGATTGTTTGGTCGCTTCGTGTTTGGCTCGGTTTTTGCTTTCTGTTTATTAACCTTTCATTATTGATTGGTTCAAGCGTAAAAGATGATCAATAAACGCAATCTGCTAATTCGAACGCTCACACATTTTATTACATTCTAAAGAACATCTACATTACCAAAGTAGAAGTTGTAGCGCCCTACAATGTGGTAGGTTTGGTTTACTTAGGTTTCCGTTTGCTTTACAACACTAACTTTGAGAAATCAATGCTTTCCGTTAATAAAGCAATAGAAGTATTGCGATGGAGTAGAATATACGAAAAGGATATTTTGTGTTTTCTACACGTTTTGGAGGGTGCCGATTCTGAAAAAGGAGTTTTGAATGTAGGTCCGTCTATCAGACTGCTGAAAAACATAAATAGCTTCGGCTTGCGAACATTTGTTCGTCTCACAGTTTGTCTGAAATTATTTTACTGGTGGAACTAAAGAACTATGGATCTCAAATTCGGTATGAGTTTCTAGTACCCGCCGGACGTCAGAAAAAAGTGTTCAAGAAAATCGCACATACGCCATCAGTATGTGATGAATGTATCGATGCCTTCCTCTAAACGCATACAAACAAACGTCCACTGAACGGGAATCCGGCATTTCTTTCCCTGGTCTATTGCTATTGACCCGGTCTATTGCTATTGCTATTGGCCACGTACATTAAACCAAGTATTTGGCTTCGACCTGAGAATCGTTCATTAGTGCCAACTAATTGACGGAAGGTGCAATAAAACGAGGAAAAAGTTATTTGTTTTCGTTAATAAATGAGAGGGGTTTTCGATTGTTTGGTCGCGGTTCGGTTTTTGCTTTCTTTAATTAACCTTTCATTATTGATATGTTCAGGGCCCGGGTGGCTTAGTGGGTTTGGTCGCAGCCCATTACGCTAACAGTCTACGGACTGTACCTGGTTCGGGTTCGATTCCCGTCTTTGCCCTGAGTGTACTTTCTCTCTATGTGTCAGTAAAAAAATTCTGTCTGTGTCTGCCTTACTTGACAAAGGTTTATAAGCGGGTCTCTTGGTCTCGAAGGTTTATAAGTTTGGTTCTAGCGTAAAAGAACTGCTGCTAAGATTTTGGTGCAGAAGGTGGTCAACCTCATGTGGAACCCCCAAAGTTTAGTTACCAAGCATGCTTGGTCTTCAGTTTGACGACCCACTTGAGAGATAAAAGGATTAGTCTACCTCGACCAATCCGGGACTCGAGCCTTCATGTAAGGAATAAAAAAATTGGCAAACATGTACACTTGGTTTAACTGCATGAGATTCCAATGTAACTATATTTTTAAAGAGAACAAAAAATAATTAACTAGCTATTTTTCTGCATTACTGAGTTATAAAACAAAAGTACTTTTAAACTTATCAAAGATACTAAAAGTTATAGAATGTGTAAGTTTTGATTGAAACGATTTATTCGTTTGATAATTCATTCATTTTTACGCAATTCACTCAGTTACATTATCGATTAAAACCTTACAATTTATGAATTGAATTTTAATTAAAATAACCTTTAGTTTTTAACAATGGTTAATACATAAAATTTATTCAGGACTTTGGTTCGAATGTTTGATTTTTATTTTTAAAACATTTTGCTTATTTTAGAAAGTTTAATTGATTTGGTAATATTCAATATTTTTTTCCTTAAACACGTTGCATAGTAGTATAAAAAATTAATCCCTTCAAAATACATGTTAAATAGCTGCCGGGGTATTCAAAGTTAATTTATGCGCATTCAATTATTGCTTTGAAATAGAAATCTCACGAGTTTATTGGGGAATTGCAAATTTATTGAAAAACCAATTTAAAATTTCTTTTTCATTAATTACTTTAAAGACAAGGCCTTGTTGTTTATTCGATTTTTTTTAATTTGCAGAGGGGCGCTAGGATGTTTTTCAATAAATGGCTAGCTCGTAAAAAATCATTAATTTTGTTTTCAATTAAAAGTAACGTGATAGTTCTTTGAAAGATATAAAGCAGAGTTTTTTTTTTGCCAGAGCCTTTTTTAGAGTTAAAAAGTAAAATTAATTGCTGAGGAATTTCTGAATTTGGGAAATTGTTCGATTGTGAAATTTCTATCTAAGGGGACTTTTGTTAGTAACATTTTCTAATTTTGAATTAACTTCAATCTATTCTATGAATATTATGAACTAAAAAGTATAGTTCAAATTCTGTTTCTTTTGATAACCAATGCAATACGCCAGGTACATATTATGTGTTTATTTTAATAAACGCAGCTTAATGTTTAGTGAAATGAAATTTTTCCTACATTAAAAAAATCTTAGAAAAAACCCAGCATATTGACAATACCGTCATTTTCTTTAAGTGTTTTTTCTGTAAAAATATAATGTTTTTAAATTAAATTTTTTTTCTGCTTTTAGCCACGTAAAGCTCACTAGACTGAAACCGCACAACAATTTAAAAACTATTTGTTTACAAAAATATTTTGTTGAAAGAACAAAAAATTTGTTGAATCAACAAAACTTTGTGGGTCAATATAGCGCCAATAATTTTTTTGTTGTCAGTACCAAATTATTTTGTTGATTCAACAAAAGTTAAGTAGGTTTTGCCTAATAATTTGTTTATTCAAAACAAAAGTTTATTCCTTTATACTAAATGGTTTAGTTTGTTCAACAGAAGCTTACTTGTTTCTACCAAATGATTTTGTTGTTTAAAGAAAACTCAAAATCCAGCTCTATAGATTTAAGAAGCATGTAGGGGGTCATGAAGCATGTAGGCATCTCGGGGATCCCCTCTTGATTTTTTAGGAATATTTTTTCCCACCACAAATAACAACCGGTCTTCCATTTCGATTGAAAATTTAGCTTTACTCTTTTGATTTGCTGTTTCTGACAGAGAGAGATACCACGATTTAACAGTTACAAACAACTAATATTTAGCCGAGTTTGAAAGTTAAATTACTCACTTTGTTGGGACAAGTAAAATATTGTTGAATATAATTAGTCAACAAAATAAATTTGGTTTCTCCAACAAAACATCTTTTCCTATTTTGAAACCCTGTGTGCTACAAACGTTAGACTTCCAACCGTCGTTAATAAGTAAATAGCATCAGATTAAAATGTCTTAATTGCGTTGCCTAACTATATTTAATTTATTTTCTATTAATTATGCAAGCGTTTGCCTGCCAAGCAAGTGAACGTCTTAATTTCGCGAGTAAAACATTTTATTTTTCAACAGTCTGCGGGATAAGCAAATTGACTAAAGTATAAACTTGTTTTAGCTGCAAGATATTAAAATTTAGGTTTTGTAACAAAAAAATTTATATTTATATATATTTTTAAATTATATTTTTGAAGCAAATAATGTAAAAAATAATAAATGATTCCTCCATACTTCAAATTTTAAAATTTGGTAAGATTATACAATTTATAATTTTTAAAAAATTAGGTGTGTTGCTGGAAAACCTGAGAGTCAGGTGACGGGTTTATACAACTGTATTCCTCAGTGTTTTAATTCCTCAACAAATAACTTTGCAATAAATCTTATTTATTGAACTCATACATTCGTCATGAATCTCAGCCAAATTTGAAAATCGACGAAGAAAGAGGAACTAGTGGATTAAAAAAAAAAAAAAGAAAATTCAGTACAATATGTCATGGTGATTTTCTCAAAACGTAAACTTTTGGGTCCCAGACCAATATGTTTCATGAAAATATCTATTTATTTACTTATTTATTTTATTAGTTAAAATACTTACAAGGAATAAAAACATATACATAACTATCCCATTATTTTAATCAAACTATGTCTAAAATTATTAAATCTATTAAGTAATGTAATGTACAGCTGGGGAAAAAAAACCCGACCCACCCTTCGTTTTCGGCTGCTATTGGTCAAGGAATTTTGTGAAAGGTGTCATTTTTCAGGAAATAGCTTAAGGAATTGAGAACTGGCAACCCAAATTGTATAAGGGGTCGTCTACATATTAAAATGAGTACCAACTTTGAAAATTCCAATAGCAACACCCAATTTTTTTTACATAAAAATGTTCAGCACCTTCAAAATACCCTATGTATAAAAAAGAATTATTTGTTTTGCATTATTTGCCGAGATATTAAAGCATTAATTTTGAACGCGATTAGGGGGAAATCTCCAAATTGAAAAAGGTAATATTTAGGGTGTCTTTTCGAAACGACAAGCTAAGAAAAGGGTTACCATAATCTCGCTAAAAGATGCTAGAATTAAACCTTCTTTACTAATATTATGATTTTTTTTTTATGTTTTTACCTTTTTTAAAAAAAATTTTTAGATTTTAAAATTCAGAAATAAAATAAAAGGTAGACGAGAACAAGTTTTAAATTTAAATTAAGTCACACATACGATTATTTATAACGAACAGATTTTCAAATACGATTAGTTACAATCAGATAGACAAACATGATTATTACATTTATGTTTTACATTTTATGCAAATTTTTGTTTCATTTATATTGCTACAAAAAGTTTGTTTAAAATTCGGCGCACTGAGTCTGGGACATATCCCGACAGCCGAAATCCCGACAAGCCGAAATCCCGACAAGCCGAAATCCCGACAAGCCAAAACTCGACAAGCCGAAATCCCGAATGAGTCAAAATCCCGAATGGGTCGAAATCCCGAAAATAGATTTTTGTCCATTTCTCGATTTTTTTAATATAGAGATTTTTTAATATAGATATATTTTTTTTAAATATTAGAGATAATTTATTTATTTAGTTATTTAGTCAGTTAGTTATTTAATCAGTTAGTTAGTCACTTAGTTAGTCAGTCAGTCAGTTAGTTAGTTAGTTAGTCAGTCAGTAAGTTAGTTAATCAGTCAGTTAGTTAGTCAGTCCGTTAGCTAGTCAGTCAGTCAGTTAGTCAGTCAGTAAGTTAGTTAGTCAGTCAGTTAGTCTGTTAGTTAGACAGTCAGTTAGTCAGTGAGTTAGTTAGTCAGTCCGTTAGTTAGTTAGTCAGTCCGTTAGTTAGTCACTTCGTTAGTTATTCCAGACTGACTAACTTAGTCTAACTTACTGTCAATTAGTTAGTCAGTGAACTGACTGACTCACTGACTAACTGGCTGACTAACTGACTAACTGAATAACTAACTTACTAACTTACTTACTAACTAACTTACTGACTGACTGACTAACTAACTAACTGTCTGACTAACTAACGGACTAACTGACTGACTAACTAACTGACTAACTGACTGACTAACTAACTGACTGACTAACTAACTGACTGACTAACTGACTGACTGACTAATTAACGGACTGTAACTAACCGACCTACTAACTAACCGACTGACTAACTAACCGACTGACTGACTAACTAAGGGACTGACTGACTAAACTAATAATAACTAAATAACTAACTAAATAAGTAAATAAATAAGTAATCTCTAATATATATATATTTTTTAAATCGAGAAATGGACAAAAATCTATTTTTTCGGGATTTCGACCCATTCGGGATTTCGTCTATGTTGGGATTATAGCCTTTCGGGATTTCGGCGTTCGAGATTCTGCCTTGTCGGTATTTTTTGGCTTTCAGGATTGTGTCCGGAACCCCGGCTCACTTTATCGGTAATATAAACCACATATTACAAAACGAGAGTTACGATCTTAACACGATATTTAAGGAAAGCAAAATAAAATTACGCAGAATGATTTGGCAATTATTTTTAACTAAGGCAGTGGGCACTAATCATTTAAAATAATCAATGTGGTAACAAAGAAATATACTAAACACCTAATTCCAATAATATTTTAAAGTATTTAATTTTTTAATATAAAACACACTTTTTGAAATTGTATTGGAAATAACATTCATTCAAAAACATAGTAATCGATATAATCGACAAAATACATTGTATGCACTTGAAACAAGAAAATATTTTTAGACATTTGACAGACATCAATAATTTGAATAAATATTTACCAAAAACGCTTTTCAACCACCAAACGATAATACAAGTTAGGATCCAATTTGCTAAGTAATTTTTTACACGGTCCCTAAAATTCGTTTTTTTTCAGTATTTTTACAATAATTCGGCAAATAATTATTGTTGAATTAAAAAATTCGGGATTTTGGTTCTACTTGATCTACTTTATCGATTTATGTAATAAAAATTTGGGGTTGCTATTCATGTTTTATTTTTTCTTATTTAAATTTAAATAAAAAAATAATAAAAATGAAAAATTGATGAAAAAACTTGTGTGATTTGTTTTTGGAAGATTAAGAAGTATATAATGAAAAAAAATTGGTTGAATTCATTTTATTTTTGGAGGTATGAATAAAAGTTTGTGAAACTTTTTTTAACATTATGGGCGTTCAACTTTGAATGCTTATATCTCAACAAATAAAGCAAATTAATAAATTTTCTTTTGGATCTGGGGTATTTTAAGGATGATAAACATTTTTATATTAAAAAAATTGGGTGTTGCTATTGGAATTTTCAAAGTTGGTACTCAATTTAATATGTAGACGACCCATTATACAATTTTTGTTGCCAGTTCCCGATTCCTTACGCTATTTCCTGAAAAATGACACCTTTCACAAAATTCCTTGACCAATAGCAGCCGAAAAACGAAGGGTGGATCGTTTTTTTCCCTCAGCTGTACAGTCCCCAACACGTATTTTCTTAACTTCACAACAAATTTACTATATCGTGAATATGTCACAGAAATAAACTAATTTACATAATAATATAATGTCTATTTTAATATTTATAATCAACAATCATCAAATAAATGGCAGAATGTGTTATTTATACTGTTTTATAAACTTTAAAAACTGTTAAATTTACAGAAAAACCATACATTTAAGAAAAATACTGTTTATTTCATACGTTCTTTTCTATAAAAATATGCTGTTTAAAGTAGAAACCGTTTTTTTAGCAGTTTAACAAATGTAACTTTAATTTATCTGCACTATAATGTTAAGTTTTCTAAAGATTTAAGATCAATAGAAAATATATTAAGATGAACATAAGTTTATCTTTCTTTTATGCACATATATTTCAAACCGATAAATTAAAGAACATTTTAATTGTATTTTTGAACATAAAAAAACCCCTTTAAACAGAAGTATTTTTTTATCTGCATAAAAAACTACGCAGTATTAAAAAAACGTTTCTGTTATATAATTTTACGTTATTATAATTATATTTTTACGTTATTTTTACAGTAATTATATTAAGCGAATAAGTCATTTGTACTGAATTGAATAAACCCCAAATATGCTTCGTTAAATATTTCTTCCAAATCGATGACTTGAAAGTCATGTTTTTTTTTGCATCGAACATCAAGTATTTCACATGGAGGCTGCATAAAAAGCCCGGGGTTAAAAAATTTCTACCAGAAAAACTTCTCTCACAACACCAGTAATAAAAAATTTACTCCAAGCTTGTTTTCTAGTGGTTGGGCAATTACTTTCTACCTAATCTAAAGACAAAGTCTGTTGTGTTTTTTACTCTAGGCGGCGCTGTTTAACTAAGGCCGTGTTGCCAGATTCTTGCTGGAAATTCAATTGGAAGAATTTTTTGCTGTTGTTTTAAATTTATTTTCTTTCTACTATTCAATGGAAGAACAAGACAAAAAAAGAATGTATGTACTTGATTGCTACAGGTCATGAAATATTGATATGATTAAACTTAAATTAAAATAAGTGAACTAGATAAAAGAATAAAATAAAAATAATAAATAAAAGATAACTACTTTTTGAGGAAACAAAGGGATAACCATTTTGATATCAGTTAGTTTTTCTTGTAGCATGAAACTTTAATGAGGTATAGAACATTTTAAACGTTTTAGGCAATTGTAATGCACATCTTTTTATTATGGTGTACATCGGTTTACTAAGTAGTACTTTACTTAAGTACTTTTTTTGATAGTTCTCCCTTATTATTCACCGAAATTTATTCAGTTTTG
This sequence comes from Oedothorax gibbosus, assembly GCA_019343175.1. Lineage (NCBI taxonomy): Eukaryota > Metazoa > Arthropoda > Arachnida > Araneae > Linyphiidae > Oedothorax > Oedothorax gibbosus. The sequence goes on from CM033273.1 coordinate 29,072,749, forward strand.
GTAATTTTTTTTTATTATAAGAGTAAAAAAAAAATACCGATGTGTAAATTTTCAGTTATGTTAGTTATGTAAAAATTTATTCACTTATTTTTCAATGTCATGGAAGCATGATTTTTAATTTTTTGTGTGGTTCTACTTAAGGTATTAATAAATAAATGAATTAAATAACATTAGGATAGTGGTATAAGTGTTTACAAACCACGCCTTAACTTTAATAGTATGTTATTTAATTACTGCAACTATGATAGTATTGTGAAAAGGAATCTGTAACATTCATTATTTCTATGATTTAATGTACAGCATTGACTGAAGTTAAAAGGTAAAAAAAGTATGAAAATTTACTATAAGAGATTACAGATAATTCCACTCTTTGTTCTAGTTTAAAACGGGACCTCTAAAACTGACAAAAAATGCGTTACATTTAATTTAAAACGTAAAATTCCCAGTTAATACAAAGTTGTTTAAATGTGTTTCGAAATGCACTTTGGATGGATGCATCACACCAAATTAATCACCATCAATTACTCCTTACAAAGGACTTCGAACAATTAACGCTTCTTATCTTACGCGAATCAATTCGAAGAGACTTAATTAAAACCCATTCGAATTACTTAGCATCACAATCAACCAGCAGCTACTAGAACACCTCATTCAAACAACAACAAAAAGTCAAAAGAATAATAGTCCATTGTTTAAACCCATCCACAAGTGATATCTAGCATATCAGTCCAGCCCTAAGGATCCCCCGCCAAGCTAATGTTTGAAGAACCTAAAAACAATGCTAATGAGCGATTCATTTTGGCACCACGTGGAGACTCCATTTTTTTTTGTCATACGGCTCATTCGGTTTGTTGCCACCCTTGAAATGCATAAGGATAACAATGATCCCTTGTTTCCCAGATGACTTCTCCATTGGTTGGATAAGTTCATGACGCCGAGTCTTCTTCGCTAATTTCAAAATAATGGCTGAAGCCTTTCTTTTTCTATTCCAGAGATATTTTCCTTTCGAATGAATGCTAAAGTGCTTCTAATCGTACCCTTTCAAAGAGGATTAAGTTAAAAGTTCAAGACGCCGATCAGCGACTTTTATATCTTAACTTATTCGTTCTTCTTCTTTTGTGTTGGAAGTTTCTCGTAACTTTTGAGTTTTTTGATTTTAATCAAGTGCACGGAACCATTCTATTTGATTTAGACGTTTTTTACGGAAAACTTTAAATAGCGTTCTAATGGAAACTTGTTTGAGTCGAAGTTTTGTATCAAGTACATTAAATTGAATTCTCCTTTTACACGGTTTATTAGACTTTCAAAAGATTTTAAACTACCAGAGTAGTTAATATACCCTTAATGAAAATTCTTTTGACAACTATGATGTTTCAAATATCACTTGAGACTATGCATAAAAATCAGATAAATCTCGATAACATTTTAAATGAACAAATATTGTGCTCGGGAATTAGTAGAATCAGTAATCGTTAACTTATGAAAGTTCTTATATTTTTTATTTCGAAATATCTTATTAAGTAATTGTAATCAAATAGGAAAATAAAGATAATGTCTCTTTGTTTTTATCAATATCATTTGTTTTTTTTACATTTAACCAATTTTTACTCGAACAAATTACTCTTAAAATTCAAATTAAAAATAGAATCATTATAAAAATGATTGGTAAATAACTTTAAACTATACTTGAATTAATTAAAATATATTAATGCAGTAAAATAATCCATTTGATATCTGTTTGACAAAATAATGTTGATTAATGGAAAATTTTAAGTTTTTTGTATCCTAACATTAGGAGGAATTATCGACAAAAATAGTATATAAAGAATAGATACACACAGCAAAATAAACTAGTTTTGTTACTAAATAAAATGAGTCAGTTCACTGCACACCGCTGACTAGCTTACATGAGTCAAAACTAAATATCTTATAATCGATAATATAATGTGTTGCTTGCATTGCCAAGTTCTATTATTATTTAATTGAAAAATAAATGGAAATGTCATTGTTCTATTGTTATTGTTTAGTGTTCTATTAAAACAATTTAAAAAACGCTTCACTTACAAAATCGTCTGTTTACGGATACTTCACTTTTCCACATACTGTTGATTTTGCAGTGAAGAAAAACGCTTTTTTTATCTTGAAAAATATGAAATTGAAATTATTATCGAACAAATATGAAATTATTATCGAACAATTTCACACGAGCCCAAATCCAATATCGTCCGATCGATAATACATAATCTGTTACTTGCATTGTCATTGTTCTATTAAAACGATTTTTTTTTAAACAAATGTTTCCCTTACAAAATCGTCTGTTTGCGGATACTTCACTTTTCCACTTACTGTTCATTTTGCAGTGAAGAAAAATTCTTTTTTTATCTTGAAAAATATGAAATTATTATCGAACATTTCACACGAGCCCAAATCCAATATCGTCCCAATCGAAAACACAATCTGTTGCTTGCGTTGCCATTCTCTCCCAACAAATCGCGAAGGGAAATTATGCCAGTCGTTGATTTCCGCTGGGACCTGATCCCTGATACCAATATCTTGTTCTTCTTACTTCTTTCGACGAAGTTAACGGTAAACACGAAGTTTGGCTGAGAACTAACACCGTTAAAAGACTCCTCATGGGGCTCCTAAAATAAATACTGAAAGATATACAGAAAGTTTTTTACGTTTATTTTCTCATGATCGGCATCTCACATAATCGTTTCTTGCATGTAAATAGTTTATTGGACGGCTATAAAGCTTAAATTTAATATCGGAGAACTTTAAACTCTTTTAGTTTGGTGATTTCAGTTTTATTTATACTCTTTAGGGGTTTTTGATGGATCAATGTAGTTGAACTCAGGATAATTGCTTCTTATCAAAAAATGAATGTTATGCAGAGTAACTTAAAATTTTTTTTTAGATCTCATGTATGGAGAAGAATTAAAAAAAGAAAGTAGTAATGATAACATACAAAATTTAATGTTTTTTTTTACATTTACATTCCCCCCCAAATTCATAAAAAATAACTAATATAATAAATTGTGAAACACTTTTCACTTACATTTTTAGTTTATACACAAATATACTTAATGATTTAATTTTCTATTTTACAATGAATTTCATGTTTACAACCTTGATTTAATTAAAGAAAAAATTGTGGTTTTAAATATATTTTTTAAATCTAAGCTAATTCAAAGTTTTAAGATGAAGTTAAAAAGGTTCAGTTGAAACTACCCAACGTATTTCCTTTGAAATACTATTAAGGGTAAGAGCAAAAGAAAGCAAAGTTAACAAGTATATAAAATTGAAAGCATGTAAGTCATATTGATGATTAAATTATAATCCAAATTAAACTTGCACGAAAATACATTGTATTAATATTTATCTAACTAGATTGGTAAGAATATTGGATTTTTGCTCGTGTGAAATGTTTTATAACGATTTCATACTATTTTCAAGTTAAAAAAAGCATTTTTCTTCAATGCAAAATCAGTAAGCGGAAAAGTGAAGTTTCTGTGAACAAACGAATTTGTAAATGAATCGTTTGAAAATTGTTTTAATAGAACACGAAAACGTATGATAAACATTCGAAAGAACATCAATATCAAATTGTCAGGATGATATCGGAACTATATTAGAAGGATATAGGGTAATGTCGTGTTTCTTTTGTTGTAATTATTTAATGGAAAAATAATGAATCTGCTTATAATGGTATGGACAACAACTGTTCGTTTTACGATTCGAACTAATTAATGCATCACAAGGTTTGCAGAACTCAGTACATTGAATAAAAACTATTTACGTTATTCTTTTTCCACGCATGGGGTAAAAATACTGGAGTTTTAAATAATAATAATTTACAAAATAGTTTGCGCCCAAAATTTAAGCAGTAAATATCGAAAATAAACTTAACTTATATACATTTAAGAAAATTATCGTCTTTCATAAAAGTTTGTAATATTTTATTTAAAGTTCTAAGTAATATTTTAATTTATATAAAGCTATATATTAACCCAAAAGTAATGATAAAAAATGTTGCAACACATTAAAAATTATATTATTTTCCTGAAGTCATTAGTACTTGTCTTTGCCTGTCTACGTTTTCCATGGCGTTATTTTTGTTTTCCCGCAGAAATTGCACACATAATTTGAATAAAATGGCTAACGGTTTGTTTGATAATGGTAACAGAGAACTGACTTAACATTTTCATGGTCAGTGGTTTGATCCCAAGCCCTTTCCGATGATTTTTTGATTTCGTATTATTTCTCTATCAATTTTCTTCTCTCTTTCTCTTATAATGGAGGTAAAAACGCAGATGAAAGTTTCTTCATTTGGCGGATATTTCCCCTTTTTAACGAAAAAAAAATGTCACCGTATACTCTTCTTAATAATATTTCGCTTCCAGAAATATTTCTGTATATATTAACGAAAATATTCCTAATAATGTAGTAATTATTATTGATATTGTAAACTTGTACAATATCATTCGGAGAGCTCAGAATACAAGGGATCCAAGTCTATAAAAAGTTCTTTGTGCTATAAACGTTTAAAGTTAAAGGTTTATAACAGAACTACCTCTTAGTTTTTGTTTAATTGCTGCTGTCTAGCGGATATTATCTTAACTAGGACTTTTTTCATTATTGCGCAGAAATTCTACATAGTTAGTGCATGCATTTGTGCTGCTAACTCGAAAATAACAAAACGTGGATTTGGTTCACTTGTATTCTAACCCTCCAATTATAATTACTATTTCAATATTGTAGTTTTATAAATTTCGATAATATGATATATCTATTTTTAATATTTTTTAAATTGAAGCATCAAAAATCAGTTAAAAATGTTACTAAAGATAAGCGATACTATATAATATTTCATGAAATTTAAAAAAAGAAGTTGAAAGCAAACTACTAAATATATATGAATGTTAAAAAAGTCTCGAAAAGTATGCGAGAAGCCAAATTCAGTAACCTTATCTCCGTCAAAAATAAAAAAAGTACAAGATAAATAGTTTTTGTTTCAGAATTTCTTTAAAAAAGACTGTTTCTGGAAGTGTTTAAAATATGAAAAAAAAGCTATAGCTTAAGAAATGCTGAACTGTTGGTATATATTATGCAAATGTGTAAACACTTCCTCATTTCTTGACACACATTCTTTTTAAAGATTAAAAGTAGAATTTAGCATGATCGCAGACTAAGTTTTCTTTCTGAAAAGTGGGAATAAACAAAATTTTTTGGCGTCGTGTTTTGCTACTTGCTAGTAAATTCTTAAATTAAAACTATTGCATGTTTTATTAAATGTAAACCATTAATGTACCTCTTATTTTTGTATGCTTTAAAAAGAAAAAAAACATTATACATTTAATATTATAAAATTGAATGTATAAATTTATAATTCTTTTTTTTAACATTTTTTTAATTGGTTTTTTAAAAGAAAATAATATTTATCGGTTAAATTTTCTAAACGCTCAAAAATAAAATTATTATTAAAATTTTTCGTTTTTATTGCTACAAAGAAGATAATTTACTGCATTTGAAATCCCTCTTGCGTTATTTCTAACAATTTATATTGTTCCGAATCGTGCATAATTTTATTCTGTATGAGCTATTATTTCTGTTTGACAGTAATCAAAAATTATTCTGGCAAAACTTCAAATTAATTTTAAACTAAATATACACCAAAGGGGTTTTATTTATTAGATTGCAATTCTAATTTCAATTTTGTGTTTAGGTTTTTTTTTAAATTATAAAACAATTCTTTTTGGGGGACATTTTCATATTTCTGATAGAAATTTGTGTGGTCTTTTCAAATAAAACAGTAAAGCTGAATTGAAAATTATTTTCTACTAAATTTGAATAATAAATTTCAAATCGTAGTTTTTTTTTGTATTATTTTACTATTACTTAAGAATTTCGAATTTGAATGTATGGAAACTTCGATTCTCTAAAACAGTAATTAAAAAATAACATAGCATAACATAAAAACGCATTATTTTTGACAGCGAAAATAACAACACCAGGACAACATAAAACAATAAACATTAAACTATTTCACCACAATATTACTATATTTTAACCTTTTAATTCTTATAAAAAATATAACCATCCTATATCTTTATAAATAAATAAACAGAAAATTGAAAGAAAATCTTGCACCTCAACTTCTTTAAACCGTAATGGCCAGGAAATATAAGAAGCAGATAAAAAGATAATGAAAGAGACGAACAGTTAAAAAAAAGCCTCATCTTAGGCGGAAAATGAGATTCTTGTCTTTAATCCCGAAATATAAATGTTGGGTTTCAAAATAAACTCGTTAAAAAAGTTCACCAGGTCTTATGATGTCTTTAAACTGAAAAAAAAACGTTCACCCGTTCTTATGATGTCTTAAAACTGCCGAGTCTCTGCCAAATTCTCACTAATGAATCATTTTGTGACGTCTCATTTCTAACACGTACGAGGTTTATTCTTCGATTGGCTAAAAAGAGGTAGAGTTTTATGGAGAGATTTCACCATCAGCCATTTTGTCGGTAATGTTATTAATAATTAAGGAAGCTTGTTATTTTTTCATGGATTAGTTTTAATTAATGAAGTTTGACATAGGAGAAACTTTTTGTAATTTATGTACATAAGTTAATGTTTTTACTTTTTTAAAAATTATGAATTACTATTATTCAAATTGTAGTATAAAATTGCGTTTATTTAATCTGAATTGTAATGTATATTATCTATATATTATAAATGCTTGTTACGTTAACAATGCTTGTTATGTAAACAATGCGTGTTATGTAAGGAATGCTCGTTACTTAAACAATGTTTGTTACGTAGGGTAGGGTATGGTTGGTACATATATATTACGGCTTGTGGGCTTGATCAGAGATCCGCTTATAACCTTCGTCAAGTAAAAAAAATACAGAAAGAATTTTTACTGACACATAGAGAGAAATTACACCCAGGGCCGAAGGCGGGAATCGAACCCGCACCCGGTACAGTGCGAAGACTGTTAGTGTAGGCAGCTATCTTAACCACTAGATCACCCGGGCCCCATTTATTACTTTAAGCAATGCTTGTTACGTTACCCATGATTGTTACCTTAACAATGAGTGTTATGTAAACAATGCTCGTTACTCAAACAATTATCGTTACTTAAACAATGCTTGTTACGGTAACAATGCTTGTTATGCAAACAATGTGTGCTACGTTAACAATGCTTTTTACCTAAACGATCCTTGTTACTTAAATAATGCGTGTTACTTAAATAATGCTTGTTATTTAAATAATACTAATTAACAATACTATTTACATTAATAGAAAAACTATATTTAGATTGTATTAGAAATGAATGGTATTGAAATTGTATCTTAAAGTGTTGTTATTTATATTGCAATATATATTATTTTTGAGGTTAACATCGCGTCTTATACCAATAAAGGGATATACTCGGTACCGAGAACTACCATATTGTATTGCAATATCTATAGCAATTCTAGATTAATATAAATCTATATGTTCATGATTTTTTAACCTTTGTAGAAAAAATCAATCGTCTTATATCGTAACGTTAGACATAAATAATAACGTTTAGAAATATGCAATTATCTTTTTATAAGAATTAGTAAAAAATTTACTTAACAAAACCAGACATGTGCTGAGAATCGAATATTTATCTGAGATAAGTTATTAGAATGCAATTAAATGAATAATAATCGTAAATTCCTGAAAGACATCCAATATAATTTTTATACCAAAAAGTTTAGAAATTGACTGATAAATGCACAAATAACATATACCTTCTGTATGGTAAAACATGCACATTACATGCTTAAATCACTGGAGTATTTGTTTTATAAACACAGTTATTTGTGTAAATTCTTAATAGAGTAATTTTCACATTTCTGTATTTTTACAAAAGCAAATAGCCAATGCATAAATAAATAGTCAACTGAATAACAAATTGCCAATTGCATAAGCAAATAGGCAAATGTATAAGCAAATAAGAACTGAATGAGCCCATTAAGACGTTGCCAAAAAATGTCGCAAAAGTTTTATAAAACTAGAAAATTGTCTCCATGTTTAGTTTCAAGAAAAAACCTCTTTTGCAATTGGATGCAGCTGTGAATAAGACAATGCAATTTCTTTTGTTAAATGAAAACAAAACAAAAATGATAATCGAAAAAGTTTTTTTTTTAAAAAACAAAATGTTTCTTTCATGTATAGGAGAATCTATGCTGGCTACACATTTTCTCGTCGCTTCGCAGGTAATAACAATTGAAATGCAATGTATTCTCCTTAAGAAAATAAGTTAGCGCAACAAATATTCCCGCTAAGCCGTGGCGTTTTGCTTACAATTGACTTTTCTTATATTCGGTTATGTCAACGGCAAAGATTTCCGAAATTGCCTGTCGCAGGAAATAAAACTAGAGATTTCGTAGATATACCCATTTCGTTTTAGAAGATATCAGCTATTTGCTGATGTCATTTAGTTTGGCAAACTAGCAACTGAAATCTTTAACCATAATTTAGTTTCAAATTTGTTTGAATGATATTAAATATGTTAAATCAAAAAACAAAACAAATATTGATATTTATTTGAAGGAAAAAAATTAATGTTTAACAAATTATATTTTTTGTATCACCATAGGAATACAAGGGCGGCTAATATGCTCCAATTATTTTTAATCCTATTTCCCTCAAAATCATTTTAAATTAAAATTACAATTTTATCCAGTCAAAATGGTATAAAGTAAGCATTGCATAAAGTAATGCAACATGCTTCGTTAAATTTGGCTTAATATTCGAGTAAAAATAAGAATCAAAGTGCAATATATAGTAAAAATAAATTTCACAAAAAATAGTTTTTCTATACATCAGAAAATACAATAATTTAAACCTTCAGTTCCTAAGAAAAATAACGTTATTTTTTTTAAAAAAAAGATTGAAAACATTTTACTTTACGTCAGTTTAAACAGATGACTCAGAACAACAAAAACACATTTTTAAGATTTCCTTATAAAATTCTACAAATATTAAAAGTCAAACAAAGTTTTCCAAAGTTAAAACTAACATCGTAGCTGTTATTCAAAACATCTTTCGAAAGTTAAACAAATTAAACTCATTTAACAACAAATGTCCATGGACGTTGGTGTTCGGATTATAAATTGCAATAAAATGTTAAATAAATCAAAAGGGTTTATTTTAAACATAAACTCTTCTGATTCGAAAGTTTTAGCATGAAAATTATTATTCATAGGACATTATTGCAATTAAATCCACAAGCATCGTAACAAAATCAACTATGAGACTGTAACGAAAACACAAATGAAAACATTCTATGTCTCATGTGGATTCATTCCAAAGCAGACGCCCAACTAAGAATAAAGCTGTGTAGATTTGAAAATCTCGTAACTGGCATTTGAAGAATTTTTTTCGCATTTTTATATTTGGCAAAGATTTATGTAGCCCATTTCTAACAAATAATCGCAGAACTTTAGGCTAGCCGCACGCATTTGGTTTAATAATTTGGATTCCTGATTTGAGGACCCGAATGCAAACTTTATATCCCAAATTTTTAGCTTGGCTCACAGGTTCGTACGTTTTACATTAGGAAGAAGAAATCTGGTTTTGGTTTCGGTAACATACACGTGCGTTCGGGACATTCAGCACCAAAAACCCCGAATGAAGTCATCCGCAATGCAGCAATTGCATACATTTATGCTGGAATGTAACAAAAGAATGGATATTTTCGTTCTAAAAATGACCGAGTGTGTGTCGAGTGTACTACCTAGCTTTAACGAAAACATCACTTAACCAAAAGTCAGTGTAAATTCTTAATGAAAAAAAAACTCGAACGTCTGCGCTAGTCTCACGGAATTCTGAATCTGAAAGTTTGATTTGGAGACCGAGTCAGGATATCTTTCGTTTTGCTGCCAGCTTTAGTAACGAAATTACTTTCGAAAGTTTGAACCCAAGTCAAATGACAATCTGCTGGAATCAAATGAACTGAAATAGTTTTTATGACAAATATAAATAGTTTTAACCCTAGAAGTTTTAAATGTATTTATACTGTTTGATGTTAGTAAGTTTTCGGATATATTAAAAAAACCCCTTGTACTTCTTAAATGGATATAGACGTAACTTAGTGTCTTGGTACTGATATTGATTGAATATTGATTATAAGGTGGACAAGAGTTTAAGGCCTGCTGTGTTATCGAAAGCTGTGAACCCCTTATGACATAGTTTTAAAGCATTGCGGCTGTTTTCATAATTATATCAAAGTACCCTAGAGGACAATATTTTAATGAAATGTCGCTGCTGACTATGTAAACAAGTATAGGACTTATGTAAGAGTTAATGTTTATCAGAAAAATGTCAGTTATCAACGAAAATAAATCATTTAAGTTTTCAAATTCAAATATTCCTCAAATATGAAAATCGCCCACTTATAATTGATTGCTAAATTACACTGAATAACAACAGTATTTTGTTGAATGCATATGTTTTACTTTTTTAGTCGTTAATGGGTTGAAACCGCTTACTGAATTAATAAAAAACCACTAACATCTATTTTCCCTCACACGAACATTGAAAAGTAATACGACGATCTTTGAAGTGGGGAAGTACCGTCAGAGACATCACGAGTTGGCGCAGGATAATTAAATAAGTCTTTTAGAAAAGAATTTACTTTACCTTTATAGACTTTAATGTTCTAAATCTGAACGCGTCAATCAAAAAAAAAATCTTTCCCCGTATTCTCCAAATTGAACAATGTAAAGTGAAACAGTGGCTTTTTAAGTGGTACTTATAAGTACCGTCAATAATTATAGGGTTAATAAAAAACAGCAGGTACAATTTTATCCAACTAACGCCAATCTAAGTCGATGTAATTAGGACGAAATTCGCCGGAAGCGAGTGTGACATTCTTTTGCCAAGAGTTAAAGGTGAGGGAAAAGAGGTACGAATGTGGGCTCAATCTATTCTCATTAGAACATCCAGAGAGCAAATAGAATAATTAGATATTCGACCTGTTTGTCACTCAGCTCATGGCTGCTTTTGTTGGCGACGACAACAAGTTGTGCCACGTTGGCGAATGAGATTTTTCAACTTCAACGGATCCTAGGGGTATTTGGGGATCTTTGTGTGGGTTCAGGCAGTGATTTGAAGATGAGAGATTTTTAAAGATGGTGAGATTTGGTTTTGGTTTTTTTTTTAATAGTGATATGAAATGAAATATGTAATTAATTCGAGTTCATGTAGTAATGGATTGAGGTGTTGGTTAATTTAGTGTGAAGAAGTTGGGCCAGATCGGAATTATATTTTTCAACTTGAACCACTGCAAACCCGACTGCAATGGGGATATTCTACGTTTGGGGGATGAGATATTTCAACTTCAACGAATCCTAAGGGCATTGGGGATCTTTGTTTGGGTTGGAGCAGTGATTTGAAGATGAGGGATATTTAGGTGAGATTTGGTTTTTATCATAGTGAAATGAAATTAAATATGTAATAAATTCGCGTTGATGTAACAATATATTGAGGTGTTGGTTAATTTTGAAGAATTTGAGCTGGATTGGTAGTTTCTATTTCATCTTCAACCACTGATTGTGATGGGGATATGCTACGTTGAGGGATGATATTTTTCAACTTCAATGGATTCTAAGGGTATTTGGAGATCTTTGTGTGGGTTCAGGCAGGGATTTAAAGTTGAGGTATATTTAAAGGTGGTGAGATTTGGTTTTGGGGGGTTTCGATAGTGAAATGAAATTAAGTTTGTAATAAATTCGAGCTGATGTAGCTATAGATTGAGATGTTGGTTAATTTTATGTGAAGAAGTTGAGATGGATTGAAATGTGATATTTAAACTTCAACCACTGTAAACCCGATTGTGATGGGATAAGCCACGTTGGGATATGAGATTTTTCAACTTTAACGGATCCTAAGGGCATTTGATATCTTTGAAGAGGTATACAAGCAGTGATTTAAAGATGAGGTATATTAAAGATGGGGAGATTTGGTTTCGGTTTTTTTTATAGTGCAATTAAATTAAATATGTAATAAATTCGCGTTGATGTAACTAGAGAATGAAGTGTTGGTTAATTTAATATGAAGAAGTTGAGATGGATTGAAATTTGATATTTCAACTTCAATCACTATAAACTTCCCGATTGTGATATTGGATAATTGTGTAAACCCAATTGGGATATGCCACATTGGGGGATAAGATTTTTCAACTTCAACTGATCCTAAGGGCATTGGGGATCTTTGTGTGGGTTAAGCTAGTGATTTAAAGATGAGACATATTTAAAGATGGTGAGATTTTTTTTACGGATTAGAATTGAAATTTCAACTTCAACCACTATAAACCCGATTGTAATGGGGAACTTTAACCTTTTGTAGTTTGTAATATTTAAAAAATAAACTAGGGGTGTGTAACACTACACGACCTTCATAATTACCATTCAAAAAATAAATACATTTCAATGTAATAATATACCATTTAAAGTAATCTCAATACCTCTAAAACCTTAGAAGTTCTATTTTCAGCTACCATTTGCGCATGCGGGATTTTTTAGCAACCTTAATAATGCGTCCCACGGGTACTGGAACCTCGTGTACCAAATCTGTAGCTATTTTCGTCTTTCAAAAATACACAATATCCTTAAAAAAAATCCCTGACAGCTACCCTTTGGGCACACGCGATTTTCTTGAAAACATTATTATGATGTTTTACAGCCACTAGGAAGTCGTGTACCAAATTTGAAGTCAGTAGCTCTTGTAGTTCGAGCGGTAGAGGGGTTTTATAGACCAACAGACAGACGGAACAATGTTAATCCTTTTTTTAAAATCAACCCCTCCCCCCTCCAGAATACGTGTAAAAAACACAAAATTTTTGTTTCGGATATTCGACTCCATAGCAATACTTTCATTGCCTTATATTTGATTTTAGGTAATTGAAAGTAATAAGGTTTGGTTTCCGATGTTTTGAAATTTAATAAAAAACTAAATATGGAATAACTTGATGGGCATTGTATACTGTATATTGGATATCATACATTGTATATTGGATTTAGATTAAGTTTCTATATAGTATTATGTGACTAAAATGTGACATTTTAGATTTCAAGTATATATTCCTTTTGAAAGTTATATGTGCTGAAATATTGTGTAGTTATGTGTTTTTTAATAAGTGTAGCTTTTTTTAAAGAGGATAAAACATTTGTACATGACATGTTATATTTTAAATTTTATATTAAGTAAAATTAGCATATTATACCCTGACACAGAATTAATATATATAGTATAAAAATATTTATTTTTTAATGAAATAAGTGTCAGCAAGAGGTTTATGTTAAAAAAAATTTCAAAAATAGCTTAATCCATTTTTCTTGATGTACTCATTGAAAAATATTTTGAATAAAATTTTAAAATGATTTTACAAATGTTAAGAAGATGCCAAATAGGAAAAAAATATAATGCTGCACACTTTATTTTGTTTAGTAAGTATACTTTGAAAACGTATTTCGCAAGAATAGGAAATTAAAACTAAACAAAAAAACCTTGTTACCAAAGAGTTCCTAAAATTTTAAATATTTATTTAAATTGCAGTGTAGTATTGAAAAGAACATCTACAATAACTTTGTTAAAGTTTCAATAAAAAAAGAAACAATCTCACAGGGAACATTTGTTAAATTTTACAATTACAAAAAATGAAACAATCTACACATGGAACATTTGTTAAATTTTAATTACAAAAAAAGATCTCTACACATTGAAGTTTTGTTAATTTACAATTATAAAAAGAAAAAAAATCTACACATTGATAATTTTGTGAAAGTTTATATTTACCAAAAAAGACAAACCCTACACATTGAACATTTTGTTAAAGTTTACAATTACGGAAAAAAGAAACAATCTACCATTGAAATTTTTAAGTTACAATTCAAAAAAGAACAATCACCATTAACATTTTTAAGTTACAATTACAAAAAAGAACCATTACACATTAAACATTTTGTTAAAGTTTACAATTTAGATTAGACTTTCCCAAATTATTTCGTTAACTTCTTATAATTAATTTTAAAAATAAAAATTTAAAGTCCTATGTACTTTTAGTGAACTTTCAAAATAACATAAGAGATTGAAACGACATTTCCGTGTTGCGTAGATCTGCATAAAAACGCTAAATCTTCAATAAGTATACTTAGAAAACGTATTTCGCAAAATTTTGAAATTATAACTAAACTAAGAACTTTATTACTAAACTTTTCAGTAAATTATTTTAATTTCCAAGTGGAAACGAACATTTTGTTTAAATTAAAATTTACAATTTGAAATTAGAATTTCCCAAATTATTTCGTTACAAGTTTTCATAATTAAAATAAAAAATAATTCTATGTACTTTTAGTGAACATACAAAACAAGATACGAGATTGAAACGACATTTCCGTGTTGCGTAGAGATGCATAAAAACGCTAAATCTCGTTTAAGTGCTTCCAGAACGTAAGCAAGTCTCGCCCAGGTGCCTTAAAAGGATTTTTGTTTGTCGAAACATCTAAAAAAGTTTGATGCTTTTTCGCAGCGAGTCACGGAAAAGAGTTATTTCTACCGTGAACAAGAAGTAGCAACGCGAAGGCGAAATAAAAGCCACTGGGTTAGAAGTTACTATTCTTCATCGATTCATGGTATGAAGAAGGAGGGCAGCTAAGAAACTTTTTAGTTTGTTTAGTTTGAGTTTATTTAATTCTTCTGGAAAATGGAAGTATTCTAGATATCCAGTAAACGAACAGTTTAATTAATTATAATTAAATTTACAATTAAATGAATATCCTCAAGTTAGTTGTCTTTTAACAATATTAATTTAACAATTAATTTTCAAGTTCAATGAATGAAATGTTTTCAGCTGAAATAAACAATTCATTAAACGAATTGTATTCTAAGATGTTAAAAAATTATTTTAATATTCCAACGTAAGCAAGTCTCGCAGTGCCTTAAAGGATTTTGTTGTCGAAACATCTAAAAAAGTTTGATGTTTCGCAGGAGTACGGAAAGAGTTATTTACACGTGAAAGAATAGCAACGCGAAGGCGAAATAAAAGTCACTGGGTTAGAAGTTACTATTCTTCATCGATTCATGGTATGAAGAAGGAGGGCAGCTAAGAAACTTTTTAGTTTGTTTAGTTTGAGTTTTATTTAATTCTTCTGGAAAATGGAAGTATCAAATAATGGATGAAGTCTCACTAAAACGAGGCATGTTTTTAACTTTAATTATAATTTATAATATTTTTGATTTTTCCAACTATGTAATGAAATGCAACAATGTGTAAAATGTTGTTTGTTAACCAACTATGTGATTTGCAACAATGTATTGCTCAATCTCTGAGGGATAGAAATGTAAACTTGTTTTCACTGCATGAGATTTAAACCAAATTTTTTAAACGAAAATTTAATTTCTAATTTTAAAAAAAATATATTTCCGTTGTAGATAGTTATAAATGGCTTTTCCATGCTTTAAACTTTAAAATTTTATAAATTTTTAAAAAAGTATGTAGGTTGCTCGAAAACCTGTCAGACAGTTGACGGGTTTATACATCTGTATCCCTCAGAGGGTTTAAGGGATCGTGTAAAAGAAATTGAATTCATTTACACAATCATCATCGATCACCATTCATTTCATCGAAGTTGTATATATTTAGATAAGGTTTTTAATAATAGTACTTTAAATTATGCGTTAAAGATTTCATAAAAGCGTTAAATGTATTAAAGAATTAAAGGGTGTCATTTACTGAACATTATTAAATATTAAACATTAGAAGAACACAACCCATCGTAGTGAAATTTTTATCGCTAAGTAGTTATGGTAAGTACTATATGGTTATTAATGTATTATTACAGTACTGTAATAATAACTACCATATAGTGCAATAGAAAAAACCCCTAAAAATAACGCTAAAATGTTTTTATTTTTAATAAACTCCATAATTGAACCGCTTTTCAACTTAACAGTTTTGACCTAATAATTTTTTTGTATAAGACGTTAAAAAAACTAAGTTTACCTTTTCCAAAAATTATGGTGCCAGTTTCTAAATAAAATTATGAGAGATACATTGATTTTACGTTTTTCCAAAAATAGATAGAAAAAAAAATCTAGTGCAAAATAAAAAAACCCTGGTAAACATGTAAATATATGACATTATGTATAAATTATTCTACATTAGAGGGCTTTCAAGGACTTTTCGTTAAAAATCAGAGTTAAGAAATCTGATTCATTTTATTGAAAAGAATGTTTGATGTTCCTTCTTAAAACAAAGAACATAGGCCAATTTTCTACTAAGAAACGGTAATAAAGAGACGCATACATTTGAAGTGAAATTTTGTTGTTAAAGAAACACCTCAAAAAGCACAGTTTTTTTTAAAATCAGGGCGAAAGCATGCATTTTTAAAGTGAAAGCTTGTTAACTCAAAGCAATAATAGCTTTCTGTTGTATGCTCCCGACAGGAAACCATCAGACTAAAAAAAAACAACTTTCCATGAATAATAAAAACCTTTCGAAACTTAATTCTTTTGGAAAATGGAAGTCTCTGAATATTAAATAATGGATGAAGTCCCACTAAAACGAGGCATGTTCTTAACTTTAATTATAATTTATAACATTTTTAGATTTTCCCAAAGTGTTTTTATAAATAAATTGAATATTTTCTGCGAGCATTTTCATAACGTGGGTAATCAAATAATCTATTTTCTTATAATATTATGCGCTTTCATCTTGTTGAAAGACGCGCACACTTTATTGCATATTCTTTAAGCGCTAAGAACAATAACCAAATTTTTATTTTGTAATAGTGTTTAATCGGAAAGTTATGAACGTTAGTGAATTCTTGAAAAATTGCCCAATAATCGTTTTGGGAGACTTTTAAATCCACTCTTCAAATTGCATATATTAAGGGGACGCGGTACCCAAAAAACTAAATCCAGTATTTTTATAGCTAGCATTTTGGATTTGGAAACAAAATTCTTAGAAATGGTTCAACCGAATACCAAAAATATGGTTTAGCGTTTCACAACACAGCCGTTGCAGCTACTAGGAACCATATTTTTGGTGAAACAAATTGCCTAATTTAAAACAGTGTATTTTTACAAATACGTAATTAATAAATAAATATTGAAACATAAGTTTTTTTTAAAAATTAAAAACTTAAAAAATTTAACGTTTTTTTTTTACAAAATGCTACTCCTCCTACAATTTAAAGAAATTTTTAATGGATTTTTTTGCAAAATGTTCCCACAACATTTCTTAATAAAAGTTGGTATGGATATTGAGCTAACAGTTAAACAAGAACAGTTATGTAGCTTTATGTATAAAAATTGCCAAAAATAAGATTTTTTTTTTGTGAATTTTCAACTTCATAATTTTTAAAAAAAAATATGAATCCCATACCAACTTTTGTTAATGGTATATGTCTCAATACAGGAAAAAAATTCTGGAGCTCTACATTAATTTACCTAAAAGCATTAGGGTTTTAACCATTCACAAGCCGAAAAAATTAAAAATTAAAAAAATCAACATAAAATTTCAAAAACTATTTTACCAAACCACTATATCATTTTCAATAAACCTCTACCATTATAAAGGATTCCTTCTTTTTTTGCAATATCCTTAGCTCACAGCAGTCGAGGGTGTTTAATTATTTTCTGGGCAGCTCTAAATTTTGGGTACCGCATCCCGTTAAAAAATGATATGAAAAATTAAAAAAAAAACAGTTTCATTTTAAAAATTTGAATACTGATAGAAACAGGCATAAATTTGCTATTGTATGCGTTGAAGTATTATTTCACATGTATATTTTTTAATGGCTTCTTTAGAGTTTGACACAATAGAAGTATCGAAAGTAGGAAAGTGCTTTCGGTATCGTTAGTTGGGGGGAAGGAAGAGTGGTGATGTTTGGCGAAGGTTCACATGTCCTTTCGCTTCTTCTGTCCCTCCGTATATGCCCAGCTTCAGTGGATGAGTACCTTAAATAGCGATCGGAAACTTTTTACAAAATAGTTTCTAAAACCTACGGATTTTTTTACAATTAAATTTTTTCTTAGCTTAGCTTTACAGACAAAACTTCCGATAAATTATGTTAGTCGAAACGTGATAAAATACACATTCTTCAAAACATCGAGCAATTCTAAAACATAATTGATGTTTATTGTGTAACACAATCAATTTATCTCAAAAATCTTGTAGATAAACCTTTACCAATTTCTCCTAATACACCTCTGAAATTCCTTCAACGTCAATAAATATCGCAATAACACTCATCCGAACGAGGCGATCTCTCGAACTCAATCAACAGTTTCCCGTGCATAAGACCTTCCACCCACTTTATTTATCGGTACCCTGTTGTCTGTAGATCGTTAACAGAATCAACGCAAACCCAGGTGCTTATGATACTCATCCAAGTAGAGACTAAATTTAAACAAATCACATTAGTCCAAATATATTAAATACACACTCTACAAATAACAAAAAAATTCTAAAATATAATTGCTGTTTATTGTGTAACACAGTCCATTCATTAAGTCGCAAAAGTCTCGTAAAAGAATTTTTACATGAAGTTTGGCTACACTAATATCTCAAGTATGATCTAGCGCACCCAATAGTTATATCAGATAAAAGTGTTTTAGCATTAAAACTAGCTTGTTTGCAATGTACAATGAGATTTTTCTCTTAAACCTGGGTTATGTATAGAGACATGGCTAGTTTTTTCCCCTCCTCATTTTGATTGGTGCTTCATTGGAACGTGAACAAAGGGCACCAATCAAGGTGGGAAATAAGAAAGTACCGTGGATCAAGTACCTCTGTGTATGCTTATCTAGCTTAAATCGTCAGGTATCCACTATCAACTACACCCCATTAAAAAGAGGAATCAAAGTATTTATGCAAAAATATGAAGTATATTTATACTCATCCACTTAGAGACTAAATTTTGACAAATGATATTTATCGAAAAAAGTGATAAATACACATTCTCAAATGCATTAAAAAACAATTATAAAACATAATTGATGTTTTTTGCATAACGCAATCAATTGATCTCAAAACTTTTGTAGAAAAACCTTTACATAAATTTCGACTACACTTCTACATTCCTTCAACATCAATAAATATCGCAATAACACTCATCCGAACGAGGCGATCTCTCGAACTCAATCAACAGTTTCCCGTGCATAAAACCTTCCACCCACTTTATTTATCCGCACCCTGTTGTCAATAGATCGTTACCAGAATCGACGCGAACCCCAATCAGCATAAAAACGCAACAAATCGCGTTTCCGAGTTAAGCTCGGAGGGCTTAAAAAGTTCGCCAAAACTCGAAGGGAAGAGGGGGAAATAACTATGAGGTGGTTTGGAACAGTTACTTAAAATGAAAAACAAAATGTCTGCTGATAACGTTTAGAAAATAATAGCAATTTGGAATGGCATTTAGATAAAATGTTTTTATTGTAAATTTAGTGTTTGACATTTTTTTCCCTTTCGTACTGAATGTTGAACCTACGTTTTTACTGCATATGGATGCTGTTTCTGAAATGATGTATAATTAAGCTGTATAACTCATATAAATAGTTATAATATTCAGCATAAGTTTTTTGTAAATAAGTTTAGAAATGATTTTT
Organism: Oedothorax gibbosus; assembly: GCA_019343175.1. Lineage (NCBI taxonomy): Eukaryota > Metazoa > Arthropoda > Arachnida > Araneae > Linyphiidae > Oedothorax > Oedothorax gibbosus. The sequence continues at coordinate 29,092,396 of CM033273.1, forward strand.
CCTGTAAGCGATTTAAGTAATTGATGATTAAGTAGAATTGATGGTTGGTAAGTTTATGGTTTTTGGTGTTACTTTCTAGTCTTTTTCAACTAAACAATTAATTAATTTTCATTTTACGTTCAAAATCAAAGGCAAAAGACTGTCGATTTTAATTTGTGAAACTTTTTTCAATTTAGACATTTGTCATCAACTAAAAGTTGTTCTCACTATTTCTTTACCAATTTTAAACCAATAGAATTCTTACACTTTTTTTATTGGATAAATAAGTACTTTTATCATCTGTTGATTTCTCAGAAACCTTTTAGAAATGATTTTGATACTTTTCCATTTAGCGGGCGCAAATCTCACCAAAAGGAATTTTCTTGCAAATAAATACACAGTTAAAGGCTACCAAAAAAATTATTCTTTTTGGTTGTACGTTTTTGGCGACTATCGCAAAAATGTACAACCAAATTGACTTGCTATGTGACTATCGACTTGCATCTGTGAATGTTTGTATGTTGTATTTTTGTATGTATGTTTACCCACCACGTCCAAAACAGGTTAAATTAGAGTGACTAGATATCGGCTATATTATCTTACACAGAGTAGTAACAGTCTTGGCGAAATAGCTACCCGCGTTCACAAGAAGCTTATCCCGGTGGATTGATATTTGTCGAGAGGATACTAAATTACTAAACGTAAACTAAACTACTAAATACTGAAAATACTAAATTACTTAAAGTACTGGGGTAAAAGGAAGCTTTTGCTCTTTCGCTAAAGCTACGACAATGTCATGTGACTCTTACTATAAGTACTACTTAGAACAAAATGATATTGAGGTACTCTACTTTAAACCAAACAGTAACAACAACAACAAGAAAACAGTTTCTATAATAACGAAATCTAAAACAAAGAAAAAAATAACGCAATCATTCCTTAACAATTTCCTTAAAAAACCCTTCTAAGAAATATATTTTCCAAAACGCGTCCTACAGGGGGAAGGAATAAAGCGGAGAGTAAGAAACAAAAAACAGAGATTGGCACACGTCCAAGTGGAGCGCCGTGATGATGATAAGTCGACAGCGAACCGGAATGCTATTTATAGATTGCCTGATCCATCAAATGATCCCGCGCCTCCCACAGCCAGAAGAGTATACGAGTCTGAAATATAGATATTTATGTGTTTAGAGAAAGGCTTACGTGTAGTTTGGGTTTCATAAATACATAAGGTAGATGGGTTCTGTGTGTGCGGATGGAATAAAACGCGTTAACCCTTGGTTTGGGTGATAGATGCGGCGGTGTCCACTCGGTGGGTTGGTGGAAGTGTAACTGGGGTACTAACGGGGAATGAGACCAAATGACCGCGGGTCTACAAATCAAAGTGTCTCTGTGTTAATATAATAGAAACAAGAAGTTCTTAAAAGAACTAAAATAGCATACTTTCCTGTTACTTAAATACTTACTGAAATTCTAATCGGGAAACAACTAGGTTCTTAACAGTAAATATCATCAACAACCGTTTCTACACTATATTTATACACATTAGAAAAAAAATCGCTAAACACAGCATCCAGCTATAACACAAACTTCTAAAAGCCAAAATTAACTATTTTCCTTAATATTCTTTCGCAAATTAAATTAATATTATTTATCGTTTGCTCGATTTATTTGTAGTTCGAAGAATAATTAAATATTATTAATAACAAAAGTAATGAAACTACTCCAAACTGCATTAAAAAATACGAAATGTAAATTAAAGCTAAGTATAATTGTATGCAAAAAATATGCCTTGCCGCTTTCTTGGTAAACAATAAATGAACAATCAAAGAATCACATTGTGCTACATTTTATGACGTCATTCCAAACTGATTTATGAAAAAATTATTTTGCTTCAAATATTTTTAAATAAATAAAGTTTCTCATGCCATTGTTGATTTGGCAACAATGATTTAAATGACTCAAAATTGAATTCCAATGCTAATTCAATGGGAAATTCGACGACAGATAGTAAATTTATGTCCATCCGGACGTACAGACAAGCGGACAAAAGTATGAAACTTGTGTCTCTGAGGTCATAGCTTTCTAACAAAAAAAGATTTTTTAAGATCAGATGTATATAACCGATTTTGAAAGGGGGGTACGGACAGACAAACGGACAGACAGACGGACAGACGGACAGACAGACGGACAGACAGGCAGACGGACAGGACACGACCGATGCATACGAACGAACGAACGAAAATGTCATATCTACATTTTTCATTTTTTTTAACCTTTCGTTAAAAAGAAAAGTAGCTAAAAAATATTTCTAAGCCATTTTTTCGCATGAATGTGAATATTTTTACGAACGGCTTTCGTTACATAATAGATGTATCTGACTAATTTTGACGACTTTTTGAAATTGGTTGAATATTTTGTTTAAAATTATTTTAAAATTAAAAAATATATATATATTGAACCAATTTCAAAAAGTGGGATTGTAGAAATCTGAAAGTCAGCTACATTTATCACACAAAGAAAGCCGCTTGTAAATATATTCAATACAACCGGAGAAATGTGGCTTAGAAAATCATTTCTCTCTATTGGTTTAACACGGAAGCAATTTGGTTTGGAAAAGCGCGGTAATTCGATCTCATTCGCTCATAAAATCGGGATAGCCTCGTTGCTAGAGTATTGGACTGACATCCTGTATGTTGAGAGTTCGAGCCCTGCCGGCCGAAGACCCCCGTGTACGCTAATGGTGACTGGTGCACGTTAAAGGAGACCCAAGTCTAGTCAAGGGCAAATATCTCATATAAATCCATAATGGAGTTTCTTACGAAGAAAAACAAAACTGTCGGCAGATATTCAGTCATCTTGCATTGCTACTCCATCATTCCATAATTTTTCTAAAAACTAGATTCAATCAATTAATAAGGTTTTCTTACAAATTTATCCTCATTCATAACAGTGTTTCATAGGCATTTTAACTAGAACTTTTAACTATATAAACCTGTATTTCTATTTGTTTGATACTCGATACATGCTATTTTAATTGCACAAAATTATTATTTATTACTTTTTAAATTCTTATTTCAATTATATTCTTATTTCAAAATATATTTTTCTCCAAAATCCGACAACTATCAGTTAAGTTTTTATCAAACCGGTCCACTGATGTCCCGTGACTGATTCACTGTGCTTGGTGTTTTACGCTTGCGGAAAGGTGAAGCTACGCTTGCATAATGCAGCAGGCATTGTTTACGATGCGGTTATACAAAGTGTTTTATCATGGGAAAACGATATGAGATATAGTTTCCACGGTATAATTTTTACATTTAAAAATGAGTAGGACACGCATGGGTGTTTCGATTTTTTTATAATAATAAACACTGAATACACACCGAGTGAAAAATTTGTTGGGAACGCTAACGTGGCGTGATGGGTTAAGGTGTTATCCACCGTATATATTCCAGGGTTCTGTCCTCTTCGTAACTACCCTATGGACAGATTGTGCTGAGCAAAAAACTAGGGGTGCATTACACTACACGACTACCACACATTTACCCCTCAATGAGTGAATAGATTTAAAAGTAACTATATACCCTATAAGTTATTTCAGTAACTTCGAAACCTAAACAGTTCTATGGAGCTACCATTTGGGCATGCGCGATTTTCTCAAAAAAATTATTCTGACTTTTGACAGCTACTAGGAACTCTTGTAGCAAATTTGTCCCGTGTAGGTGGACCAACGTTCAGAAACCATTGTTTTAGAATCAGCACCCTCCAAAACGTGTAGGAGAAACACAAAATCTCCATTAGAAACTCGTGTACCAAATTTGAAGTCAGTAGCTCTTTTAGTCTGTCTGGTTTCAAACAGTCCGTGGGTACACGGTAGTTATTCTTTCCTCCTTCTTGATTTGCGCGTACAATGTACATGTCAAGTGAACAGAGGCAATCAAAGAGAAAAAAAAATGTACAGTCCCTGGACAAATTATTAGACGCACTGCAAGATTTCATGTAAAATATTAATTACCGGGTGATATTGTACCGTTTTATTATTTTAAATTGATTTGTTTTTTATTTTTATATTATCCAATCAATTACCGATTTATTTGACATAAATAAAACAGCATTAATTTAGAAAAGCATAAGTTTATTAAGTTTTAAAGAAAAGTGAAATTAATGTTAGTAAAAGTCAATATTTAGTTGAGTCACCTTTAGCCGCTATCAAAGCTTTAATTCTGCGCGGCATGCTATCAATGCAAGACTGTACTGTCTCCTGCATTTGAGGATGATGATTCCACACATAAATAATCTTATAATAGATAATTAATATAAATTAATTTAATCATAATTAATCATAATTATCTTAAAATAAATAAAAAATATGTAGTCTACAACAATTCTTTTAAATAAAAATCAATAATATTGTAGTGTAAATATACCATTATTGCATAAAAACTCTTAAGAAACATAAAATTACGAAAAAAAAGTGCGTCTAATAATTTGTCCAGGGACTGTAAGTACCGTAAACCAAGTCCCTGATTGTTAAGTTAACACGTCAGGTGTCTTCGATAAACTGAACGCCATCAAAGAGGAATCGAAGATGGAGGCGAATTTTTTTTAAAGATTAAACTAACAAACTTCAACAAAACCCTAAAACTTGTCCTGGGACCTTAATTTGATTTATTAAAAATAAACAAATTTAATTTATTATGGGAGTTTCTTTTTATTAATCATGACTTTAATTGAACTACTTGATGATTATTTCATGCGTTAAAAGTTGCTAATAATTAAATTTGACTACGTAATTTGTTCAATAAACAATTTCAATAACCATAATTTCAATAAACTATACCCTTTCAATTTAATATAAGCGTAATTTTAATAAAAATTCTTAACAAACTTGGATGCAATTGAATTTGTGGACTCCACTAACTTATTTTAAGAACATAAATTTATTATACCATTTAGAAGTTGGACATATATTTTGGTTTTATAATACGTGCCTTTGCTGAATATATGTGACATAATGAGTTTTAAAAAAGTGTTTTATGTGACTTGCTAATTAAGAGTTAAGACCCCCAAACATTTTCAAAAACGACATTTCAATGTTTTTAAAGTTTCTAAAAATATGAAATTTTAGCTTTACAACGATATATTACAATAACAATTTCAATTATTGGAAGTATTTTTAATATTTTTTTTAAACAAACGTTGTTTAGCGAAAATCCAGGCATGTTTTATAGGTAAGAAATTACCATTGTTTACTTTAAACGCTGATATCTCAAAACTTACTTTTTCAATGTTCATGTGTACCTTTTCTCAAAATCTACTATAAGTATCAGCCTGAAATTTTTTATACGTTTTTAAGAAGGTGTTTTCTAAAACCCGCTGGAAGGATTTGAGTATAACTATCTTACTGTTTTTCTTTTTGATGCTTTATTGATGCTTTTTAGATAAGAAAATATGTAGTTTCACTTAAAAATTTATAAGTTAAAAAACAAACGAAATTTTTAAAAATGCCTCATTAAAGTATAAATAAATATTCATTTAACAGCTAGTAAAAATTTCATTGAAAAGTATCGAATAGATTCTGAGAAAGAGGTACATAAAAAAAGGTCATTTTAACGTGGGCTTCAATGGAGGGCTCCGGTCCCCCTTCATTAAATCAAAGGTGCAATATAAATGAGTTAAAAACCTACAATGAAAACTTTTTTTTTACTCAAAATATCTTTGCATTAAATAGTGTTTCAATTATAGTAATTGTTTTTTATTTATTTCTGTACAGTGGTTTTAGGCTCTGATACTGGGAAGTATGGTTATCCGTTTAAGATTATCATTTGTAATGCACACAAATTTACTTCAGCTAATACTTCAATTTTATCAGCTAATTTATCGTAAATAGCTAAACTTAAATTAAGTAAAATTTAATTCGATTTTACTCCCATTAAATTAAGTAAAATTTAATTTACGAAACCTAGAATAAAGTAAGTTAAAAAAAACATTTGTGATGTTTGTTTCGAGAAGTTTGAATAAAATAATGAACGTACTGAAACTATTATAAAAATATGCCTTTTATTTTACAAAAATAATCATTAGATATGTAATTATTTTTTATAATTTAAAGCAATTTTGATTAACTATCATAAATTGACTATTCTCGGCAAATATAGCAATGAAACACAACCATTGGAACTCTTTTCGGTATTCCAAATTTTCGGATTCCAAATTTTTTAGAAGAATATTCTGTACATAGATATACTTAAGTTTAAAGCCTATTTCAGCTGTCAATCTAAAATACATATTTTAATTTGTTTTGAATAAAGTAAGTTATTAAAAAAATGCATTTTTGACATTTGTTTCTAAAAGTTAACAATAGAGTACAAAGTACTGATAAAAACATGCTTTTAATTATTTTATGATAATTACAGTTAGATTACTGATAAACTTTTTATTCGCATAACAACATAACCACTAAATAAACCAATAAACATTAAAAGGTAATTCATATATATCCTAGGGAAAAAGTTTCAATACCTTTCAAACCTAAAAAGTTCTCCAAATCTATAGAAAATACAAAATACCCATTTCGAATTTTCGATCCCATCGCAATAATTTCTTTACCTTATTTTTCATATTTTGCAATTAAAATTATTATGCTATTAATTTTATCATAAATATCTTTATATTACTGATAGTTATATAAATATCATACAATAACCTTTCCTGCAACAGAAGTAAAAGGAACTCTTACAACATTTCTTGACATTCCCAACGTATTGTAAGAAAATATTCTGTAGATAGAGATACCTTCTTTTAAGCCAATCCTTAAACCTTTTAGAGGTGGAAGTTACAATATTTTTATTTCCTTTCTATGTCTCGTTGTATAAGGAATAAATAATAGAATTCGAGCGAAACGCGAACAGGAACTTTGGCTGCTCTGAGATTTCCCGTTTTATGTTTTCGGCAAAGATTTCCTATCGAAGCGAAAAGCTATTAAAGGATTTGATTATTTAGATGAAATTCTCGATCTATTTCTGAAATAAGTTTGTTTAGGTAAAAGAAAATAAGATGTAATAGATTGAATTTAAGTATCGTAAACTTAAATGTTGTTAGATTTTATTACTGAATTGTATTAAAAAAAATTGAAGTATTTTTAAAGTTTTTTTTCTAAGAGATGGTCGAAAAAAAAAGAGTTTATGAAATGGTGACATTTATATTAGTTTTTGTAACCTTTTACTTATTTTAAAAGTAATATTAGTATGCTGTTTTAGGATTACCTTAGCCAATTAGATTTATATGTACAAATCGAGTAGTTTGAATCTTCTTCAAATTTCAAGTTTTGAAATAAATGATATACTTCAATTAATGTAATTAAATTTCAATATTTTTATATTACAATTCAACAGTTATTTGGAAAAGTTTTGCTGATTACAAATTTTATATTTTATGCTAAATTTTTTAACAATTTATATTTTAGGAGCATTAAAATTAACAGAAAATGGTTGAAATACAGTGCGAAAAGACATGATTTTGTGTAATTATTTTATTTTCATGTGACATCAATTTTTTTAAAAATATATTAAAAATATATATTATAACAGTACAATAAGTAAAACAGATAATATAAACGGAGATGTAAAAGAAACAAAGTTTATGTTGCAAAATTTATCTATGGTAGAAATGCCTCATTATTTAATCGGCCTTAATTGAAATTTTTCACCAAATAAAACTGGTTTAATTTGGTATTATATTATTGCTTATTTAGTTATCTTATAGCTGTATATTCTGTTATTTAACTTTTATTTTAATGTTACACTCATTACATTTTGTTTTCTTTTTAGGTAAGTCTTTTGTGCATTTCTTGGGACTTCTCAAACGTAAGAATATTTTTTTAATTTATTTTGATTTTGCATTGCTAATATAATTTCATTATTATACTTTCAATACAAAAAAGTTAGTTTTATTTATAGTTGCAATACATAATCTTTAAGTTCGTGCAAATGAACTTTGTTTTGCTTATATTATAACCAATTTTGTTCTAATGTTCATGAAATATCAGATTTTTTTAACGTAGATCAATGCCATAGATCGACGGAAAAAAAACAAATTATCTTAATTCAAATTCAATAAAAGATTTAATAAAAAACCTTAAAATTTAACTACAAAACTAAGGACCAGAACCCTACATATAAATTTTTAACCATTTATAATTATATGTTAAAAAATTCTACGGCCTTCATAAACATTTGCTTTTTCAAACATTTCTTCTTTTATTTAATAAATGTGCATTTTTTTTTGTAAATAAAATATCTGATTGAATGCATTTTAAAATAATATCAGTGTGATTATTTATAATAAACTATAACATTGAAAGGCTTCTTTCATAAAACACTCTAATGCGTCCATTCGAAACACAGCTAATTAAATAACGTATATGTCATTTATTTTAAAATCTATTTTTATAAAAATAATGCGAATGAGTTTAAACTTAAATAAAATCTCTTCTCTTATGCCCTTTCCTAATTGAATATTCATAATGTCAAAACATTTCTCCCTCGTATTTGCGTATGCAAATAATAATTAACGAATGTTTAAAACAAATAATAAACTGTTCTTTTTATGGTGACGACCCGATTCCTTATCTAATTTTACGCGTTTCTTCTAGAGAAATGTCGAGTTCACCTTAGAAGAAAAGTGGGCAATGTTCCTATGTTATAAGACTCTTTTTCAAACGGTTCTTGTATTATTCGCCGCACATACGGTGCGAGATGATTGCACTGGCAATGTTAAGTCAATTGGACTTTTCACATGGGGCGAAGTACTTGCGGTTAAATATGAAATTTTCTATCTATTATAGTGAGAATTAATGAATTTTTATTTTTGAAAAAATTTCTGCCGTACGTTGTCACTGCAGCAGCGTTTAATATTGTCACAACTTGATTGAAAACCACAGGTAAAACAGTTGTCAGTGTCCCGCTGTTATTTAAAGGCTCGTTTCACAAGCAGCTGTTTCGGTAACGTTCGCAGCACTTACGGGGCAGGATGATTGCAGTGGCAATGTTAAGTCAATTGGATCTTTCACATGCGACAGAAACGAAAATCGTACTTACGGTTTAACAGGAGGCTTTCTCAATCAAGTAGTGAGAACTCTAAGTGAATTTTCAGTTTTGAAAAAATAGCTGAAGTACATTGCCACTGCAGCAGCGTTTAATATGTTAAACTTGATGGAAAACCATAGATAAAACTATATAAGTACAGTCTCCGCTTCTGTCTCATGTGAAATATTTAATTGGGTTGTTGAAACAACCCAATGATGACGTAACTCTTTCCAGTTATCGTGCTTGCTCTTTCGCGATTTCATTGGTTGTTTTGGTTTCACTCTCAAAGTGCCAATTTGCAGATGTAGTAAGCCATTACAGATCTGACGAGTAAATTAAATTATAATAATAATAATCCCCAATTATAACTTTAAAGTATAGCGAAAAACTTTGATTTAACGTCTTAAGCACAATTTTACGAAAAATCGGTAACGGAATAGAATTACGGTAAAAAATCGAATTTTATTTAATCCGATCTGACTGTTATCGATCTGCCTAAATTATGAGAAATTTATTTCTTTTATAGTCAAACTTAAAATAATGTTGGCTTTTTCCTTTTCACGAAAAGTATAATTAAATATATAAAAAAATTATGTAGTGTATATTTCTATTATTTTAGTGTATGTTACGAGATCTGAGCAACTCAAAAGTGCACGTATTTGAAAACAAAAGCATTTTTCCAACATTCGGTCACAAACCATGACAAGTTGGGGCCCAAGGACCGGATTCTATTGAAGTGATATTGTTGCAAAATATACTTACTGCAAAGTTTCGACCTATTAAAATAAGATAAATCGTCAAATATTATAATATCAGCCAATTATTTTAGTAATTATTGCTATTAAAAAATTAAAAATATTAAATATTTAAATTAAGTTTTTTTCTAAATCACATAATATTGTGAGATCGGCAACAAAATGTACATGTTTACAGCCATTCCTAAAATAATGCGCCCAAGTACCGGTCCTTGTAAGCCTATTCAATGATCAGGGCCTGCCTCAAACCCCTTTTCTGCTGAAGTTCGGAGTTAATGGCGCGTATACATCAAAGCGGAGAAGCGCGCTGTCGGGATCCTGTTGCCTTTTTGCCGCGACTTCTAAATTCTAATTTTCTTAGCCGCTTAATGAACTTGTGTCAGGGAAAAGACTAACTGCTCGAAAGATGCCATCTTCGAGCGAAGAATGGGTCCTCTTGGGTGTGGGACGTAATTAGAAACAACATAAATTAAGACTCCGTGTTGCGAATTTTCTTCGAGGAGATACTAAAGAGAATGAATTCTTGATAAGCCGCATGATAATTACTGGAATAGTTTTTTATTTTCGGTCCAAGAGTTACTTTTCTTGTGTGTTGCCATCTGTAGAAAACAAAATATTTTACACAAGTGTCGTCTGTTGCAACAGAATGATTTGTTGTTTAACAATTCGGCTTTCTGTTTTTTAGAAATAAATATTTAAGTTAAAGTTGTTGACTGGGATAAAATTTTGCATTCATCTTAAGTGTATTTATCACAATTTATATAATTAATCCTTTTAACCTAATTACAAGTCTAAGAAACGCTTGTATTCATAAAAAGTAATGACATTTTGAATTAGTTCAGATTTATTCTTTAACAAAAATTTTGGGATTCTAAATCATAATGTTTAAATCACAGTAAAACTGAATTAAATTTAAAATCAATGAAATGATTTCACTTGTCTTGTTTTATTTTAGAGGTTTATAAATGGTAAAATATATAGAACATCCCTAAAAAAACCCCATTAAATGGAAGTCAATTCCAATATCTTTAATCTAGTTTGTAGTCAGATTTACTACCTTAAAAAGTATTGCGATACAAAACCCAACAAATGCTATTATAAAGCACGCTTGTATGAAACCTTTAATAAAATGCATTTGAATAATCCAATTTCGAATCTTTTCATATCCTTAATCTAACCTTTCAAACCTCAATTTCGATTCGTAAGCTGATCTGATTGCTTTTAACACACGCTTACCGAGGCTGTTTCATTCTATACGCCATACACCTCAGATCCAGATTGGTATATTTCTCTTTAAGTTAGCATAGAAGAAATATACCATTTTGGCCCTGAGGTACAGAATTGAAATGTCAAATTCCAATGTAAGGTAAGGTAATCGTTTCCGGCTGTCTATTTCTAGCCTCCTTCAGGACCTTTAACACAGCCAATAACGCCTCGTAATTTAGAACCCTGGTCAAGTGACGAGGTCGACACCTGAGCGGGCACCCAACGGAACTTCGAGCGACATCGTACGCTAACGCCGTCGAGACTTTGGACTCCACAGATTTAACGAGCACGTCTGTCCCTGTGTACTCGGGCCCATCCGTGATGAGGTTTTTTCTACTATTTCCAGCACGGATCCGATTTATAGGATGACTGGCAGTAAGTGGGATACGAACCCCCGCACTCCTGAGAAGGTTGAATCTGTAGGCTGATGCCAATTAAAATGTAAATAGTGGATCAACTAAACTCTGAGAGATATAGTGTCTCAAAAATTGTGTTGGCTAGTAATACTATCTTTGATAAAGATCTAATTAATAATCCATGTGATGTCGCACTATTGGATCGGTTTCAATGTTTGACGGCACTAGATCATGGCCTACTCAACTTTAATGCCTCAGAAGCTTTTTCATGACGTCATGTTATTCGTTCGGCTTGGAGTGTCAACCTTTCCAAAGAACAATCATGAAACGGATAGTGTAACATCACAAAGAGCTTCTCTCTGGCGTTATTAGTTGAGATTAGTTGAGAAAAACACTTCTTTCGAATCAGCACCCTTCACGACGTGTAGAAAATACCAAATTTCCATTCCGAATTTTTGGGGGCTGGGGAGCCCAGTCGGTTAGGCATTCGCCTAGCATGCGACAGGTCCCAGGATCGGGTCCGGGCATCGCCAAAATAACTGCCGACCTATAAACGGCCCGTGCAGTCAAAAATGTCCGACGAATAATAGAATGTAGAGGAAGTGCACGTTAAATATGCTTCAAAGTCCCAACGCTGCGTACGATGTCGCCCTTAACGGTTGCGTTGGGTGCCTACTCAGGTGTCGGCTCGTCACTTGACTGTGGTTCTAAAATACGACGCCCGTCGCCGATAGCCCTCGTGTAGCTCTAGTGCGACGATAATTCAAACTAAACTAAACTAAACCGAATTTTCGACCCCATCGCAATACTTTCATTACCTTATTTCGCATTAGGTAATTGAAAGTAAAAATGTAGTTATGCCACTGTTAAAACAAATCTTTCAATGCATCGGTGTACGGAACAAACAAAAAGCGAAATCAGTTACCGCATCCTCAAACAGGCAAAGAAGAAAAACTATAAAAAAAAACTTTTTGAAATCCATTTACTGATTGCGAGCTGACAAGCAAGATTCCGCCGGACTAGGTAAAAGATAAAGGATATTCCATGTTTGTTTTTAGTACCGTCTATATCCTGATCTAATCAATTTTGCGATTGGTCGGCATCTGACAAGTTTGCGGTTTACTCGCTTCCCCATTGGATAGAAAGCGAGAAGCATGCTGTTTCTTATAAAGTTTCAAAGGTAAACAAGGGAATTCTGATGGAGGTAAGAATGGGACGGAGGTGCTGTTGGGTGAAAATCAATGCAAAAACCAGTTTACCAAGTGAAGCCATACACGTTTCTAAGATAAGTCAAATAAACATATGAGTTGAGTCGAATTATCATCGCACTAGAGCTACACGAGGGCCATTGGCGACGGGCGTCGAAATTTAGGAGCACAGTCAAGTGACGAGCCAACACCAACACCTAGTAAACACATGACAAATTCTAAATACATTGTAAGGAGGAACTTTTTCTGTTCTTCGTCCAATTGGGTTTATTTTTGTTACTTGTTTGCTAGTTTCAAACACAAGAACCTATTAATTTACAGAAATACAGTATTGTATTGGGGATATCTTGTTTAGCCTGATCAGATTTGTTTTTATGAATAACTTTTCGATTATGAAATCATCATTAAATTTTTATAATTCATATTTTATTTCAGCTGTTTTTGTTTAAAAAAACCTATACAAATAAAATTGAGGCTATTTTCAAGTTTTTATAGCTAGAATGTTGAATAACAAACTAAACTGTACTACAAAGTGCATTACGTTTAGTCATTCTACTCTTGGTACACCCTATAGCTGTCTATAAATTTTAATTTTTTGAGTTTAAATAAACAATATCTAAATCTTGAAATCATGCGTTTCGAATCGACAACTCGACTGGGCTGAAGCGTGGTTTCTTTGTGGGAAAGAAGACAATGCTTGACGTAAATGAGGAGTTACTGTAGGCGTGACCGTTCTAGTATGGATGAATTAGAAGCCAGGTGCTTTATTTGCCTGGAAAACGCCTACGAAACTGTGACGTCAATGTAGGCGTGGCATTTCCAGTTGTCCATTGAAATCTTAATTTAGCTGTTTGCATTATTTCGATTGACCATTGGTCCCGAACCACTCTTGCCACGCCATAAATAATCGCGGTGTAACGCATCACATCGACTTGGCGACTTTTAGAAGGCTTCACTTCTTTCTCGCCAAGCTTCGCCATCCTATTCTTACCTCCACGGGAATGGTGGGGAAAATAGAATTTCACAAATGGAATGTACGGCTCAAAAAATGGATTTCGGGGATGAAAGAAATGTTATATGATATATTTTGGGTTTCTCATTTTTTAGAAATGCTTTCGAAAACAATCTAATTTTATTGGTAATTGAGTCATACAGCGTGAAACTAGATTTTGGAGACAAAGGAAGCAGCGACGGTTTTGTCCGACAAGATAAATAAAGTAATAACCTATAAAAGTACGAAACACACAAGGTTGAAAAAATAATAAATCAAAACAAGTTCTGAACACAAGAAACAAATTATTTATATAAAAATGTTGAATCAAATTGAAGTAACTTTTTTTGTTTCGCCTCACAGAAGAGTAAGCTGTAAGAAAATAGTTTTTTATTATAAAAAATGATTAGATAAATGACCACAATTCTGAGGTATTTACTTATTTCAAACCATAATTCGGTTTTAAGAAAAATTGAAACCTTGATGCGTTTTGATATTAGGAATATTTATTTTTTAATTAATCCCCTCTCCTCACAAAACAAGTAGGTTTGTAACAGAATCTGTCACTTAACCCGCTTCCACACAAAAGTTGTGTTATACAGGTAAAAAGGCGCAAAACACTGCATTAATTTTATATTAAACATTTACATGCTAAATTCGGCTAGTTTTATTTATTTTATTTCGAAAATTCATTACTTATCGTTTGCAAAAATTAATTTGTATTTCAAAGAATAAATATGTACTATTCCTCCCTTTTAAATAGAATGAAAATATTTCATATCAACATACAAAGAATTTCGTAGTGAAATATATTTGACGTCATTTCAAACTGATCGATGTCGCAAAATAAATTTATTTTAATTTATTGTCTAAAAGAATTAAGTTTCTCGGGCGATTGTTGCGAATGGCAATGATGATTTAATTCTAATAACAAACAGGGCCTTTAGCTATTTGTAATTCAAACTTTTAAACGCCAAAATTAACTATTTTCATTAATCTTTTTTCTCAGATTTAATAATTGGATTTAATTAAATTACAGTTCGAAAAATATATAATTAGTACAAATGATGCTTTAAAAATGTTGTAATATTTCATTGTAAATTTATAATGATTAATTCGAAGAATACAATGGTTTCATTACAATCTGAAGTTGGGTATGTATTAGGTACAAAAAGTTTTTATAGTTAGATTAATTAATGAACTATATTGTTTTCTGTAAACTTAAGGGTTTATTAATTACATTTGAGTTTTACCAGTGAAGGATTCAAAATCATTAATTACAATTCAAAAATGTTTATTATTTTCCGATTCAAATCAAATGGAATATATATTAGCTTTCATAAGGGAATTCTGAATTTGAAAGGGTTGTGTTAATAGTGGTTTAAGTATCTTAAATATAGTGATGTTCTATATCTATATACATAAAAGGCAACTTCCGTTTGTTTGTATAAGACACGAGATCTAAAGAACCACGCAACAGATCGTCACGAAATTTGGCACAAAAATTCATCTCATCTCCGGAACAAACATAGGCTAAGAATTTTTCGAATCAGACTATTCCTTCTATCGTTTTTGAACGTTTTTATTCGAATTTTCTGAAAAAACTACACCACTTTGGCTCAAATCCGATTTTTTTTTACTTTCCTGATGCCATCGGCTGAAAAAATTAAATAAAACTTTTAACGAAAACATTTAAAATTGAAAATGTTTATTTTATTCTGTTGCCATTACCTTCAGAAACTAATTTCATTATTTGAAAAATAATTGACATGTTTCAAGTGACGTAATTCCGCCAGTCTCCATTCCCGGATTTTATTGTGGGTTTATTTGATGATTTTTTCATTGATTTTTCTGTTGACTGCATGTATGCATGTTTAAGCAATAAATGTATAGTTAAGCTATTACTGAACTATGATGGTTAATAAAGGCCATCGCACTAGAGCTGCATATTAGTGTTTTATGTATTTATTTTTTCGCCAAATACGTTGCCAAACTCGCCAAATTATAAACTAAAACTCGCCAAATGGGCAATTTCTTTTATAAATAATTTATAAGCTGGTCGGTTGTACGAAGGTCATTGTGTTAGAGCTGTATAATGGTGTGTTTATAGCTATATCTATTTTCTCGCCAAATTATTTCCCAAAACGCGCCAAATGAGCTAAAAGGTTTTATGTATTTATGAGGGACTTGTGATGACATTTATGAGTGCATTTTTTAAAATAAATGTTTGAGAACATTTAAAGATTTAGATGTTTTTCTATTTTTAATTCTTACTGATTATTTTTTACTTAAATGTGTATTATTTTTAATTTGAGCTTCTTATCAAAGGTATTTTTGAAATTAATATTAATCATTACTATATCCAAGTTGGGTAATTAAATGGAAAATTACTGGGTAATCTTCATATCTTATGTAACTAAAATGAAAGAAAAAAATAGTTCAATTGACTGTTAAATTATTTTTCCACCTCTACCTGTACAACGTCGGGTATAACAGCTAGTTAATACTTATAAAAGAATTCTTTATTTGGAAATATAGTGTAGTATTTTTTATCCGTTATCTTCCTCTGTTTAGTAAACGGGTTGGCCTGGTATATTTGTGAGCATCACGCTAGAGCGTCAGACTTAGCTATGATGATTCAATGTCTTTATGCTTTATTATGTCTTAATAAAGCTTCAAAACACAATGTATGGATGTTATTTTGAAGTATTTTTAATGCTATTTGCCCGATTCCCCTTAATAGGCAGATTTTGACAGTCTTGTGTTAATTTGATGCATCCAAAATATTTAATACTCTGAAGAGATGTCAGTGTTTTTTTAAAACCAATATATATATTTAAAAAATTGTTTGGATTTTTTTGAAAATAAATAATAGTATTTTCGAATTATGTTGTGTTAAAAATTCCAATAAAGAGTTTACATAGTAAAAATTGTTTGCTCATGGTGATTTTTGAGACAGCGGCTTTAGGCGACATGCAACTAAAGTTATTCTGTTATCGAAAAAGTCATTCTATGAACATATCAGAAAGGGGGAAAATACAAACTAAAATAATTACTTAGCGCCAAATAAGAAATATTTAAGTTACAACAGTAACATGATTGTTACAAGTTTAATATCGTCGGTCCAATAAGAAAACTGCGAACGTGCAAAAAGACAGTGATTGATGTCCCATTGAAATCTCGGTGATAACTCTGGTGATGACAGAAAGCATTTTTCAACTTGCCTAAGCTTCTAGTTGTCGCTACTCAGTACGAAATGGTACAAGTCGATATCGTGTGTCTCTATATAGCTCTAATGCGACGTTAATTCAACAAAACAAACTGAGTTTGTTTTAGCTGTTGGCACTTTTAGTTTCGCAAACTGCATTTCGGTAATAGATAAGAATTGCTATAGACCACTATTCATAAAATCCCACCAGATCCTCTGAGGTTTGTTTCCCACGGAAGGAATTAAATCTACAAATGACCGGCCCTCGAAGATTGAAGCGCATGAGGATTTTGTAATTCCCTTCCCGAAAGCGGAACACCATTAGAGAGAATTCTTAAAGGAATACGGATCTAATGCGTAATTATTTATCAGACATTGCGTCTTCCTATAGGAATTCGCCGGCAACTCGAAAGAGGATCATTTAAACTGATTCTACGCCTAGTAATTTGGCATTTACGACGGTTGTGTAGAATTTTTTTTTGTTAAAGAAAACATAAACAAAATTGGTTTGTCAAGTGGAAAACATTCAAATGAATCCATATTGATGTTTACGTTTTAAATTTGTTTTATTGGGGGTCGTAAGTGGGCAAAAGTCGTAAAACGTTAAAAGTTTGTTGCAGTTTCGTGGAAGTATCGATAAAATAATTTTCTTGATCTGGAAATTATAGGGGGCCTATTAGAGAAGAAGTGTTTTCTGCAATTTTTTTGTTGTAAGCTCACGCAATAAAATGCTTAGTATTTGTTTTTGGAGAAACATTGTGAGTGGTCTTAAAATATTTGTTGTTAAAGGTCAAGCGGGATTTTTTTTAGATTTTGACTGTTGAACGTTTTTTAAATACAATGCTTTAATATTATAAAAAAAAACCTTGGACATTTTAATTGTTATTCTAGTTTAGTAATCGAGTAAATAACTAAAATTCAGAGTGAAATTTAATATTGTTTCAATAAACCTAAACAATTAGTTTATATTAAGAAGCAAATTATTAGAAAACAACTAATAGTTATTTGGAATAATTGTAAATATTTTTTTATTTAAACAAATTTAAAAGGTGTTTATTAAGACAGATTTTAAAGGCACGTTATTTTTTTCTAAGTTAAGAATTTGAAAATAAAGCTGTATAACCATTTTCAATGGCAAATCCGGTAAATCATATGCTAAGACGTTTGATGTCTAAATTTATGACTGCCCGTTATTGTAAAATGTGCTTTTTTATGTTTACAGGAAATTTGAACTTATTTTAACGGACGTTTTTCCGTAATGTAATAAAACTGAAGTACACATGAAAAAATAAGTACAAAATATACTCAAAGTTATCACGAACATACCAACTCTCTAGCACTGTTATATGAGTAATAAAAAAATTGCAAATACTCGCTATAACAGGCTAAGTCTATATACATGAACATGTTATATATAAATTCGTGTTTCAATCAATAATTTATTATCATTTATTTGTATAAGTATAATAGCAAAGATATGATGCTTGTAAAAAGGCGACTGTCTAATATGATTTACATAGATACATTTGAATCTCAACACCATCTAGTTTGCAGCAAAGTTACACAAACTGAAAACTTAGCATAGTAAAAATCCCCAAAAATTTTTAAAATCGAAATCCTGTACATAAAACAAACAACGTTTAGTCAAATATTTAAAAGTGTTTTTTTCTTTTTGAGTAAATTTAGTTTGTGTTAAATCTGAGTTCGAGACAATTTATTTTTGAAAATTTAACTTTCAGCTATTGATTAATTAAAGAGCCGAGTTTTGTTTGTAATTTGTATTGATTTCGAAATTGTAGTAAAGATAATTTAAGCATTTTGTAGGTTTATTTTTAGTAATATACACAATACACGTTGACTCTGGTAACGTTTAAATAAATTGAATCCGAGAGAATTAAACTGTATTCGAGATGAAGTTACTAAAAAAAGAGAATTCAAGATTTTTAGAAACTATTTTGTTATTAAATTCATACAAAAAGTTAAAAAAATAAAATTGTTAGTTATGAATGGTTTATTTATGTACGAATGATTCGATATGAATGGTTTAATTATGTACGAATGATTCGATATGAATGTTTAATTTATTGAAGAATAAATAAAACAAATATTGTTGATATTGTAATATTCTCTTTTGAAAACCAGTATCTAAAACAAACATGTCTCCATGCCATTAAAGCCTACCTACCTTTTATATTTCTTACAAACAAGAGTTCGAAATCTTTCCATTGTTGCAGTAACTTTTCCTGATACTTTTTCTTTTCTTGTATACCTTTCTTCAGAAGATACCTGCAATTTATTTCTTAAGAATCTCTCCCGTAAAAGATCTAGAATTCTTGTACAAAACATGGAAGCAACAAACAAAAACATTTCGTACGATTGTTTTGCTTAGTAAAAAGTATGTTCTATAGAACTTATAAATGCCTTACTGTAGAATGAAAAGAGACATTTAGAAGTTTGATGGAACATACTCTTAAACCATAGGGGAAAAAGGAGTAAAATGACCAATTCGAAAGATGATGAAAAGGAAATTTCCCATCATTAGTAGGAGATATTAGAAAATTAACAATTAAATTTTAAAACCTGGGTCACTAATGACAGGGCTCGCTGCAAATCATTCCAGCACATACTTTCTTGCGAGCAATAGAGAGAAACGAGCGCTTTCTATCCCCGCTTTTGTCATTTTGGGACTTAATAACGTAAGGAAATGCGCGACTAGATTGATTTTGTTTAAAATTTGTATGGAACATTCTTAAAAAACAGTTCGCAATCTATAAAATATGTGTGGTTTACAGGGCCGGAATTAAAGATTTGCCGCTTGTAGGCTACAATCGATTTTTCGCCAGATATAGTTTTCTTGACTTTTTTTTTCTTTTTACATATTGGAATCATCTATGTACCTTTACTCTAAATCGAAAGCGAAATAAAATAGGCGAAATAATTTTTTAAACCGTTCTACTATTTTTCTTACAACTTCCAAATTCAGGGGAAAGGGTGCAATTGCCCTCGCAGCTACCATGTTTACAACTAAATATTAGTACTATATGTACGTTTACGATTTACGTGTTAATTTAAATTATTAGTATTTATATAATAATTTTTTTTATGCCGAATGCCTCTTTAATTTTCGTAAAATTTGCCGCTCTAGGTTACAGCCTACTTAGCCTATTTAGAAATCCGGCCCTGGTGGTTTAGGTTGTTAACGGCAAGTTGGCTATTGATAAATTTCTTGAAAACCAAAAACGTTTCATCGAGTAAGATGCAAACTTTGACGACCACTACGTTTTATTTTTAATTCACTATATTTAATTGTGTTTGTGGTAAACTGAATATCTTTATAAGTGTCATATAATTTATTAGAAGTGTTCTTTCAAATTTCAGGTTTTCTAGCGTTTAATCAAAGCCAAATGTTTAATTAATCAGAGGAGAATAACTTGAGTCCTAAACTTGCCATTGAAACCCAACTTCTAAAACACATATTGCTGAAGACTGAAATCTTGTTTTTCAAGTTAGAATTTTTTTCAGACCTCAACTATTTTATGATCACTAAAACATTTTTCAGCCTTTTCAAAGATTTTATTTTATTAACAAGTTTATACCTCTATATCATCCATGGTACACAACAGTTAAGTTACAGTCATTACCTTTCACTACTATTCCTCTCTAGCGCCAAAAGTTTCAAAGTAACACCTCTTCTTTACTTCTCCTGGTCATACTGGGGTGGATTCAGAAATCAAAATACGACAGAATGGAGTACAATGTTAGTGTGATATCTTTATTGTAATTTTCATATTAAGTTCATTGATAGATACAGAACCACCGAAGGGGGGGGGGGTTAGCCTTGCCTCCCAATACGCGCCAACCAAAACGAAACGAATCAAATCTCGTCAAATCAAATCTCTCAAACTCTTAATGTTAACTAGTGTAATGTGCCAAGTGTAGGGGATAACTATATTTCTATTTAAAAAGTACTGGACTCACTCCCATCTGGTATTGCTCAATTTTTGAACGTTACACAGTAAGCATTAAATTGTTTTTGGATACATAAGTACAAAGCTACACAACACTACAAGTTTTTAAAATAAATTCTTATGCTCTTTTAAGCTTACATAAACCAAACCGTCTATATTTTCTCACATAAACAAGAATTCCCTTTAGTGCTGCATCTATTACTGATACTACGGTAACTATTACTGATAATATCTTTCCCCTTTTCCCATACTGCACTCTTCTTCAAAATATACAAATTTTTTTCAAGGACTTTTGCACTTAAAAAATACGTTCACATTTCAGTACACAACATCGTAGCAACAAACAAAAAATCTAACTTCTATTCTTCCTTACTTTAAGTAAAGAGTATGTTCCCATCGAAATGCGATGTTCCTACGCTGGTACAGTATTGGTAGCAGCAAGCTCATCAACACGCTGTATTTTAAAATTCTTCAGCGAAATAAAGCCGCAAGCCTCTTCTAAAAAAGAAAGTTCTGGCACGAGAAAAAAAAGAATGTAGGGCTCAAAAAACAAGAAGGAATAAATGAAAAGAGTCGATGTTCTGATTGATGAAGGTTGGTCCCGAGTAAAATCACTGTGTTGGGGAGACAGAGTGGGTACGAACATTTTTAGTCTTTCCTAAAAATGGAAAGTAGGTATGACATGCTTGCGATGTTTGTCTGTCCGTGTGTCCGTACCGCCGCCTTCCAAATTCAGTTCTATCCGCCGGTTCTCGAACACTCTTTCTTTTCGTTAGAAAGGTATGACACCATCGACCCATCATTTATACATTTTTCCACTTATGTATATCTGAATGGACACATGTCTACCGGTCTGTCGACGAACTACTGATTGAATTATTATTAAAATTTAATTTTTAGTTAACCACATCAACAATAGCAGCAAATACTTTAAATAAACTTAATAATTGAATAGTAAATTATTTTTACGACAAAAATCAGAATGACGTCATAAACTGTAGAACAATGCGATTCTTGAATGAGAATATTTCTTATGATGTCACGCGCTTCGAACTGCGATTTCATTGGTTGTTTTGTTTTCTTTGACAAAGTGTTGAAACAAGCCCATTGTTCACTATTTGGTTTCCAAAAACGCGGCACAGCGTTAAAAAGCTGGTTAGTTTTAATTTAAATTTCTTCATTAATGAATGCAATTTAAAGTAGTTTCATGCTTTTTTATTATAATTTGCATGTTGGTACTTATTTAATAATAAGAAGTTCGCGTCGTTTTGGCGTTGGCGACATTTTTGAAACGTGCCAAATGTCGCTAGTGCGGATACGGTTGTTTGGTTGTGTAAGCTGGTTTATTGGCTTCGCTGGTGTGGTACTAAGATTTTATGCGAACAAGATCAAAATCAGTCAATTTCCAGTTGAATTTTTGTCACCCTAACACAGCCAAGCTTGCTCTCGGAGCGACGAGTAATCCTTTCCATCAAGAGTCGCTTTTCCGAACGCTTCTCTTTTCGCCAGGGTCCGCCTGCAGCTACTAGGGACTCTTCATATATTATGGGGATCCGTTATCTTTGCCTTTTTATATGGCAGTGGGTGGTCGATATTTTGTGACTTAATATGGGATCAGGCTGCGTCGATCTTATTGTTTGTAATTTTCTGTTAGGTTTTTTTTCACTGAAACTATTTTGTAATTGGGGGTGATTTAAACATTATTTTAGGTGTTATTGAATAGTGTTTAAGATGCATAAAATTTTAATTGTACCCTTAATTAATTTTTACCAATCAAATAATTAGCCTGACCAGTTTTGTTTCAGTGATTAAGGTATCAACTATGAAATCATCATTACATTTTCATAAATGATATTTCATTCTTTTGTTTTGTTGGAAAAAACTATAAAAATAAAACGAAGATTATTTTTCTAAATTTTATAGCTAGATTGTTGAAAAACAAACAAAACTATACAGCGAAATACAGAACGTCTGACCACCATACAATTATTAATAAAAACATTTAGCTGACAAATCATGTATGGTAGTGTGTGGCCGATATTTTGTGACTTAACATCAAATCCGGCTGCATCGTTCTTGTTTGTAATTTTCTGTTAGCTTTGATTTTTTTATTGAAATTAGTTTGTTATTGAGTGATTTAACTGTATTCGATTGATAATATTCTGTTTTCCGTTTTTCTTTTGGCATATTGGAATCGATGAAAATTCGTTTATAACTATCTTTGGTATATTTCATTTTTTATATGTAGATTGAATAATACTAATTCACTAGTATTTGATATTAATGTTTGGAACATACATTTGAGTTTTTTTTTAAAAAAGCAACAACAACAAAATGTCGCATAAAATAATAAATATCTAAAAGTAAAATATAATTGGTATAAATTATAAATTTCACGTTTACTAAAACGGTTTATTTTATTCATTATAAGTCTTAACTATTCAAAGAGTGACATTGACAAACTTTTGCATAATAATGACAAATTAATGTACAGCTCGATGTGTAAATAAAAAACTGGGAATATTTAGTCAACCGCACATTTCATATCATTTCATTATTAGTGCAATACAGCTTGTGGGACTTTAGTACATCCGATAAATATTTATTCCTATATGACTATTTGCATGAGTTGTGAGCTCGGAGAGCCAAATTTCACGAAGAGCAGTCGTAATTTCCGGTACGGAATTTGACGGATGATGGAGGACGGCATAATGTCCCAAAAATGTATTCCACAAAATTCTGTTGGGTATTGGGTTGAATGTCATAAAAAAGAACTGCAGTATTTTCTATTTCTTGAATGTTATTTGTTTTTTACTTAAACATTTATTGCCTTCACATCCAATTTTTTGCTTCAATCAGGGATAATGTGTACTTGAAAGAGGGTTTGATGTTTTCCTTCAACTTGCCGAATTGAATTTTACAACGATAATTGTGTGATATACGCTGCGACATAATTGCAAACAATCAAATGAAAAACTCTTCTTCCTTTTAGTATTTTACAATATTTGAAGTTTAAGTATAATTGATTAAAATGCATTTTAACGTGTTTTTTTAAATACCAGTGTTTATTAAAAATAATTGAATTACACATGCAAAAAAAACTCTACTTCTAACTACGATTTCAAAGTTTTGTAGTATACTTTAAAAAACGACATTTTCGAAATTGAGTAAAAAATACTCAAATCTGCGTATGCCACATAGTCGAAATGGCTCCGAGTAAATTTTACTTAAGTTTGATATTTGCATAAACTCATTTCTGAAACCATTCATATAATTAAATTCAAACATTCGGTGTTCATTTTTGAGCTAGTGTATGTTCCAAGAATGAGTTGAAATCGATGTTATACACTCATATTTAAGTGTGTCTTTGTTTTATAATTGAATACAAATTGACTAATATAGTACGTGATTACTTGTATATTGTTCTATTATTTACTAGTACAAATATTATTTATAGGATAATAGATAATAGGTGGCATACGAAAAGATTCTATCGTGAGACTAATACGATAGCCATTCGGCCAACGTCGCTGGTTAAACTTATCTCATTTTATGAACGAAAAGTAATTTGATTTCAAACTAAGTAGATCTGGTAATACAGAATTTAAAGCATTGGGTCTTTATATTTTAAACGAAATGTTTCATTTTAAAATGAAAACATAAATTTACTCGGATTTAAAAGTGTCATTATGCTCAGTGAATAAACGAGAAGTTCTGAATGAACTAAAAGTTCTGAATTAACTAAAAGTTCTGAATGAACTAAAAGTTCTGAATTAACTAAAAGTTCTGAATGAACTAAAAGTTCTGTATGAACTAAAAGTTCTGAATGAACTACTTTTCTGTCACTTAACTACTCTTGAAGTTCTTATAGTACGTATAGACAGAAATAAGAAAAAAAAGATAATATCTATTAATAATGTTTAGACAATATTTTTTTTAAAAAATCGAACTGTTAAAACTAGAGTTCAAACAGACCGTTAAAAGATAGATGGACACACGGATCGAAAAGTGTATAGACAGAAGAACAAAAGTGAAAAAAAAGTACGTATCTGATGTCATACCTTTCATATTTATTTTTTAAAAAATCGGGTGGTCTCATTTAACGAAAGAAAAGTAATTTTGTTTGAAACTAAGTAGGTCTGGTATTTCAGAATTGAAAGAATTCGGTTTTTACGAAATAAAAATGAGTATATATATCTGAAGGAATATGGTTTCAGAATTGAAATAAAATGTTTCATTTCAAAATGATAACATATATTTACTCATATTTTAAAGTGTCATTTTTCTCAGTGTATAAACAAGAACTTTGATTAAATTAGAACAACCTATTTTCTCGTTACTTTAATACTCACTGAAGTACTTATAGCACGGATACATAGACATATAAAAACTAAAATATAAGTATGTAGTCATAGCTTTCCTACATTTTGAAAAAAAATAGGACTTTAGAACAAGAGTTCTAACAGATCGTTAAAAAACCGATGTATGGAAAAGTGTACAGAAAAACTGGCAAAAGTGAAAAAACAAGTATATGATATCATACCATTTTAATAAAGAAGAATTTTTAAAATTGGATGGTTAGAACAGAATTTCAAGGGAATTGTACAGAGACGGGCAGCAATCTCCAGGATGTCAATAACTACTCTCCATTTAATTTTTTTTCCGTTCGAATTAAAAAGGGAAAGTAGGCTAAAAAAAGGTTCAATTATAGTTGATATGTGCAAATTTCACAGTGTTTTACTTTCAAAAATATTGTATAAAAATGACATAATCATATTTCAAGGAATTGCAGACCATATTACAAGTAACGCATAGGAAAACTTGTACAATATAATTGTAAGATTTTCAATGATATGTTTCAGGACCAACTTTAAAAAAAAATCAATCACACCAACTTACACCAGCGTGTTTCATTTTACCCGAAATGGCCCTTTTATTTCCGATTTTTTTCTTTCATAGTTCAACTATCACTTTCGTATCTGAAATAAAATACCTTTTAGAGAAATGCAACTCAGAAATAAAAAAATCAATACTTTTAAGTTAAAAACCAGTAAAAACCAGGCTACATACTTCAACACTGGTTTGATAAGGTTTCAAGTACACTAAATCTGATTTTAAGTAAATTGTTTTAAAAATTTGTAATGATGTAAGTGGAAAATTAATATCCAATTTCCAAGTACGCCAATTTTTTTTTTAAATTCGATGTCAAAAAGTATAAAATTTATTATTCATGGCTATATGTTTTTTCTTTTTATATGATAATCAGAAATGGTTTTTTTTAAAAAACTTATTTCTAAATATCATTCGTGATTTTAAATCACTGGTAGCATAATTTAATTAGCGTGCATCGTGTTCCGTTTTCATAACACAATAATACATTTTTAGCAGTTTTAAAACTGTTGAAAAAAGACGTGATGTTTGCCGGCTCTGCTAAAAACAGTTGTTTTAGTGCAGTGGTTACCAACCTTTTCTGGACTATCGCTCCTTTCATTAGGTTGACTAACACATATCGCCCCCTTTTATTTTTCACGTTTTGTTCAATTATAATTTGAGTTAAAGTGTAACTAATAAAACAATTTTATCATTTTAAACACTAACTACCATATATAAAAACAACCAAAGCAGCTTTATCCGGTTACTTTAATAAAATAGAAATAAATAAAATGTTTATATTTAACAGATTTTTTAAAGAACAAAAGTGAAATAATTAACAAAGATCTTTTAACTGGATTCTGCAAAATTTAAGAGAGTTGACAATAAAAATTAAAGAAAAAATTGAATGTTGAAAACTTTTTTATTATTTTATCTTTTGTCAAGTTCATGCGCAAGTCTTTGAGGCAAATATCCAACTGGTTTCTTTGTTTATAAGGAGCTGGATGATAATAGAACCAAATCCTTTTTCAACTAAATATGTTGACGGGAACGAGATGAGAACTAGTTCGGCTTTTTACCACAGTTGTGAATAAGTGTAAATAAGTTTCACGCACGATAACTCATAACCTCTCTGCTTGAAAAGGATTTTCGCCTCAAAGTCATACTTTAGATCTACAAACTCCGTCTGCAAAGTGCAAAGAGTTATCAAGATTATCCACAACCCACAGCTTCAAACGAGAATGGATCGACAATAGAATCAGGAATTTCAAACTTAGTCAAATCTTCAAATCTTGTAAGCATGTCAGTTTTTAACTTGTCAAGGTGATAAATAAAAATTGGAATGGTTTTACTGTACTACGGTACAGTATATTATTTTAATTTCCCCCCTTCGAATATTCATCGCCCCCTATCGTCCCCAAACTATTTATTGCCCCCTTTATAACACAAATCGCCAACTTGGGGGCAATAGCCCCCAGGTTGGGAACCACGGTTTTAGTGTATGAGCACAACATTTATATGAGGAATATAAATTTTAATACCATAGAGTGTTTTCTGTGCAGGAAATTTTATTTATTTATCTACAATGTTATACAGAAAAAGCAACTCCATTTATAAGACAGGACACATATTACAAAAAATATATATAAATAAATTTATATATTATATTAAGCTAGTAACAAATAATGTATGGAAATTAATGCAAAAATATTAAGTTAAAATATATTGTATTTTCAAACCAAATCATTGGTACTCCATTACGAAGACAGCTAATGAAAAGCATGCCATAATTTAACCTTAGTAACGGCCAGATGTCTAAAATAATTTTTGATAAAAAAGTCAGATAAAACTTTGTTTAACCAATACTATGACACGTTAGAAAGGTTTTAAAACTTTTTCGTTTGGTGGATGTATCCGAGTGGTTAGTTTGGTCCTTTTTTCCTGCGTGAAAGCGGATGATCTGAGCGAATCCTTTCTGGATTAAGTCATAAAAGTAAAGGGATTTACCTATTTTGCCTTATAAAAAAGACTTAGAGTCTTAGAGGATATCCGGTTGATATAAAATGTAGATAAAGTTTCAGGTTTAAAAGAAAGTCTTATCTACAAAAGAGAAGAGACACAATGGGTACCGGTCCGACTTTATATATTTCCCTACTATAGAATAGACTTGTATCCCTTTATAAAATAGATTTGTACCAAGACGAGTTATTTTAGTTTTGAATTGATAGTATATATAGAATTTGAGACATTGATAGAAATTTCAGTTTACTTACAGACAAATATTACATCTCGGTGTTACAGAAATATTAAGTAATGAAAGGTATATTTTGGTCTGGCATAGATATTATATAGAAGCAGTATAGATAATATATAGAAACTCTTATCTACAAATATAAGAAGAGATACAATCGATACAAGCTTGACTATTATATTTTAACTACCATTGAGTGTCCATTGTTAAAGTACACTTTTACTAAAAAAGTTATGTCGGTATAGTAATAATATTTCTTCGAAGTGGTATTTTTAGGTTACTTAGAGAGAAATACATAAAAGTCAATTTTTTTTAACATTAAGTATTGAAAGTAATAAATGCCTTGGTAATGATATTACATGGAAACAGTATTTTCAGTTTACCTAAGAAGAAATTTTTTTACGATTTAAGTATTTGATAAAACGATTCTAAATAAGTTCTTTAATATTATCTTTTGTTCCAAAGCACTTTGATTTAAAAGTCATTTAATAATAATTTATTTAATATTCTATGCTCTAGTAACTTTCGATATTACTATTATTTGTTTAATAATTTTTCGCAATGATTAAAAGTATAAAAAGGAAAAAATGAAAAAGTGGGAAAACATGTAGTAATATTGTATTTATGTAATTAATTTTTAAACAGATAGCTCTCTATAACGGAAATACACTAACTTTTTACTCAATAGTTTAGATTATTTTATTTTTTTAGATAAATCCTAAACGATATCTACTGCATATTATGTTCTTCCTAATTTTCAAATACTTTGAACACAATAAATAACATTTCGGAAAAAATTATATACTCTATTCTCCGCCTTATAATTTTATTTAAAGTGCAATGTATGAACTTGGTCGATTAAGAAAAAATCTTTTTCAATATATGGATCAATAGTTTTAATGGAAGCAAAATCGTTTTAATTAATGTAAGAATCAAGTAATTATTAATTTAACTAACAAAGATATATTTCATGTTACGATTGCCAAATGTATTTTTAAAACTTCTACAAAACCGTATAAAAGTCTTTTTCTGAGAGTTTAATTTCTTAGTTTAATTCCTTATTTCTATTCAATCTTAAATCCTAAACAAAGTTATATAATTACTGTCATATTGTGCAATAAAATGAAAAGTATCAATAAAACATTTTATGAAAGAAGTCATTACTAGAATGATTGTTTTATGAGAAGTTTTATTGTTTAGAAAACGAATTTATGCCAAAAAAGTTTTAATTTTCAGCAATTGAATAGGAATTAAAAGTTGTGTGGAAATTAAGCTAATTTACGACTGTTCAAATTAATACATATCTTTTTGACATTACATTTGATTTTAAGTAAAGCAACGATAAATCTTTATGTGTTTTTACTTTTGGCATAACATTTTATGTGCTTTTAACATTCAAATTGAAGTTTAATATTGGAGTTTCTTTTTGCAAATATTAACTTTGTGCTTTAGTAGAAACTGGGCAGATGTTCAATATTATAAAATGGAGTATTGTCACTTTTTCTACTAAGGCTTAAAATACTCTATTAAAACTTGTCATAAACAAAAAAATGATTAAGTTTAGTTAAGATGAGTTAACTAGAGAAAGGCAAGTTCTAAACATTGGTAATCAAAAATCCCATGCTATTGTATTTTGCGTAAGAAAATAAAACAAAATATAAAAAAGAAATAATCTGGCCTTCTATACCCTTTTTTTTTAGATCAATAGCTTATTTCGATTTCATAAACATAAAAATTTCCGACGCGTTAAAGTTTCAAAATAAATGTTACAAAATATCTTCGTTTGCAAGGACAACTGAATACTTTGAAATATTGAAGAAAATTTTATCGTTCCTATAGATAACGCCGAAAAAAGTAGTATTCTTTCTCTTCAGTAATTAAACATATTTGTTAGAAAATCAAACTATTTTAAGCTACTGATCATTGCATTATTAATTCCAATGCAGGAACTAATGCCCAAATACAAGTCTCAATCTAATACGAAATTTTCTTTATCATTCTAATCAAGGATTTTCCTTATCATGTGTCTTGGAGAATTGCATTTTGATAAACGTTACTTGAAATTATCTTGAGGGAATCAGTGAATAGGAGATAAGATATTCTATTATTGCTTATTCTTTCGCAAAATATGGCTCATTTGTTTTCATATGCCCAGACTTTTGCGTAAAACTAATAAATATTAAACGAGAATTCTCGGCGAGTATCTAGACTGATAAAATATGAAAAACAACAGACGCAATAGTAAACGGAAATTCAGATTCTTCTACGTCGTATATATTACGGTTATTTTCGTCAACAATAACCCAGTGGAAATAATAAAAACAATAACAATAAAAAAGATTTTTCGAGATCGACTAATTATCCGAGATACATTCAGCGATGAAAAATTAAGCGAATCAAGCGTTAAGCGGGGGATCTTTCAGGAGGTATATTTCATATTTACATAACGATCTTATTTTTTATTCACGAAAACCATTGCTGGGTTGGCAACAGTCCAAGAGCTGGAAACATATCTGTACCACATATAGAGTTAAGAAGAAGTTGTGTAGATGCTGCCGGGAAAAAACCAATACAAAAACCAGTTCGCCAAGTGAAGCCATTGATCGCTCTGTAGTAAGTCTAAACAAACGCTTTCGGCAAAGGTTTTGGTGCTATTTTAAAGTGGAGTCCGAGGCTTACTACATACTACATTGAGTTGGCGATTTCAGACTCTCTAATATAAGGTATAAATACAATGAATTTTTTTCCTAATTGTGAAGGGAATTACTACCATCTTGCGAAAAATCAGATCTTGTGCTACAGGCTACAACTGCACCAACACTCGTTTTTTCATTTCATATTAACGCTTTTAAAGGAATAAAATACACCTCATAAGCCCAAGTTTGCGGGTTCGAGCCCCGGCTGAGTTATCAGATTTTCTGGATGGGAAAATGTTGTCACGCATGTCATATGATAATGTGGCACGTAAAAGATCCCCTGAGTACCAATTTGACTTAGGTTCTTTCCGCAAAATTAAAATACCGGCATACTTTAACATCCACAGAGAGCTCAAATTCATTGTACTTTGAGTGTCAAAATTGGTAACGAGAGTCGAGTAGATGGTGCCACAAAACAATAGCTTTCAGTTCTGGGAAATATTCCGAGTCTGCAAAGGCTTAGCCGCCAATAAAGCAGTCCCGTTGGGGGAAAAAATATTGTGTAAATTCAGTCTCGTGCTACAGCCTAAAACTGCACAAACATTCATTTTTTAATTTTCAACTAATGATTTTTAAAGAATAAAATGATGCGTTTCAGCATGAACTAACATAGAGTGAGCAGATTGTTTGGGCTTTCTAGGGTTGCTTGGCGACTTTCTGACGGCTTCACTTTATTTCGCGCCAAGCATCTCCATCTTCTTCTTAACTCTATGTCTGTACCACGCAGCTCCGGGAACGAATTTCACTTTGTTGAAATCTATTCCAAAATAGTTCCCGATTCGGGCCACTGTTATTTGGTTTTTGTTTGCCAAGAATTGAAGAAACTTTATTGTACGGTTTAAAATACAAAGCTTCTGTATTGACAATTGTGTAATGAGCTTTACTGTTAGGGCTGCCTTTCATATATTTGCATTGGAGCACAATGGAATAGCCTGGGGAACTTCCTAAAACCGAGAGTTTTTTTTTGTATGATTCATGATTTATTTAATCGTGCACTAAAGCTTTTTTGAAGCATGTTTTTCCTCTTGAAGACATTACTTTTCTTAGCTTAATATTTATACATTCTAAGTACTTTATCCTTAAATCGTAGTTTGTTATTAAGGTTAATCCATCAAATAAAATAACAAGTTAAATACCCAATTATATATAAATATGTTATTTCAATAGCATTCTAAATATGAATATACGTCTCATACAGTATTTTCATTGCATGTGATACGCAATTAAAATATAGTTCAAAACATAAAAGTTTTATATTTGTCAACGTGTTAAGATATTTCCAATTCTAAACCAAAAACTGGCAATTTTTATGCGTTAAGATAAAAAAAAATTCACAAATAGTATGATCTTTATTGTACAAATTCGAAAACATTCCTTCTGCCAACTATTGTTCAGTTTTTAGTATCATTAGTCTAGATTTTTAGTGACTCAAAATCAATATTTTCATTTTAAGTAAGCAGGAAAATGTTTTTGTTTGGAGTTTTTAAAGTTTTTTTAATATTTGGTTTTTAACTAATTTGAAATGTTTTTTTTTTAAAAAAAACCCCAAGTTTTAATGCGAATTTTTTAAGTATCTAGCAATGCAAAAGTTGATAAAGAATTGCCTGCAGAGGCCTATTATGAGAAATATTGCTGATTGGGATTAAGTTTTAATTATATATTAAAACTAAAAAAATATAAAAGAAAATGTAACTAGATAAAAGTAATACTTCCTTTGAAAATTGCTTCATTATGCTTAAAAAATGATTATATATTTAAATATATTATTTCTTTCAGATGCAGTTTGTGTAATTTTGATATGTTCATATTTCCATTTTGTTTACATGAATCAATGTAATTATCCGTAATAAATAAGTAAATCTAAATTCAAATGATCTTAAGAAGTAATTTAAATATTTAAAAAAAAATTCATTTGCGTTTCTTTAAAATCCTTTTTCAAATATGATTAATATTTATTGCATTTATTATTATTTGAAGAAGTTTATGTAATTATGTATCACTAGATAAGAAGCATTTCAATTTTTTAGAAGAGGTTATGCATATATTTGAATTTTTCGAAATCTAATTTATAGAATTTCTTTGGACTTATGAGATTTGGTAAATTTTGAGTATAATTAATCTTAAATCTGTGTTTCTTAAACTGATATTGTTAGATGAAGCTAAGGGAGTTTTTTCCCCCCATTTCTAAAAATTTGAATAAATTAAGTTTGTTCTTGTAACCTCTGTAAATAGAGTTAATTTTATCACATAAAAGGATTTTTCATAGAAAATGTGAAATATTTTAATAAATCTAGAGCATTAATGATTTAACAAACAATGATTGAAAAATTGAGTTAGAAAGTTTTTTATAATGAGGTATTTAATGTTATAACTTCCAATAGAAAAAGTTGCTAGATTTATTGATGTTACTGGCAGTGCAGTCATTCTAATGATCTTGCCCTCACCTCTTATATAAAAACAGCTACCTAAAAACGTGATTCATCTATTATTATTTAATATAATTAATTTATTATGATAAATCTGTTTTAATTAATATGTTATATAATAAATACGATATCATTAATCTATTCTAATAAGAGAGGTATTTGGCACACCTTGCATTTTTTCCTATACAAAATATAGTACATTAAAAGAGATACAAAGTTGCTGATATATAAAAGTCTAATCAGGTCAGTTCTCACCTATGCATCTGAAACCTGGACTTTGTCCCAGGCTGATGAGAGGACCCTCTCTACTTTTGAGAGGAAGATCCTCCGGTCAATTTTTGGTGGTGTCTGTGACAATGGAGTGTGGAGAAGGAGAACTAACTCTGAACTTTATAGACTATTCAGAGAGCCGGACATCCTGAAATATCATAAAATACAACGCATGAAATGGGCCGGACACATTATTAGAATGAATGATGACAGAACAACATTTTTTTTTTTGGCTAAACCAAATGGAACTCGAAAAAGAGGCAGACCCAGACTGAGGTGGGTGGACTGCCTCCAAAAGGACTTTGTTTCGATAAGGGTCAGAGACTGGAAAGCTGTTGCGCGCAGAAGGAGAGACTGGGCAAATCTCCTTGAGAAAGCCAGGGTCCACCCAGGACTGTCGAGCTATTGATTATGATGAAAATATAGTATTTTTTTAAAAATTGATCTGAAAGAATGATAAAAAAAATTGATTGCATCTCTTGTCTAATTGTAGAAATTGAATGGATTTGAACTATTATTGCTGTACAAAATAGAATAAAAAATAAAGACAATATTTTAAGGGGATACGGTACCCAAAAATTGGTCAAAATATGGATTTTTCAGTTTTTACATCTTTTTATTCGAAATATTTTTCTGAACATTTACTGAAAGTGTTATAATGATATATTCTGTAGAAAAAAAGTTATTAAACATTTTCTGTAGTCATCCCTTTAAGTTTGAACCCGTATTTCGTCTGCTTTCAACCTGTTTTCTCTGTTTCGCGTTTTTTCAATTCTTGTGTTTAATAATCCCTAAGGCCTTTTTTCTAATTAAGTTAGAATTTTGAAATTTTTAGCCTGTGTTCTTATATAAGTGGTGCACAAAATTGTGCATAGAATAAGGTCTACTTTGTATAGAATTTTTTTTAAAAAAATGTTGAATTCAATAATTTGTAAAATGTTTTTGATTTTTTGAGATTTTCAATATAAATGCATGTTACTTTTTTATTGTAGCTCACATTTTAAAATCCATGCTCAGTTCTCAAACAAATAGTTCTAAAAACAAATTATAAAAGTTTGGTGGAGTTATTCTTAAAATTGAAAGAGGAGTATAGCTTTTTAAAAAAGTTTAAAATTTTAATTTTTTTTAACAAAAATGAAAAACTACTTGTAATTATATATTTTTATTGCTGGGAAGTGTTTAGTTAGAGTAAATATTATATAAAAACACTATAATTTCCGAGTTTGTGTCATTATTGCTAAAAATAATATTTTGGGTACCGTATCCCCTTAAGTTTTTACAACTTGTTGATATACTCTGGATATGTGTGTGTGTGTGTGTGTGACAATAAAAAGTAGTATTATACTATCAAATACATAAGGTCTGACCACTCTACCAATAGATCTTGTTTAATTCTAGTAGGAAATTTACCAAACTAAATCAAACTCAACTACAGCAAATCTCTTTTATGACAGTTCATTTTAACCCGAAACACTGGGCAATTTCGTGAGAATGCCCCTATTTCGTACAATCAATGTCTGAATAATTATCAAGCACTATCTCCAGTAATTACAAAAGGTATAATCGTTTAGTTTTATGGGTCTGTCGACAACGTTCCCGAGAGGGAGCCAAATTATCTAAAACACCGCCAACAGCCAAGTCCATTGTATCGCGTGCGTTCCATTTTTGGCTTCTATTATGGTGTTGAAAATATATTCAGGATTAAGTATCCGAAATGTGATGTTCGTGTTATCGGTAATAATCTTTGTTGGGGGCATCATAGATACCTGCACAATTCTTAACTTTAAAACTAAAGTGGCATGACTCAATATTTAAAATTGTAGCGAGTTAGAATACATGATGTGTCCTTAAAATGAATTACCTACTGTCCCGTGTAACTTGAACTCTTAAGCAGGACATAGATGGAGGGTCGGGACAAATGAACCTTCACCAAACATCGCTACTGTTTCTTCAAGATGTTAAAGAACATATTTTAACTCGGCAATGATTAGTTTGTGATGTCACGGGCAGTGTTCGAAATTGGATAAAGAAATTTAGGAGCAGTCTGTGCGACTATGTTAAAAAACTAGGTACAATGCACATTAGCTAAGAGCATAATTTAATTATGAAAAAAAAACCTTTTTAAAAAATATCTCTGCCATTTTCTGGAGTCTACCGTGCTCAAATGGACAATTTTAAGATTGCCGGACTTGCTTGTTTATAGAGTCACCAGAGTTTTGCGATTTTATAGAATCACAAGAGTTTCGCCATTTAGGAGAACTGGAGTTTCAAAATTAAAGAAATTACAATTTACTACAGCTTTTTTGGTAAGTTTGTGGATATTATGGTCATCTGAGTTTTTTTTTAAAGTTTTTGTTAGAGTTTCTATATAATTGACCACCACCACAATTTGGGGATTTTACAATATCCCCAATTTGGAGATTTTTTGAAGTTCGTTGAAGTTTTGAAATTTGTAGATCGATGTAGAGTGATTTTAGGACTGTGCTCGTTAATTCCTGTGGGTCCAAAAAGTCATTATGTGATTTTAGCGAGTTACCATGGGTGAAGGTTGTCAGGAGAAGAATGTTCTTCCCTTCCAGCGAAGTGCCTAAATTGAAAAGGCACTATCTTGGATTCGAAGTCAGACTTCCACCCTCACGGAAACTCAAAACCTTGTGCCAACGGATGCTACTGCACATCTCTTTCTAACCAGGATACAGCCTGGAGGCACACAACAACAAAAACTTACTTTTTAAGTAAGAATTAGTTCAGCATATGCTAGTATGCAATTTACGGATGTGCCAAAGTTACCCTAAAGGGTCTGGATTGTTCGGATATTCGGTATTTTGAAGTTGTCTAAATGCATTATTAATGACCAGAAAGATTAATTTTAGGAATGGCAAAATAATAGCATGGTTTGGCGAAAATCAATAAATGTTTGGAGTAGGAACATACATACATCCGGAAGTAGTATTTTTTACGGTCGTGTTATGTGCAAATTTCGAATATTTCATCATCTATGCATGAATAACTTTTGACAAAAAACATGTTTGCAGATAAAAAGTCCAATTATTTGACTATCATAGACTGATTAAAATTGCTCTAAAGTTAGGTCTCTCTGCCTCTGAAGTAATCGAACCAGAACTATTTTTCAAATACACGGATTTCCGATTTTGAATTAGTAACTTTGACTTATCAAGAAATATATGTTTCAAATAATAACTATGAAATGTGTTTATTTAGCTTCCACACTACGTTTATAACGTAAAAAGTGGAAGGTTTTATAATCGTTCAGTCCGTCTGTCTGTCTGTCCGTCCGTCACCCACTTTCACAGAAAGAACCACAAGTCCCACAGATAAGTGGAATACGTCATTTTGAAGCAAAAAATCAGATTAGGCTACATTCCAAATTTCATTAAAAAATTTAAATTAGAAGTTTATTTAAAATTTAAATAACTAAATTTTTTTATCTACATTGAAATAACATGCAAATTCCATTTTTATTCATATTTTCACTGTTGCCATCCACAAGTCCCACAGACAAGTAGGATATGTCATTTTGAAGCAAAAAATCAGATTAGGCTACATTCCAAATTTCATTAAAAAATTTTAATTAGAAGTTTATTTAAAGTTTAAATAACTAAAAATTTAATCTACATTGAAATAACATTCAAATTCCATTTTTATTCAATATTTTCATTGTTGCCATTTCGTTAAACGTACGAGAAACTTTATTTAAAATAAAAATAAAACCCTTGTAAAATATTTAAGTGATATGTTTCAGTTTGGATTGTTGTAATATCACAATAGAGTTCTTTTGATGGTTTATTATGTATGAAGAAAGATGCATAGAGAATTCTAACTTGGAATAAAAAAAATATGCAAAGTTTCGCTTTTATTTTTAAAGCATCAATTATACTAATTATATATTTTTTGAACTGTAAATTAATTTTACAAACAATAAATAAGTGAATTTTCACGCGAGAAACTTAATTCTTTTAGACAATAAATTAAAATAAATTTATTTTTGCGAAATCGATCAGTTTGAAATGACGTCAATTATATTTCACTACGAGATTCTTTGTATGTTGATATGAAATATTTTCATTCTATTGAAAAGCGAGGAATATTACATATTTATTCTTTGAAATATAAATTAATTTTTGCAAACGATAAGTAATAATTATTGAATTTTCGAAATAAAATAAATGAAACTAGCCAAATTTAGCATGTAAATATTTAATATAGAATCAGTGCTGTGTTTGGCGCCTTTTTACCTGTTAAATACAACTGTTGTGTGGAAGCGGGTTAAGTGACAGATTCTGTTACAAAGCTACTTGTTTTAATTTAGAAACGTAGAGTTTAGTTTAAATTATAAATTAAAAAACTATAGATGTTTACCTCATAGGATCTAATTAATCTATTATAAGATATATGACA
The DNA here is from genome assembly GCA_019343175.1 of Oedothorax gibbosus. Lineage (NCBI taxonomy): Eukaryota > Metazoa > Arthropoda > Arachnida > Araneae > Linyphiidae > Oedothorax > Oedothorax gibbosus. The sequence continues at coordinate 29,130,150 of CM033273.1, forward strand.
TAATTAATCTACTATGATAAATCTTATCTAATTAGTATATTATAATGAATATGATATATTTGATTAATTACGATATATATTTAATCTATTATAATAAATTTAATTTAATTAATATTTTCTAATAAATAGCATCGATTTAACCTACTATAATAAAGGTTATCTAACTAATATATTATAATAAATATGATATATTTAATCTATTATACTAAATATAATCAAATTAATACTTTATAATAAATGAAATCTAATTAACCTATTGTAATAAATCCAATCTAAATAACCTATTCCAAGAAAATTAGGATTAAAATAAGTGTCTAAGTTCTGCTTTAGAAAGTTAAAATAAATTATTAAACAAACTAAAATGCGTCTATTGTATGGGAAATTGAGATTCATTGAGATCGTCTACCACTTTAATCCCCACTACTGTAAATTTTTAAAACGGAGATGTACCCCTCTACCTCTAAGATGCAAAATGTAGGATGAGACTGGAAAAGTCAGAGAAATTTAATCGTTGCAGGAGGCAGTTATACTCCAGATTTTATTGGTGGACTGGATTTTGTTGTCAATGTGGTTGCGTTAAGGGGTTTATTGGCGCCGTAAATGGATAGTTGTGGTGTTTCTGGCAATCTCGTTGCATCGAATTCGCTTAGAAGGGGCAGTCTCGACGAGTGGCTGAATTGTTTATTTCAGGGATAAACATTTTATTGGAGGCATCGGGGAAATCGAGGTTGAGGGCACCGGTGTACCGGATTTGATTTTAACTTGAGGGTAAATCATATATTAAATGCTTCTATGAACAAGGTCTTTGCATCCTATGGTCCTCCATGCCTCTTATGCCTCCTCTAAGGTCTTTGCATGGGTTACCCCTTTACGTGTGACGTAGCGAGAGTAGTTCACTCTGATCACTTACCTAAAGAACTAGTGAATTATGTCTTGGCAATCTAGTCAATCATGATTGGCTAGATTGGTCTACTTTAACCACGTCATTATTTGTGTGCAATGCCTTCTCTGAAAAAGGTGTTGCTTAAATACGTCTTGTATTTTGTAATGTAACCTAGATCAGAGATTGCCTACTACATTATAATATATGCCTGAGTACTTATACGTGTGACGTCAGATTGGTGGGTTGAATGGCAGTTTTTTTGGTTCATAAACGTTAGTTTAATGCTAATTTTTCTTCTTTAGCTGTGGTATTATGTTAATTAGTTAAAATATCGAAATAAGTCTCTTAATGGGATATCCCATCGATAATATTGAGATCTTCCTTTAATATCTCTAAGGGGCATTGTAAGAGGAGTGGCTAGTGCTAGAAAAGTTTGATATTGGTTATACGACGAAGGTTTATGACTATTCAGGTAGTTTTGGGTAGCAGTTCTTAAGTTTATATTCTCCTTGGACGAGAGTGTAAAAAACTATATAGTGTTATTGCTTTGAAAAAGTCAATCAACCTTAGAATTATTATACCAGTCTTAGAATTATTATATATTAAATCAACCTTAAAAATATTATATATTATGAGTGTCTATAAGATAAAGGAGAAGAGGAAAGAGCAAATTTGGAAGTAAGTACCTTCAATAAAATTTGAAACTCGATATATTAGGTTTATAATCAACATATTAGTAATAAAAGATTTTTTGGAATTTCTCCTTTATTATTTAAAATCTAAACAACAATTCATACATAAACGTGTTCTTTTATAAAATAAAAACGAAATATATTTAAATATGTTAAACTAAAACATTATTTTGAAAAAAGAAATATTCAAACTGTTGTTGAAAAACTCATATATCGATAATTTATATTACAGAACAAAGTATAGAAAAACAGAAAAAATATTTATTTAATTTTGAAAATTCACAATAAAACACAGTTTATTTATTAATAAAAAAGTTTAGGTAATATGTCGTCATATTTGAACTAGTATTATTACATTTGACATTGGCTTTTCCCGTTAATTCTATAAAAGTATATACACATTTAAAAAATTTTTAAAATCGCGTTCAGACATTTGAATTGTAGCTTGCTCTTTTCAAACGTAAAAATATGTAAGGAAGCATTTTGTTCAACTATTTTTAGAACATAAAATAACGTATTAAGTTTGATGAAATTAATTTGCTATAAAATTTATGTTATTATAAATAATATATTAAGGTAAATGATGAAGGTGTTCACTCATCATTACTGTAGTTTCGAAGATGTGATTAGAAAATTTCATTCCATTACTGTCAAATGAAACACCTGATCACGTTCTATCATCAAATTTATTTCGGTTCCTTGAACTTAAAGTAATATGCTTGTAATTCCAAAGATATGTGCTCAATCGCTTGATGTTAATATGATATTGGAGATCATTTTTAGTTTTATGAAATTTACGATAAATTCATGTAAAGTTGGAGAAAATCATTAAATTTAAAAAGGTGCGCAATACAAATCCTTGTCGCCAATCAGCACTTAAAAAAGTTTTAGTGAGTTAAGAAATTATGTGTTTTCAAGCATTGATGATTAATGTGATTTCTAATGAATTTGAATGCATGAATGCTTCAAAGCAATGCTTGATTTTGAGTTATCAGTTAAAATCTTATAAAAAAAATCTTAAAATCGTAAATATTTTTTCTTTCTTTGCTAAAAACTAATTGAAGTACTTTAAGCTAATGTGGCGTGCAAAAAACGTAAAGGTTATTTTTTCAACAAGATGTCATATTATAACTTAACGTATTCAGAATACTAGCATAGTTATGTTGGATTAATAAAGTTAATGGGTTTTTAGTAGAAGATTGGAAAGTACGCCTTTTAAAGCATAATTTATGCTGATTGGCGAATGCATCGAATATTTTTCTCTATCAACCTGCATATAATTGAACTAAAACTCTTCACCTGGATTTATATTTAATACGTTAAAATAAAAACATAGATTGTAAACAAGTAGGTTTGTTACAGAATCTGTCACTTAAACCGCTTCCACACAACATTTGTGCTCAACAGGAAACAAACTATTTATACACCTCAGAAAGAAATTCGCCAAACAGAGCCTTTAGCTAGTTGTAATTAAACATTTAAACGATAAAATTAATTATTTTCATTAATTTTCTTTCTCAGATTTAATAATTAGACTTTATCGTTTGCTAAATTTGTTTGAAGTTCGAAGACTAATAATGTAATCTTTTTTAATAAATATCTTTGTGTCGCCACAATTTCCCATTTACATTTCTTTCGAAAATTCAGTTATTTATCGTTTGTTAAATTAATTTTCAGTTCGAAAAATATATAATTAGTGCAATTGATGCTTTAAAAATAAAAGCGAAACGTTGCGTATTTTTATGCCAAGTTAGAATTATCTATGAATCTTTCTTCATACATATATAATAAACCATCAAAAGAACTCTGTTGTGATATTACAACAAACCAAACTGAATTATATCGCATAAATAAATATTTTTTCAATTTTTTTATTATTTTACTTTAACTAAAGTTTCTCGTACGTTTAACGAAATGGCAACAGTGAAAATATTGAATAAAAATGGAATTCTCTCCAAAAACGCGTTCAAGGCCATCGTACTAGAGCTACATATTAGGGTTTTGTTTTCACTTTTTTGCCAAATATTTTGCCAAACTCGCCAAATTCTTACCTAAACGCGCCAAATAATAATTTTTTTAAAAAAAATTATAAGCTGGTTTGTTGTTCGAAGGCCATGGTGCTAGAGCTGTATAATAAGAGTGTTTGCAGCTATATCTCTTTTCTCGCCAAATTCTTTCCAAAAACGCGTTCAAGGCCATCGTACTAGAGCTACATATTAGGGTTTTGTTTTCACTTTTTCGCCAAATATTTTGCCAAACTCGCTAAATTCTTACCTAAACGCGCCAAATAATATTTTTTTAAAAACTTATAAGCTGGTTTTTTTTCGAAGGCCATTGTGGTAGAGCTGTATAATAAGAGTGTTTGTAGCTATATCTCTTTTCTCGCCAAATTCTTTCCAAAAACGCGCCAAATGAGCTAAAAGGTTTTATATGTTTATGAGGAAAATTGCGATGACTTTTATGAGTGCATTTATAGCGTATTTTTATATTTTGGATTTTTAAGGTAATATAAGTAACAGTATTTTATACTTTATAACGAGCGGGAATAATAACATAAGTTTATTATCCTATAATGGATTAAATTATACATATACTTGGATCAATTAAAACTTTTTTTAGTCCGTGCGAAGTAAGGTTATTTATTTGCTAGTTTTAAATAAACTACTAATTTAAATTTTTTAATGAAATTTGGAATGTAGCCTAATCTTATTTTTTGCTTCAAAATGACATATCCCACTTGTCTGTGGGACTTATGGTTCTTTCTGTGAAAGTGGGTGGCAGACAGACGGATGGACGGACAGACGGACGGACTGAACGATTATAATACCTTCCACTTTTAACGTTATAAACGGAGTGTGGAAGTTAAAAAGCAAAATTACATTGTCAGCATAATTTTCTGATGAAGTCATCAGACACGCAGAACACACAAATAGAGTGATAGAAGTTTAACTTGACAGAATTATCTATTTTACTGACAATTCCTCATATAATAATAAAGGTTTTTAAATCGAATTCTGAAACTTGTTTTTGACGAAGAGGGATGGAGAACACAGCTATTGATTTTAGTCTTTTAAAAATAAAAAATCGTAGTGTAAACATTAATAGTAATTTTTGCTTTACTATAAGCTAATAAAAATATCAAAATTAAAAACTTTACGCAAACAATCACATTTATTTTTACTAATACTTTTTTAAAGAAATAAAATAACAAGTTTGGGTTTTCGACAGAAAGAACACTTTTCCGATTTCTCATTAAAACTGAAAAGAAGTTGTCACCAGTATTACCAATCACCAGTATTATCGCAATGCATATCGAAAATGGAAGCCAGCCATGTTAATTAGAATGGTAATGTTCGCTCTTTTTCTTTTTAATTACGAACAAAAAATCCAAAGTATAATATCACGAAAAGATTCCATTCTTCTCCAGACGAAAATCAAAATAAATGAAAGCGAACTCCGAAAATTTACAATGAAATTAATGAGATATTGATTTTAAGCTCTAATGGACGCATTTAACAGCGTAGAATTAAAATGGACGGGAAGAACTAAATTTTTTTAAAAATGTAACTATCAGAACAATAATGAACGAAGTATAAATTTGACTTGCACCACTCCTTCAAACGATCATATGTTAAAATGGATAAAATAGTACTCAAATAAAAATGGTTTAAGTCGGAATAGGACTTGCGTGGTTGTTGCTTTAAAATGTCTGTATCCAGCTTGGATTTTTTTTGTTGGTCGGTTTTTAATGCGAGGAGGATCCAAAAAGTCTTTTAAAAGACGTGTGAAATCCGCCAGCTGTGATTTTCTGGGAGAGGTGAAAATTACAATTCCGAGTGGTTCAGGGGTACGGAGAGACTATTATCTCGGGCTGTAGAAGGATGATTGCGTTTTAGAAAACTTTTAGGTGGGAGGGAGGAATGGAAGGATTTTTTTTTATTAGTAGGGGTAAGGAAATAGGGTAGTATTGTTTTTGATTTTTAAATTAAATGTTTTATTTATTGTGAAAAGAGTAAATTTGATTTTTTTCTAAAAAGGAATAAAACTTTTTTTAAATAGATTTTTTTTATGAATGCCTTTTTTTCTGATAATGGAATCAAATATATTTTCAGTTAAGAGTTTCATCTTTTATGCTGGGACGAGGAACACATGGTGTGTGGGCAGGCAAACGAAACATGTGTCAAGCACCAAATGTGTCTACAAATATAATGTCAGCCATTTTTGTCATGATATAAATCAATATTTAACACACTTTCTTATTGATTGAAGAGGGAAATCTAAAAGTAAGGACACCTGCTTAATGCTATGAAGTTTTAAATGGGTGTCATTATTTTTGGATTTCATTACTTTAATTTTTTTACTCATTATTTTGGCCATTTTTGTATATACGGTGGTTTACTTGCCCATGGCAGCATAACAATAAAAGCTACTTAACCATTTTTAATACTTACTTGTTAACTGAATACGTAATACCCTACTGCACTGTTAAAAATGGGTTCTCAAACCACGGCTAACTTCAATAACAAGGCCAGAGAAGCTTTCCCAAACATGAGGGTAGACGGAATTTTTGACGTCACTGTTCCGAGTGCCGAAGATCAAGAAACTGGTTAGGACGCATTCGGAACCCTAAAAATGTGGTCAGCAGTGAACGAGTGGTTCCGAACAGGTTTCGAGACAGGTTATCTTCATCTTCGGAACAACGTCACTCGGAACTATGACGTCAAAATTTCCGTCCCCGAGCGTGTTTGGGAGATCTTCTTTGGCCTTAGTAGTTGTGTAGGCCGTGCTCAAAAATGAGAATAATGTTATTATTTTTGAGAACCTCATCGTTTATAATAGCACCGAATACATTGTTCTCAAACTTGAGAGCATGCATGTTTTAATTTTTGAGAACGATTAAGGCAGTTCTAATGCCGCGTAGCGTACAATGTCGTTCGAAGGTTGCGTTGGGTGACCACTCAGGTGTCGACCTCTCCACTTGAACAGAGTTAAAGGTGGATTCGTAATTGGCTGCGTTTAAGCTCCGCACGGAGACTAGAAATTAACAGCTGTTATTATTTTTGAGAACCTCATCGTTTATAATAGCACCGAATACATTGTTTTCAAACTGGAGAGCATGCATTTTTAATTTTTGAGAATGATTAAGGCAGTTCTAATGCCGCGTAGCGTACAATGTCGTTCGAAGGTTGCGTTGGGTGACCACTCAGGTGTCGACCTCTCCACTTGAACAGGGTTAAAGGTGGATTCGTAATTGGCTGCGTTTAAGCTCCGCACGGAGACTAGAAATTGACAGCCGGAGAAAACGCACAATCTACCTACCTATAATGGCATATTTATATTTGCATTATTGATGTGATCTGAAAATTTTTCTAAACCTATTCAGTTATCACAAAAAATTCGAATCTATTTATTTGAAAACTGTTCCAAATTCAAGTTAACTAATTTTAAATCTTATTAAACAATCAAGATTTTTGATTGTTTAAATGCAAATTTGTATTAAAGAATCACACGGATTTTAAAACGCACTTGTAGTCAAACCACTAAACGGTAAAAAATTACATTTTACACTTTATAATTAAAATATTATTTTCAAAACGAAAGTGTAATGCAATATTCACCCGGCGAAGTTTTGATAATTCTTTTTAAAGATGATAATCACTTACCACGTCATTAATATTAATAGTCTGCAATTAAAATCTTTCCAAAAACGGAAACATTTTCAGAACCACGGACTTTTAAATATATTTATTCTAAAGCATTTTGTATTCACCTCTCTCCCGTACAATAAAAGTCCACGGGATAATAAATAAACCTTTATCACTGGAGGCCCCCATACCGAACAACACTATCATCCATCTAAATTATTATACAATTGAGTAGAAGAGCACTTTGCGGAATTAGTTCAAATAATAGGAATTATTCAATTTTTAAGATGAGATTAAATTCTTTCCGCGTTTTCCAAAGTTCTGCCGATATACTCGGCTACTCCTAAATCTATTACCGACAAAATTTTCTAAAAGTTTTTTTTTTCAAAAGTGTACCTTTATTTTCTCGTTTATTAAAATAATAGAATTGTGATAAAGTAAGTGCCTTTAGAAAATTAATAATTTTGAAGGTCTTGTGTTTATAAAGTGAATAATGAAGTAAATGTTGGATTATAAAGAAGCATGAACTATTGCTTAGTTTTCTTCAGTAATGAACTTCTGAATAATTTTTAATAAGATTTCTTTTGTGAATGGATTTTTTATTTTTATTCTCGTTCACTATGCAGTTTTCCGTAAAATGAGCCTTTTTAAGGTAATCTAGGAAAACAAATATTTATAGGAACAATATTATTTTTTTAATGATTTGGTAGAATGATTAGAATTTAATTTCACGCGTAAAAATCAATACATGTTTGGAATAACGCAAAAAACCTTCAATGGTGTCATATGATGCACAGTCCTTTGTCCTACCTTTACAACAAATCAATCGAAGAAATGTTTCGCGCAATTGCTCTATCTCTCCATTATCTCATAGCTTCCTTGATTTTAAACTAGCAAATGCATACTTTCACAAAATACCTCATATATCTGGAAATTAGTAGTGTTTGAAGGCAACTTTGAACGTTATTGTAAGTTATAAATAAATTAATATATTATATATAAATTAATAGACATTTTTTTATAATGGTTAGATAAAAATTGAACTAAGTCTTTTGTGCACGGCAAAAAAGGAAATTTCTGCCAGCTAAAACCATAATGCTGTTTATTCATAAAATAATATTAATTTAAAATGGGTTTAGATAAGATAAACTAGTTTCCTAATTTGTGAAACTGTCTTTGATGTAAAAATAATTTTGTTTGAAACGTCAAAGCATATTTAACATTTTTGTAAACATATAATATCATAAAAAATAAATGAGACTTTCCATGGAAGCACATATTATATTAGTAATTTTATTTACATGAATGGTTCTCGAATTTTTAAACAAAGCTTAAAAAAGTGTTAAGTAAAAAAGTGATGTTAAGACTTTATACTCTGATAAGGAAAAATTCATAAACTAATATTGTTTTTGTAATTGTATTTCAACAAAACCATGTAATAAATAATGGTATCTAAATTTTATTACCACGTCTACACTGGCTATAATGACATTATACTTATAAATGTTCCATTCAAATCATCCAATATCTGTAATAATTTTTTTAGTTTTAAATTTCGTAGAAGAAATTAATTGCTAAAAATCTTGTGATACATTTAGTTTAATAGTTCAATGTTAAGGTACGTTGGTAATTAGTTCAAATTAAAATCGGGACTTGATGCGCAATTATTTAAAATGTGATTAAAAAAATATCTATTCAGTACCAAAAATTATCATGAGCAGAAAGAAAAAAGTAGGTTTGTAACAGAATCTGTCACTCAGCCCGCTTCCACACAACATTTGTGTTCAACAGGAAAAATGTCGCCAAACACAATATTAATTCTATTATAAACCTTTACACGCTAAATTTGGTTATTTTCATTTATTTCATTTCGAAAATTCAATAATTATTTCTTTAATAATAATTCAATAATTATTATCGTTTGAAAATATTAATTCATATTTAAAAAATAAATATGTAATATTCTTCTCTCTTAAATAGAACCAAAACATTTAATATAAACAATAAAGAAACTCGTAGTGAATATATTAGACGTCATTTCAAACTGATTGATGTCGCAAAAATAAATTTCTTTTAATTTATTATTTCAAAGAATTAAAGTTTCTCGAATGATTGTTGCGAATGGCAATGGTGATTTAATTCCAATAAAAATGGCTTCTTATGCTTTTAAAATGAATATTAAATTTTGTAGTTTTTTTTAAATAATTAAAGTACTTCGAATTCGAATTTTTTCTGAGATTTTCAATGTTTAAAATGCGCTGAATTTTTTGACTTATTATACTTGTCTGTAGCATTTGTAGTTGGGGATATGAAAGTGGGTGACGAACAGATGGACGGACAGACGGATGGACAGACGGACTGAACGATTATAATACCTTCCACTTTTTACGTTATAAACGTAGTGTGGAAGCTAAAATCGAATGTTTTTGCATCATTAATTACGTTTTGTTTAATTTTCAATGTCTTAAAATGCGCTGAATTTTTTGACTTATTATACTTGTCTGTAGCATTTGTAGTTGGGGATATGAAAGTGGGTGACGAACAGATGGACGGACAGACGGATGGACAGACGGACTGAACGATTATAATACCTTCCACTTTTTACGTTATAAACGTAGTGTGGAAGCTAAAATCGAATGTTTTTGCATCATTAATTACGTTTTGTTTAATTATCTATGAAAGGTCATTAGTTATAGCTCCCTATAAATACAATAAAAACAGATATCCAATTTATCTGTAAACCATTAATACTTTTCTATTCTTCTTATACAGGTATACCTCGGACGAACCATTAATTCTGGGGCTTAATAATAGATGAATCCAATCTTGAAACACTTTTCTTGTCCAATGACTGTTCAATTATGATATATCTTTTAGACACATTGCTTGTTCTTTTTGTAAGGAAATATATATTACATTGTTCCCTACTGGGAAGATCATGAATTTCATTTAAAACTTAAAGAAATATGTTAAAACAATATTTTGATTTTTAATATTGTATTTTGTAGATATATATAAATTGTAAAATATAGACTTTTTGTTTAAGATGAAATTAGGAAAAAAATAGTTTTTTTTCGCATGACTGATTTTTCTTAACATTTCTGACATTTTTAATTAAAATGTAGGATATTTAATTAAGTAAATAATTTGACTTCACCCTCAACTCCAGGAACTCATCTTCCTTATTTGGCTCGGGTGTAGGGACCCCAAATTTTAAAGATTTTCATGCTAAATTGTGTTTCTTCCTGAAACTTCAGTAAATTGTATCGTTTAGTGGCTCCACATTATTTTTTGGTTGTTACGTTTGGTTTTAATGGTCCGAAATAAAGCATTGAAGTATACAGGTTTAGCGAAGGGATTTACATTCGGTTTATAAATTTCTTTTACTATAAATATTATAAAACTTAGAAGGTGAAAAATGAAGTTTGTAATGTAGCCTTAAATTTTGATGCTTTGCTAACAAAAGTTCCATAACTTATACTATCTATGTTTGACCTTTAAATCTGGAACGTTCTTGAAGACGAAATACGTTTTTCGTTAGAAAAGTGGAAAATATACTCTAGATATGAAAAACATGGTAATTTAATACTGCTATTTAGAATTAATTCGTTTTTACTTGTTTTCAGCCTTAGATTCTAGTTATCCTTGTAATAAATATTTTTGATTTCTGGGAAATTGTTATACATTTTCTAAAAATGATGTTTTTTTTGCAACAAATAAACTTTTTACGGAATTAATGTTTTTACCAAAAAATCTGATTGCTTTATAAGTATTTTTCTGTATTTTCCCAACTTTTATTTTGTTTTTTAACTTTTTAATTCATACTTTTTGCAATACATTTATATATTATTATTTATTTACGTTATAATCATTTACTTACAGTAACTTTTATTAATTGCATTCGTTTAAAAGTGGAAGGTTATTAAAGAAATAAATTCTCTACGATATATAAGTAAGAAAAGTATATTGTTTAAACAAATTGTACTGAATAAAATGTGAACTGAAGTTTTTCAATGAAAAATCAAGTGGTGGCAAGGCTTTATTAAACAGTTGAGGACATTAAAGGATCAATGGTATATTAAAATGATGAAATCATTTAATTAAAATTGATTATATTTATGTACTTTTAGGAGTAATCGGGAATGTCAATATTTAAAGAAAAACTAATATGAAGAAAGCAACAAAAATATATTGAATTTGTAGTTGTAATTGAATTTATTTTCAATGTTTGGCAGGTATGTTTTGGCAAGCACTTAACTGGCAATCATTGGCAATCGCTTCAAGTTTTGTGATTGCAGTAACGTAGGCCCGAAAATTATCCTCTTTACTCCCGAAAGAAATCCTACGCATGTATTCATTATATAAACATATTTTTTAAACAAATATATACTTAAAAGTATGCTTTGCTGAGAATTTTTTTTAAAAAAATTAACGTTTATTTGATGAGAGCCCTTTAAATGTAGTGGAATTTGAGGTTTGGAACGTCAAAAGTGCATATTTTTGTTGTGTTACGAATAAACAAACAAGCTTTATCAGTTTCTTGCAATTAATAGTCCAAACTGACATTTTTTTCATGCAAAATGTTTCATAAATTTACTGTTGCAATCTGATTGATATTCTTGCTCATAATTTTTTTAAATATAATTAATAAATCAACTTCTTTGGTATAGGTATTTTTGGGAAGCTCGAACTTTATAATTTATAATAGAAAAGTTAGTACTAAGAATTTTTTAAAAATGTAGTTGTGAAGTGCATTCTACAAATATCCACGAATGTGTACTTCTGGAGCGAAGAGGTTAAACTGCATGTTAATAAATAACATATTTCCCCTATATACGCATCACAAATACACCTCAACAAATCAGTTACGAATATCTGCATACACAAAATACTTTAGCGAAACTTCAAAATTCACAGGGTAAAGGGGATAAACAACTTTAACCTAACTCTAAACTCACCCCCTATTGATCTTGTAACAGTGATTGATAATTCTTTGGATTCATTTTAGACGGTTTTAGGACGAGTAGTTGAGGGAATATGGAAATTCAGTATAAGTGAAATACATCATAGTAACACTATATTTTGCCCTGAACTAATATAACAAAGTAAAGCTGAATTTTATTAAAGTGTTAACATTAATAAAATATTTTTAGGTTAATGTTGGGGATTAGAACTTTTGTAAATGAAACATTATTAAATTAAGACTTGCTGATAGAATAATTCCTATTAATTGTATGATCTGAACTGATGTTATAGTTCCAATGTAGTATGTTAGTATAACTCAAATCCAAAGTTCCAAAAACTTTCATCAATATTTTTTTAGAGATTTTTCGTCTCAAATTGTACGATTTCTGAGAAATTATCAGTATTAGATATCGCTTCAAGTAGTTGTGCTTGTAAAAAGTAGGTTCGAGATTTATATTGTGTGTCAATAAACATTATTCTTAATGCATATACATATGCCTTATACACCTTAACAAACAACCCAAAATACTTTAGCGGAAGTTCAAAATTCACACGGTAAAGGGGATAAACAACTTTAACCGAACTCTAAACTCACCCCATATTGATCTTATAACAGTGATTGATAAGTTCTTTGGATTAATTTTAGACGGTTCCAGGACGAGTAATTGAGGGAATATGGAAATTCTAAAATCTAGATATTTGGGAGGGAAATTCGGCAGCTTCCACTTGTAATTTCCCGCGAAATGGGAACTATTGAAGTTCCTCATTATCTCTTATTATTCCGAAAGGTGTATTTAGCCATATTTGGAGAGGTAATTTCGTAACATTTTAATTAGGCACGCAGAAATACTTCAGATTCTCATAATTCTGGTACATTTCATTATACGCATGTTACTAGAAAACTTGGTCGCATTTCAAGTATATAAGGAGGAGGTGAATTTTAATAGTAAAGTTACGGTATTCTAATTAATTAATCAAAGAAAATATTTTATTTTGTTTGTACATTTTTGTAAAAATGAAATGCAAGCAAATAGTAAATGTTGATATATGCAATCTTAATAGAAAATCAATATGTTACGGTTAAAGCTATAATTTCGGTTAATATTAGTAGTTACCGGGTGGTTATTGATTATTACTAATGACCGATTAGTATGAAAAAAAGCTAACTGTTTACGCTAAACTGCCCTAATATGGGCATTACTTAATAAAATTATTATAAAAATAAATTATTTCAGTTAATTAGTTTTCAAAGTGTTTGAAAATGCTTTGTAAAGGCCATGTTTAACGACTTATGGTCAGTTCTCAAATGCACAAAAATAACTAAATATGATAAGAAAAACTACAAAATCTTCTATTGACAATTATAATATTTACTAAATCAATATATGATTTAAATACACCAAAGTGATTTCACAAAATAATAACTATTTAGAAAAAAAATCCTTTTTGGAAACTTTTGGGTTTTCTCTTACTTACGAAATAATAATAGTCGGGTGGACTATTATTATTTCGTATTTTCCTGAAAATTTTGACCGATAAATAAAAACTAGCAAATGTATTCCAAGGCAGAAAATAAGATTGAGATATTAAGATGAAACCATCTCTTCTGACTACCATGATCATGAAAAACCAAAAAAAATATTAACACAAGATGTTGCTATTCCCATTGCACTAAAAACCAATAGTCTTCCATCAGATATAAAGAATTTTTGCAGACATATCTGCTCAGGCTTCTAACAACTACTTGGATCATTATTTTTAACATAAATCCACAAACTTCAGTAAACTTTTACGCGGTGCAGCATTTAAAGGAGTTATAGGGAACGGATTCTAAACTGGGAAACCTCGCATTCGATTTTCTGTCTGCGAATTTTCTTTCTGTGTGAAATGTTTGCTATCTAGCATAAACATGTGAGTTAGGTATTGTTATCTAGAATATTATTATAATTGAACATTTATTATTGATTCTTTGGTGAATTGATTCTTTGGTGAATTGATTCTTTGGTGGTGTTTTTGTAGTTATGCCGATTATTCTAAAAGTAGATTTTGTCCAAAATAGATTACGTCTTGAAATGATCTTTGACAAGTGACTGTAAGTAAATATAATTTTTGAAGGAACAAGTTAGTTTTAAAATATTTGCCTTTTAGGTATATGACTTAAATGGTTTTCAGTAGTACATTCCACCGTTTGTAGATTGAAACAGACATTCAGAGGCTCGAGCCCATGATCTTAACTCTGTTGCTTTTAGATTATGTAGACTAAAGTACCATTAGAGCGTTTTACGTGTGACGTAGTAAAAGTTGTCCACTGTGACCAATAACATATTTTAAAAAGTTTTCGACAACTTTCTTTATCCATTTGTTTTTGATTATGTGGGACTACGTTAACAACGTCACCATTTGAAAGCAAAGACCTTTTCTAAAGAAAGTATTGGTCAACATCTCATAAGCATGACCTTTATCTGCACAATTGAATCAGGAACGTATTGTTTCTGTTGCTTTCCAATAGCAGGTAAAAATAATAGTTCGTTTCTTCTTATCATTCGCATTGGATGTCCGGTTACGTAGTTTAGCTTGTAATATAGTCTAGCAGTGTTAATGAAAAATAAAGAAACAAAAAAACTAAAAAAAAAAACTTCCACTGCTTCGGACTTTTATATTAAAATAAGGGCATTGCGTATAGTTTTATTAGCGGAAAGAACTGTAATAATTATTTGCGTGAGGAATATTTGGTAGTCTTGCACATTTGAAAAAATGAAATTCCAAACTAAAATTGAAGCTTTACGAAAAATGTAGGAGCTTTCGGAGAATTCATTAAAAGTTTTTGATGGAAAACGTGAAAGTTCATTGAAAATGAATGTACTGTGAAATTGCTTATTTATCTTAGTCCTTCTAAGATGTTTTTAAAATCGTCTTGGGAAATTAAGCTTAATATTCACATGTTTTCCACTCTTGATCTTTATCTTTAAAAACGGAATAAATCGTAAATTTTAAAAATCCTAATTATAAAAGTTTTATGTATTTTTGAGTCTCATTGAAATTTATCATTTATATCTAAGTTTCAAGAAAATCCATTTATTATGACTCATAAGAAATACTATTGAAATCAATTTTTAAAAAGTGTACTTTTTTGTAATTATTTTGTTATAGTTATGGAATCAATATTACTTTTAGCTTTGTTTAGTGTACCTTTGTAATTGCGAACTCTAATACCTTTTTAACAATTTTAACTAATTGATCACTATAATTATGTTTTTGATAGGTTTTTTTCTATACATTTTAATCTGTAAAAATAATTTAAATTTAAAAATTAGGACATATTAACTGTTGGTACAGTCACTCATATAATTTTGTTCTTATTAAACGAGTAATGTATGCACCCTGCACTAAATGATTTTAGAACAATCACATAAAGTTAATTTAGTTTGGTTTTTAAATGTGCCGTAATATATACAAATTATTGGCTTGTCTATTATCGTAATGATAAAAGCTACTCTTTTGGAAAATATGATACAAATTTAGCGACACATAAATTTGGCAAAATATTCATTTAACAAAATCCTATTATTTTTTTTTTAAATTTAGAAAGGTATTAATTTAACAGAATATTAAGTTAATAAAATTAATATAATGAAAAGTTGATTTAACAACAACAAACTAAAAATAGATTCATTTTTCGTAAACACCTTAGCCTACACTGATTATGATATAATATCTCAATATACCGTCAAATAATCCAGTTTATAAATCAGCTTTATAATGCGATCATCTATTTATATTCACTTTACACAAACTAATGTGATTATGCACTTCAAATATGCACCAATATAATTATAAACGCAAACATTAAATCATGTCAAAGTGATTTTGCACAGTATATAATTCAATTTACGGAAAATGTAGGAAATGCATTTCAATTCCATAGATTAATGTCCCGTTTCTAACGCCGATCAGAATCAAAAGCTTGCTTATCTCGGATCATGTGTGTGTGTGTGTGCACGGTTAAGTTTATGATATCGATGACAAGACAAAGCTATCAAGATGCGTTGTCAAGTAGATTGCAATTTGAGTTAAATGCATCTCAAACCTGCTGACCGTATATGACAGAATTGGTTTGATTTCCAATGTGGAAATCTTACATAATATAGAAGTTCAAGTCGCAGCTATTACACATTTGTGGTGCCCTTTTATGGATACTGCAGATTATTCCTAAGTTATTAATGCTTGGTTAAGTAATAAATATGTTTTGTTCGAATAGAAAATTCGAACGGACGGTGTATTGTTTGTTTACATACTTTCGTAGTAGAATTTTTTTTAAAAAAACTAGAAACATATAACGCATCAGATCTTTCTTACCTCTATACATTTATATTTATTTAGAAAAACTCACACAACAGGTTACAACCCAATTATAGTGCTGGGGAAAAGGTCAGACATTCAATTGCATAAAATCCGTAGACATTCATTTTTTTAAAATTATTAAAAGTTGAAAATAAGTCAAGTTCATTACTAAAAAGATTAAAATTACGATAAAATCTATAAAGTGTATGATTACTTAAATAATTATTTTTACAGAGTGGTACAACAAATAAATCATTATTACGCAAGACATAACTTTTTACAGAAAAATTAATCAAACACAAAATATTTAAGGACAATCAACCATATAATTTTTTAAAAGAACAACAAAGAAGAAAGATACCTTCTTGATTTTCATGTGGGCATATGAAGCAGACTCTGAAGATTAGATGACGGGGTATAGTGAGGATAATATTTAAATTTTTTTAAATGTAGAAAACGAAGAACATTATTTTGAACCCTTTCAATTAAGAGATTTTTGTTATTAAGATAAGGATTCCACATAATACTACAGAAGTTGGTGGAAATGGGAAAGTGGATCACGGAGGGACAGACATATGGAGACTATACAGTTTTTTTTTATACTTTTGTGTTGTTAATTCATGTAAGCTAAACACCAAAAACGCTATCTTTTATAAGTTAAAATTTTATTTTATACATTTTTGTTCAATTTGTGTTAAAAAATTTCACACTTTCTCAAGAATAAAAAATGCATATTTAATGTCAAACTAACAGAGACAGACCCAAAACAACAGCATATTAATATTATGCAGTTTTTGTAACATGAGAAAAGAAGAAATCACTATAAAATATCTAAATTCATCCCCTATACCGAGTACTATAAATAATCTAAACCTTTCTTTAAGGTTTCCGTAACCAAAACATCCAGCTATAAGCAAACAGTTATTTAGATACATACTAATCCGTTACATTAAAGGCAACTGCTACAAATAATGATAATCGTTAGTAACACCGAACCAAGAAATCCAAAATGTCATAACTTACAGGGATTAGGCCCCCGACTTTCATTAATGTTGACTCCCAGAGATAAATATAAACACAAAATCCCCTATAGGTTCGGCAGATGAAATATATCGTACATATTAAAGCAACACGAAACGGCTCCAATAAAAGGGTTCTCCACTAAGCCGAAATCTACCCTAACTTTTCTTAATATTGAATTGAACCAGATAAGGGTTGTACTCCAAGAAACTCCCGAAGTTGAAGGATAATTTACTTGGAAGCAGTTGACTTAACATAAATTGATATTGAGAGAACGGCTTTAAGTTGTTTTAAATTAATGAAAGGTGCTTAATGTTATCCAAGTTATTCTTTATTTTTGTTCAACACGCGTTGTTCGAAGTATAAATGTGTGTATCGATCAAATAAAAGAGTGTGTCTTATGGAATCAATATAATGAACCGAATCACCTGAATACAACAGCATGATTAAGTTTTGTAAGAAATTTTGAACAGGTCCTTTGCAGTTGGAAAAATAGATTTTGCGACCATAAAAAGTTTCGTTTAGTATTTCAGTTGCTAATTATAGTGGTCTAATGTTTGCTCTTTCTATTTATAATGTATTTTTTTATATTAGGCTGTATACAAGCCTTTTCTATTGTGATATTAATGATTAATTCCATTGTAAGTAATACAAGCTTTTTCCATTTTTAAAATATATCATTTTAGAAATCATTGTGTGGTAATTTTGTATTAGGTTTTATTCCGAATTATTATGTTTTTTTTCAAAACAGAAGATTTAAAATAAAACTTACAATATTTTTAATTAAACTCGATATTTATACTTATATCAGTTCATTTACATTTAATGAATTTATGTATAAATGTGAATTATAAAAACAGTTAAGTTCAAAAACATTTGTATATTTAGTTTATTACAACAATGATCGTTGCTTAAATTTAAAGGAGTGACCTTCTGAATGACATGTATATTTTTTGTAATGGATTTTACCGCAAAGTTTATAAATATTTTTTTATAATTGCGTGAAAAAAATCCGATTTTTACACTATAATTTTAAAATCAGACGCGTGCGAAAAGTTATACTTTTTAGAAACAGTGATAAAAAATTACTTTTTTTCACCCAAAAGCAGTGAAAAAAAGTACTTTTTTCCACTCTTTTTATAAGATGCCAACATTTCAAGTAAAATTTATATTTCATAATATTCATAAAATCCAGAAATTTATTGATCTGCTTTATTTATAAATATTATGCGCGTGAATGTTATTATTTTTTAATGTTTGAAATTCTATCCATGTTTAAATGTTTGACTTTAAACTAAGAAATAAGTTTGCCTTTTGTAGTTCCAGAGATTTATCGATGCCGATCTTCTTTACGTAAAAAAATAAGCACGTGAATTATTTTTGAACCAATGAGATTTGATTTTTTTCACGTAATTATAAAAAATAGTGTATGAAAACGTGTGAAAAGTAAACTTTTTAAAACACGTGTCATTATTTCACTCGCTCGTACCTCGCTCGTGAAATAAAATCCACTAGTTTTAAAAAGTGTTACTTTTCACACTTGTTGCATAAATAACTAAAGTAGCCATTTCATGCCCTTGTAAAAAGTATAATAAGGAGGCTTAATACTTGATCAATTCTATTAAAAATAAGTAACCTGAATACGTTTTTATTTTGCAAAACAGTGAAAGTGTAGCAAGTGGGGCTTGAAACAATTTATAAATGTGTTTTGTTTAAATTTTTAAATTTAATTCTAAGCTTAATTGATGTAATTAATCGTATACATATATCATACATATAATCAGCATATATAAAAAAGTATTTATTTGTAACATATTATTAAGTGTATTTTTATACAGTACAAAAAGCTCTGTAATTTATGACACGTAAATGCGCAAACATTTCTGTGGAAGCATAGTACTTTATAAATTGATGTATTTGATCCTATGCACATAACATTGCAAACTTGTGCATATTTATCACATTGCTCCATAGAAATGCTGAACAATCGATATTTCAATAACTCATTAACCTATGAACGCTCTGAGTTATTAATATGATCAATCCATTCGCTATGCATCAAAACACCCGACTAGTATAGTAACGCACTTCAAACAAGAGAGTTATGTGCCCAATCTACACAAATTATACAACTGCATAAAGCTCATATGTAATATGTATAAACAATTGGGGGTACTTTAGGACGGTTATAATTGGGGGGGGGGGGGTGTAGGTACATACATATTCCGGCTTGTGTGCTTGATCAGAGACCCGCTTATGTAGCCTTCGTCAAGTAAGACAGACACAGAAAGAATTTTTTACTGTCACAGAGAAAGGAATATACACCCAGGGCGAAGGCGGGAATCGAACACCCGCACCCGTTACAGCGCGCAGACTGCTAGCTTAATGGTCCAAACCACTCGGCCATCTGGGCCCCACGGTTATATTTCAAACAAAGATTCTCGAACCATGTGCCGCCATTGAGCTAGAAGGAAAACTGGAGTGAGGTTTGTGATTCACTGAACAGGGCAGCAAACGAGCCGGTCCAATAACGAAACGCGGAGGAATGCTCAGCACTAAAGCAGAAACGAACCGGGCAGAAAACCTAGAAACCTGCCTATTTCGCTTATGGGTTCGTCTTCGCTGGTTCTTAGTTAGTGATCCACATGGTTATTTCTTAAAAAAGTTGGAATTTAAAGTTAAAGAAAGTTAATTCTTTCGAACTAAAAATGTTAAAACACATTTAGGAGCCCAAGTCAATATGATAGAGGTGTCTCATACAAGCATTGCATACAAGTTTAGGGAAAATAGTCCTTTTCTGACCGGTTCGCTCAAAAGGGTGTGAGTGGGTTTTCGGCTAGCTGACTCCAGTTTCCCTTCTAGCTCAATGTGTGCCGCTGATCTCTAGTCTTCCATGAGTCGTAATATAGTTTAAAAAAAACCAACCTCGGTGCTTGGTTTGCAAGAATGTGCAAGATTTTTTTTATCATGTGCTTATAGTAGATAATTTGAGTAAAAACGTCACAAATATAAAATAGTTTTTTAACTTATAACCCACTTTAATATCTATCGAGGTGTTTTTAACTTTTTATTATTAGTCAGTATTCTTGAAATAAACTATTTAAGCAATTCTAACTTTTGTCAGAAGATATTGAACTTGTTTATCCTCATCTGGAGAACTGTTGGTTCATTTGAAGGTGAGCGTTCATTTATTTATAGCGTAAATTACGCTCACTATAACTTTACCATATAACTTACCATGCAAGTATGCATTGTATTTGACGAAATCAAAATCTATATTGGTCTTATGATCATTGTTAAAAAATGATAAGATTTTTGTTTTTAATTTGACCGCAACAGAGATTTGTTTGTATTTTGTTAAACCTTCCTGCTGATGACATAAAGTACGATAATTAGATCTCGCCATAAGTATCTTTATATAAGGCCTGTATTGGTTAGTATACTGAGATTATCCAATACAAAATTGATGTTGCACTTTCATTATAATAAATTAAAAATGAAAAGCAATGCTATATGACAAACAAAATTATATTTCCTATCGGTACTCGACCTAAAAGTCATTTTAAGCATATTAAAAACCATAATGAACCAATAAAAAACTTTTTATAGATTTTTCTTCCCGTTAACGGTTTAAGATACACATATTTAGGCTTTTTAAGCAGTAATTCAACACTCTGCTATAAAAGAACTCCGTAATTTATATTTTCATACTCTTAAATGATAAGAACTGAACCTCCATATTCATTCTAGTGTCATAAAAACGCAGTTTGACGAATATATGTATCACATAACTCATGATCAGTCAATTTTTTTAATCTTGAAATTAAATGTCATTTTCTTCACCTCCTTTAGATTTGAAAACAGTTTTACAGCAGCCCTTTTAGCTGGTTTAAGGTGAAAAATAACAGAACACCTTCGCTCTATCGAACACAGACGCAATTTACCACCACATTTATCTTTCCCTCATAATAGCTATGACAAAAGTTCAGTATCTGCTTCATAAATCTTAACGCATTAAACTTTATACTTAAATTTATGAAATAAATCTTTCATTTAATCATCTCGCCCCCTTCACCTGACATAATTAAAATCCAGCACATATTGCACTTTGGGAGCATTAATTCTGTATCTTAATAGAAAAATGAACGATGTGACATGCTATAGTATTGAACACTTGCCCTTTTTCTAACATAGACTTAGATTTCAAGGCTGCAGTGATTTCCGACATAGGGAGACATGAAATATGATACATAATCAAATCTCAATTTTCTCTTCCAATTAGCGACGACGAGATATCGCCAAAGACACTTTTAATCCTTTACCTCCCAATCAATTATTTAAAGTCGAAATTCAAATTGCGGGAGGAAAGGACGTCTTATTATAAAAGACGGGTACGCTTCATCACCAGGGGGGACTCCTAGTTGTAGGTTTTTTTAATGCCAAGCTTCCGATCCATCGCCAAATGTACATATCTTCTACAATGTAATTCTGTAACCCTATTGTCATGTAAGCAAAAATAACAATGGCATTGTGACACTTTATGAAGTAAATATATTGTGGCCAAAAATTTGTTTAACCAAAAAAACAGAAGATACCAGAGTTGC
Organism: Oedothorax gibbosus; assembly: GCA_019343175.1. NCBI lineage: Eukaryota > Metazoa > Arthropoda > Arachnida > Araneae > Linyphiidae > Oedothorax > Oedothorax gibbosus. The sequence continues at coordinate 29,152,300 of CM033273.1, forward strand.
ATTATTTAAGAATATTACAATGATTTTACTAATATTATAAAAAACAGACTTTGTTTCAGTTTTCAGTCATTATAAAACAATTAAAATAGTGCACAATTATCATCTTCAACTGCAAAAAAATAACAAACAAAAATGGAATATAAGAAGAAAAGTGCAAATCTCAGTACTACATAATATAAAGAGAAATATAAACAAAGCAAATAAACCTGTATCAATTGTCGTAAAGCAAATGTATGTTCTCTGAATTTTCAACAGGTCTATATAGCAAAAATTAATAGCTAAAATTAGATTAGTTAGCTAAATATAATAAATAGTTAGCTAAATATAATAAATAGTCAGCTAATATTATAGTTATATAATATTCTATAGTATATAGTTAATAACATAATATTTTATTATAGTTAGTTAATATAATAGACATAGTTAGCTAACATTTCAAACAAGGAATTAAAATTACTCAATTACTAATTGGTTCTTTCAAAAGCTTTGAAACATTTACACATCAAAAATTCCAATATCAACTTACATTTTAAGCCTTTCAATCTGGCGATAATATTCATAACTTGGCGACAAACCAAAAACGTGGCGACGAAACCCCGATAACTAGCAAAGATCCCCCCTCATAATGACGTTGGAAGTCCTTTTTCTAAGCATAATTTGTAATGGCTTCCTTCTTGGTGACACAGCTGATATTTCTTGATTTATTCTTTGAGAAATATGCCAGAGAATTCGTTTTCCCTCGTTTTGGTAGGTAAAAAAAAAGCCCGGTTTGACACTGGCTCGATTCACGTGCGCTTTGATAAATTGAGTGTCCTTTATTTGGTCGGAGTTAGTGACGCGTGAGCTGCCATCGCTACGAAGATGCTGTTGGAGCGTAGGTTAGAGATGTATCTTACTGAGTGTTTCTCTATTGCGAGTTTTTGATTGATGCAGTAAGTCAAATTTAACCCCCTAACTGGTGAGGATACATTTATAATAGCATAAAGGTTTTCTTTTTTCCTGTGAGAATTTTTTTTGCTATAAAAATTGGAAAAAAACACTTTGTGGATGAATAATAAAATAAAGTAGAAAATAATAAGAAATAAGTTTAGATTGAATTATGGTTGCAAATAACTTTAAGTGTCTTTCAAAACTGTTAATGTAAACATGCATTTTAAATTAGCAACTATGAGGACGCTAAACAAAATAAGACCCCCCCCCCCCCCGCCAAACAAAAGTGCGCGTAAAATGATTGCTAATATAACTGTAAATATAATAAAAACATATTAAAAAACTAACTTAACTTGTTTTTTTAACCATTAAAAACAAGTACCTAAAATGAAGCAAGAAATGAAACGCTCTTAACAATCAACTAAACTGAATAGCATTTTTGCATTTCTGTCAAAAAGCAAAATGCAACCAACACAAAGTGTATGCTATTTCGACCAGAATATTTCTTCTAACTGAAACAGAATAATTAATCAAAGAATATATTAAAACTGTTTTTGTAGCCTATACCTATCTGAATTAAATCACAAATGCTATTATCCGTTACTATGGAGAGGATAAAAAAATTTTTGGAAAGAAAATATGCACTCAACTTTGTTGGTTTGCTATTGTCGTGGCCAAATGATAATTGTAAATAAACACAAGTACCTACCTGCTTGAAATATACCAAATAGTTTGTAGATTTTTCTTACTTGCATTTTTTATAACAAGTTGTTGATACACATATACAGTAATACATCGCGTTTTCATTAATTAAATTCGAAAAAAATTATTATGTGTAACAATTTAATTTACTTTAAATGCATTTTGTCTGATACTGCAACCAATGTTTAGGCCCTAACTTAATTATTTCTTCTCTCAAAAATATTTCGATGCTCCAATTCTTAAAAAGAACACTTGAAAGTATTTCCAGAATGTTACATCAATTGAGTCTGTGCAATTAACTTTAAGGATCTCTAAATTAAATAGTTTTCCTCTTGTAATTTGTTCCAAGGACACTTATAGCTTTATGTTTGTATTTCATTATCTCAAGGAACATTATTTGTAAAATAATTACTTTTATGTTCCTTGCTAAAAACCCTTGTGCACTAATTTCAAACGACAATGCAGTTAAAATGTGAGCAATTTTGAAATAGGAAAATGACATCGAAATTTTTCTTAAATGAAATGTATAAAATTCGCAATCACAGTTTCTACGATTTTTGTAAGTATAATTAAACTAATGTTGATTAGATGCAGTACATTTTTGTAAACTTTTAATTAACAAGCAAATATTATTGTTAATTAAGCACAGCATAATTAACAATAATTTACATTTCAATAAAAGAAGCCTTGAAATTATAATATAAACTTACAAAACATAACTTTTTATTCAGTAAAAGTTATTTTTTGTAATTTAATATTAAAATTTAATTACAAAGGCAGCACCAGTTCTGTTTGTCTCCACATAAGGATTTTTAATCTATATGAAGGCCTAAAACATTAATCTAAATCAAAGTAGTACTTTTCGTAATAAAACTTCTTTTTCTGTGCAATACTTTTTAATTCCGTGTTACATATAACTCAAAAACTGCAAAAAAAAAAAGAATACAGTCGAACAATGTATATAATGTAACTTGTATATAATGTAATTTGTATATAATGTAACTTGTATATAATGTAACTTGTATATAATGTAATAACTTGTGACTTCTAATGAACTCTGAATTATTACATTAGAAATAGATTTTGAAATGAAGAAACTTTATCTTTATATAAACAGTAAATTAGAACAAACTGCAATCCTTAAATTCTTTAAAAAATATATGCGAAATCTGCAGCAGAATGGTGTCAATTAACGGAAATTTCCCTTTGGAAACGGAGAAAAAAATCTAAATTGGTGTCAAATAACGGCTGTAAATCTGCTACTACTATTTCTGTGAATTAAAGGACTCATTTTTGAGAGTGCATTTATGGTACACAGTTTATGTGAAGGATTTACGTAAGGTCCTAGAATGTCGTAATTCTGTGACATAAAGTAATTATGATAATTTTCGCATTGCCTTTCGTTAAAAATAGAAAATATACAACAAATCATACTAAATATTATTTTTTTTAAAATACTTATTCAGAAAGCATTACTTTAAGTCTAAAACAAATAAAAAAGTGAAAATTATAAATAAATCTCGTTGTAATAAATACTTCTATATTGACAACTTTGCATAAAATGTGACTGAATAAAAATAAACATTGCTAGGCATATGTAATAAATTCTGTACTACAGCATAAACTAATCGCTAAAAAAATATTGTGCAACATTATGAATTAATTTGTACAGAATTTTTTAAAATATGAAAAAAAACCACTGAAAGAAAGTACAAAATATATCAATAACAATAAGGTAGCATTTCAAAAAAATTTATTGTCTAGCCTTTGAAAGTAATATTGATGAAGTTTGATAACTTGATTTGCAACATACTTATTGAAAAACGTATTTATGTTTAAAATACTATCTAAATGAGTAAGAAAAAGTTGCATATAATTTATGTATTGTTTTTGTTCATACAGGTTAATTTTTATTTGCACTTACATATTTTTTTTAATTTATTGGAATGCGGAAGTGTAACGATCAGTTTAATTTTTTTAAAATCGAGTTACTATATTATGTTTGTTATAAAATACTATTTATTGCTTGCAAAGTATTATGCATTAATTATCTCAAATGTTTATAAAAAGCCATTTATGATATAATGCGTACTAAAAGATCGAAATAATTTTCTATTTTTAAGGACGCTTATACAATTATAAAATGATTTTTATAATATTGATGATTAATTTTATCTTTTAGGAATCAAAAGATTAAAAAAAATTAATTACATAATGTTTGTTATAATTGCTTTTGTAATAGAAATTTGTCGTTCATTAATAAATAGTACTTTCTTTTTTAGGTAAGTCCACATAATCGTGAATGAGAAAATTTCTACTGTAAGTTAATATCTTACTTCTTATTTGTTAACATATTTCTCTTTATTTTGAATTAAATTTTATTGCAAAACTCTTACAGTGTATCTTCTTGCGAATACATCTCAAATCTACCCTTTCAGAAAGACATAATATGAAGTAAAAATTAAAATAATTTCATTATTCCAGTTATATAAATTATGTTAGGAAATACGAACTTATTACATTAGTCTTTACATCAACTGTAGCAGATAACAAGATTACTGAACATATTTATTCATACCATTGCACAAATCTGGTTTAGCAAAAGTTAAATATTTGTGGGTTATTTTTCATTTTGCAAGGTTATGTTAGGGTATTTCAGTCAATTATTTAATTTAAATGTTCTTGTTTATTTTGGTATAGAGATAATAAACTTTGTTAACATTTTAGCTAAAAAAAGATTAAAGTTGTAAAGGTAAACTTCGTGTTAGTTGTAACAAAGATGTTTGCAATAAATTTAAAGTAAGTTTTTATATACATACAAAATATACATATAAAATCCAGACGGTGTTTCCAAACCAAAAATGATGCTCAAAATAGAACCTCTATTAATAAGTGCAACCCAAGCAGTTAAAAAGTTATTTTTCGTAGATAGCCTAGTTTGTTACCCTAGTTTATTATTGTGCATTTAATTTAAATATTTCTCTGCGGGAAATTAAGAATATGAAAAAATAAAGAAATAAAGAATTTTCCCTTTAGGTATGTTACATTTGATTTAAATTATTTGAGTTGAACTGTAAGTTGAATTTATTGTTTTCATCTTATTAAGAAACAACTGAACTTTTACGTGTTTAAAATTTATTTTTTATTGTAAACAAAAAGAGTCTCACTTAAATGAAAAACTGCAAAAACATTTCTTTTAAGCTTAGCATAAATATTCATCTAATGTTTTTTGTTATTTAAAAATTGCGTAATTGCGTATTTTAGCGTGTTTTTGTAATTTTAAATTGCGTATTTTAGCGTGTTTTTGTTATTTTAAATTGCGTATTTTAGCGTGTTTTTGTTATTTTAAATTCCGTATTTTAGTTTTTTATTTAAAAATTGCGTACCTTTAGGTTCCTAGTCATCAGATAAAATTTCCATTATTATTTTAACTAATTCTTTAACTATTCTCCATTATTCTTTATACCTTGTTTCTAATTTTACCCATTTCGAAAATAAAAGCAATATATTAAGCTACATCATATTAAATTCGTAAATAATTCAATGAGAACGAAAAATAGGCATTTACATTAAATTAGATAAAATGAAGAACTGGTACTACTTAAAGATTTAAATCATGAATGCGTTTAACTACAACTTTCTTTAAATTCTAAAACCTTTCATGAAAATAGTTAAACATATAATGGTTAAGGTTTTTTTCCAACTCCAATTGCATTCATACGAAACATTTAAAAGAGTTCGCAATTAAAGGATTTTAAGAATATTTACAACTTAGTTTATTTTAAAATATTATATGTTTAAAATTTCTACATCATTTTATATTAATAGAAGTTTGAAGACATTTAAGTAGAGTAAAAATAAGTAATTTTTGTGTCGAAAATTGCAAATTATCAGAATTTCAAAAGGTTTATAATATTTCATTTATATATTTATGAATGCCCACTTTAAAAGTCCTCAGGGAACAGATTGTTTACTTTAAATTTCAAATTCTATAGTTTAGAAGCTATTGGCAATGAAAACTAGGAGAAATGAAATAAAAATAGATAGAAGTAGCAGATGAAATTTTGAACAACTTCAATGATTATTGAGAACATTTACAATTATACTATTTAGGTTTGTTTTACCCTGATATAGCTTAAAATTGTAATGGCATCACACAATTTATTGCAATATTGTATCACTATTTCTTCTTTTCTATCTTTACAAATGTGAAAATAAAAAAAATGTTAATCGTTTTTCTGATCTTATATTACTGCCATACGTTATTTATAACATTTGCATACATTTACTTATATTACCAGCAAATAAATACCTTTTTTTTTTCACGGACTAAAAACACCTATCAAATAGATCCAAGTAAAAGTACCATTTAATCTGCCATAAGGTATTAAGCCTATGATATTGTTTCATTTCTTTATAGAGTATTTCGTCCCGTTACTTATATTAACTTAGAATTACGAAAGCTACAATACTCTTTTTTGTTCGCACTCTCATTACAAACAACACTTCATTTGTGTTATATTACATATTACAGTAAAGCATTATTTTTCATTTGTCTTTCCAATATATGTACTTATCTTTATCTCCAATATAGATACTTATCTTTTCCACTCTATGTACTTATCTTTATCTCCAATATATTTACTTAACGTTACAAACAAAATATAAAGCTTTGTTTACTGTGACTCTGATCCTGAAACTTACCATTAAGTTTCAGCGAAACTTTTATATTTATGCGCAACAACAATGATTTCAAAATCATTCTTCCATTCCATTAAAGTACATTTATTCGCCCAACTAACTGAGCACGCTTCCAGCTACCTCCAATCAATTCGCTTCGTTAATTTGGAACTTTATTTCTTGGGCGTTTAACTTAGAACTTTCCTAATTCCGAAATCAAATCTAATTCGCATTTATTCCCCGGACTCAGTTAACCCGAAATTTGAAATTACAAACTGGTGTCTTTTAAAGTTTCCTCACCACAAAACGATTCGCCATTAATTCAGACCGGATTGGTAGCAGGGAGGATACTCTTTCGGAGTCATTACCGAAGGCCTGAATGAAGTCTGATAAGACTATGATATGAAAAGTCGTTTTTAACGCATTTTGTTTAACCTGACTCTGATTGAAGTTATTATTTGCGTATTAAGTATTTTTGCTACCGTAGGCTAATTACAGTTTTAGTTTTACTGACATATACATTTGCGAGTCAATTTATAGGTATCAATGATCCAATTTTTAAAAGTCGTAAAAGTTAAAAGCATATTAAAGTACTTTCACGACCATTTCGGAATAGAAAAAAAAAGAAGAGATACATTTGCGAGTTTGTTATTCCATTTAATATATATATACATATATACACACACACACACATATATATATATATATATATATATATATATATATATATATATATATATATATATATATATATATATATATATATATATATATATATATATATATATATATATATATATATATATATATATATATATATATATATATTATATATATATATATATATATATATATATATAATATATATATATATATATATATATATATATATATATATATATATATATATATATATATATATATATATATATATATATAATATATATATATATATATATATATATATATATATATATATATATATATATATATATATATATATATATATATATATATTATATATATATTATATATATATATTATTTATATAATAACTTTAGATTTTTAGACTTTGACTATGTAAAATATGAAATTTGATCCATTAATAAATATGTATTTTACCATTTGATTAAAACTTATATTTAATATCTATTTTGACCATTTAATTCTAATTTTGGTTTAAAAGAGAAAAAAATGTTAGACTTCTTTAGATAATAACATTGACTTTGCATTGCACATACCAGCCCTAAAAATTGTATTTCCATTTGTTCCAAACTTATTTACGAATCTATTTTGAACCTATAAATTAATCTTTTAAGTATTTTTCGTTTCAAACACTTGATATTCTCATTACTGTTTGACGTCATTTGCTTCTATCTGACGTCACTGGGTCGAGAGTACGTTCAAAAGGTGCTTACTTAGAACTTTTCTTCATGGGTTTTTTGCAACATTCAACACTTATTGATAGTACGTAATGACACTTTGTGTAAGATAAGGGAGGTACGCTTACCTAGGGTCACAGTGTATCTAGATTCACAACCCTTTAATTAGAGAAATATATTTGGTTCTAAACGTTGTTAGTTGTATGGGTAAATACTAACTCCTATATGTTGTTATTTACAGCACTACTTTTGTGTTTTGGATGAGAACGCTGTTAAATTTAAAAAAGGTTTCTTGTGTAAAAAGTAATTTTTTATTAACTTAAAATTTTTTTTATTGAAAAAAGTTAGTTCAAATTTTTTCTTTGAAATCGACTAGAAAACATATTTTGTAAGCTCATGCATTGAATCATATACTAAATAAAGCTCTTTTCCAAATGACTTTTCAAATAAAAGTTATTTATTTAAATTTCCAAAGCTTTGTACTTAGCATAACTTTGTACTTAGCAAAGCTTTGTACTTAGCAAAGCTTTGTACTTAGCAAAGCTTTGAACTTAGGGTATTATTTTACATTTACTGACATATTTATTATCGGCATTTACATGCAGAATCATGAGACAAAATTGATTTTTTTAAAAACTCATACAAACTTATTACATAAGTGTGAAGTTCATTTTTTTATTAAATTAATTTGGATTAAAAAATATTACTTTATACAATTTTTTGATATAAAAATATTTCTATTTTGCTTGCAGTAATATTAGTAAATGACTACGTAATAGTTTTACTAAAAATGTTTATTTAAAACAAATATGTCTAAAAATGTAGTTATTTACGTAAATTATAAATAAAAATGTATTTAAATTGTTTAAATAATAAGTTTTGTTAATTTAGAAAAGACTACGCAAGCATCTATTTCATCTAGGTTTAATTTGACAATTTAAAGTTAAAAACTTTCTTTTGCTATTAATTTCAAACTTTAACTTATTTAACAAAGAAATTAGTAATATAAATTTGCTACATTTGAATAGTCTTTTTAAGGTTTATCGCGGAACTCACAAAAATGTAATATAAATGATACATTATTTTCAAAAATGTAATCTAACAAAAATGCTGTGAAACAAATCTTAATCATTTGGTAAACGTTTTCAGTAATTTGTGAAAATAAAATAGTTACTTATCAAATTTTATCCTTTATACTACTTGTTATTACAAGTATAATATGAATTAATCAGACAAAGCCAATTATTTAACTACTTATAAACTTAATTAAAAGCTATTGTCTCATGAGGGTAATTTATTTACATTAATTATTATTCAACATATTATAATTAAATGCAAACACTTAATTATTTTGAATACAATCATCCAATTAATCGATTAATCATTTCGACAAAAGTCTAGGTATGTTTGATTGTCTAGTCATCCTGGAAAGAAGAAATCACTGTTTTCGTTACAATTGACAACAATGTTAATAGTTTTATACATAAGTAAATATGTGCATTAAAAATTTATTTTAAGAGAATAAATAAAGAATTTATGTTTTAAACATTAAAAAAAATTCCAATTAAAAAAATATTTTATTATTTTTAATGAATATACTTATATAAAACGACCATGGATTCGTATACTTACCAGGTATTGAAAAGTACATGAAAAGCTTAAAAAACTTTAAATGTTGGATTGGACATGTTAATAAAAATTGTATACAAGAGCCAGTACTTTACAGTCCGTAAATGTTTTTAAGATTTTAAGTAACAAATTGATGAATTGAATGCTTGAAAATCTTTTGACCATAAAGGGGCGAGATTTTTGGAATTTCTTCGATAATGAGCATCTATTTTTGACGTAATTGTTAGTTTTAAATAAAAAACGAATATGTAATACCTAAAGGAAATCTAATCCTTTTTTCTCCATTTTCGCAAATATTTCTGTAAATTTCTGATGCTTGCAATATTATTCGCTGGATATTTCTAAGTTTGGATTAGAAATTTAATGATGGTTCATATAAAGTTTCTATAGCTAGATTGAAACTTCAATTAATGATCTACAAAAAGAATTATTGGTTGGTACATCACGACATATATTTACTCGGCAATTCTTTTTCTTCTTTTTCAAAATTATTTGCTCTAACATGGAGAGTAAGGAATCGAACCAAAAAATTGTTACATAGTATAAAAATCCGGAATAAAATTCATAACTAAACCAATATTTATGAAATATAAACAGAATTTAGAAGTTTATAGAGAGTACGTTTACTTCAAAAAACTTCCCTATTGCTTAGATTAAATTTATTTTTGGATCAATACTAGAAATGCAGGAGTTTAACATCTTATAAAATTTGTGTTACGCATAAGTTATTATTTGGCTTGACTGTAACATAATATTAAATGACTTATACATGAATATATTGATATTAAAGTATCAATGAATGCTATAATACATCTACAACTCATCTAAACTAAATCTCTATCCTCTAGTTTTGAAATGTTAACAAAAACACTTATTTTTTTCTTCTAAAAATAAGGTTATAAAAATGGCACAACAAAAGAAAATTTTTAACTAACTTGATATATTTATTTCAAAGATTTAATCACATATTTTAAATTGATGATTCATAAATAATTGGGTTTTTATAGCTTCGTTGCTTTTAAAAACTAAAAACGAAGTATAGAACGCAACATTAAAAAAAAATACAATGTAAATAGTTTTTCTAAATCTGAATTATGTGTAAGAATATATTTAGCTCCAGTGAATTTATTTATCTACCATAAGTTTTGCCTTTCTCTAAAATAAGCATTAAATCCCTTTTGTTTGAATATAATTTAAAGATGAAATATAATTTTTTATCAATATGAATAACCTTTTAAAGAAGCACCATCTTTGACCTTGGAAACTTTAATTTTCTCTTCCCTTCATTTACTTAAGTGGACATACTATAAATGGAGTAAATGGAGATTTATGATGTAATTAAAGATAAATACTGCTGCATAATCAAATCTTTTTAAAAGAAAATTGTATTTCTAAACTAATGCGTTTTTTAAGTGTTTTTCAACAGTCTTTGTGTAATTTTGATTAATTTTCTATTAATACTTAGTTTTAACTAGATAAAAATGCTTTTGAGAATAAATTTTCAAGCTTAAAGAATAGAAAAAATATGTATGTTAATCGCCTCGGAATATATATTTATATTTAATTTAAATTTAGAAAAACTATTTACAATTTAGTTTTTTCAGTTATTGCGTTATATACTACGTCGTTAGTTTCTAACGCAACGTAGCCATAAAATGTTTTTACACGTAGGTTTAGAAAGAAAAACAAATTTTGTGTTAATTTAACTAAGCTTAATGTTTAGGTCAATAGTTCAAAATATTTTTCAGTGACAAATTGTTAGTTTCGTAGAAATTTTTTTTACTTGCCACTCCAATTTATAAAAATATTTTTTTTATAATTGCGTGAAAAAAATCCGATTTTTACACTATAATTTAATATCAGACGCGTGCGAAAAGTTATACTTTTTAGAAACAGTGATAAAAATTACTTTTTTCACCCAAAAGCAGTGAATACACAATACATTAACACACAATACATAAACACATTACAATTTAGTTTTTTTTAGTTATTGCGTTATATACTACGTCGTTAGTTTCTAATGCAACGTAGCCATAAAATGTTTTTACACGTAGGTTTAGAAAGAAAAACAAATTTTGTGTTAATTTAACTAAGCTTAATGTTTAGGTCAATAGTTCAAAATATTTTTCAGTGTCAAATTGTTAGTTTCGTAGAATTTTTTTTTACTGGCCACTCCAATTTATAAAAATATTTTTTTTTATAATTGCGTGAAAAAAATCCGATTTTTACACTATAATTTAATATCAGACGCGTGCGAAGTTATACTTTTTAGAAACAGTGATAACAAGAAGTTCATAAAGAACTAAAATAGCCTACTTTTCTGTTACTTAAATACTTACTGAAGTTCTAATCGGGAAAAAAAAACTAGGTTCCTAAAGTAAATATCATCAACAGCCGTTTCTACACTAGATTTATACACATTAGAAAAAAAATCGAAACACAGCACCCAGCTATAATTTAAACTTCTAAAAGCCAAAATCAACTATTTTCCTTAATATTCTTTCGCAAATTAATTAAATATTATTTATCATCTGCTCGTGATTTATTTGTAGTTCGAAGAATAATTAAATATTTATTAATAACAAAAGTAATGAAACTACTCCGAACTGCATTAAAAAAATAAGAAATGTAAATTAAAACTAAGCATAACTGCATGCAAAAGTATGCCTTGCCGCTTTCTTGGTAGATAATTAATGAATAATCAAAGAATCGAATTGTGCTACACTTTATGACGTCTTTCCAAACTGATTCATGAAATATATTATTTTGCTTCAAAATATGTTTAAATAAATAAAGTTTCTCATGCCATTGTTGATTTGGCAACAGTGATTTAAATGACTCAAATTGAATTTCAATGCTAATTCAATGGGAATTCGCCGAAAGATAGTAGATTTATGTCCGTCCGGACGTACAGACAGACGGACAAAAAGTATGAAAGTTGGGTATCTGAGGTCATAGCTTTCTAACAAAAAAAGAATTTTTAAGATCCGATGGATAGAACCGATTTTGGAAGGGGGGTACGGACAGACAGACAGACGGAAAGACAGACCGACATACGAACAGACAGACAGATGGACATCAACCGCATTTCAATACCTACAGTGCTTTAAATGACTCAAAATTGAATATCAATGCTAATTCAATGGGAAATTCGCCGACAGATAGTAGATTTATGTCCGTCCGGACGTACAGACAGACGGACAAAAAGTATGAAAGTTGGGTATCTGAGGTCATAGCTTTCTAACAAAAAAAGAATTTTTAAGATCCGATGATTAGAACCGATTTTGGAAGGGGGGTACAGACAGACAGACAAATGGACAGACAGGCGGACAGACAGACGGACAGACATACGAACAGACAGACATACGAACAGACAGACAGATGGACAGACAGACAGATGGACATCAACCGCATTTCAATACCTACAGTGCTTTAAATGACTCAAAATTGAATTTCAATGCTAATTCAATGGGAAATTCGCCGACAGATAGTAGATTTATGTCCGTCCGGACGTACAGACAGACGGACAAAAAGTATGAAAGTTGGGTATCTGAGGTCATAGCTTTCTAACAAAAAAAGAATTTTTAAGATCCGATGATTAGAACCGATTTTGGAAGGGGGGTACAGACAGCCAGACAAACGGACAGACAGGCGGACAGACAGGCGGACAGACATACGAACGGACAGACATACGAACAGACAGACAGATGGACAGACAGACAGTTGGACATCAACCGCATTTCAATACCTACAGTGATTTAAATGACTCAAAATTGAATTTCAATGCTAATTCAATGGGAAATTCGCCGACGGATAGTAGATTTATGTCCGTCCGGACGTACAGACAGACGGACAAAAAGTATGAAAGTGGGTATCTGAGGTTATAGCTTTCTAACAAAAAAAGAATTTTTAAGATCCGATGGATAGAACCGATTTTGGAAGGGGGGTACGGACAGACAGACAGACGGAAAGACAGACCGACATACGAACAGACAGACAGATGGACATCAACCGCATTTCAATACCTACAGTGCTTTAAATGACTCAAAATTGAATATCAATGCTAATTCAATGGGAAATTCGCCGACAGATAGTAGATTATGTCCGTCCGGACTACAGACAGACGGACAAAAAGTATGAAAGTTGGGTATCTGAGGTCATAGCTTTCTAACAAAAAAAGAATTTTTAAGATCCGATGATTAGAACCGATTTTGGAAGGGGGGTACAGACAGACAGACAAATGGACAGACAGGCGGACAGACAGACGGACAGACATACGAACAGACAGACATACGAACAGACAGACAGATGGACAGACAGACAGATGGACATCAACCGCATTTCAATACCTACAGTGCTTTAAATGACTCAAAATTGAATTTCAATGCTAATTCAATGGGAAATTCGCCGACAGATAGTAGATTTATGTCCGTCCGGACGTACAGACAGACGGACAAAAAGTATGAAAGTTGGGTATCTGAGGTCATAGCTTTCTAACAAAAAAAGAATTTTAAGATCGATGATTAGAACCGATTTTGGAAGGGGGGTACAGTAGACAGACAAACGGACAGACAGGCGGACAGACATACGAACGGACAGACATACGAACAGACAGACAGATGGACAGACAGACAGTTGGACATCAACCGCATTTCAATACCTACAGTGATTTAAATGACTCAAAATTGAATTTCAATGCTAATTCAATGGGAAATTCGCCGACGGATAGTAGATTTATGTCCTCCGGACGTACAGACAGACGGACAAAAAGTATGAAAGTTTGGGTATCTGAGGTTATAGCTTTCTAACAAAAAAAGAATTTTAAGATCCGATGATTAGAACCGATTTTGGAAGGGGGGTACGGACAGACGGACAGACGGACATCGACCGCATGTCAATACCTACTTTTCATTTTTTAATTCTTTCGAATTAAAAGAAGGTGAAGGTCCACAAACAATGGGTAAAAGATTGAAATCTACAGTAATGTATAAATGCCGAATTAAATAGGCCAATTAAATATTTTGCATTATTACATTTATTTGCATACTTACATTTTTTAGCCTACTTTTCTTTTTTTAATTCGAAAGAATTAAAAAAATGAAAAAGTAGGTATTGACATGCGGTCGATGTCCGTCTGTCCGTCTGTCCGTCCGTACCCCCCTTCCAAAATCGGTTCTAATCATCGGATCTTAAAAATTCTTTTTTTGTTAGAAAGCTATAACCTCAGATACCCAACTTTCATACTTTTTGTCCGTCTGTCTGTACGTCCGGACGGACATAAATCTACTATCTGTCGGCGAATTTCCCATTGAATTAGCATTGAAATTCAATTTTGAGTCATTTAAATCACTGTAGGTATTGCAATGCGGTTGATGTCCATCTGTCTGTCTGTTCGTATGTCTGTCTGTTCGTATGTCTGTCCGTCTGTCTGTCCGCCTGTCTGTCCGTTTGTCTGTCTGTCTGTACCCCCCTTCCAAAATCGGTTCTATCCATCGGATCTTAAAAATTCTTTTTTTGTTAGAAAGCTATGACCTCAGATACCCAACTTTCATACTTTTTGTCCGTCTGTCTGTACGTCCGGACGGACATAAATCTACTATCTGTCGGCGAATTTCCCATTGAATTAGCATTGATATTCAATTTTGAGTCATTTAAATCACTGTAGGTATTGAAATGCGGTTGATGTCCATCTGTCTGTCTGTCCATCTGTCTGTCTGTTCGTATGTCTGTCTGTTCGTATGTCTGTCCGCCTGTCTGTCCGTTTGTCTGTCTGTCTGTACCCCCCTTCCAAAATCGGTTCTATCCATCGGATCTTAAAAATTCTTTTTTTGTTAGAAAGCTATGACCTCAGATACCCAACTTTCATACTTTTTGTCCGTCTGTCTGTACGTCCGGACGGACATAAATCTACTATCTGTCGGCGAATTTCCCATTGAATTAGCATTGAAATTCAATTTTGAGTCATTTAAATCACTGTTGCCAAATCAACAATGGCATGAGAAACTTTATTTAAACATATTTGAAGCAAAATAATATTTGTTATTAATAAATATTTATTCTTCGAACTACAAATAAATCACGAGCAGATGATAAATAATATTTAATTAATTTGCGAACGAATATTAAGGAAAATAGTTGATTTTGGCTTTTAGAAGTTTAAATTATAGCTGGGTGCTGTGTTTCGATTTTTTTTCTAATGTGTATAAATCTAGTGTAGAAACGGCTGTTGATGATATTTACTTTAGGAACCTAGTTTTTTTCCCGATTAGAACTTTAGTAAGTATTTAAGTAACAGGAAAGTAGGCTATTTTAGTTCTTTATGAACTTCTTGTTTTCCTTCAACGTGATTACAAAATTATTTTTCTAGATCTACTAAAAATTATACTAAAGAATAAGGCAATTTATTATCATTATATGACTAGAGCATATTATACTACGATTATAAATCCTTAGTAATCTTTCAAAACGAACAACTTCGATACATGATAAACTCCATGTTACAAACCTCAAACACAGTTTAGGCATTTCCAAACGAACTCAATCATCTTCATTAAGGAGCTTCACGTCAATGAAAAACGATCTCTGAAAAGGAAAAAAAAACTATTTGAATATTTGTTAAAAAGAAAAAAAAATAGCATAAAACCAAACAAAATCGACCTCCTTTAAAAAGCAAAAATACATAAAAAATGAAATGTGGGCTCTTGTTGGCAGGGTTACTATAAACTCACCAGGATGTGCTGACAGAAAATTCAGAAATTAGCCAATGGTAGTATCCGATGTTTGGATAAATAGATTGGATTCTTGGGAATATATGTATATAAATATAAAGAAGTTAAACAGTAGAAGCTCTTAGCAAAAGTATTGAAGCAAGTATTTATAGGAAGTATTAAGATGTACACGTTTGTAATTAAGTATGAAAAATTGGTTTTGATAATTCTGTAGCTCACTTATATAACTTTTATTCTATAAATATATTTAATGTTTGAAATTGTTTAACAATATTTTTTAGAAATTTATTTATCAATAGAATTGTTATTTAATTGACTTTTGGAAAAAATTATTTAAGGATTATTTATTTAAGATTATGATATAGAAAATAAATTATTCAAGAAATCTAAACTCAATTATTCAAAACAAAAACCTTATGCAAAAAGTATTATGGAAATAAAAACATTTTAATGGATTTTTATCCTAAATAATTTAATTTCTTAAAAAGGAAGCTTGATAACAGTTAAAATAATTGAATACAGTGTTTTTTTAAAGAATGTTTTAATGAAGTTTAAATTCCACACTTTCTATTAAATAAATATTGTTTAATGCTAAATTGAATTTTTGGCTAAAATGTTTAATGAATTTTAGTAGGACAATTTGTTTTGGTCGGTGGTATTAGTGGTTTGAGCTGCTAAAGTGAGCGACCTACAAACAAGTAGATACTTCTGAAACAGACAAATTTTGCAAATTACGCTTAGTAAAACTTTAAAACAATACTCGAGCTTTTACCGCATTTAGAGCCCATGAAAACTGATAAGGCAACACTGGGTTCCACGGGTCTACTCTGCAATGGAACTATAGATAGTATGACCTGTCCAGACTGCCGGGTTGTGTTTCCAAGTAGGCTGCAACCTGGTGAATGTTATATTTATAAAAAGTGTTAGTTTTATCCAAATAAAAACATCTTGTTTAAAAAAAAAGATGAAAACGCAAATGAACCCGATCTCTTCATTGCATAATTCAAATATATTTAGCGAATATGAACAATAAAGGGAGTGGAAAAGGAACCACGGCCTATAAGGGCATACTGGGAAAATGAATTTACAAAAATGAAATGAACTTCTCCAATGTTGAACTGTGGAGAAATTGAACGGATTTTTTCATAAACATCATCTGCATTTTTTACCAAATGTTTCCGGATTTGTTATTGTATACCTAGGCATTAATAAGCTTTACGTTTGTGATTTTCAAATTGTCTCAAAATTAATTAGAGTGTTTTTTATAATCTTGTAATTAAAACAATGCTTTTCAGTGGATGAAAATATTTTCAAAAAACAACAACAAGGATTTTGCCACACACAAACATAGGGCTTATCAATATCAAAACATACCAACATATTAGAAACCCATAGGAAAAAAATGTAGATGCTAGTCATGAAAAACTGATCAAATTTCTCCATAGGTTAACATTTTGGGAATAGTTTCTATATTTCAGAAACTCATCTCCCCTTAAATCCTGCTCTACCACACGGATCCAAAATCAGCCATAACGGCTGAGATTAGCCAAATATGACAACCCTGTTTCTGGGTTTAAAAAAAAACGAAAACATGCTCGAGTGGTCGACTGCCCAGCACACATGCTGCGACGCAAGCTGAGGACATCCATCTTGTTCAAACTTTAAGACTTCTCGGGGGTTGACGCCAGCGGTGTACATATCTATTTGTAGAAAATACTGTGTAAAAATGCTGTTTTTTTCCGATAAAAATGATCGTTAAAAACTGTGTTTGGTGAAAGGGGAATACTAGCTGATTAAATCTTGTGGCGTGCTGTGTGGTGGTTTTTTGTGGCCAAATGTGTAACGGGAGATTTTAAACTTTTCCGTTACTCATTTTTTGTAGGAATGTTGTTTTTTTTAAATAAAATTTCTTTGCTTTGTTGGATTATATAATTAAAAATATCATGATTAAAATTAAAAATCGATGAAGTTTTTTAAGTTTTCCCTAAATGACTTTTTTAAAAAAAAGTTGCCATTATTTTTTTATAATAGTAGATTTTTTTAGGATGGAAATATTTAATAATCTAAAGTTTTTTGTTTAAAAAAAAGTTGTACTGTTTCTTGTTTTAGACGAAGATTTGATTGATTTTTCTCGAGAAATTTACGCATACATTCTTATTTTACTTTTTGCTCTGTATTGTAGTAAGTTTTAATGCATTTAAGATACTACTTAAATATACAAAAAACAACAACATAATAGTTTGCTTAATATTTTTAATTTGTTGGATAACGATGGTTTTCAAGACACTGTTCAATAAATCTAAGAACATTAATCTTCATCAAATTATAACACTTTTGAGGGCACTTGCAGTGTCTCTATCTTACTTGAAAGCTTAGCGTATAAAAGCTTTTTTATGAGAAAATCTTTATTTTTGAGGGCTTAACTGTCTGATTAAATCTTGTGGCTTGCTGGTGATGTTTTTTTTTTTGATAAAGTGTGCTTTGTGACATTTATTAGACTTTCATTTATCTTAGTAACAATGATGATAATCGCTTTGTTGGATTATATCGGTAAAAATAGCTTTAATAAGTTTTTTAAAATTTGTCTTAAAGATGTTTCCTTGAAATTTTCATGCTTTTTTCCTAATTGTGCCATTTTGTGAAATATTTATAAAACTATCATATTTTCGTATATTACGTTTTAGGAGTACCGCAAGAATGAGTAGAAGAAAAAACACTATTAATTGTAACGCTAGGTTTATTGTAGTTTTGCTTAAACTAAGTTCAAGTATGTCGAAGTCTTCTAAAGGTCGACTATCTAATCAACCCAGCTTCCAACTTTCTTCTTAAAACGGACGCCAGTAAATTGTTTCCTCGCACTTATACTAAGTCGTTCGTTGAACGCGCTTATAAAATAGACTGAATCTAAAATTATCTCGCGGTAAGGATAAAATTTTATATCTTATTTTAATAAAAAGAACAAACTAAAAACGGTTTCTTTAAACCTTCTTCCATATTTATTACAAAATTCTAGCAACACGAACAGATACCACAGCCAATACACAAACTTATTTTTCAGACGATAATTGCAATGAATTATTTTTAAAAACGAATACAATTAAATATTTACAATCAGAATAAACCAAAAACTTGGTAGGCACGCGACAAAGAAAGTTGTTCAAGTACGGAGAAACGTTTACAATGTACGCTAATATTTGTGATCAATTTCAAATTACTCGTTGTTACAATTAAATGAATATAAATATTAGAAAAATAACGTCCGTGCTTGAGGTCTCTTTTGCTCATAATAACCTGAGTTATTTTTGGAATACTTTTGCTTTTTACGTAAGATTAGTTCACAATGTTTGCTAATATTTTAGTAAAAATGAACATTTTTCAATGAAACACTTCTATAGAAGTAAATTGTATGGAATTCAAATGTGCTTATTTACTGCTACTGTGTAAAAAACCCTACTCGAATCTCTAGAAAGTATTTATTTTCATTCAGTACTTCTGTTGCCACTCAAGACATGAAACGTGTCCATTCCAGCTTCTGACAAACAGATCTTAACGTAGTCAATATTTTCTCGTACTTGTGTACTTGATTTCGTTATCAGTTGTAATTTTATTGTTCTTCATTTGCAAAGACTTTAGATATTTATTCAATTAGCTTAAAGTTCAATTACGTTAAATGTATGCTTTAATTTCAAGAGACGAAAATTTAACCGGATGGATCGTTCGGGCAGAAACCGATCTTCAAAAATGCAGCCATTTTTTCTGAATTTTCTAAGCTTTTAAGCTGTCTGTTAACGTGAACAAAATGTCAAATAATTTTAAGCATATATTTTATAATATTTCAAATTATTAGTTGGTATGTGTAAGAAATTTAGGAATTTATTTTTTGGAACAAAATGTGCAGCTTGTGAATAAAACTTGTATATGCAAAAAGTTCAAATTTAAAAATTTAATAATACTAAAGCTTAAATTTTTTTCTCTAGAATTTTTACCACTGTGCTATTTTTCCACAAATTTTATTATTCAATACAATTTTCATACAAACCTTACTTATCAATTTATCTAATTATACAATTTATCATATATTACCAATAAAGATTTTTTTCTCTTTTTTTCTCTTCTTTTATAATTAGTAAATTCCGTGCTGTCTCATAATAATTATTGTAACATGCCTTATATTTTGTAACGCTTTAATTATCTACATATTAATAAGAGAAGTATTTTCTTAAAAAAACCTCATATTAATATTATTTAATCTATCAACTTATCAACTAATTAGTTTATTTATACAATTTACACTGCATAATATGGTAAAGCAGATACTACTATTGATCAAAAGTTTGTAAGAAATTACTAGAATGTACTTGAAAACTATAAAAAAATGCAATAAATGTTACCATTATTTTGTGCAACCACTGTATTAAATCTTAAAGTTTCCATTTAATTGCCTCAAAATTAATATAAATTTTCGCTTTTTATAATTTATGAAAAAAAGGAAAAAAACCTATGCATTTTCATTAGCTGTAAAAAATTTATTTTCTTGAAAATTAAGACACCTTGTAATGAAATTAATGGTACATATGTTTCGCCACTATATTGAGAAAAAACATATACTTAAAAACTAGATTTGGTAAAAAAAGGAATTCAGTATGATTAAATATTGCGACCCGAGGCGTTTTTGTCAGGTTTTTTGTAAGTGAATGCGTAAAGTAATACTTCAAAACATGTGACAGTTTTTTTTAGAAGCGTCGGTTAAAAAAAGTAACATTGCTTTTTATTTTAGAATTAACATGTGTCATAAATAGGAGTAGATTTCCTCTTTAACTACATGTCAAACTTTTTATGTTTCAAACGTGTAATTTTAAATGTTGTTTTCATATGCAATGTTATAAATTCTTTTAATGAAATCTTATTTTCCAAAATTTTTTTATTCATTTGGTAAATATTATTGAACTATTTTACATTAGTTAAATGAGGCCATTGAAAATTAGAGGGAAAATTAAGTCATGCAAGAGTAAATTTTTAGGTATTACTTTGTACTTAAATATATAATTTTTACTGCATGAAAAGTTATATACAAATCGGATACTTGCAAATGTTTGCACAGAGAATTTTGAGTTACTAAGCTTGTGTGAAATAATTTTAGATTTATAATCAAATAAATATATATAAATATATATAGTATTTCATGCATAAAACTTTCAATGAATATTTGCGTGTTTGATATTTAAAAAAAATAAAATTATTCAGTCGTTGAGTTCTCAAAAAATGTAAATTTCGCATTTTATCTATCGAAGAGAAATGAGCACAAATACCACCATACTAAAACTTGTTTGTAAATAAAACATTTTCTGGAAAAACATCTAAAATGTTTTTACAAAGCTGGTTTTAGCATGCAAAAACATTTTTTTAACTGTATATAAATATTTTATTTACATACAGAAGTTTCAAAATAAACTTCGAAATACAAATCTGGATTTAACGTGTAAAAATCTTGTGAAATGTTTTCGGGCTATAAATTATTCAGATACGTGGTAAGAACAAAGAACATTTTGTAAACATAACGTTACTTAAGTAGGCAAGCTAAAAAAATATCACTCCAAAATTAATATTCTCATAACAAAGCCCGCGCAAAATATTCTTTTTCAAGTACAAGTAATCAAACTATGATAATAGGGTAGGAGGCAACAAAAAACTTCCCCGATTTATTTTTAAAATAATAGTTTCCTGTGTTGTCTTAGACACCAGGCGCGAAAATTTAAGCAGGAAAGTAGCTTAGAATCGTTCTTTCAACTTAGATGATCATGCGAACATATTTCTGCATGGCTTTATTAAGACGGGAAAGGTTCTTTTTAAGAACGTAATTATATAGAAGATTTTTGCGTTGCCTATCGTTAGTATAATGGCTACTTAAAATAGAGAATGTTGAAATTTGAAAAGAATGTTAATTTTCATAATGACTGTTTAAAGTGCGATTTTCTGGAATTTTGTCGTACTGTGTTTTTACTCTGTTTTATGTAACGTTGTTTGCTGCAATAAAAATAAGACTTTATATTCTTAGAAATTTCTGTTATAACAATGTGAGTTTCAAATTTCGAATAGCAAACTTTTATTCTTATTCGTGATACGTTCAGTTTATAATATTTTCTTTGTTTTCACAGGATAATTGATATCCTGTTTTAGACATCAAGAGTTTTAGTCTTAGTTATAAAAGCAAAAGCGTAATTATAAGGAATATTGGTCTGTTGATAATCGCGTGAACTACAATATTTTAAAACTTAATCGTTAAATATTTTTCTTTTTTAAATTGCTTTTGTTAAATAATATAATACCTATTTGTAAGCAAAATATATCAAAAATTGTCTATATCAAAAAAAGTCCGTAATTTTTAGCTTCCACACTACGTTTATAACGTAAAAAGTGGAGGGTATTATAATCGTTCAGTCCGTCTGTCTGTCCGTCCGTCACCCACTTTCACATCCCAAACTACAAATGCTACGGACAAGTGTGATGCGTCAAAAAATTCAGCGCATCGAAATCAGAATACATTGAAAATTTCAGAAAAGAATTCTAATTCGAAGTACTTCAATTATTTAAAAAACTGCAAAATTTAATGCTCATTTAAAAAGAATAGGAAGCCATTTTTATTAGAATTAAATCACCATTGCCATTCGCATTTCGCAACAATCGCTCGAGAAACTTTAATTCTTTTAGACAATAAATTAAAATAAATTTATTTTTGCGGCATCGATCTGTTTTAAATGACGTCAAATATATTTAACTACGAGATTCTTTGTATGTTTATATGAAATATTTTCATTCTATTTAACAGCGAGGAATATTTTATATTTATTCTTTGAAATATAAATTAATTTTTGCAAACGATAAGTAATAATTATTGAATTTTCGAAATAAAATAAATGAAACTAGCCAAATTTATCATGTAAATGTTTAATATAGAATTAATGCCGTGTTTGGCGCCTTTTTACTTGTTAAACACAACTGCTGTGTGGAAGCGGGTTAAGTGACAGATTCTGTTACAAACCTACTTGTTTTAGAAATATGTGAATTAAGAAATATATAGAATAGGTCGTATTTAAGAACATTTTGCAGATGGATGTACTCTCTCTAGGGTAATAAATATTATTTATAGAAATATCTTTGAAGAATGCATAATTATTTTCTTGGTGGTATGGATATTTATTTGCATACACTGAATAAAAAATTCTAAAAGTGTGATTGTTTGATAGCTTATTTCTTTGCATTTAAAATAATTCAAAGATTCTAATATTTAACTTATTTAATTTAGTACCATAAAAATAAAATATAAAAAACCTTTAGGGAATTTTTTAGAGAGGGAGCTCTTTTATATTGTGACTTTTATAGATTATGAAAAAATACTTCAAATAACATTCTGTTTTACCTCATCGTATCTTCGAATTAGTAATCTTTATCTGGAGGATTGTTACAGCGTTCTTTTTTCAAAATATGCTTCAAAATATAATTCTTATACAATGCATGACGTAAATATACACACGTCACTAACTTTGAAAATCGTATAATCTCTATAAATGTGCTGAATGTTTATTAGATATGTTATAATTTATATTTACAGATACTCACAACACAGTTTTTCGGATGCTACTAAAAATATAAATAAAATTGGGATTTGTTTTGGGTATTCGTTGAATGAGCTTTGTAATAAAGCTTCACGAGAGCTACGTTGGCGACGGGCGTCATGATTCAGAACCGCTTTGTTTGATTTGTATTATAAAATGTAATTGTAAAACGAAAAATTAAAAAAAAGCTTAAGAATTAGTGTACAAATAACAATAAATAAATTACATTTTTTTTAAAAAACGTAACACATTGCACAGTCAACAATTTAATCACAATTTTTGCTGTTTACATAGAAACACACTTAGGAGTTTTTTGCTTTAAATTTATACAATCCTCCTAATACCTGCAATTTTTCATATGAAAATGCCAATGCATACATAAATCGCAAATTTATGTGTTACGTCAAGCTCAATGGAAACGTAAGATAAAAATAAGAACTACGCGACATAATTAAAAATTTAAAATACAGATAAAGTGCCATCATGCATTATAATATCTATTTTTATCATAAAATATCATCCCGAATTTTAAATAAATTTCAGAGGCATTATTATTTTATTACCTCATTAAATAACGGGAGAGCCCTGTGATTATAAAGGATGTTCTATCGCCTCCGTAAGATACCCTTTTAATTATGGTCGGGATAGATAATTGGGAAAGCCAAGATAATAATTATTGACTTACTAGAAAAGTTCGCGATACTCCTTTTGGAATATCAATTTAATTTGATCTCGTCATTAAGTTTAATTCTCGTATATTTAAGCTACTTTTGAGGATTCAAGAGTTATACTCGAAGGCTTTTGCTTAATAATTTGTTGGAATTATGACTGGTTATAATTGGCACGAACTGAGTAAATAAAATCGTATTCCTAATTAGTGATATTCTCACTGAAGCTGTATTTGAGAAAATAATTTTAATAGAAAATTTGATTTAATATAGTGGTGATCAGTCGCTTTTAGATTCAAAATTTCTGTTTTTAAAAAAATATTTTTCTAAAAAATCTTCAATGACGCTATCTGGTGCGTGTTTCTAAACGTTATTCAAAGAATCAATTGTATTCGGCGGCAATATTTTGGAGTTCAGTGTATTTAAATATTTGTAAATATGTTTATAAATATGCTCTATAACGGAAATTTTAATTAGTATAAAACATGTATATATAGTACCCAATAACATAGTACTTTTATAAACTGTGTAAGAGTACTATATCAAGATTAAAACAAAAATTTTACTTTTGAGGATTAAAAAAGTTTTTTAGCAAGATATTTGAAAGTATACTTAGTTAATTATTAAATATAAAATATGCACTTTTAAAAGTTTGGCGCAAGATTGAACCGAGATCCTGGAACTTCTTAGCTCCAACCACTAATTGGAGCGTAAATATACTAATTTTATGGTAAAACTATAACTTTGATACACCTCAAAACAGGTAAATCAACGTTTCAAATAATGGTGGCATCTAGACAGTTTCAGCATTCCGCTGCAATATTGTGCCTAACTTTACTTTTTAATAGTGTATATTTTATATTTAATAATCAACCAGGTACACTTCCAAAAATCTTGCTAATTTTTATTATTCTTCAAAAGTGAAGTTTTTTAAATCTTGATATAGTACTTTTATATTTGATTTATAAAAAAAAAAACTTTTTTATGCTATAACTAAAATAACTAATTTTAACTGTGTAAAGACAAAATTCACATGATGAATATTTCCACACCTTGTTTCTTAATTCTCTTCAAAAGATGTTAAATAGACTTCAACACAAGCTTAAAACTGGTCATAAACTTTCGATTGACAACAGACCTGAATTAATGGCCTATCAAACGACCTGGTACGTGTCGCCCCATTTAAAAAGTTTCGAGAACTTAACGAGATTAAAATGACTCTTAAACAACTCTACGAAAGCGGAAGGCGGAGTGAAGGTTTTAAAAGAGGACATTATTATTCTTGTATTTCCCGGCTGAATCAATAGGAGTAAAGTCACGGGAGGATTTTCTTAAAAGCTTCCGCTTTCACTAAAATGTTAGTGGAAGAAGATTAGGTGGAAATTCTCCAATTATATTTAACTTGTTTTTACATTAAATAGAGAGGTCGTGTTTTCAGTAAGAGATAAACAGGAAAAAAATACGTAATTAATTGCTCGTGGTAGCTTCAGTTGTATGATCCTATTGAACTTGGAAACGCGAAAACTCTGTGCTGATGTAATGCTTTTCGATTTATAACATATGTGCTAGTTATCGGGGTGTTTCTAGCCAAGCCTGGGACTCGATTCAAAATTAATTTCAATTTTTGAAATGATAAGCTAGTAGCCCTATGATTCCACCGCAATTTACACTAAAAAACTAATATTTGAATCGTTAATTGCAAAAGAAACACGTTATGTATAGAGAAATTTCCCACAACGCTCATTTCCTTCATTATTTTGGTAAAATACTAAGCTTGAATGGTCATCTTTGATTCTTCATGTAGACATGACCTCTTTTCTACTTTTAACGATTCATATGTAAAATACTATGCTTATGTAAAATTATTATAAAAACCAGTAAGTAAAATTTCTAGTAAGATTCATATGCAAAATCTGTGTTTAGCTGAAATTTCAAATAATTACCTGTGCAATCTTTGAGACATATCGATATAGTGGCTGTCGTTTGGACCAGGTTTTTAACAGAGAAGTATAGTTCCCAAATACTTCTCCGATAAATTCCGAAAAATCAGTAGTAACCCAAATTTTCTGCAACGGTCAAAGGCAGTATTTACAACAATTACTGAGACCAATTTTGTTCTGAAAAACTTATATTATATTACACTTTCTTATAGGGTATCAAATTGAACGTTTCAAAAAAAGTAATGGTCCACGTCATCATGGTAGATACTGCCAAAGCTTAATGTAGCTGATATAATGCGCTGTTAATTAAAAAAACATCAGAAGCTTGGCGAAAACATCCCCTTATAACCACTGGTTTCTAGAATTATAAACAATGGGAAGGGGGACATAATTTTTATCCTTAGTTTGTATTGAAAAATCTCAATAAACCAAATTGTTGGCGAAGCTTGGCGAGAACACCCCTTATAACCACTGGTGCCCAGAATTATAAACAAGGGGGTGAAGCATAGTTTGTACACCCCCCAAGAGTGGTTTTCGTCAGACGGGTAAGTTGTTCCTAATGATCCGGGAACAAATCCGGCAGCCCTGTTCTGCCGAGGAAAGCCGGATGTCGTTCTGAAGATTAACGATTAATTGTCGTTGATGAATGCTGTCGCAGAGACAATGGCGGACATTGTGTGCTGTTGCGCAGGATGTAGGCCTTGGCGGGATGCGAGTGATAGTGTTCAATTTTGGAGTAGTTAGGAACCGCTATTTGTTGTTCTATTACTTTAGTATTTGTAAATGCATTTGTTTTACTGATTGTACGTTTTGGAAATTTTTGTGGATAAATTATCAGTTTCGAAAATATAAAATTGCAATGGCGACCAAAAGGGTGTTTCGAACTTTTTTTATTTGGATGGAACAAGAAAGGAAATTTACTGATACTACTTGCTTTATTCGTTCATATTTTATTCGTTAACCTTTTATTTGTTCATCTTTTTTTTATTTTTTGCTTTAGTTTCGATCGTAACCGAATTCTTTAACAACTTCTTGTTGTACCTAAAAATAATAATCCACAACAAAAATATAAATGACACTCTAGTTTTTTGTTAGTCACTGTTAAAATAAGATAGCTGTACTTTTTTGCGTAAATCTTTAAAGACAAATATTTATTGCTAAAGAATAACCATACTGTTAAGGAAAAAGTTTTTATAAATTCTACATATATAGAGACTACATTACTGAAACAACTTTATATTTCATTACAGTACTCAATGAAATATGAAACTTTTATGGAACCAATATAATCAAATCGAATATCAGCCAGAAATAAATAGCTCTGACACTTCGGATTGCTTTATGGATATGTATTACTCTACGTGTTCTCATAGTACCACTTTTAGTTCTTGAAATATTTATCTTTTTTGCAAAAAACTACGGAAGGAAAGTTTGAGAAAATGTATTGACCCGACGACTGGCCGAGACGAAAGAAACTCTCCCTTAGGCACACTTTTGCAGAGCGCGAAAATCGGAAAAGTCTGTGTATAGGTTTTTATTTTTCAGAAGGACGTACGGATATTCTTATCTTTCCATTCTTTGGTTTGAAAAAGTTTAATTCTATTTGTTAGTGAACACATGCTCAAGTTTTCAGCAGAGACGCAGAAAAAGAGGAGGCATCAACCCAATCGAGTCAGCCAGATGAAAGTTGCCCTATCCAAAAAAGAATGCTGACTTTTTACGAATTAAATTAATTAACTTATTTAAAAACAAGATGATTATCTTATTTAATTTTTATTATCTATACTAAAGTTTAAGTTTGAAAGATTTTTTATTTAAAAGCTAGTAATAAAATCTTCCAACAAGTGAATCTGCAATACTGCAGTTGTTATGTGTCTTCTTCAATCTGCTTCCTGCTTTGAACTCAATCAAACTTCTATCAGTATTTATGGTTCGTAAAATGTTTTAAAAATTCAAAATTACAGTGGAGATATATAGACGTAAAAATCTTTTCTAGCTTGCGCTTAACAGTGTTGCTGTTATTGTTAAACTCTGAAATCCATTATGTTATAGAATGAAAAATCACGCTCGATTAATTATGAAATGAACTGTGTTAAGCATGACTAACTTTATCCAAGCATTAAACAGCAACTTCAAAATAAAGAATGCCCCAAAAGTATTTACCCTGTGTCATAGTTATCGACATACGTAATATTTAATTAGGAAAAATGTTTTCAAAAACTTTGTGAATCACTGAATCATTGGATAAGATATGTTTGGCAACTATAAGTTGAACTATTGACTGATGGGATATGAAGAGAGAAGGAAATGAAGTAGGTCAAACAATCCAACAAGAGATCTGCCGTGGGCAAGCAAACTGCAGTATCTAACTAATGACTTGGACTATTGTTGTAAGCAGTCATTAGCTCTAACCTATAAGAAAATATACTGAAAGGCTGATTATTTCAGAGCAAAAATGGTTCTTTTAATCCACTCTTATATCCCACTCTAGAGATAGTGCTGTTAGGTAGTATGTCATATAGGGATCGATATAAGACATGCTTTTTACTCGACTCGATTTCTTGTACAACTCTATTGTTTTTATTATTCTTATCCTACTTTCCAATTTTTTAGTTTGCAAGTATTATAAAATGGAAAGTAGATATTGACATCGTGGAAATTTAAATCCGTATGTCGATGTCGGTCGGTACTCTTTTCCAAATTCAGTTAAATCCGTCCGATTTTAAAAATTCTTATTTTGTTAGAAAAGTATGACATCAGATAAGCTTTTTCATCCGTCTGTCTATTTGTTCTCTATAAGACGGTCCATTATTATTTCAGTTCTAACAGTTCGATTTCAAAAATCCTTTTTTGTTAGAAAGGTACGGCATCAAACACCTATGTTGATGTCATACCTTTCTAAGAAATGTCCTTGTTTTCGTATGTATGTCTTTCCATACTATAAGAACCTTAGGAAATATTAAAGTAACAGGAAAGTAGGCTATTCTAGTTCTTTATCTCAGAACTTCTCATTTCTTTCTCCACTCACCAATGCAATAATGTTTTTCAAAAAATTTACATTCTATAATTATGACATCTTCAAAATTGTTTTCATTTAAGATTAACGCTTAATTTTCTATAGAAAATTTAATTTATGGGAGACTATACGTATTCCAAATAAATATTACAATTTTGGGGTTTTATAATGGATTTCGTAGAAAAAAAGCCCCAAAAATAGCGTACATGATTAAAAAAACCTACTTGGTATTTTGACGACAGTAACATGAACTTTTTTAAAGAGTTAATTGATTTCTGTTCCTATTTCATTAAAATATTTTGGATATTTGAGAACATGAATTTTGGAAAACTTAGGTGCTTAAAAAACTGAATTGCATTTAGGCATTTCTTCAACAAATTATAATTTCTAAATTTTGTTAGTAAATATCATAGAAATCATTTTTTTACGTAGTTTCTTGCAGTTTCCTGCCTCATGAATTTCTGCAGTTTTCTATCTCACGCATACTTCCTTATCCTTTACTCACATTTCAATGTCCTAAGTAGCTTCTTTTTTATTCCCATTCGGTTCATTCATGAAAAAGAAATTCTTTCGAATATGTGGATTCTTCCATGGAATACTTGTGAATTACTTATGCTGCGTTCCCCAAAAACACTTATCATGTATTTAAGTCATTTCTAAAAAAAATCAGTTAGAACTCCATCAAACCACTCCAGCTGTTTCTCCAGATGTGGTGTTGTGAAATATCTTCCGAGGATGGGTGCTTGACATGAAAACTCCCTTGATAATTCCTTCGGAGCATAGAATATTAATAGAACGTGTGAATTGCTCTTGGAACCACTTGGGAGATATTGACACAGGTGTGCTTACATTGAACATTGTGTCGGAACTTTTGTGCCTTTTTTTCAAGGCTCTTAATGGCTGTGCTTAGAGTAAGAATGAAATAACCCCGGTAGAGTTACAAAGCACTTTTATATATCAGCAAAAACGAAACTTTACATACTCAAGATAATGTACTTCCATTTATAAAATAATAAATAGCGCTGAATCGTTTTGTGCCACACGCTGTAAATATCTGGTGCAACGCAACTCGAGCTTTAAGAAACGAAGTTACAACAAATGTATGGAATAATTTTAGAAGAAATAGTAAATTTTTTCTGTACAACGTTTTTAAATTAACAATTAAACATAATTTTACCTTTAAACACAACTCAATCTAAATAATAATTAACACGATGTCCTAGATGACTCCTTTTGATTTCACTGCCTTTATATGGGTATCCTATTATAATATTTATGGCTCACTGTTAAAAATTTGGTGCTTGTTTTCACCATGATATTGGTTCCTTTCACCATGATATTGGTTCCTAGTAGCTGCAACGGCTGTATGGTGAAATGTTTCACCTATTTTTCGGTGTTTGGTTGAACCATTTTTCTGGATTTGGAAACAAAAACCTGAGAAATTGTTCAACCTAATACCAAAAATATGGTGGAACGTTTCACCATTCAGCCGTTGCAGCCACTAGGAACCAATATCATGGTGAAACCAAGCACAACATTTTTAACAGTGCTTATCCATTGGCAACTTATGTGAATACTATTTACTAATTTTGGTAAACATATAAAATCATATAGATTAACATGGGGCCGTGTGGCTGAATCACAAAGGTTATTGTGGGTTACCCTAATAAAGCCATATCAACTTATTTATGGAGTAACGCTACACTTCTTTTGGGTAACGATACTTCATGGAAGTGGAGGAAGCTAAGCTGCTACCAGTTTTATGGAGTTAACGTTAAATAACCCCTTTTTACAGTGTAATATTAAAAACTTGGAGGGTTTTTTTCAAGTCTTTATGCGAAAGATATCCATTTTGTTGAAATATTAAAATAGTACCCGTATACTACCATATTAAAATTGTAATTTTTTATTAATTTAGATAGAGTTTTACTAAAATCAGAGACCTATATTTTCTTACATACTTACTGTGCATTTATTTGTGAGTTACTTCATTTGGATATTGATAATCTCAGTTGAGATAAAAGAGATACATATACTGACCTTTATACAATAATTTGAATGGTTTTTTTAGTGATTTTATGAAGAACTATATATAATTCTATCAACTAATTTTATTCGACACTTCAGATTTAAAATGAATATTAGTTTTTAGTTATTTACTGCTTTTAAATGGTGTTTGTCATTATTTTACAAATATAACTAATTCGTAAAGCAAAGAAGTTAAAAAACTATCAAAGTAAAAGCTAATTAAATTTAAGTAAATATATGTACACAATTGACATTAATTTAATATTAGAAATAGCTGTGATAAGTTTGTATTTGTTTAATATTATCAAACAAAACAAATATTTGAACAAGTAAATAAAAAGAAAAAGAAAATTCAATTTATTAATTAAATCAACCCGTTAAAGCTTTAAAATAAAATGTAATCAGAAATTTCTGGAGGCATAATGCCAAAATGCTGAATTTGATTTATAATTTGTTTATATATCTACTAACGGTTTAATGCACTTGTATTTATTAAGAACTCAATAAATAAGCCAGGGATATTATTGAATTAAATATTTACGAAGTACCATGTTCCCCCGAAAATGATATTATTACTTTGAGGATTATTTTTGATAAAAGTAACAGGAGATTAAGAATCCTAATGATGTTAGCACTTCTCATTTCCACTATAATGACACTAATAATTTGAAGTGACAGTGTTAATTTAATATATGTAATGTAAATAGAATGAAAGGGATCGAGTCGGTAAATATTTTTTGCATCGCAATTTGGCTACTTAGATGAATAATAAATCACCTAATTGAAAACTATCATTAGATTATGATGTTTAAAGGAGATCAGCGACACAAAATTGTAAAATCTTTAATTTTGAATGATTTTTTTTCTGAAGGTATGTAACGTAATTTACAATTATAAAATGTTTTTTTTTAATTTTAATTACCATTAAAAACTTCTAAAGATGAAAACTTTAATGTTTGTTTAACTTGATTTAACTTTTTTTAAATATATAAAATTTTATATAATTTTTTTAAAAAACACTATTTTTTAAATTAAATCCTTCTTTTGAGCTTATTTTATAAATTGACTTGCGTTTTTACTCAATTCAATAGACAATTAATACTTGGAAATCATTTTTTTGGAATCTACTATGGTAAGTTTAAACAATTCATATTAAAAACACAAACAATAACGACAATTCCTGCAGAAAAAATTAACGAAATATGTTTGAAAAAAATGTGTGGAAAATTTTAACACCGTTTTTCCCTTCATAACCTAATTTTCCTTTAAATAGTCAATTTAAATAAAGTTTTTCATGCTATTCTTGATTCAGCAACAGCGATTTAAAATACTAAACAAGTAGGTTTGCAACAGAATCTGTCACTTAACTCGCTTCCACATATTTGTGTTTAACAGGAAAAAACGCGCCAAACACAACATTAATTCTATATTTAACATTTACAAGCTATATTTGGCTAGTTTCATTTATTTTATTTCGAAAATTCAATAATTATTACTTATCGTTTGCAAAAATTAATTTATATTTTAAAGAATAAATATGTCATATTCCTCGCTTTTAAATAGAATGAAAACATTTCATATCAACATACAAGGATTCCGTAGTGAAATACATTTGACGTCATTTCAAACGGATCGATGTCGCAAAAATAAATTTATTTTAATTTATTGTCTAAAAGAATTAAAGTTTCTCGAGCGATTGTTGCGAATGGCAAATGTGATTTAATTCTAATAAAAACAGGGCCTTTAGCTATTTGTAATTCAAAGTTTTAAACGCCAAAATTAACTATTTTCATTAATCTTCTTTCTCAGATTTAATAATTAGACTTTATCGTTTGCTAAATTTGTTTGAAGTTCGAAGAATAATGATGTAATCTTTTTTAATAAATATTTTTGTCGCCACAATTTCCCATTTACATTTCTTTCGAAAATTCACTTATTATAGTTTGTTAAATTAATTTACAGTTAAAAAAATATATAATTTGTACAATTGATGCTTTAAACATAAAAGCGAAACTTAGCATATTTTTTTATGCCAAGTTAGAATTCTCTATACATTTTTCTTCATACATATATATAGAACCATTAAAAGAACTCTATTGTGATAATACAACAATCCAAACCGAATTATATCACATAAATAAATATTTTTTCAAAAGTGTATTTTTATTTAAACAAAAGTTTCTCGTACGTTTAACGAATTGGCAACAGTGAAAATATTGAATAAAAATGGAATTCGCATGTTATTTCAATGTAGATTAAATTTTTAGTTATTTAAATTTTTAAATAAGCTTCTAGTTTAAATTTTTTAATGAAATTTGGCATGTAGCCTAATCTGAATTTTTGCTTCAAAATGACGTATCCCACTTGTCTGTGGGACTTGTGGTTCTTTCTGTGAAAGTGGGTGACAGACGGACAGACGGACTGAACGATTATAAAACCTTCCACTTTTTACGTTATAAACGTAGTGTGGAAGCTAAAATTAAATTTCAATACTAATACAACGGGCAGTTCGTTGACAGACAGGTGACAGATGTTCATCGGTACATTTCAACAGAGGTAAAGAAATCGGTATCTGATATTTTTTCTAAAAGAAATCATTTCTAGAGAGAAGGACAATTATTGGAAAGTGGTTGAATTGGAGTACGGGCGGACAGACGAACATATTCAGCATATCAATACCTACTTTACTATTATTTTTTTTAATTCTTTCGAATTCCAAAAAAAAGAAAGTAAGCTAAAAATGTGTTACTTACACACATTTGAACATTTGATATTCAATTTATTTGTGTTATGCTAGTAGGGATTTTCTGCTTTACAATATTCTTTTAATCAAATTCAATACTCGGAAAAGTCATATTTTTAAGGTTGTTTCGGCTTAAGAAGTTTCTTAATCAGTGCTTGCGTTTTGGAGTCTTAATTAGTTTAACTAATCAAATCAACTACTTACAAAATAAATTAATCTGGCTTAATTGGAAGTTCTAAACTAGTTTAGAAATTGCTGCGTTAATTTGAAAATAAAAATTTTATGTTAGCAAAAGAAATTCGTAGATTTTCCTCAACACGCCCTTTTAATATTTCATTGTATAGCTTTAGTTTTCAATATAGTAAAAATCATAATGTTCAAAATTCTATTTTTTCTCTTTTTATATAGATATTTATTAGAATTTTATTTTTAAAACAATTTTACCTAATTCTAATGAACTATTTGTGAATACCTTTAAAGCCTACCTTACCAAATAAATTGAAACTTTTTAAAATTATTTTTTTGCGTAACCTTATTTGTCGTTCACAAGATGTTCACAGTACTATGGTATTCATTGATCTTGCATTTTTTAGATAAACTTAAGCAGCAAGACTATTTTCTCATGAACAATCTTCTTGCTAATGAGTTAAATTTAGCCATTTTTCACTTACATTTTGTCAAAACGACTCCGCCTCTCCATACGTCATCCTCAAGCATGTCTAACGACAACTTGAAGTTTTCCGAATCTTCACACCAGCCATACTTTTCACCACGAAGTCCCTTGCAAGTTTTACCGAATTCAAGAGTCCAAGAAATATTCAACAGTATGAATTCCTTGCCTTAGTTTGACTTAGTTTCAGGCAACATTAGACTGAATTTGACAAAAACTTGTTTTAAAAATATGTGTTACGATGGAGACCAAAAAACATAGGATAAATCCGTCTTATGTTTGAAGCACGGTATTATTTGAATCTAGATAGTCATTCTTTGTCTTGCTTACTTTTTTCATGTTAAGTTAATTAAAAAAATATATAAATAGGTAGTAATATATATAGTAATATATATAGTATCACGATAAATCCAACTAAAACATTAGATATGAAATACTTCAAATTTACATGGTTATTATTCCACTTTTAATTATAACTTAGTTAAAACAACTAAACCACTCAAAATTAATACAGAATTCATAACTTAAATATCAGTCTAAAATGAGGAACTATTGTTTTGACAACTTTGTGAAATTAGAAATAGGCATTTACGGGAAAACATACCATTAAAACCCATGAATAAAGGGCACTTTAATTGACCACAACAGCCTTATTATGCCTCCATGTGGAACCACATGGGACATTTTTCCTTTAACTCGCGTACTCATATATACATTGCTGTCCAATGATTAAATTTTTTTTATCTATTGTTTTTTTTTAGCTTCCACATTACGTTTATAATGTAAAACGTGGAAGGTATTATAATCGTTCAGTCCGTCTGTCTGTCCGTCACCCACTTTCATAGCCCAAACTACAAATGCTACATGCAAGTGTGATACGTCAACAAAATCAGCGCATCGAAATTAGAATACGTTGAAAATTTCAGAAAAGAATACGAATTCGAAGTACTTCAATTATTTAAAAAAACTGCAAAATTTAATGCTCATTCAAAAAGCATAAGAAGCCATTCTTAATTAGAATTAAATCATCGTTGCCATTCGCAACATTCGCTCGAGAAACTTTAATTCTTTTAGACAATAAATTTAAATAAATTTATATTTGCGACATCGATCAGTTTGAAATGACGTCATATATATTTCACTACGAGATTCTTTGTAAGTTGATATGAAATATTTTTATTATTTTTTTTAGGCGAGGAAATATTACATATTTATTCTTTGAAATATAAATTAATTTTTGCAAACGATAAGTAATAATTATTGAATTTTCGAAATAAAATAAATGAAACTAGCCAAATTTAGCACGTAAATGTTTAATATAGAATATTAATGCTGTGTTTGGCGCCTAATTACCTGTTAAACACAACTGTTGTGTGGAAGCGGGTTAAGTGACATATTCTGTTACAAACCTACTTGTTTAGTTCATCGTAACATCACTATTTACAATTCTGAAGTTATTCTTTTGTTCTTTGTGGAACACAACAGAGATACTTATCAAAGTCTTTTACTTTACTATAATGCTACTTCATGACCAAAATAATTCTATCCAACAACATTTAACTTTTTTCGACTGTTTATTCATTCCGTTACTCTATCACTCCCCTCTGTTGAATTTAGCTTAGTCCATTAAAGTTGTATCTCTCAAAGAGCGTTTTTCAAATTCTATTTCATTCCAAATAACTTTGCAGGCATTTTACCGATGAACGACTCATTTGTGAATACCATTAACACCTTTATTACCGAACCAAAAAGTTAAATTGAAATGTTTAAAGTTTGTTTTTCGTGTAATTTAATTTATCCTACATCAATTATTCTATACTACGGTCTGAATGTGTCTTATCTTTTGTTTATTTAGATGACCTTAAGCAGAAAGCTTATTTTCGCGTGGTAATTTATCTTGCAAATCATCGTTAAAGCGTTAAACAAAACTTCATTGCAATCACATTCTACTTAGCTGTAATAATATTGTCAGATGTAGCTCTTCCAAACTAACGCCTTCCACTGTTAAGCATAAGTAGTCAGAATTCCTCACTGTTTATTTAAGTGTTGTACAACCTTATTTGCTCGGGTTCCTCGCCACTCTGAGTTTGCGAAGGCGTTTGAGCAAACTCACGACCCATGGTAATTAAGTTAAAAACCTGACTAGGCTCTCTGTGATATAATGTGGAATGTCCCGATGTGACGTGAAGATGTTTCTATGCTAGTTTAGGTGGATAAGGAGGTGAAATGTGTCATTAATCGTGTAATTTCTGTGAGTTATGTTTGTTTTCACTGATGAGGTACTACTTGGGACTAATTTAAATGAATTGTTGGGTGCCTTTAATAGAAATAGCATTCGAAATTGAAACTAATTGTATGCTGTAAGACTTAGTGAAAATCTTAACCCAAACTAAAACTAACTGACTGTTTTATTTAACGACTTATTTATTAATGCTAGATGTGTTTTTTTATCGTTATTAGTACTTGATAATAACATAGTTTTGCCAGTACGGTTAATTCCTCGTAACTGTAGTGTAAGTCACAATTTAAGAGGAGATTACAATCTTATTTAAATTTGAAAAATGAATCAAATTAAATGATTAATGAGTGTGATGGTAAAAGTGTTGCCTTTATCTTTTGCTATGTATTTGCATATGATGTAAAATTTATGGCGTGGTACCGGTGAAAACTTTTGCTTCACTGGCACTAATTGGATGCATCCATCTTCTCTCTATAAGCGCTATTAGAGTAAGTTGTTCATGTGACTCTGTAAGTCAAGAAAAAAAAATTTGCTGTAAAACCACAAAATGTGCTGTAATTTGCAGAAATATTTTACGCAGTGTATTTATTGGTACTTTGTTTTCTTGTTTATCTCTGTTTCTTATAATCCATTCCTGTTTTGTTTTTCATATTAATGAAACCTACACCGTTGAAATAAAAATGGTTTTATATGAATTATATATATTGTTTTATTTAGGGAAGTTATAAATTTAAATGTGCCCTTTAAATAATGTAATAAATTAATAGGGCTTAAAAGTGCTATCTTGATAAAACCAATGCATATTTTGTAATAAAGTTTGAAAAAAATAATGCAAGTAGTTACAAGAACTAATAAAATATTAAATTATTTATTTTAAAAATTGAATGTCTTATTTGAACTTCAAAATCTCAAATCCTATACATA
This sequence comes from Oedothorax gibbosus, assembly GCA_019343175.1. NCBI lineage: Eukaryota > Metazoa > Arthropoda > Arachnida > Araneae > Linyphiidae > Oedothorax > Oedothorax gibbosus. Next base: position 29,190,192 of record CM033273.1, read on the forward strand.
GTAAATATAAAATTCAACAAACGTATAAATTCAGTAGGCTTCAAACATTTACTAAGTAAACTTCACTCTAGAAAAAAATCTCATTTCACGAAATCACCCAAGACTTTTTTTCCCGTTTAACTCCAATCCTTTCAGCAGACCTCAAATAGCACGGGAAATGAAATTCCCTTTTTTAAATGGGGCATCTGATATGAGAATGTAGATTTATTCACCACACTTCGCCACTTCCAAGTAACGAAAACCGGGGCATTAGGCGACATGACAAATCACCATTTATCTAAATATTTGGGAAATGGGAAATGCAGCCTAATGTTTTTGCACCCCTCCCCCTTCTTATCATCGAGTGGATTCCCGTTGCCTGCTGAAGTTTCACACAGTGAGATTGATTGGTTTGAAAATCTCGTAACTATCTTTTTTTTTAAACAAAAATTAGTACTCTATACATATTTGGTAATTTAATCGTTTCCGGCTGTGTATTTCTAGCCTCCTTTAGGATCTTTAACACAGCCAATTACGCATCATAACCACGGTTTAGTGACGAGGTGGACACCTGAGCTGGTATCTAACTGGACTTCGAACGACATCGTACGCTAACGCCGTTGGGACTTTGGACCCCACAGATTTATCGAGTGCGTCTGCCCCTGTGTACTCTTGAAACCCCGTAATTAAGAGTCAATTTTTATTTTTATTTTGCCAACAAATATCATTCTATAAATATTGCCGGGTGTTGAACGAGGTACCCTCGGTATGAGATGCCGATGTTCTGACGACTGGACTACGGAACATTTATAACTATTTATACAAATACAAATGCACAAATTAACGACCAACAATGTTAAACATTTGATGCTAGATTGCACCGGAATCCTAGAATTTTCTAGCTGTCACCACTATTTGGAGCGTTGATTTACCACTTTTTCGTTGTATCAAAATTAGGGTTTAACCACAAAATTTGGTATATCTACGCTTCAAATAGTGGAGTCAGGCTTGGAAGTTCTGGGATCCTGGTGCAATATAGTGTACCTAACAGTGAACAGCAGGCCAGAGGCCCAGCAAATTAGTTCAAAAATCTTACACATTCTTTTCAGTCTACAATAGCTATCAAGATTCGTCTCGAATTCTTCCATTCTCTTTAAATACACAACATAATCTGGTGAAACATTCCACTTATTGATAACTCTATTGTAAAAATATAAAATAAATATTCAAATAACCAGTAATTATTTTAGTGTTCTAGCACACGAATGTTTGCGAGTCATTGTTAAAAATGCCACAATTTAAACCAAAATCGAGAAATTATTAAATCAAATAATCTTTAAATTTGATATTTTTATTTCTTTGGTTTGTTTGCCTTAGAAGTCAAACGGGGCGCAATGATTATGGTGCGTGAATTCTGGTTTCTAATAAATTTTTTTAAATAATTTTTTGATATTTAAAAAAAATATCAAATGCATAGAAAAAAACCAAGTGTGTTTAAGAAATTTTAAATTGAGAAGTATAAAAATATTAAATTTTTGTGGATGTTGGATACCACTTTTTTAACTCACCGCAACTTAAAATTACATTTCATTTTTTAAAAATGACTTAATAACGTAAGTTTCTTATTTGAATTAAATTTTTTTTACTAAATTACGATACTTTAATAGAATTCCAGTTGATTTATTCATATCTGGATACTTAATGAGTGTGAAACCTCGACTAACAACTCGTAAAATATAAAATAATTAATAAAAATGGAATGAAAATGGATTTAAAGTTGGTTTGTAGAGAAGTTGTACATTTATAAATGAATCAGAGACCATTCACCATTAAACAGACTGCATACAACACCTTCTTTCCTCCACATAGGTTACCGTTTTGTTCAGGTGAAGTACCAAAACGATTGCTTGGAAATGCTATGCAAAATTTAAGACCCCAAGGCTCATAGTATAGGTCAGACACATAAACATTCGTAAACTTTACAAAATTATTACTATAAAAATAGAATCATGTAGGTTCTTCTTTTTCTTAGATTTGGGTGTGTTCAATATGAGCACAGCCAACTTTACTAACAAAGCCAGAGAAGCTCTTCCAAACATGAGCGTAGACGGAAATTTTGACGTCACTGTTACCAGTGCCGAAGATCGAGAAACTAGTTCGGACGCATTCGGAACCCTAAAATTGTGGTCAGCCGTGAACGAGTGGTTCCGAACAGGTTGTCTTCATCTTCGGAAAAACGTCACTCAGAACTATGACGTTAAAATTTCCGTCCCCGAGCTTGTTTGGGAAAGCTTCTTCGGCCTTAGTAGTTGAGTAGGCCGTGATATGAGGCAACTCTCTGCTTTGGGTAGCATTTTGTTCCATATCTCAGACCCAAAAGTTTCATAACTCCATTCGTTCAGGTCACCTACTTTAAAAATAAAGTCTATTGGACCCTTGTCTATTAGAATATCAGACCCTAGAGTTATGATGTCGCTCTTTAGTATGATAATACCTAGATTACTTACTCGAGTATGGACAAGGACATTACGGACGGCAGTGCTGCCTTCTATCGCGTTGCTTTCGAACGTGAGAACTTGGGGAACTTGAGTAGTAGACCCGACAGAGACAGCGTGGTAGTATTGCTGCTCTCTATCGCGTTGCTCTCGAACAAGGAACATGTGTAGTAGACTCGAACGAGGAACTCGCGTAGTTCTCCAGAATGAGAGAACGTGGTAGTGGTGTTGCTCTTTCGCAGTATGAAAAAGCAATGGACTCTTCGGCTCGTTTTTGAGGGTGGCTTCTACCACCGCATCACTTCTAGTATTTTGGGTTGGTACAAAATGCTTTAAAGCCAGAGGTGCCTTAGTCCTCAAATACCCTCACAAAAGACAAGACAAAAAAGGCAAGGAACCCAAACTCAAATATAATGTGATGTGTGATCGTTTCCCTTTTATTACGACATGTCCTACATGTGGGGGTCTTGTACCGTGTCAGTTACATCTTTTTCAAAGTGACTCGTCGCCTAGGGTAATGGCAGCAAATTACCGAATCACTGGTGTGATGGATGGAGGCGAAGAGGTTTGACAGTGACTGATCTTCGGAATAATTCGGTGGATTTTTCGCGAGGCGAATTGGATTAGGAAAGAGAATGGGGAATTGGATTGATAGAAATTGGAATCTGTTCTTATTCCAAGCCCTTTTCTTAGAATTCTTATCCAAGGTTTGAAAAAAGGAAGGGTTTTAAGTATAAAAGGTCTAAATTTATTTTAATACCAGAGTTTTTTATTTACGCATGTTTGTCTTAACTTTACTATTCAACAGTTTCCTTTGAGCTCGCAATGAATGAATTCAAATGAAATATGGAAATGTAACGGTTGATTTTATGCATAGTTTATTCCTTTTGCTGATTAGCACATTAGCTAATAAGTGCAGTATATATTGTATAGTTTATGATTTTGTAAAAAAAATATTTAATTTAAATTTTTTTTTCACAATACCAAAAATAGCAACATAAAAGTTATTTTTAAAATTATCTTTTTTCAAAGACAATCTTTTTTAAGGTTCACATTATATAAAAAGACTTTTTGGAAAAAAACATTTTGAAAAATACTTTTTAACTAAAATTTAATATAAAAAAAACAAGTTGGTTTGTAACAGAATTTGTCACTTAAACCGCTTCCACACATTATTTGTGCTCACCAGGGAACACACTATTTATATACCTTAGAAATTCGCCAAACAGTGCCTTTATATAACAAGTTCTAATTTAAACTTTTGAATGCCAAAACTAGAAGAAGCTGAGTTAAGAATAATTGTGTTATTTTTTGCTGCAAAAAGGGAATCGAAACTATTATCATATCATTTAACTTTACATAATTTAAAAAAGGACACAATTTTCATCCGAATAATGAACATTCTCAGTCGTTTTCCTAATAAACAACTTTTAGTCGCCATAATTTCCAGTGGCGGATTTCCAAATGTGCCGCCTATAGGCTGAACCAAAAATTGCCGCCTATAGGGTAGGTGGGGGGTAAAAATCAATTCAAAAGTTGATCACCAATGGTTGATTTGTCTCATTATAACCCGTTGTTCAATAAAAGTTCGTGCCCCTAAATTACTAAATTAATTAAGTTTCAAAAATGATGGAAGTATGTTTTTGATCATTTAGATGTAATTTTTCTCATCTCTTACTTTAATGCTACATAAAATAGGGCTTGAGGTGAAATACCAACAAATAATCCAATGTATTAGGGCACTTAAACTTCAGTTGCGCTTTGAAAGAAGTGCCTCAACATGTCTCGAAAAATAAATAGGCTTGTTTTTCAAAATAAAGTGAAACGGGGCAAATTCACGCAGCTTCAAAACTTAAGGAATTCCGCAAAGTGATTATCTACCCCCTTTCGACCACAATGCATGGAAGGTTTTGCGGAAGTCGAAGAAAAATTTGCCGCCTACGAAAATTTGCCGCCGTAGGCTCTAGCCTAGCTAGCCTATTTAGAAATCCGCTACTGATAATTTCTCATTTTCATTAACTTTCTTTCGAAAAAAATTCAATGGGCTTGTTTCACGTGGGATCTGGCAACAGCTCTGCGGGCCTTTTTTTCATTTTTCTCGAATTTCTTTTGTTGATATTCGAAATTGAGTTTTCTAAGAATAAGTTATTTTAGTTGTTATTTTTTTAAAATTACAACTTCTTGCTGTGCTGTTGGTTGTTTTAATCATTTATCAAGGAAAACTTGCATTGAAAGTAGTTGCAATTAAAAAAAATAACAACTAAAATATTCTTCGAGAAAAATGAAAACAAAACCGCGGAGCTGTTGCCAGATCCCTCGTGAAACAAGCCCATTAATAATATTTATCGTTTGTTAAATTAATTTGCAGTTCGAAGAATAACTAGTTAGTAAAATTGATGCTTTAAAAATAAAAGCGAAACTTTTCATATTTTTTATGCACTATATACATATTTCTTCATATATAAATAATGCACCATCAAAAGAACTCTAATGTGATGTGACATCAATCCAAATTGAATAATAAAACATAAATAAATATTTTTCAAAAGTTTTATTTTTATTTTAAATAAAGTTTCTAGGACGTTTGACGAAATGGCAACAGTGAAAATCTATAATAACGAAAGGCTATGTCCTCACTACGACATCAAACGCCACAAAGGCAACAAATGCAACAAAATTTGGCGACCGCCAAGGGCACCAAGCGATCCAATAGCATAAGGGCTAACTCTGCCAAGTCGCCAAGTTTGTTGCAATTTGTTGCCTTTGTGGCATTTATGGCGTAGTCAGGACATAGCCAAAGATTTTTTGCTTGAAAATGATGTATTCCACTTGTTTGTGTGACTTGCGGTTCGTTTTGTGAAAGTGGGTGACGGATAGACAGACGGACGGACAGACGGACGAACAGACGGACTGAACGATTATAAAACCTTCCACTTTTTACGGTATAAACGTGGTGTGGAAGCTAAAATTAATTATAAGTTTCCAATAAATTAGCTATCTTCAAATACATGATTTTTATATGGATTCTTCTTAAATAAAAAAAGATGGTATCTCACAAGTGTATACGTAGTCGTTTTCGAACAACAAGTTTGCAACAAAGCAGAAATGTTGTGGCTTTTTAAAAGGTACTTTATTGTCTATCTTTAAAAAGACATAATTCTAAATAAGGTTTTTTTGCCAAGATTGATTTCTTTTCTCAAACAGAATTCTGAAAGGATATCTCTAAAATATTTTTTTATCTTGTAATCGACTTTTAATACAAAATATTCGCACAAAAAAGGGGTGGTATTTTAAAGCTCCAAAACCCAATTCAATTCGTTTAGGTTCTCTCAATCGGTCTACAAACTATTCCCGGCGATAGAACTTCTCCGACGAATTGGAAGAATAGAAGAAGCTCCGTTAATCTCTGCAAAACCAATCACGGGACTTCTTAGAATCTTAGAAAGCGTCCTCACTTCTTTTATTATCGTCTTCCCCTAAAGTTTTTTTTTGTCGGAGGTAGTAAGAAGAAGTGCTTTCTATTTTTCTTAAAAATTTCGAAAGCTACCTATCTCGCCACGACGTCAATTGGCGGGAACAAAATAAAGCTGTAGATTGTTGGCAACGCTGCTGGCTATTTCTTTTGTTAGCTGCACAGCAGAAACTTATCACTCAAAGTATTGATCAATGCCTGGTTTCCATTAACGGCAATCAGATGTCTGGAGCAGTTTTTTTTATTTTCCTGTTTTACATTGCTTTTTCCAAGAGATTGCTTTTGATTTTCTATCTTTATATTGAGTTATAAGTTTATTATTATTCTTTCAGGTATGTCGTGTTTTCAATTCACTCGAACTCTAATCATCGTAAAATTAGAAATAGATGTAAAACTTGCGTCTCAAGAGAGGTATTTCAATTTTGTAGCTGCAAGTAGTTTTTCTTCTTCAATAACATCACCGAAACTTTGCAAGTTTAGATAGATGTTATAAAGTGAAATTGATTTCGCACATATAAGATGATTTTCTCTTACCATAACTTTTTGGAAACTTGGAATTTGTTTTTACTATATAAAATTTCCTTATGAATTTTGATCAATTATTTCTTAACTATAATTTTAAAATAAAATGAAGACACACATTTTAAAAAGCAGTTTCAAAGGAAATCGAAAAATTTGCATGCTTTTAATTCAGAAACCCCTGTAAAAATTAAATTTATGCTGGAATATAAAAGTAAATCTAAATTAATATCATTGTACATTTCATTCTATTTTTAATCGGTGATCAAGCTGATTTTAAAAGCTTTTAATGTTCTACTTTTGACTTTTTATTCCATTCGATTTTCAGAATTTTGATTTGATTTTTAAAAAATTATGTATTATGTGATAGTTAAGAGGTTAGCAAGTCCTAAAAGGGCTGGAAAATGCTATAATTTATATTTACTGCAAGAAATATTTGTGTTTCAAATTCATAAAATTCTATACGATAACATAATGAACTTTTTTTTTTAAATGGGTTGAACTTATGTAAAAATGTGTCATAAAACAAACCCTTTAAAAATAAAATTTTATACGTGTTATGTAAACTTAAAGTAAATACAATTAACTTTTAATAGTAAAAAAACTTGATTAAAAAACTAATCATATAAAAAATTAGAACAATTAAAAACTAATTCAGAACAAAGTGTAAATTGCTTCATGTTTAATGTTAGGGCAGAAAGGGGCATATTAGGTACATGAGTACAGTTACATAAAGATTATTATTTTAAAACCGCGATCTGGTTAGTTCCAAATGTCGGTTTAGAATTAATACCATTGCCTATTTTAACACCCACGTCTTTAGAGAATATGAACAAAAACTGCTTGAAGATTGTAATGAACAGTAAAAAAAAGTCTTCAATTGGATTAAAGGTAAAAAATAGTCCTCTGACTTTTTCATTTTCCCAAAACAATCTTTGGAATTTTTTTTGTTTTGACATTTGAATCCACCCAAGCTTTGCTCTTTTATCAACACAGATATTTATTATACATTTTTATCTTTTCCATCAGTGGCAACATTGCAAATTACCGTTAAGGTCAAAGTTGACTCAATCTACGGTATTTTTTATTTACTGTTAAAAAATAGAGGTAGTAAAACCGTGCGCTATCGCCCACTATCTAGAGGAAAAACGGGGAGTCAAAATCTGTTTCCTATGAATACCTCCATGGCGGCGATTGGCGTAGAAAAAAATCAGTTTAATAAAATTGCCCTTTTTTTTAGAAGCTGTTATCTCGGAGTCTATGGCTGGTAGCTTTTGAATTTTTTTTTAGACTTGGATTGTACTTTTGTGATTCATGAATCAGGATCATTTTTTGGATAGTTCTAATTTCTATTCAGTGAAATAATTTTAACGTCAGAATCAATTTTTCGCAATAAACACTCATAAATGGCTAGTAATTTAACTTCATTGTTTTTTACTTTCAATTTCCTAATATGAATATAAGATAATGAAAGTATTGAGATAGTTTGAAAATCCGAAATAGAGATTTTGTGTTGTATACACGTTTTGGAGTGTGCTGATTCCGAAAAAGTAGTTTTTGGACATCGGCCCGTCTGTGTCTGAAACAACTCTACGGCTCGAACTAAAAAAACTACGGACATCAAATTTGGTACACGAGTTCCCAGTACCTATCGGATGTAGAAATAAGGTTTCAAGAAAACTGCGCATGCGCAAGCGGTAGCTTTATTTTTTGTTTTAACGACATTGCTGAAAAACAAAATGCGATACGGCCTTCAAATTTGGTACAAGTATTGCCTGTACCAGTTGAACGTCAAAATAAGGTTTTCTAGATAATTGCGCATGCGCAAGTGGTAGTTTTTTAGATTTTTTTGGTTTTAAAGATTCGAACTGAAAACAGATAAATCATTCAAACTTGATATACGTATTCCCATTACCAGTCGGATGTCAAATAAGGTTAACGAGAAAATTGTGCATGCGCAAGTGGTAGTTTTTAGTTTTAAAGGTATTACTGAAAAACAAAAAGAGATATGGCCTTTGTATACGAGTTCCCAGTACTTTTCGGGCGTCATAATAAGATTTTCGAGAAATTGCGCATGCGCAAGTGGTGGCCACCATATAGCTTTAAAAAAAAAAAAAAAAACTTATCGACACTACAACGTGTATACCTTTAAATGTATTAACAGGAAATACGTGTACCAAATTTGAAGGCCGTATATCTTTTTGTTTTTCAGCAATGTCTTTAAAACCAAAAAATTTTTAAAAAGCAGCTACTACTTGCGCATGCGCAATTTTCTCGAAAACCTTATTTTGACGTCCAACAGGTACTGGAAACTCGTGTACCAAATTTGTTGTCCGTAGTATTTTTAGTTCGAGCTGTAGAGTTATTTCAGACATACGACGGGGTCGATGTCCCCAAACTTCTTTTCCGGAATTAGCACCCTCCAAATCGTGTAGAAAACACAAAATCTCCAATCTCATCTCAATACTTTCATTACCTTACATTCATATTAGGAAATTGAAAGTAAAAAAAATGATACAGTTAAATTATTGGACATTTATGGGGGTTTATTGCGAAAAATTGAGTCCGACATTAAAGTTATTTCACTGAATAAAAATAGAACAATCCCAAAAATGATCCTGATTCATGAATCACAAAAGTACAATCCACGTCTACAAAAAATTTCAAAGAGCTACCAGCCATAGACTCCGAGATAACAGCTTCTAAAAAAAAAAGCGCAATTTTAGTACTGCGTTTTCTACGCAACTGGCTGCCATGTTGAGGGGGTGCCTCGGCACAAAATTCCCTCTTGTTTCTTCATTATGTTTCTCCTCTAGATAGTGGGCGATAGCGCACGGTTTTACTATCTCTATGGGTAAAACCAAGTGTAGCAGTTTGCTACTGAAAAAATTCTACAACATTCTAAATAACAAGCATTACATTTGTTAAAAACTAATCGACTCTTGTGTTCATCAGTAAATGTGCTCCCATCATCTCATTTCTTTCTTGGTACTTTTCTTTCATTAGAAGAATCAACTCTTAAATTAGTTTGAATCATCCAGAAAATTAGTTCTTAACACAGATATTTATTGTAACAAAATTTAATTTCCAATCAGTGGCAACACTGTAAATTACCGTTAAGGCCAAAGTTCACTCAATCCACGGTGTTTTAATTTACTTTTAAAATCAAGTGTAGCAATTCGCTAATGAAAATATTCTAAGACATTCTAAATAACAAGCATTACATTTGTTTAAAAACTAATCGACTCTTGTGTTCATCAGTAAATGTGCTCCCATCATCTCATTTCTTTCGTAGTACTTTTCTTTCCTTAGAAGAATCAACCCCTAAATTTGTTTGATTCATCCAAAGTATTGGCTCTTAACACAGATATTTATTATCACAAAATTTAATTTTCAACAAGTGTCAACACTGAAAGCTACCTTTAAGCCCAATTCACTCAATCTGCATCTTTTTAATTTATTGGTAAAACCAAGTGTAGCAGTTTGCTAATGAATTTATTCTAAGACATTCTAAATAACAAGCATTAATTAAAAAACCTAAACGACTCTTGTGTTCAACATTAAAAAAATCAAGTGTATCAGTTTGCTAATAAAAATATTCTGCAACACTCTAAATAACAAACATCACATTTGTTTAAAAACTAATCGACTCTTGTGTTCATCAGTAAATGTGCTCCCATCGTCTCATTTCTTTCTTGGTACTTTTCTTTTCCTTAGAAGAATCAACCCTTAAATTAGTTTTTCCTAAGAAGTTACTCCATTCTTTCTTCTTACCGCACTCTTAATATCTTTTTCTTTCCCCCCTCTGTACACGGCATCCCTTCTAAAACCTTAACATCTGAAAGTGAAAAACAAAATAAATAGGTAGACATGGGCAGACCCCAAGAAAACAAAATGTTTCCCACTGCAAAAAGCAAATTGGACGAGATACGGGGAAAATAAAACAAGTAAAAGTAAAAAACAAAATGCAAGAAAAACATTAAAGAAAAAAATCTTCCTTGCCTAACCCTCGTGGTTCTTTCGTAATTGTTTCGAATGCTGGACGGTATGGGAGAAAGGGTTTTAGCATACGTAATACCAGGGCCAACTTAGTTTCTGCGCAAACGGTAAATTGTTTACGTGCGTGTGTTGCCACATTAGCGAAAGTAAATAATGGTGGCATTTAGTAAAAATACACTATCCGAACTCTTGAAACCTTCGATGAAAAATATTTTTAGGTTTCAGATGGCGTTCATAATTTTTCTCTGTGTGAGATAAATTAAAAAAAAGAAGTTTTTTTTTATGTGAAACGGATTCTTAATTAGGGGAACATGGCATTTTTTTCATTGTTACGCGCAACGATGCAAACGAAGATTAATTGTAAAACGATGCAATCTTTTTATTAAAAATATTCGATGCAATTATTTTCTTCTTTCATGAGTTTTTTTGGGGTTCAAAAACAGCTATTATCAATAACATAAAAAACTCATTTGATATAGAGGGTGATTAAATTAACCACACAACAGACTATAGAACTTTTTCTTATTAAAGGCACACGGTTGGTGAATCTTGAAATAATATAAATTTAAAAAATCTCTTCTGGCTAAGAATAATAATCAGATTAGTTTTAAACCTAAACGTCATTTTTGATGTAAAATAAATGAATCGTATAATTTATCTGAATTTATGAACTTTTTATGGTTTATAAATAGTTATACTTTTTTTATAAATAATTCAAATAAATTAAAAAAAAAATATGATTAATTTCAGGCTTCATGTTGATATGGTTAGATTTACAACTTTAAGAATTCTTTTATTTTTACGATATATTAGCTGAAACTGGCTGTGTTTTGCATACTCATGGATATCTATACTTCTCCCCATGGACACGACACCAACCAAACACTAGCTGAAACTAGAAATTCAGCTACGTCATCAAGCGTGTAAAAGGAATACTATTTATATAAACGAATATAAACAACTAAACTCTTTTCAATAGAAAGCCTATTAATGTAAACATAAAGAACCAAAGTGAGAGAGAGACATCATATTCTAAATATCATATTCATTTCCCGCCTTCCGGCCCAACAAAGCAACTCATCGAGAACGAAACCGTCCTCTTCCTGAAGCTTTTGGCAAGGATTAGAACACCTCATTTAACACTGTTCGGGTGGCAACAAGCCGGCCGATTCACAAGCCCACAACAACAATGCCACGATAACAATGGTAGAGATGGATTTACAACTTTAGGTATTTTTTATTTAGATGATAGCTCAAACTACAAATTCAGCTACATTATATCGGCGCGGCGCCTAAAATGAATAGTATTTACATAGAACACAAAAATAACTAAACTCACTTCAATAGAAAGCCTATACCATAAACCAAAGAAAAAGACATCATACTCTAAATATCATATTCATTTCCCGCCATCCGGCCCAACAAAGCAACTCATCGAGAACGAAACCGTCCTCTTCCTGAAGCTTTTGGCAAGGATTAGAACACCTCATTTAGCACTGTTCGGATGGCAACAAGTGGTCCGATTCAACAACAATGCCACGACAACAATGGCAAAGCTGGATTTACAACGGGATTGTGGAAGAACGCATGGATCACAGTGACACTTAAAATATTTTAATGGGGAATGCGGAGTTAACTAAATCCATCTTGCCGAGCGTCTGGCTAATTTAGCCTTAATTGCTCCAGAGGGAGATATCAGGACAGTTATTCGGGAAGCGGGCTCGGAAGAGCTTATGATGGCTTTGCTGGAATAATACATAATATGTACAGATGTATTATAATTTATCTCTGAATGCGGAATTTTGTTTGCGCTTTGTTGTAATGGGAAAGGAATGTATAAAATTTTGGTCTGGGTAGTGTTTTAATCGACTTCCAAAGGCAATTTGTTGAGTGGAAACCGGGCTGGGTGCCAAAAATTACATTGTGAGAAGTGAGTATGAATAGAAAAAGGCACCCTGACGACTCTATAAAGCAACGTATAATGCTTTTCAACGCTTAAAGTTTTGGATATTAAACGAACATAAGGACTGCCTTCAAACATGCAGTTTTTGAAATCTAGGAAAATTTTCCTCCTGTACTGGACACGTTTTCCAACTGAACATGCTTGCATTTAATTACTTGTTGCCAAAATCTATATTTATATTTTGGAGAGTAGTATAGTTGTAGCTTGTAGATAAAAACGTAAGGAAGGCAATGTAACCCTGTTTTCCTCAAAATAAGTACATGTGAAAAATATCAACAAAAAAAAATGGAAAACTGGCCGGCTGTCCCATATCTTAATAGGATTCTGGAACGTTTTTTAAAACTCGTTGAATCTGATTTTTCTGTATTTCTTTATAATACGTAAATAGCTCTTAACCTGATACAAATATCTTAAACTTTCTCGGAGTTTTTCCGACCTAAATAATCTTATCAAACCGTTTTAAATCCAAGGATGCTCCAGACGACATTGAATATTTTTCTCGCATTTAACTTGCGTCACGTTCATGGAAACTTCGAATCAGCTAAAATCCGCGATAAAAGAAGAATCACCGCACATAACTGCAGATTCTTATAAGGCCATTTTCATTTTTCTTTTATTATCCCATTCCTTTTTGGATAAAAATTCGCCCCTTTTATTCCAATAAGGATGTGTAGGAGACAGCAGTTTGTTCTCTTCATTACTTTTAGCTACATGCTCAGTTTCAGACATCTTTAAAATACTTAAACAAACTTGCTACTCATGAATATTTTTTATGTTTTATAAAATGTTGACTTTATTCACTGTTATTTTTCTTCTTTTGTTGTTTTTCATTTTGAACTTATAAGAAAATATGCGTATCCTAATACCTTGTAACTTTAAATGTTATGTTCCATTGCATATGTGTTTCATTGCATATGTGTCTGTTGGTAAGAAAAATACATTCTCACTTATTTGAGAATGCATATAAATGGAGTTAGAAGACATTCTTTAAATTTAATCTACCATCTGAATTTTTATGCTTTTGGTTAAGAAAGCTACACTCTAATTTATCTATGCATGCATATAAATATATACAACTCATTCTTTAAGTTTAATCTGTAACCTTAAATTTTTATGTTGATTAAGAAAGCTATCTTTTCACTCATTTGAGAATGCATGTGAATGTCGTTAGAATGCATTCTTTAAATTCATTCTTAACAATTTTGCTGTTGATTAAGGAAGCTACATTCTTACTTATACCCGAATGCATATAACTACAGTTAGAATGCATTATTCATATTTAATCTAAAATCTTAAAATATTTGTTGTTGGTTAAGAAATCTACATTCTTATTCATTTGAGAATGCATCTAAATACATTTAGAAACCTTTCTTTGAATGTATTCTACAATTGTAAGATTTTTGGTGTTGGTTAAGAAGCTAACTTCTCCCTTATTTTCCAAAGAACACATATAAACGCAGTTTAAAGGTAATTTTTTAAAATTCTATATAAAATAAATTCTTCCAGAAAAATAGCCTAACTATGTCGATAGCCTTGGGAACAAAAGGAATCACATCCGTTGCTGACGATAAGAGAATACCTTCGCTCCTCCTCTTTTTCGGCGTTGGTACGATAAAGTTTTAACCCACATTTTTATCAAAACTCAATTACGGTTTTGCTAGAAACCTTTTAAACATGATATAGGTTAACCTAATAGGTTATTTTCAGAAAAAAAGCTATAAAAAGAAATAACGCATTTTTACTCTATGTAATCCTCTTTCTCTTTAAAACAAAACCTTTTGCGATTTGACGATATTCACAAGTTCCATTAAAATTGGCCTTACAAAGAAATTACAACACCCATTCTCTCTACAAATAATGCGCTATACAACACTCTACACTCTCAATTTACAAAAATCATACATTATTAACATAAGACATTAGATTTGGGATAATGGAGATTAAGAGTTCATGTTGTAAATAAATAAATTAGTAGCATAATAGTATGTTTTAATTATTGGCATTAAATTCTGTGTAATGTAGTCTCTTTTTACTTCATACAAACAGTAGTACGAATGCATGTACGTGTCTGTAGTTATCAAACAGCAAATGGTTTCCAGATCCTACGAGGTTTGGGCTTCTTTTGACACGAATAAGAAGACTGGCAAGACAAACATCCGTGCGCTTTACCAACTGGGATTCGAACCCGGAATATACTGGATGCTATCCAGACGCTATCCACTATGATAGGTAGACTGCGCTATAACTTCAAAGAATTCATGTTATGTTTAAGAATATTTCTGAAGTACTTTGAAATGTTTTTCCCATAACAAAGCAATGCAGAAAATATTCGTGCATAACAGATACTTTCCGTAGGTCATGGTACTTTAATTAGTGTTCTTATTAGTAGTAACCTTCTGACCCGAATGTATTTTTCAAATTTTCTTTTCATAATCAAAACAGAAAACAAATCTGTAATCATCAGATGTAATCTGTAATCTGCTTACAGGTAAAATGTGTCTTTTGAAAAACGGTGACTTGTCTTTTGAAAAACTTAAGTAAATTTCAATAGTTATTAAAAACAACAATATTCTGTAGGAAAATAACAGAAATATTGTGCTTTCAAAACGAAGTTTTTCATAATATACCTTCTTGTCAAACCAAGATCGAACGTTCTGCAGACAGGGTAAAAATGTCCGGAAAGTAATGGAGCGGCATTAATGGAGAATCAGAACTCGATACGAAATTGTTTCCCGCTGCAGTAATGCAATCTGGAAATAAAGCGTAGCGCCATTTTGCGGGCGGAGTAGAAGTCTGTAATTTGGTATCGATTACCTAAGGGACTTAAATGTTTATTCATATTTAGATTATTTCCATAATTGAGGAAACAAAATTTTGATAAGGAGCCGGTTTGGGAACAGTGCTCGGTTGATATAATAATAATCTGGAGGAGGAAATTGGATTTCCTGAAAACAACTGATAATTTTAGAATGGGGTTTCAATAAGATTTGCGGAGAGTAATGGCATTGTTATTTAAATTGATGATAAGTGTGTTACGGAGACAACCAAATATGGGTTTTAACAATGCTTATTTCATTTGGATCATAAGGACAAAAATTTGTGCGTATTTTGCGAAAAGGCACTTAATGTATTTACTGAATTTATAGCGAAAGTAAAAAAATTGCTTTGCTTTTATACATCAAAAGAAAGTATGAAGTATCGGCCAAAAGAGGAGAGAAATAAAAAATAAAACGAATAAAAAACACAAAATAAAGTTTAAATTTGATTAGTGAGGCAAAATTTGAATAAAAAAACTGAATGGAAATAAATTTACTGTTTTATTTATACTTAAATTTTTAGAAAAAAATCTGCCTTTAAAAAAACACTATTGGATTGGGAAGTTTACATGTGAATGGAGACTGCAATTCTTCTTACCGAACACACAATTTAATAAATTTCATGTCTTAAGAGATATTTAAAAACTCCATTTAATATAGAAATTAAAAAATGCTCGTAGCTTTTTCTATTTGATTATCGTTCAGAGGTTGTTTAAATAAATAATTGTAAACGCACAATTTTTAAGTTGCAGTTTTTACTTGCTCTTAGTGGCTGAAAATTATTCTCAATAACCTTTTTATTTAGCTTTTTAGTAAATTCATTAATCGATTATTGTAGTTGTGAAATTTTTATTTAATGTATACAAAATCGAAGCATATATTTCCAAAACGAAAGCTGTGCAGTTTTTGATAATGCATTAAATATTTTCGTAATTCTTTTCGTTAGCTATATAATCGGTTTTATGCTTGTAATTTGATATAGTTAATTATTTTAAAAACATTTTTGATAAAAACAATACATTACTTTTTCCTTCACTCTAAAATAACTCAATAAATGTTATTTGAAGGGGACAGAGGGAAAGTTTGAGTTGCTGTGTACACTATTATACTCTGCAATAAATGATGAATCGTCTAATTTTTTTAAAATTTTAATAAATAATTTTTCAATTATTGATTGGTAAGGATATGAATCTGCGTAAATGGAAGCATGACACATTAAATAAAAAATGTAAAATCATTCTAACAAAAAGTTATCTTTTTTTATTAAAGAGTCTAACCACTATTTAGGACCTTTAATATTCTTTGCATGAATTTAATAAGTAAAGCAGATTACAATGCCGTTATCCAAATTTAATTAAAAATCAAACCAGTTTTCAATTCGTTAAAAGAGGAACAAAGTATTAAAACCACTTTATACACTATAGATATTATGGAAATTAATAACTTTTAAAATCTTATCACGACTGGTCTTTGCACTTTACCCACCATACATAATTCAATTCCATTCAATCGATACATTAATTAAACTTTTACCAAAGAACCTTCCACAGCATTATTCTTTTATGTAATCTATTCAGTAAGTTCCTAGGGAAGTTTAAAATGCTTGCGTTATAAATTAACATAAAAAAATCCCATGATAAGGAAAAATTACTTTATTAACTTTAATAACGACTTAACTTAAAAGCATTAAAGTTATCGGTCCATTTACTTTTAATCAAAGATAATTCACATTTGTTTTATGAATATAAAACTTGCTTGATTGGGGGCTTGGTTAAAAGTAGCAACTTTTTTGTGCTGATCGGCTCTAAAGTGGTACGAAATGTGTATCTTATTTTATGTTCATAAACTTAATAAGCTAGACATAAGCTTTAAATAGTAAAGTAAACTAAGCTAGTTTTTTTAGAATCACCATGATATAGATATTATTTAAAAATTATCCTTTTTGAGCGTTGTATATCAATACTTTTCGAATAAAAAATGAATTACTTTTGTACGAATAAAATATACATGTACAATTATAATATTATCGTTGAATTGATTTACATTGTTACAAGATTTTACTATCTGAGAAGACTTTTAGAAAATCATAAGAAATGACATCCTAAAAAGTATTTATTATTTAAAATTCTTAATAAAAATGTAGTTGTATAAAAATGATACTTTGGGTTTAAAATTATTATATGCATAAAAGGAATCATCAGCAAATGCAGATGTAAATATTTTATTTTAATTAGCAACAAGTATAAAAATTATTAAATTTTATGACTATCACAAAACATCTTAACAAACATACATTTCTTTAAACTACCATTTTAATAACTTATTTCATCTAAAAAACAATAAACAATCGAACAATATTCTCATTTCTATGACTAGAAAACTTTTCTCTAACTAGTACATCCATTTATCCCCAACAAAAGCCTCTGATGAGTCGCCATTGAAGAATAAATAGGGCTGTAATAAAAACGGAGGCCATCCAATCCAAGTACAAACTGAAGCAATTAAAGGCCACTTCCTAAGCCCATGTTGGCAGCAGGTGTTAGGACGGCTTTGGAGGTCCTTTCAAGTTGGTCTTACTTTTAGCCTGGAGATTACGATCTCGGACAAAGCACTTCTATTGAATTACTTTTGATTGTTCTGTGGTGAATCTGTTTCCTGATCTATTAAGTTTATGTATGGTCAATTAAATTAAATATATATATATATTTTTTAAAAGTAGTTTTTATTTATGTAAAAAGGTTGAGTATGATGTATTTTTAAAATGAATAGTATGACAATTTCTTATTTGATGAACTCTGTGGCCATATATAAATCTATAAGTTTAAAACTGATACGAGGATTTCATTTAAATAAATGTGAAGTAAAATAAAAAAAAAGCAAAAAAAGTGTACAGAAGTGATGTAAATTAAAAAATAAATTTTAAATCTAGGTTTTGATTGAAATAAAAAAAAGTGATTTTTGTTTTATTTTAAGTGTAATAAGTTAAACACGACGGGGTTTTGAAATAAATTATATAGGTAATCTTTTTAATAAATATCTGTAATTTTTTTAAAAAAAATGAGCATTAAATTTAATTTAAAAAACGATGCCCCCTAGTTTGGTTAATTTCTCCTCTTAGGGTATCTTTGCTCTGTACATAAGCCCATAGTATTAAAGTTTACTTATAAGTAAAGGCAGTGTTATCACTGATCAAAAAGTTTTGCATCAGCATATTTATTGAGACATTGTAAGGGAGCGTATCAGGGGCCAAATTTGAACTATTTGACGGTATTTAAAGACAATTTTCTTTAATTATATAATTTATACAAACGTGTGATATTAATGACCTTTGGCAAGCTAGATAACAACCATTGAGAAAAGTTAGCCTTTTTAAAAAAGAAGTATATTAATTAAAAATGAGTTACTTAAATATACCATAAAATCGATGACTTAATTGTATTGGCATGTTTCAAACGTAGAAATATTAGAAAATTGTTACAAAGTAAAATAATTTTTTTACAAAAGTGGATAATCCTTAATTGTAAGAGAGTTAAGTTTCAATAATAATTAAAAATTTAATGATCGCAAGTTTTTATGTAATTTAAATCTCATTTGATATTTTTATGTCATCATATAACAAACACCAAAGTAATATGTTTCTAAGATTGCTTTTAGTTATATGTAGAATAATGTTTTAGATTAAAAAATGTTTTAAAATATTTCGAGTGTTTTAAATTGTACGCTTACAAAAGTAAACATGTTAAACTAAAGAATAAAACCAACACGCGTGTGTGAGGGGAAAAAACAATACAATTCTCTAAATATCAAATAAATAACTATAATAAGAAAAAAAAATAGAAGGCAATGAAAGCGGTTATGATGGCTTCCATTGAAAACATTTCCTTTGTTTCGTTAAAACACTAATAATAAAGTTAAAAAAGTAATATTTTAGAAAAAAAGTATTTCAGAAAACACAAAATGGTTTAGTTTCTTTATTAAAATCAAACAATATTATGAATTAATGTTACAGTAAGTAAGATACAATTTACAAAAATAATTACATTAAATTTTTCAAATGCATTAAATAATTTTTAATATTTATTACTTTTTCCTTAAAACAAAGCGATTTGATGATTTTCAAAATTTAACTTAAAGCTTTTAATTATTATCCCGAAGTTTACTGCAAATAATCGTGTGTAAATAACATTTTTAAGCATAAGGGTGTTAATTTAAAATTTTTTGCTACTAATAGGACTTTTATCCTAAAAAATCTTATTTTCCCGCTTCCAAATAATAAAAATAAAAAACTGGTTTTACAAAGCTTCCAAAAAAAGAAAGTTTTTTCTTTTAATTCTTTCTTTCCTTTTTATGTGGTGAATGGCCTTTGAAGACAATCGAGCATAATGCCGTAAAAAACCTGGATTGTAAAAAAGTGCCGACAGAATAATACAACAAATTTAAGTAAAAAAATAACCGCAAGCACAAAAAACGTGATTTATAAAAAAGAATAGTTTTGAAGTTTTAATCCAATTCCAAAGAGGTAATGTCCCATGTTTTCAAAGGGTTTAAGTTGAGAATTTAATGGAGTAGTTTTAAAAGTTGACTTATTATTTTTCCCTCGTAAGACATACAAAGCGTAAGCTTGGTATAACTGAAACATTTAAAAAATGGATTTAAATTGTTAAATTTTTTATTCAATGCGACAAGAATCTGTTTTATAAAAAAGATGCATTTAAAACTTTTGTAGAATTGTTAGTATATTGTAAAAAATTGTTTATTTTTGAATGTTTTTTGACTTTTACTATGTAAGATTGTTTTGATATAAATTTGTGGATTTTACAATTTTTAATGTCACGCTAAATATATTTTTAGTAAAAAGTAAATAATACAACAAATAAAACCAAATAAAACCATCCGCATCCCTTTTGATTGGGGATGATTAAAAATATAACAAATTAATCAATAAAGTTTGAGACATGTGTTTTATTTTTCCTAAATGCATATTGTGTGATTCAGAACATATAATTTACAAATTTTTTACTGTCACTCTGATTACTATGTCCAGCATATGCAATTTTTTTGCATTAAGTTACTAAATTTCTGTGTTGAATATAAATAAATATTCCCTTCTTCTTAAGATACTTTTTATATTTATCATTGAAAGATCAGAGTCACCTTCATTATCAAACAACGATTTTGAAAGAAATAGAGCCAATCTCGACTTTAAGAATTTTTTTAAAATTAGTAGCGTGAAATATCTTTCAAAGAGCAAGGAAATGGTCATACTTTATGACTTGAACTTGATACATTGGCAATTTGTAGAATATACAGGGTGGTTATAAATTGAGTGAGTAGCTACTAAGTGTGTGGCTTTAAATGAATGAATCCACCTCTTTCTCCTCCTCTTTAAATTATGCCCTCCAGCCTTGGATAAATTATAAACAAAGACCTTTGGTGTACCGAAGTAGCTTTCGGATTACCACAGCTTGAGTTGGTAAGCGTGAACTGCATTACATTTAGAAGTGTACTGTCGTGAGAAGAATGAAGTGATCTTTCTTTAGGGGACGACATATTTTATTTTAAAAATCCTACACACAAAGTACAAGACAAAACATAGAGAAGTCTTCTAGGTCTAACAAAACGATGCTTCAGTCTCTAATTCAAGAACTATTTCTGTAAATTCCATCTGTAGATGTTAGTCACGCAACCGTAGTAACCACACGATTTTCGATTTACTTGGAAACAAATATCCAGCACGAGTTTATATGTTAAGTCACTTCAGTTCACGTGCAAGTCACTTCACTACATCTTCTCGGAGTAGAAGTCAGACATCCACCTTCTTGGGTACTCAAAGCCTCGCGCACCCTCTTGCCTTCCAGCCCATGGCCTGGAGGCACACGATAACAACAACAACAACAACTACATTAGTTAAGTAACTACATAAAAACGTTCTACTACACGTGTTATATAACTATCGCTTACATTATACAATTTCCTACCTAATTAAAAAAAATAAGCTTGTTATCTTATTTTTCTAAACCTAATCCATTTATTTATTTCCAAAAGCTTTTAAAAGCTTAATTTGCTAAGCAAATAGAATATAGAAACTTTAACCAGAGCCTTTTATCTACAAGTAGACTGTGGTAGGGTAATTAAGAAATTAAAAGAAAACATTAAAGGAAATAATTAATTTTCATTTTTAAGCACATTATGTTTAGTGTAAGAATTTATTTGATTAGGTTTCATAAATAAATAGCCCTTTTTATGGTTGTACTTTTTTTTAATTAAAAGAACAACCTAATGAATCGTTTCTTTGTGTTTTGAATCTTCTTCTTTAAGTTTTTTACTGTTCATGGCCTTTAAAATTAAAGTTTTATTTTAAAAATAATTGTTAAAGCCGAAAAAAAAACTAATGCCTTAAGTAAATACGAAACCTTGTTGAGTTTTTTCAATTTAGAAAACAACTAGTGTGATTTCTATTGTTTTATTAAAAATAAACCTACTTTATCCGTTAACATAAAGTTTCTTCAGAATTGTTGTAATCTACTAATAACAGGGATTTGTGTTCAAAATGTATTAGTTTAAAAAAAGGAGTTTTTCTCTTTCTAAAAAATATTTTTTTTAAAGAAATTATGATTATGTTTTTTTTAATATTGAAAAGTTTAACTTGGGATAAACATACTTTAAAACAACTAATACGAAAAAATGGCCGATTGTTATATATAAAAAAATTGAGAAGAAATGTAGGAAAATATATTGCACAGTAGACGAAAAAGTGACGTAAAGTCATAAATGAGATATTTCAGTAGAATCGTCTAGCAATGTTCGTTTCCTTTCCATTACAGAAAAGTGGCAAATCTGTCTAATGCAGTTGAACTAATGAATTAATTTTAAACCTGTACAAATCGAAAGGTTTTATCTATATACATAAAAGGCAAATTCCGTTTGTTTGTTTGTTTGTATAAGACACGAGATCTAAAGAACCACGCAACAGATCGTTACGAAATTTGGCACAAAAATTCATCTCATCTCCGGAACACAAACATAGGCTAAGAACTTTTCGGAATCAGACCATTCCTTCTATCGTTTTCGAACGTTTTTATTCGAATTTTCTGAAAAAACTACACCACTTTGGCTCAAATCCGATCTTTTTTTACTTTCCTGATGCCATCGGCTGAAAAAATTAAATAAAACTTTTAACAAAAACATTTAAAATTGAAAATGTTTATTTTATTCTGTTGTCATTACCTTCAGAAACTAATTTCATTATTTGAAAAATAATTGACATGTTTCAAGTGACGTAATTCCGCCAGTCTCCATTCTCGGACTTTATTGTGGCTTTATTTGATGTGATTTTTTCATTGATTTTTCTGTTGACTGCATGTATGCATATTCTGTTGACTGCATGTATGCATATTTATTACTGAACTATGATGGTTAATAAAGGCCATCGCACTAGAGCTGCATATTAGTGTTTTATGTATTTATTTTTTCGCCAAATACGTTGCCAAACTCGCCAAATTATTAACTAAAACTCGCCAAATTGGCAATTTCTTTTATAAATAATTTATAATCTGGTCGGTTGTTCGAAGGTCATTGTGTTAGAGCTGTATAATGGGTGTGTTTGTAGCTATATATATTTTCTTGCCAAATTATTTCCCAAAACGCGCCAAATGAGCTAAAAGGTTTTATGTATTTATGAGGGAATTGTGATGACATTTATGAGTGCATTTTACAGCGTATTTTTCATTTTGGAATTTTAAGGCAATGAAACGGGATTTTATACTTTATAACGAGCGGGAACAATAGGGTCATTCCTGACAAAACGTACAAAAACATGTCCCCGCAAAATATCTTTCACAGGAAGAAAAGTTATGCTTCCACTTGAATAAATTAAGATAAGGAATATTTTATCTACTTACTAGCGTTGAAACGATTAAAAAAATTTATTATTTTGTGTGAAAGTTTGTGTCCACAGACTATGACAAATCATGTCCGTGGGATGTCTCACCGTCATGTCCGTGTATTGTTTTGGTTAGTAAATCCCAATTAAATCCCTATATTTTATAATAAATATTGTTTTTTTATTAAATTGGCATTACTAGAACATACAAAACACAAAATAAAATTATTATAGATACTATAAATTTATAAATTCTGTGAAAATAAAATGTCCCACAGATTTTCGTCATGTCCGTGTACAACGTATTCTTTAGCTTGCATAACTATCTAGAAATGATAACAGTACTCTGTTTCAGTCTTATTATTATTCAACCGTGCACGCAAAAACGTTGTATCAAGTCGATAGTTTGAATACCGGAGTAGATAAAAAGTAATTTGAAGTTGAAAGTTAAAAAAAGGCTTCTGACAAGATCATAGCGTAATGTCTGTGGTCAAGATATAAGAAGGTAAATCAATGATTTGAACGTATAATTTGTTATTTGTAGAAAGAAATATATTATATAAGCTTAGTTCGCATGCTTCGTTCTCTTAAGCCTAAAACTTTTCTGTTTGTGAGCCCTTATTTACGATTTCATCATATCCGTGAGCCATCATGTCCGTGGTTTTTGGCCCACGGACATGATGTTTGTATACACGGACATGACGTTTTAATTATATAAGAATAAATCGATTAAATATAAGTGAAATACATTATAGTAACATAGTATTTTGCCGTGAAGTAATGTAATAATGTAAAGCTGAAATTTTATTAAAGTGTAACACATAAATAAATTATTTTTATGTGAATTTTGGGGGTTAAAACTTTTCTAAATGAAACATTATTAAATTAAAACTTTCTATCAGAATAATTAATATTAAATGTATGATCTGGACCGATGCTATATTTCGAATGTAGTATGTAAGTATAACTTAAATCCAAAGTTTCAAAAACTTTCATCAATATTTTTTTTTCGAGATTTTTCGCCTCAAATTGTACGTTTTCTCAGAAATGACCCAATAACATCCTATAACAGGTTATATGGTACACATATTTGGAACGATTTTATAATTTTTAATCCGTGCGAAGAACGGGTATAAACTTGCTAGCGTTATTATTGTATTTACTTTCATTCAATTATTATTGTATTTATTTTCATTCAATTTTCACTGTACATATCTGCATTGATTTAGTAATGTATACATATGCACATTGAATTCTTAATTTTTCAACATTTGTATTGAATTATGTTAGAAATTTGTACTGCTTATATTGTATTTATATCTACAAAGTGTCCAAAAAAGTTACTTAATTTATTATAGAACTCCCTTGAATTGCGTTAAAATAAATGTTTGAGACCCTTTTAAGATTTGGCTGTTTTTCCATTTTTTATTCTTACTGATTTTTTTTACTTAAATATGTATTCTTTTTAATTTGAGCTTCTTATCAAAGGTATTTTTGAAATTAATATTAATCATTACTATATCCAAGTTGGGTTATTAAAAGGAAAATTAATGGGTAATCTTCATATCTTATGTAACTAAAATGAAAGAAAAAAAATAGTTAAATTGACTGTTAAATTATTTTTACCTCTACCCGTGCAACGTCGGGTATAACAGCTAGTGTGAAATATAATGCAATGAAAGTCTGTATGACTAGGGGGTTGAAAATATAAAATTTCGTGTTTTAGCTTCCACACTACGTTTATAACGTAAAAAGTGGAAGGTATTATAATCGTTCAGTTCGTCTGTCCGTCACCCACTTTCATAGCCGAAACTACAAATGCTACGGATAAGTGTGATACGTCAAAATATTCAGCGCATCGAAATTAGAATACATTGAAAATTTCAGAAAAGAATTCGAATTCTAAGTACTTCAATTATGTAAAAAACTGCAAAATTTAATGCTCATTTAAAAAGCATACGAAGCCATTTTTATTAGAATTAAATCACCGTTGACATTCGCAACAATCGCTTGAGAAACTTTAATTCTTTTAAACAATAAATTAAAATCAATTTATTTTTGGGACATAAATCAGTTTAAAATGACGTCAAATATATTTTACAAAAAGAGATTCTTTGATTGTATGTTGATATGAGATGTTTTCCTTCTATTTAAAAGCGAGGAATATTATATATTTATTCTTTGAAGTATAAATTATTTTAGCAAACGATAACAAATAATTATTGAATTTTCGGAAGAAAATAAATGAAACTAGCCAAATTTAGCGTGTAAATGTTTAATATAGAATTAATGCTGTGTTTGGCGCGTTTTTTCCTGCTAAACACAACTGTTGTGTGGAAGCGGGTTAAGTGACAGATTCTGTTACAAACCTACTTGTTTTGTTTTCTACACGGTTTAAAGGATTCGAAAAAAGTGTTTTTTGAACATTGTTCTGCCTGAAACCAATCTATAGCTCGAATTAAACGGACTTCAAATGTGGCACAACTCTAACTTACTTGATAAATCAACTATTACATTACACGACCAAGTACAACCCGTGCAACGTCAGGTATAACAGCTAGTAAAATAAGTATAATTTTACTTATTTTAGTAATATCACATCCAAAAGTTAAATTTCTTTGTTACGTCAGTTTTTTGCGTATTGTGTAATTTGGACGCAATCAATTTTAGACCGAAAAATTTAAGTTAAAAAAATGGTAGCTAAAACCTACCATTCATTATGTAATTTTCATTATATTTATTCAATTCAATACCTTTATAAATGACCTACTGTTTTAATTTAAAAAAATTGATACTTAAAAATGAATTTTTTAAATCTTTAAATAGAAATACACATATTATTAAATTATTTTTATTAAAATTGTAATAGGACCCATTTATCTAATGATTTAAACGCGCTAGTTAAAAGTCTCTAAATAGCCTTGTCACTTGGTTTCAATTGTGTTCTAATGAAAAAAGACACAAAATTGTTACCAATGCTTTATCATCCAAAAAACGAAAGACAATCCATACGCCAAGTATCACATTAACCCGACGTCATTATTTTGAAAAATAACTCCAGTATCTGCGCCCAAGTTTACAGCACCCTTTTACAGATGTTTGAGAACGAATGATCCATGATCCAACATTCATCAACCCCGGGAAAGAAGACCAGTCTATTACAACCCCCAACACTTTCACCGTCGAGGATGGCAAGTCCCATTTCTTGCCATAACGTATTTATCATTACTTTGGCTTATTGGCAGCTTCATCGTTTTAGTCTTGTGTGAGGAGATTAAAAATGCAATATCTATCGTAAACTTCTATTGGATTAGGGGTAGTTAGCGTTTCATTAAAAAGGTTTTTTCCCGATTAATGGGGGCCCTTATGGATGTGCATGGAAGGGTGCATTTTTGGGATAGTATGGGGCAGTCGATATGTAAAAGTAAAGTAACATAAGTAAAGGCTTGGTAATTCCACCTTTTTTAAAAGGTATTTTTTGATAATATAAGTAATATCTTAATATGGAATAATTGACTTTTTATAATAAATACCTAATTTTGTTGAACATACCTTTCGTTAGAAAGCGTTAGAAAGTAATTAAGATTTATTTTTATAAAAAATAGGCGAAGAAAACAATAATTTGGTGTATTTAGTAATATATGCAATTTACATTTAACCTTATTAATTAAAACGGTTAAATTAAAAGCATCTTATTCTTACATTATTTGGTGTAATAAATTCTATTAAATAATTCGTTTTAATTGTAGATTTTGCAATTTTTTTATGAGTTACTGGTCACAATAAATACCATATTACATCATTACACAGATATACTTGCATTCACTGTAAAACTTTGGTATTATCTTTTTCTAGTTTCATGAAGTAACTATACTTAAAATTTATGCAGTAACGTTACACAAATAAAGAGTTTACTTCGGAAAATCGTCTGCAGCAAGTCCTTACAATGTTACACCTTTTTTGCGGAGTAAATTCACCTCGCAAAATAAGAGTAAACTCCTGTTCAACGTTACTCCATAAATTTGGTGTAACGTTACTCTATAAAACTTAAGATAGGTAGGTTTTTACCAGTTTTATGGGGTAACATTACCCAGCGTTGTTTTACAATATTTTTTTATAAATTACAAATACTTTTTTATATTTTCTTTATATTTATTTTATCGTTCCCTAATCAAAATATGCTTAATGATTCAAATAAAATTTATCTTTAAATGGTTTCATAATACTTTAATAACTTAAGATCACAAAAGTAATGAAAACCCCTGATAACCTTCCATAAACATTTTATTAATCTAAGCTTATGTTAATTTGAAATTTATCGAAACTTATGAACTACTGAAAATACAATTTAAACATGAAGTTCTTTTACAACACTTTTAAGAAATAATCCACTCCTCTAAATAATAACGAATAAATTGTCAAACGGAAACTATTCAAACTATGTCAGAAAACTATCCGAAACGAGAAACTATGCATGTCTAGAGAAACAGCGACCAACAAAAACATTTCCCCGAGTTATACGTCCGCTATTTTCCGATACAAAACCATTTCCACTCTCCAAACAAAATCCTCAACAACCCACCGATGATCCGTCGGAGAAAGGCCATACTTATTGGAATTCAGAAGGCGAATTTCAATGCACATTATTATACTTCGAGGACTTCTACTAGAGTAAAAGGTTCACACCATCGGGGCTAGAATAACAAATTGGAGATGCTCGGTGAAATAAAAAGTGAAGCCGTCTGGAAGTTAAGTTGTCTATTTCTCGCCTCTGTAAAGATATTTGTTACAGCCGAATTCCTCCTCGTGATTTAGAATTATGGTCTTGTGACGAGTTTGACACCTGAACTGTGCCCAACGAAACTTCAAGTGACATCGTACGCTACTGCCTGGACAAAACCGATTTAACGGACATATATGTCTGCATTCGGGAAACCTCGTGAAGTCGATTTGTTTTACGAACATTTATTCAACTATGGTGGTCTGAAAGTAGCAAAATTGATGTGGAGGAAATGTGCAAAAAAAAAAACCGCTGCAAGAGTATCTTATGACGTGAGTGGTGTGTAACGCAGTCTCTGCACGGCTAACTCAACTAATAAAGTCAGAGGAACTCTCAGTAAAACTCAAGAAAAAAAGTCATCTGCCCATTAATCATGGCTTCAATTGGCGAACTGGTTTCTACATTGGCTTAAAACCATCAGTATCTTCACCGTGCCAACTGGGCCGAGCTGTCAGGCAGTCAGAAGGTCTCTGTCTTGTATCACGGCACATTTTCACTAATATGAGTGTTGTGTGTTTGTCTATATTTGTCCTGAATACACTGCAGCATACGTAATCGTTAAATCTGTGAAGTCGGAAATCTCGAACAAGCGCACCACATCGCCACTGGTTTGCTTTGGTGCCGACCTCGTCACTTGACCAGGGTTCTAAATTTCGACGTGTAACTGACTGTGTTAAAGCTCAATCGAATCGGCTAGAAATATACAGCTGGAAAACGTACAACCTAACCGTACTCTAGCCTCCACGGGTTCGCACGAGTCCCATTGTCTGAATAAAACACGAAACGGCGTCTGTACTCGGTGAAAAATCCAACAGCGCTAACTTTCGCACGGAGCACCGCTACTTTGATGTCTCTGTTTATGCATTCGGAGCCTGCCCTCGCCCCCATGTCGTTCATCCTGTTTGGGAAAATACACAGGGAAGACGTGACAGGATTAGGGATCTGAGTTATTGAGCTTTTGGAGAGAAAAAATAAGTATCGGGCATTTTTGGTCACTTTGGGTTGTCTAAATGGGGTATTTTTGGTATATTATGCTTGTTTTGGTGTTTGGATTGATTTAGGAATTATATTAGTGCAACAGTTATAGTTAGATGAAATGATATTTTGTTAAAAATGTGTATGTTTCTAACTACTGTATAAAATGGTGCGTAAATTGCTAATTCAATTTGTTCATTATTAATACTAAATTATAATAAAATATGGTTTGCATCGCCCTTTAAAAATCAATGAAAAAAGTCGTGTAACGTAACCTTGATTTTTCGGCTTTACGTTACATCAATTTTGTAGAAACTTATTTACAGTAACTGTCGGACGTCATAAAAAGATTTTCAAAAATTCGTTTATGCATAAATGGTTGCAGCTTCCACTTTTGAAAATAAGTTATTAAGATTAAATTATAATGAGATTTTCAAGGTTTAAAGTTATTGAGATTAAATTATAAGGTGTATAACTACTTCTTGCATTAATTCAAATGCATTGATTTATTGAGTGGTAATTGAAAGTCGTGTAGTGTCACACTCACCTAGTTTTTACTTGCTTTTTAGGTGCAACTAACTCCATTTTTAGGGCAAAAGCTTACTTCTTTTTTGTGTAAGTTTACTTCATATTGGTGGTGTCACCTTACCTAAAAGAATCACCTTGGGTCACTGATACGAAGTAAAGCTACCCAAAACGTTGCACTGTCCGTATATGCAATGACTGCATTCCATTAAAAACTTATTCTTTAAGAAAAACACATTTTACAGGAAAATAAATTTCGACAGGAAGACAAAAAGAAGTAACAAAAGACCTAGTCCAACTAATCCTGCCTTTTAAAAGTTTAATTCATTCTCCAAATAATTGCAAGCGACGCAAGAGGCGTAAAGATAATTTAACAGCAATTACCAGAGGCTTAGTAAGCCGTCAATTTAGGTCGGTTTGATCAATTATTTAAGGTGCCCATACAAGTGTTTAAGAGTTTCTTCCTTAGAAAAAGGGATAAAGCGACTTAATTCTTTACATTCCCAAACTTGTCTTATTATACAAATTAATTAGCTCTATATATCTCTTTTTAAGAGTTTGTTTTGAGATTATACCGAAGTGCAATATGCAGTAAAAAGAAGAAAAGATTTATCCGTTAACCAATAAAATGCCTAAACTAATATGAAATGCATTTACACATCCAAAATTGAAATTAAACTAAAAGTATTTTTACGACTGCATAATTAACCCTCGGAAGGAGGGCAAGCAATCTGACAAGCCATTTGGCTGTACTATAAAAACTGAACGTGAAAGTGAATTTGTTTTCTCTGCGAGAAAATTAAATTTTTAATTGAAAATTTAATTTTGTCACATTTTTAACCAAAAATTTAATTACTACACATTTTTTATAATTATATTTCTTAGAAGATGATTATAAATGATTTCTCCACACTAAAAACTCATAAACAAAATTATAAACTTTTAGTTTAGTTTAAAATTATAAATTAAAAAAAAATTGTGTATTCCTGGGTAACTTGACTGTCAGGTTATTGTTTATAACTTTATGTATTCCTGAAAGGGTTAAAACGTTGAATCAAACTTTGAATTTGAAGCACAAACACGAATGAATAATATAGTTTAATATCTGTATTACTTTTCACTGATGGAAATATAGAAATATATTTTATAAAACATTATTATAGTGCATATTTAAATTTTGGGGAACCTAATTTTAAGTTATCTTTTGATTAAAAAAGCTATTTATTTTGATTTAATGTGAATAACATTTTCTACAAATTTTTATAATCTGTGGATTTAATACAGAATTTCTATCATTTAGTAAATATACGTTAAAAAACTCTTTGAATTTTAGAATTTTTCATTCTATTTCGCGACACAAAGAGATCGTAATCCAATATTAGGATAATATGAATTTCAAATGAAGTTAACTCAAATAAATGTAAGTAAGCGTATAGTTAGTTTTTCTTTTCACGCTTTTTTAAGTATCAAATTTAATTAAAAACTTGTTTATTTTTAGAAGCATAAACTTGTATTTGCTTGTTTGTAAACGATGAATATAATTTACTTTTAATTCTATATCTAATTCAAATGCATTCTTTAAAATAAGTAGTGTTACAAATAGATTTTGAAATTATTTTTTAATTTAGGGTGTTCTTTATTTTCATTTTAATTGAAGTACTTACGTGAAAAATTTGTTATTTCATTCAGGTAAAATAGAATTCTAATTATGATTATATTGTCTTTAAAATAGTGTATAAGTGTTAAACGAGAAATATATTTTAAATGTTTTATGTGATGTTAAAGGAAGAAATGCTAATGTTTACCTAAAATGCAGAGTTTATAAAAAAAAGTATAATCGGCAGGAAAGAAATAAATTTCTATTTCTACGATAAATCTTTGAATTTTCCCTTTAGATTTTCAAATATATAGGCAGTATTGTTAAAGAACCGTACTTTTTTTCCAATTCTGAATTTTTTGTTGAATAAAACCTATCTAAACGCTAGGCTAATTTGAAGTCACAAAATCCTCGAGGTACCCTCATGGGATTGAAAATGGCTGAACATTCGCCTGACATTTTCGAATTTACAATCTTTCTTTTCTTGGGAAAAGGCGTGTATACGGTTACCCTTCTTCGGAGAGCCGCGTTTTCCCTATTTCATTCCAAATGGAATATAAAACTCTTGCGTGTCTGTTGTTAAACTGAATTTCTCTGTTGTTCTTGACAAATGCACTCGCGGGGAGTTGCGATGACGTAATCCAAAACATTTGGAATTTTTTTGGGGTTAAGAAAATAGAAAATTGGAAATTCGAAACGAATTTAAAATTTCTTTTAATATATATATATTGTTAACGTAGTTTTAAAAACTAACATGAGTATTGGGTAAGCTCTTTTCATGTTATGCGATAGAAAAGATGTCTGGTTAGAGATTTGTTTCTGCAATATTGTAGAAAAAATTTCTGGCTATAAACTTTTAGTTGCAATACAATCACTGTTCGATTTTATATTGAAGACATAAAATCCTGATTTGTTCGTATTTTAATCAACGATGAATTTTCCTCATTATTAAAATAGTTTTGCTTGTTAAAATATATTTTATAGTGGTGTTCATCTAAAGTACACTCATGTTATAATTATCTTTGCCTTTTTTTCTGACTTTTTGACATTTCTTGAAAACTACTTTATAATATGTAATTTGCTTTTGCTGACTTGTAACACGCACTACAACGCATATTTTCGAGCTTGTATGACGTAGGACGTTGGGCGGTAAGTACAATGTGTCTAAATCAAAAATGCTATTTGGACTAGATTCAAAAGGTTTTTATTAACTTTAGGATAAGATCTTAGAATTTATTATCTTTAAGGTATTTAACTATTACGAAATAGTTTAAAAACTATTTTTTATTGTAATTATTACGAATATTTTCAATTAAGGAAACGAAAAATTTATAAAGAAACTGAGAAATGTTTTGAATGCACAGAAAAAGAGCAATTACGAACATCTCATACTATTACTAATAATTTTTAGTAAAAAATTATTTTTATTTTATTTTTTGCTTTAATATTTTTAATAAATCGGAATTTTGCATTGAAATTGGCATGGAATACGTTTCATTTAGTCAGTTAAATTAAAAAAAAATTTGTTTGCACATTCATGGATAAATAATTGTTTTATGAGCATATTAATCACAAGAACGTATTTTTCTATTCTTAAAAAATGTTTTTGTCCCCTAAAATAAATTAGACACATTTAAGTTCTTCTTCTGAAACTTTGCTAATATTTCGATAAATACTTCCTTAGAAGAAATAATCTTTTTTATAGATTTTAAGATCAGGGTGGGGCAAAACGTGTTTTTACTTTGGTCCCATTCTGCGTACCACTTAATTGCTATCGACACAGTATTCATGCAAAAACATATGTGTTGTAGAGCGTGTAATACATCTTCAAAAGCAAATTACATGTTTCAAAGTAGTTTTTAAAAAATGTAAAAAAAAATCAGAACAAAAGTTAAGCAAAGATAATTTTGAACGTGAGTGTTTATAATTATTTAAGAGCTCTTAATTAATGGGTCCTGAAATAAATTCATTGTATTAATCCAAATTAAATGTATAAATTCTACAATGAACGCAACAAATGCCTTAAAATTTGAAACAATTCCATTGGTACATTTGTTAAAAACTATATATAAATTTTATTGGTAATTTAAATTGACTTTCTCTTTCTTAATTGAAAATATTCTTAAGGCTTCAAAAATAAAATTTAATTAAAACCTTATAATAATAATAATTTAATAAATCTTAAAATCCTAAAAATAATTAATTCCTTTACTGTGAAAATTTTATTATTCTTAGCATACACTAACTTGAATCTTATCAAAATCTTATGAACTAACAAAAATACACATTAAAGATGATTCTTTTTTAACACTTTTCAGAAATATTTCACTCATATTCTAAGAATAACAATCCAATTCTTTATAAAATATTGGGCGATCAAATGCAACAACAACAATATTTTTGTTGAGACTAGTTGTATTTTTCTTACAATAGAACATGAACATCGCATCGTTTAGAACAAAAATAAATCCAAACGAGCATTTGAAAAATATGATCGAATTACTCGAATTCTTTCCAACTCTCCTTTCGATATATCGCTCCTAATACACATCTTTTTGCGAAATGTTGTGTTGGCAACTTACTAGAGAAAAAAAATGAAAAATTTATTTGATCTTAAAAAAAGCAACAAATAAAGAATATGATTATTAGTCGGCTTTTTTTAGTAATAATTTCTATGACTTATTTAAGTTCTATTCAATGTGCAACGGCACAATAACTTAATAATACTTTAATAAATTCATAAATTAAATTTTTTTATTTCATTTTTAATTAGTTAGCAAAACTTTAAAAAAAATAATAAATTTTCAATTACTTGACACAGTTGAACTATAGTTTCTAGTACTTTAAAACTACAAAAATATAAAACTTTATATGCAAAAAATTACGATAAAAGTAATAAAAATATTGTACTACATTTAATAAAATTCAAAAGAAAAATTATAAAATTTATGTAATAATCGATAAAAGTATAAAATATAGACAATATATACAAATATATCTATATAAAATGTTAATATATGCAAAAAAAAACGATAAAAGTAATAAAAATATTGTACTACATTTAATAAAATTCAAAAGAAAAATTATAAAATTTATGTAATAATCGATAAAAGTATAAAATATAGACAATAAATACAAATATATCTATATAAAATGTGAATATATGCCTATTGTCTATATAGACATATACAAAATAATTGACAAAATATTAAAAAAACTACGTTTATTTCTATAAACAATATTATAAATATTATAAAAATATAATACTACATTGAATAACTCTAAAAACAAAAAAAATAACACAATTTTAAACTAAAAAAAGTAAAATAAAATAATTTAAAAGCAACGTTCAATAAATATGATCGAATTACCCAATATATTTTCAACATTTCATTCGAGACGTCCT
Source organism: Oedothorax gibbosus (assembly GCA_019343175.1). Taxonomy (NCBI): domain Eukaryota; kingdom Metazoa; phylum Arthropoda; class Arachnida; order Araneae; family Linyphiidae; genus Oedothorax; species Oedothorax gibbosus. The sequence continues at coordinate 29,224,600 of CM033273.1, forward strand.
TTTTGATCTCAACAGCCCTCTCCTCAAAAATTCCTTTAACACTTAAAACTTTTATATATTTTCTCCCACCAAAAAAAAGAAACGCCGTCCATTTATATTCCTCCCCAGACGAAAAAAACATGGAAAATATTTTGACGTCGTCATTGCGAATTCCGAATTCGGATTGCGCATTTTAGAGCTTCCGACGTTTTTCCGCATATTGGTTTTAAGAGAAACTATCTAAACGATAGCGCAGGGGTATCGAAATCCGATTAATCGATGTGTTTTCTCTTTGAAAATGCTTAATATTGCACTTGAATTTCGTGAAATGTTTATCTTGGCATTGATTCATGGCGGGAGATTGCGATGAATAACGCATAACTTAAAGTGCTCGTACGAAAGTTGATTCACTTGCTGCACAACAAATTTGATACATTGTTTTAAAAAATAGTTTGGAATATCGCGGGAATTTATTTCATATCAAAATCTTGATAGATTATAAAATATGCGCAACCCGAATTTAAATTAACCCGTCGAAAAATTGTGCTAATTACATATTTTTTCAAATTAGTAAATGTATTCGTGATTTTTTAAAAAGTGTAACAAAAGTTTCTTTGATTAAAAAAAGAAAATACCTAAAATCCCATATTTTCATGTATGTGTGTGTCCATAAATTGTGATGATTATCTATATATATAAAAGGCAAAGTCCTGACTGACTCACTCACTGGTCCATTCATTCACGTATCAACGCCCAGCCCAAACTACTGGAGGTAGAGCTACTAAATTTTAGGAAAATATTCTTTTTATATCGTAGGCGTTATTTAAGAAGCGATTTTTCGAAATTGCAATCCGAACGGGTGTAGGAAGGCAAAACGTGAGCCTATTTCTCTATAGGAATAGCATTGTTATGAACTTTTAATTTATAAATTTGTTTTCTAATTTGAAAAAAAATTCAGCGCGTTCAGCGTGAGCGAAAATTAAGTATAAACACGTCAGAGCACGTGAGTTTAATTTGTAGGATTGTTATTTGAATATCATTATTTTATTTTATTTATAGAATTTAAATCTTTTGATTTTTTTGTTACCGAATTTAATTTAATTGATGTTTACAAATGGTAAGAAATTAAGATATTGCTACAATGTCTGATGACAGTAAAGGCGATAACTATTCTAGATATAATCGAAGAAATGTCGATTCTCTCTACGTATAGCGTATGTATTTTATGTTTATGAAACTGAAAATTTGGTACAGATGATATAATGGCCGATTGAATTTTGACATTGGCGGCTTTTGGCGAAGTGGAAAATTTAACGTAAGGTAGCTATTTGCATCCAGTTGTATGGATTAGGGTTAGTTTGAATTATCGTCTCACTAGAGCTATACACGAGGGGTATTGGCCACGGACGTCTTAATTTAGAACCACAGTCAGGTGACGAGCCGACACCTTAGTAGGCACCCAATACATTTTTTAAGGACGACATCGTACGTAGCGTCGGGACTTTGAAAAATAGTTCACGTGCACTCCCACCACACGGGGTATTAAGCGGGGCACAGGACATTTTGGGCTGCATGGACCGTTTATAGGTCGGCAGTTATTTTGATGATGCCCGGACCCAAATCTGGGACCTATCGCAGGCAAGCCGAACGCCTTTACCGACTGGGCTCCCCAGCCCTGTCGAGTGGTCGAATATGGAGTTTAATGGTCATCACATTTTGGGCATTTTCGGGTGTAGGAGGGCAAATAGAAACTCTCTATTATATCACAGCTCTTCTGGCAATTTAAACAGGGCCTATGGGAAAGCCCTCTAACTTCTAGAAGGGCCTGGATACAATTGGATTTATTTTTTAAAATTAATGCTGATAGTAGAATGGGTGGAAATTATAGTATACCGATGGAGTGCTGACCAGTGGAAAAGGAATCAATTGGTATGAAATAAATGTTTACATAAAAAAAAACAATCACCGTTATTAAGGGCACACCAGTGCAACGCCGGGTTTATAAAGCTAGTATTTATTAAATCTGTGTTATGGACTGCATCCATAGGACTATTGGCTATATCTGATACAATTTTTTTTTATCTAAATGATGTGAGATACAATCATCTCCCTTTTATTTATTCAAATTACAACAAAACAAAAAAAAAATTCGCAAAAAAATGCTTATTTATTTTTGTGTTTTGTAAAAGGAGACAGAATTTTATATATTAAAAACGAAAATTAAACAAATTAAAAATATTTAGCCAAATTTTTGTAGCGTTTATTTTAGTCATTTAGTCGCGTTTAGTAGTTTATTTTTGTAGAGTTAAAGTTTTCGATTTTATATTTTTTGTGTTATAAAATATATACTTCACCAATATGACAATTTTGTCAGAAACTTATAAATTTATAATGAATTTTGACTTGGTAGATAAGAATTTTCAAACAACAAAATATATTCTACTACACACAAAGAAGTTATAAGTAACACTAAAAAACACAAAAAAGTTATAAGTCAATGTTAGCACCACAACTTGTTTATAATAAGGTTTATTTTAAAACTTATATAGCTATATAATAAATAAAATCACTAATAATTGAAGGTCAAGTTTCATAATTCACATTCTCCAAAATATGCCAAAGAATAAGGTTCTGTTTGTTCATTGGCAACTTTTGATCATTGCAAATTCAATTAAATGAAATAACCTAAACGACATATGACTATGATAGTAATTACATATTTTATTACAAAAGACCATGGTAAAATATACATGAATAATTGAAAAAAAAACTTTTTAATCAGCGTAAAAGTATTTAAACTAAAATACACAGTTTTTAAAAACTAAACTCCTCGGCGCAACAGCCCATTAGTGGGCCAAGGCCTGCCGTGCCCATTTCAGCTTTCGTGACCTAGGGCTCTGGGGTGCTAGGCATAAGGCCCAGTAAGGTGGTCAGCCTCACGCGGAATTCCCAGTGTTTAGTTCCCAAGTATGCTTGGTACCCAGTTTATCGACCCACTCAAGGGATGAAACGGTGGGTCAACCTCTACCAATCCGGGATTCGATCCCCGGACCTGTGGCGTGGCAATGCGCAGCACTACCACTAAGCCACTGGGCTTCAAAATACAGTATTAAGAAAATGCAAATACTGTGGAGTTAAAAATTAGGATTTGGAAATTTCTAAATGTTACAAAACTAAATTTATTAATTTTTTAAATGCAATGATAACTTTATACTTTCATTAAAATATGCATAAATATGGTACTTTTAATATGATAATTTTTTATGAACTGTGTGTGTGAATATAAATTTTTGAAATGAAGAAATTGATATTATTTTTATACTTTAAATAACAATATCAAAATACATTTCTTTAAATCTTTTGCATTTAACTATCAAAACCATACTGACTAATTTTTCTTTCATTTGTAGGTAAGTGTCATTTCATTCTTGACTTGCATTTTGTAAGTAGAACAAATTATTATTTTTTATATCTTTATTATCTTCATATTTGAGTCAAAAGTCGTTATTATTATAATATTTGTGAGCAGTATTTTGATTTGAAAGTCATCTAGGGTTTTCATTTCGTATTTCATACATGCATTAATACTAAATAGATATTTTCCTAAAATTCATAAAATAATCCTGAGGATTTTGTAGTATGCACTTGTTTAATATAGTGTATGTAAGTGTCCAAAATTTAAATGAACCCCCACATAAAAGAATATTTTTCTTTTATTACACACTCTTATCGTAATGATAATACTAGACTTTTAGTATTTAGTGAGAAATGTTAGTATTAGTGAGAAATGTTAAAATACACTTAAAAACATGCATCTGATTAATTCAAATTCTTCAGCGTAATTACCTTGATTTAACAATTTTACATTGGTTCTTTGTTACATTATTTAAATATTTCATTGTTTTATTACTCCATTTTTACATTGTTACGTTGATTCTTTATTACAATTCTTTAATACTTCTCATTGCTTAATTACTCCGTTTTTAAATTGTTATATTGATTAATCATCACACTTCTTAAATACTTCATTGTTTCATTGTCCCACCACTCAATTATTCAATTGTTACATTGTTCATGTTCAATTGTTGACGAATAAGCATTACATAATTTCATTATTTTATTAAAGAAAATTTTTTAAGAATACTGACGATACACTTAATACTTACGAAGGCGTATAAAAACGGAAATTCAATTATTATCACTCTTGTTTTTCTACAACTGGAACAAACTGGAAGGAGTCACTTTCGAAGTTGGTCCTCCAGGATTTGGAGGTTTATTACCAGTTACTCTCTAAAAAGTCACGAAAACCACTCAGAAGAAACGACCTCCTGCATCCTGTCATTTCTGTGCTTTGTTTTCGAAAATGGGGTGAATAAAAGAAACACGGCGAGGTTAAATAAGAGGGAGATGCTGTTGCTAAAAAGATAATATGAAAACCGGATTGACAACTGAAGCCATGAAGGCTTAATTTATGCACCCCAAATATCCTCTTGGAGAATGATTTGGCGCTATTCGAAAAAGGAACAGCTGTTGCCCCAGCACAGTGTAAAACTTAAAAAGAAATGCAAAAAATTAAAGGGCATATATTAGGGCTGCGCAAATCATCAATATGATTATGTTTTATGTCGTGATTGGCAATAGAAATGCTGAATGAAAATAAATTATTTCGATTGGGAAACCAATGTCACTTGAAAACAGAGCACCAATATGAATAACAATAGAAAGGAGGGCAATAATGAAGGCTGTAAGGAAATAAGTCACTTAATACAAACCAATTTTTGCTAGATTAGGTTGAACGTTTCCGGATGTCTATTTCTATCCTCCAAGGAGCTCCCAATTTTTGTTTAAAACTATCGATTGTCACAATTAAATAATGAGTTTTGCTTAAAACCTAAGCGGCTAGTTTCATTTCAATTTCGATGCATGTTCTACGTGAAATGATAAATTACGTCATGAAACACGTCATAGGATATGCCTGATCTTCGGTTTATTTGGGTACATAAGATCGACTAGGCGACTTTTAGGCGGCTTCTATATTTTCGCCAAGCATTTCCACCTTATCTAACCTCCCCGAAGAAACACGACCCTTGCGTCGGAAACGATTACTGTTACAGCCATCAGGATGACCGAGACCTTTCCACCAAGGACTTAACACCCATTCTCTATTTTGTTCCGGGGTTAATAAAGAAAGGCTTAATCGGATGTAGTAAGGGTAATCCCGCTTTAGTCTCTTTCCACGCAATAAACTCCCCTTCGCCAGAAATAACGGGCTTACTGGAACACTGGAGTAACTCTGCAAGAAGAATTACACCATTTTGTGTCCTGTAAAGATTTCGTATTTGCTGATATTGAGTAAACATGACAAGAATTCATACTTCTTCAAAGCATTCTGCTTTATAACAATATATTTTCCAGTTTATGATGCAAATTTTACTTTTCATTTTGATTTTAAACTGTTTAAAAGTCATGTCTCTACTTCTTGTTATCAACTATGCTAGAATACATGGGCTCATGGAACCAGATCTAGTTGTTACTAGGTCATGAAGCTTTAGTAACAACAACAATAACAAAAAGAGGCCCAGTGGCTTAGTGGTAGTGCTTCGCTTTGCCACGCCACAGGTCCGGGGATCGAATCCCGGATTGGGCGATGTTGACCCATCCTTTCACCCCTTGAGTAGGTCGATAAAATGGGTACCAAGTATGCTTGGGAACTAAACACTGGTGGTTCCACGTGAGGCCGACCACCTTACCGGGACATATGCATAGCATTCCAGTGCCCTTGGTCACGATAGCTTAATTGGGCATGGCAGGCTTTGGCCCAGTAATGAGCTGTTGCGCCGAGGGGTAGGAATAATAATAACAAAAGTTATGTTAAATTTTACAAGAAATTAAAAAGATAACACTTTTTATTAAAAAAGGCACATGTTTATCCAAAGAAATAATATTTATTGTATAAATATATTTGACGTGTTGAATAAAAGATGCATTGTATAAAGTGGATACTGTATCAATGTGACAGTGCATACTGTAACTTTAAACAATGTATATTTTATTAAACATTGTTGCGGTTACGTCAAATATATTTTGATAACCCCAACCACTATGTTAGTGCTTAACAACCTTTATTAGATGAACGTTGAGTCTATTATAGCATCACTTCTACTTACATGGATTATCCACGTCCACTGTCCAAATTCATTTTACCCATCGCACAGGCCCAGGGGGCTAAAATCCATCCTATGTTATTTTTGGTGAGATTCAGAGTGATGTGATTACTCTGTGTGTAATCTTCTTTCAGCTTCTGAGCATCTAAAATAACAAAGAGAAGTGAAGTAATTATAAATAGTAACAAACCTCGTTTGCTTCTAAGAAGAGTATTTTTTAGCTTTTGAGAGAAGATTAGATTTTGAGAGAAGAAGAAGATTTACAAGAAGAATTAGACCATTTTGCTTCTTGCGAAGATTTTATATTTGCTGATATGGAAATAACTAGAAGCCAAAGGATGTGATTATTCTGTGTGTAACTTCTTCATTCTGCTTCTGAGCATCTAAAATAACATTGGGTGATCCTAACCTCTGAAAAGTGAAGCAATCATAAATAGTAACAAACCCTTTTGGTTCTAAGAAGTTTATATTATTAGCAGATTGTGAGATAAACTTAATACAAGAAAAGTGGTGTAAAGTTCGTTGGGGGTTAACTTCATTCTACCTTTATTCACTTCAAATAACAAGGGAGGGATCTTAGCCCCCTGGGCCTGCACCATGGGTAAAATGAATTTAGGCAGTGGGCAAGGATAATCCATGTAAGTAGAAGTTATGATATAATAGACTGAATAGTCATCTAATAAAGGTAGTTATGGACTTATATTGTAGTCGTGGCTATCAAAATGTATGTGACGTAAACACAATAATGTTTAAAAAAACATACATTGAACGAAGCGGATTTTATATATATATATATATATATATATATATATATATATATATATATATATATATATATATATATATATATATTATATATATATATAATATATAATATATATATATATATATATATATATATACTATATATATAATAGATATATATATATATATATATATATATATATATATATATATATATATATATATATATATATATATAATATATATATATATATATATATATTAAATATAATATATATCTATAGATTATATAATATGAATAATAACATAAATGAATATATATATATTAAGCTAAGCATTAGATGAACATTCAATTTTAATATATTTTTTGTCATTTTTATATTTGCGAATGGAAAGGGAAAAAATGATCGATTTGAGAAAAGTGTCTTCAGAAATAGAATTTTCTCTAAAAATGGAACAAATAGGAAACACTAGCCTCAGGTGCACACGTTTGGTATTAAAGGGAATCTATCTTAAAATTTTGAATTTTCTGAGGCAGTATAAGTAGGTCTTTTACGATCCACAGACATACAGACACACAGACTCTTTCTTTTATTATTATAGATATCTTGAATGAATGCAAAAATTGTTGCAAAACTATTTAGCCAAAAGCACATTAAACTACCTCGTATTTTACAAAATATTTTGAAATGTTTAAAATATTTAATTTTTTTAGAGTTATTAAAATACAATTTATTTTAACATATCTGATAGAAAAATTCAATATTCTTAACATAAAGTTTCAAAAGAAATTATTATATATTAGATCAGTTTCTTAAAAATTTAATAGCTTTTGCAATCAATAAAACATCGCAATCTTCTATATTAAGAATATTCTAAACAAGGTTAACTTTCATTCTATAAACCCTTTTTAATACACTTCCTTTAACAAAAATTCAATGTTTAGACCTTTTTTTCGCTAAGGTTATAATCCCCCATAATCTAATTCAGAAACTGTTTCTATGGAAACTTGTCTTTGAACCAAGTCTTACGAAGCCTTTTTCTTCCAAAATGTGACGTCTACTTCCATTAGAAAGAGAAAAATTTGACTGGTAATTTGGTTTGAAGTTATTATTCCCGTAGAATAGGGCATTTTATTCGACGTCATTTGTTGTCGGGGCATTTTTCAAACGTCGCAAGAGGGAAAGAAATTGTATATTTTTTATTCTCACCAGCATGTGGTCTTTGATAGAGTCTGTCAGCGTCAGCTTTATATATTCTAAGCATCTTTTTCATTTATATGCTTAAAGAAACTCTCATAAATATTAGATGTGCTTACTATGAAGTCTTTAAGAAAGATTGAGTAGGTGATGTATATGTATATATGTTATATTTAAGAGGATCGTTAAAATAAATTCAATGACTAGCAAAAATAATAGAAATAATCAAAAGACAAATATATTTTCTTGAATTGTTTTTCATGAAAACATGAAATCAAATAGATTGTTAAGAATAGTTAAAAATTCTTCTTGAATTCCAATCGATATGATTGCAAGTAATTGTATAATTCTAGTGTTTTAAAATATCAATACGGATTAAATTTTCTATTTACTAGTATAACTTATGCATTAAAAACACGTACAAAGTTAGGATAACATACTACTTGATTACATAAATTTATTTTTAAATTTAGTTTTTCTTCTTATACAGTTCAACTATTAAGAAAAGTAAAATTACTATATAAATATCAGTAATGAAGTTCTCTGATTAAATCTGGCGAGATATTATATCAATTTAAATTCCCCTTAAGGGGGAATGGGAGCGCTGGACCGCGGGTCTCCAAACTCAAGTGCACTCAAGTGTTAATCCAATGGCGAAAAAACTATTTTCTCTGCCACATTTCTCCGGCTGTATTGAATAGTTTCACAAACGGTTTTTTTTAATAAGAAATGTAGATAACTTACAGGTCTCGATCTTCTGACTTTTTGAAATTGCTTCGAATATTTTGTGTAAAATTATTTATTGAAAATTAAAAAAAATAATCGAAAGAATTTCAAAAAATGGGAAGGTCGGGACCGTACATACGAAGTCAGCTGCATTTATCACATGAAAAATCCGCTTGTAAAAATATTTAATACAGCCGGAGAAATGTGGCAGAGAAAATATTTTTTTCTCCATAGGATTAACACTTATGCACTTTGCTTTGGAGACCCCAGCGCGCCCATTCCCCCTTAAATACTTGTGCATAATTATAGATACAAAACCAACATAAGAAACCATTATTAATATAATAATGCAATTATAAATATGTATTGAACTACCAATTTAATATCCGTAATTCGCATGGGGCAACAATACATAGTTTTGTAATATAGAGCTTACTTCATAGTAAAATACATCTTGTATTTGAAGTTGAAGAAAAGATTTTGAACACAAAAACACATTTAGCTCATTTGGTGACTTTGGCCAGTTAACTACCAATGTGGCGTAGAATTATTATAATCTAACAATGGTAAGTTTTGAGGCGTTTTTATTGTAGCTTCTACCATGATTAAATTTTTCCCATAATGCTCAATCTAGCTAGTTGATACATATTTTTAAAATAATATTATTTTAAATAAAAATATTCTGTATGTTAAAAAACATCTTTTGCTCATTTGGACCGTTTATATACGTCTTATTACACCAAAAAGTGTTTAAGGAGCTGATTAATATTTTTAACTTTCTCTATAACGTTAATTTAGGATGTTTTTTGAATAAATTAAAAAATATTTATGGGTAGGGAATCTATATATATAAAAGAAAGTCGTGTTAGTAAGACCATTTATAACTCAAGAACGGCTAAACGGATTTGGCTGAAAATTGGTGGGGAGGTAGCTTTGAACCAGGAATAGGCTATAGGATATTTTTTATTCGAACCCAAAGGGTGTAGGAGTGCAAAACGTGAGCTGATTTCCCCATAGGAATAGCATTGTAAGATTTGAATTTATACTTTCAATTTAAAGAAATTTCAGCGCGTTCAGCGTGAACGAAAATTAAGAAAAGAAAAAAAGAGCACGTGGGTTTAATTTTCTGAATTGTTATTTGAATATCAGTATTTTATTTTGTTTGTTGATTTTAAATCTTCTGATTTTTTTTTTATGGTGGATCAGATTTCCCCAACTAGATTTTAATTATGTTTCGGAATTGAATTTAATTGATGTTTACAAATGGTAATATATGGAGGAATATAGGTTAACCTAAAGAATCGTGGCCGGATTCGGCGAATTTTCAAAAATGTTGCCAAGTCGAAGTGATAACAAACCCCGGCACTTGCCGAGATGGTTGCCATCTCGAAATGACCAAAAATCCTACCTAACTTCAAAATGGCCGACTTAAAACAACGGAAAAATTCATTAAATTGCAGACCAGATTTATAAAAAAAATTGGAACTTTCAAATGCCGAAGAATTGATTTTAAAAAGTAAATAATTATTTAAAATCAATAAGCATCTAATTAATAAAATATTAGTATAAGAAAACTTCAGAATAAATTATATGCGTTTAAGATTTAAATAGATTAACATTTAGAAATTGTCAATGCAATTGCTAATTTCGCCAAAGATTGCCATCGTAAAATTGCCGGTCACGATTCTTTAGGTTAACCGGAATATATTCGGCATAAATAAGGAATTTGTACTTTATAAAACTTTTCCAACCATACAAGAAGATGAATGTCTGTTTTGTTTTATGATGTTAAGATGGCGTAATGGCGATTGAATTTTGGCATTGGCGCTTTTGGCGAAGTTGAAAATTTAACGTAGGGTAGCTATTCCCATCAAATTGTATGGGTTAGGGATAGTTTGAATTATCGTCGCATTAAAGCTACACGCGAGTGCTGTTAGAAACGGGAGTCGTAATTTAGATCCACAGTCAAGTTACGAGCCGACACGTGAGTAGGTACCCAATGCAACTTTTAAGGGCGACATCGTACGCAGCGTTGGGAATTTGGAGGATATTTAAAGTGCCCTTCCTCTACACGGGGTATTATTCGTCGGACATTTTTTGGCTGCACGAACCGTTTATAGGTCGGCAGTTATTTTGGCGATGCCCGGACCTGAACCTGGGACCTACCGCATGCAAGACGAAAGTCTTTACCGACTGGGTCCCCCAACCCTATCGAGTTGTATGAAATATGAAGTGGAATGTTTACCACATTTGGGCAGTTTCGTTTTGCGCTAATCGTGAAATGGAAACAGGCCGTCATATCATGTAGCTGCTGTGGAAATTTGAACAGGGGCCTAAGCCCTCAAACTCCTGGAAGGGCCTGGATAAAATCAACCCCTTATATCAGAATGGGAGGAGATTAAAATATCCTGATGGAGTAGACCAGTGGAGGGATCAATTGGTATAAAATAAAAGTTTACATAAAAAACTACTAATTAGGGTTATTAAGGGTACACCCGTGCAACGAAGGGTTTATAAAGCTAGTTAACTATTATAATAAACTACTAATTCATTTTGTTTTTCAAAAATGAGTCTTGAAGTAATTCAACTTCTATTTAATGACGTAATTTAGATATGAAAAAAAAAGACATAAATAAATAGAAATACATCGGGAAATAAATTCTGATCTTTTAAAGACATTAAATGGAAAGGAAGTTCTGCATTTGATATTTTTAAGGCAAATATTAATAAATAACACTACCCTTACAGATGATTTAAATCGTATCGTGTATATCCATAGTTTTTATCGATTCTGCAGCATCATCCAGTTTACTGTATGTTTTGACAAAATTGTATCTTATATTGCTTATGGTAAATTTTCCACATGTGCTTTAAAAAAAAACTTAAAAGAAGAGTTAGTTTTGGTGGAGGAGGATTCTATTAACTTGACCATTTTTGCACTTCTCAATTCATTTGTATCGATGCTTATATACAAGGTCTTTAAAAAAAACATTGGGTACTGTCCGTTAGCAGTTTCAAGGTCCTCGGTTCAAATGCAAACACTGCAAGACTGTGCACTACCAAGAAAAAATATCTTCAGAATTACGTTACAATATAGTTAATTTGAGAAAATAAGTATCTTTTGTCTAAAAGGTAGGTATATATATATTCCAGCTTGTGTGCTTGATCAGAGACCCACTTATAAGCCTTCGTCAAGTAAGACAAACACAGAAAGAATTTTTTACTGTCACAGAGAAAGGAAAAGTACACCCAGGGCGAAGGCGGGAATCGAACCCGCACCCGTTACAGCGCACAGACTGCTAGCGTAATGGTCTGCGATCCAAACCACTCGGCCATCCGGGCCCCCTTTTCTCTAAAAGTAAGAGGTACTAATTGTTTGGGTGTATAAGCTGATTTATTTATAACTTTCTTGAGATGAGTTAAACTAAGCACCAAGATGATTTTGTAACAAAAAAACAAATATTTTGTTCAAATACAAGATTAATTATTTTCTATATCTTTCACAGTTCTTTTTCCAGAACAATCTAAAATTTCCTACACTTGTCTATGATTTAGCAACAAATAACTGACCTTTAAAATGATTTTTAGTGACTTTTTAAAATTGGAAACATACAGTATCTGTTGCAAACTATATATATAATAAATATATTTTTTCTTTTTCTTTTAAAGTTCTACAATTATATTTGAAATCATATTTGAAATTCATATTTGGAACCTTAATGAACAAAGTAAAAAAAACACTATTTTTTCCACAAGGAAATTTTTTATGTAGAACTTAAGTGTGTAAATGCACCTTCTGTAGTTAGTTCATAATGCAGTCTAACTGACTGTGATTAGACTGAGCAAAAACTTTTGTTGACTATTAATGAAAAAAATTGTGCTTTTCACGGCTATTACAAGTTGCGTAGAAATAATACATAAACTGTATTGCCGCCAAATAAATATACATTTGTAGTATAAAAATTGTGTCGAAGGCTCAGCACTAATCTATTCTTCCGAAATGTAGTTCAACGTAAATTTCTACACTAAAACTTAAAAATATACATTATATACTTTGAAAATAATGTTTCAATTTTGTTATACATATTTTAGCAAAGGTAGAGTTTACAGTTCTTTTTCAATCACGCATGCATATAATAATAGTCTCCGCTAGAGATCGTCAGTTGTGTTGAAACAACATAAATCTGGGTTTGTATGTAGTAAACACAATTCTTGTATTGAAACAACACAATCCTTGTATTGAAACAACACAATTCTTGTATTGAAACAACACAATTCTTGTATTGAAATAACACAATTCTTGTATTGGAACAACACAATTCTTGTATTGAAACAACACAATTCTTACATTAAACAACACAATATTGTATTGTATGCATTTTTACACAATACTTGCGTTTCACTTTTGTTGTTTGAAAGCAGGTTTTTCCTGAGTGTATCCCCAGCATCATAGTTTATCATTCTTGAGTCATATCATAACTCAGAGAAAACCTGTAACAATTGAATAATTTCACCACAATTCATTTGCATTTTGTTTGTGAACACAATTCTACCCTAAAAACTGTAAAATACCAGTGAAACCTTTATCAAACTACTTCAAGCACTTGCAGTTATCGAAGACATTTCAATCCTCTTCAAACTCAGAAAAATTCAAATCTTCAAAGAAGATATGGACGGGTCCGAGCGACAACGACGCAAATCTTCCTCCAACTTGTCTCACGATCTAAACACTCCCAGACAAAAAAACATCTCCAAAATAAGTGTTTCAGAACACAAATGACCTAAGTAAAAAGTGGACTTAGGTCTTTCTTGCTTTAAAGTAGCCACATTTCCATCAAAGCAAAGTATTTTTCCAAGTGATACGGGAGAACTATCGACTTATCTGTCATGGACGGGAAAAGTATCTGGAGTGTGATTCGTGCTGTTTGCTCCCATTAAGTAAATGGGAACTTTAAGAGATCCCCCTACTCCATTATTATAGTTTTTTACTCTCTCGATATTTTTCTTGAATATTATTTCAATAGTTTCGGAAGAAAAATTCTAATTTTTGGAATAAAAAATGCGTATTTTTTGCTGCATATATAACGATGGACTAAATGATCTTGAAGTCTGCATGTAATTGCGCCAAGAGAGGAGATTTAAAATTGCGCTTCTGTCGTATTCTTTTTTTTTCGGAGAATAAGACCGTTTTTGAATCTTTTTCACTGTCAAACAAGCAGTGAATTGAAAAGTTTAAAAAATATTTTTTTTAAAGTTTGTCAAGAACGATGAAAAAACAGGAAACCTAAGTATTGTCAGTTTTCATTTAAGTGTAAAGTGTATAGGTGAAAAAAATGGCACTTATACATTGTTCAAATCGTGCTTTTTTTGTATACTGAGTATAGAATTGAAAAAATAGCGATGAAAACTTGGGCTAATTATGTAATTAGGTAGTTTTATTTGACCAATTTTCGTTATTTTCAAACTGTTTAGAGAATTTATATGCTATATAAATTATCAAATTGTTCTTAATTTGATAATAAAATGTGTTAATTTTTTCTGTTTTATTGTTGCTAGCTGACTCGGAAATGCGTTGAAGTGTCTAACTTCTGGGTGTTGTTTTTCCGATTCGCATTTAAGCCATTCTTTGACTATTTTGCTGCTGAACGTTCTTCTTCGGTTTGATTTCCGATTACTGGTAATATTTTATTTTCCGCCGAGAGAGCATGATGATCAAAATTTAATCTATTACAACACGTTTTAATGAAAAAGAGAATAAACTTATTATAGGGGGAACTAGGGAAACAGGCCCCAATTTGTAGATTTTGCTTGTAACTTTTAAAAAACACTATTTATGGATGTGCAAATGCAGTTACTTTAATAAGTATTACATAAGATATATTAGAATTTTTCTGAAGTATTAACCGTAATATTAGTAAAATATAAATAATTTAAAACTTTAGTTTTGGGTCATGTATCCCAATGTATAGGGATACAGGACCCACCCATTAGGGATACGTGACCCAACCCAAAAATTTGGTAGTAAGACTTAAAATTATCAAAACACTTTTACCTAATAACAACACTAACATCATATTATAAAGTTTAAATATATTTTATAGATTTTTAAGACAAAATTATTACTTCTTATTTTAATCACATTAATTATGCTTATATTAACGGACTTATCAAATTTAAACGTAAAATCTTGTCTATATACAAAACTGGGGATTCTTTTATTTTGCAGAGAAAACACAGGTGGTTGAAGAATCGCTTCTATTTAATCAATTTTAACTTGGGATGTATTATCCAATTCAGGCCATTTAAAACATTTTCCATTGATTCTTTCTGCATACTGAATTGTAAGCTCGTTAAAAAATTCCCTTGTATTTTCCCAACGAACCCTGTTAAGAACCCAGTCATTTACTTTGGGGACTCCCGTGATAAAAAAAAAATTACTTGGTCTACTTCTGTCTACTTTTGGGTTGTTTACTTGGGTCACGTATCCCTAATTGGTTTGGGTCAAGTATCCCTAGTTGCACTTCCTTTGATTAACCCCAAAACAAAGACATTTGCGAATAAATACATTAGCACTATTATGCACGTAATTGTAGCTAATAGCATGTACAAAACAAGTAACTATTAGAAAAAATCATTCCTTTAAACCAAAAAAATAGACCGAAAAATCTTACGTCACCAAAAATTTACTTTCAGTGCATGAAAACGTATTTCTTCGTATAGCTAAACACGTACGCAATGATTCAGCTGGTTGTTTTCACCATGTGTTCAACTGAATGAAAGGAAAAAAGTGATGCAACTTCCAACTAATAAAACTTTTTCAATGCTGAGAAAATGGCATTGGGTCATGTATCCTTATGGGTCAAATGTACCTAGTTCCCCCTATTAAAACAAAATTAAATCCAGGGTATGTAATACTGTAAACTAATATTTAAAATAACTTTTAACAGACGGAAATAGCCTTTATAAAACTTTAACTTTTTACGTTATAAACGTAGTGTGAAAGCTAAAATTGGATTAAAATTTTATTTTGTGATTATTTAGACATTAGCTTTGTATTTAAAAACAGTGTTCTATTAATTACTGAAATTATTTTCAATAAAGTGATGAAAAAGCAGTCAGGGGAATGTTTCACGTATCGAGTGGCAACAATTCCACATTAATGAATATAAGGTCTCGATTGGTTAATCAATGTAGTGAGAGGTGCTGACCGTGTAAAATTCCCAATCAGCGAAATCACCTATAAATCCAGAAATTAAAGCAGGACTTAACATATTCTAGGATTTTTCTTAAAACTTACGTTGAGTGCTAAAGTTGCAAATAGCTAAAATATAATAACATTAAACTGAAAATTATTGTTATATGTATACTATATAGTAGAAGTTAATGTCCACACATAGTGTATTTTGAACAATATCCTAAATATGAAAATACCGCTACGTGTGGAGATATGCAAGATAGAGAACTAGCTCTTATATATTTTTAATGTAATTTTAATATATTTATTATTATCCAATATAAATATTTATTGATTTACTTATTAATAGAATATACACATTAGGAAATTATAAATTGTAGGGAATTTTCAAGTAACGTATGCTATCGTATGAAACTCGATTTTATTTTAAAAAAATTGAAATTTTAACAAAGGTTTTTTTGAAATTAAAATAAATTTTTGAATGAAAGTAAATTTTTGGTGCCGTAAGATTTTTCGGTCTATTTTTTTGGTTTAAAGGAAAGATCTTTTCTAATAGTTACTTGTTTTGTTCATGCTATTAGCTACAATTACGTGTATAATAGTGCTAATGTAATTATTCGCAAATGTCTTTGTTTTGGGGTTAATAAAAGAAAGTCAAATTCCCAATCAGCGAAATCACATATAAATCCAGAAATTAAAGCAAGACTTAATATATTCTAGATTTTTCTTAAAACTTACGTTGAGTGCTAAAGTTGCAAATAGCTAAAATATAATAACATTAAACTGAAAAATATTGTTATATGTATACTATATAGTTGAAGTTAATGTCCACACATAGTGTATTTTAATTAAAAAAAAAACCTTTGTTAAAAATTCAATTTTTTAAATTAAAATCGAGTTTTATACGGTAGCATACGTTACTTAAAAATTCCTTACAATTTATAATTTCTTAATGTGTATATTCTATTAATAAGTAAATCAATAAATATTTATATTGGATATAATAATAAATATATTCAAATTACATTAAAATATATAAGAGCTAGTTCTCTATCTTGCATATCTCCACACGTAGCGGTATTTTCATATTTAGGATATTGTTCAATACAATGCCCTTCGAAAATTAATGTAATACCATCAATCAATGCAAGGTAATTAATGATTCCTAATTATAATCTAAATCTGTAATTTGTTCGGCTTCATGCATCATTTCAAATTTATTTGGGAAATGTCAGTGCAGATAAATGCATTCATCGGTTCAAAGCCTTAGTTTACTATTTATAAGGATAGTGTTATAAATAAATGAATGGCCATTTCTGATAATACAGAACTTTTTGTAATTAAGTATGCTTTCAGTTGAAATAATAGTACGCCACTGATTCTAGCTAATAATGTATATTTATTATACCTTTAATATATTACTTTTAATTAATTTTGATTTTTGTTGATAGTGCTAGTTTAAGTAAATAAAATTTATAGGGAAGTACAATTGAATTTGTCGAACTCTATCGTCGTCACATAGTCAGACATAATGGAATAAAGTCTTATATTTATATAAGTCGTAAAAACTAAGTTATTACCACAACAGTAACAGCGAAATCCCAAATACCTTAATCGATAAGACATTCAAATAATAGTTATTATGGAATTGAAATGGACAACTTTATCATCTAAATGACCATTAGACCGAAAACATATACATATAATAATTATATCCTTTTAAACTTACTTGCGTTTGTTATTAAATTCATGCAGGCTAGGGCATGTTTCCCGTGTTGAATGGCAACAGTTTCGCAGACTGAAAATAATTTCTTTCAAAATTTTTCTCCCACGGGATTGGTGCTCTGTCATGTGAGAACAGAAGCACCAATCAATGAAGAGAACAATTTCTATGAAAAAATTATTCCCATTCCTACGAACTGTTGCCACTCAAGACGGGATTCATTCACATTTCATAAATTTTTAGTAAATACAATAACAAATTGTAGTTATTATTTTTAAACAAACAATTTTGTGAACATTCTATGTGTTTAATCTAACATAAAAACATACTTTAATAAACAATTTCGGGTCAAGTTTCCCCAAATGGGATAAAATTTCAAACCCACGTCTACGGGCCAGCTCCAAATAAAATCTCATTATCCCAACACCCAGTAAACAATTCTCATAAAGTATAAATCTTGGCGATAAAATAAAGTGGCATCCTCCTCCCAATAAACAGCCCCTCGAAAACTTTTAAATTCCGGCTTAACCGACCTAATAAAAATCGCCTTAAAACATAACCCTAGCCATACACATAAAATAAATAACCGGACAGGCCAGACCCGGACAATGGGCCGTCAAAGGAAGACGTATAGAAACCATTACTCGACTCCAGAATTTCCGCGTTCCCGGACCGTGTCATGGGCAGAGAGGGAAAAAAATGGGGAAAAGTACAGTTGTAGGGGATTATCGCCAAATTTTTAGTAGTTCGTCGCCAAATATATTTTAAAGTTAGCGTGATAACCCTATAATGTTTTTTTCATGTAATTCAACGAAAACTTTTCAATAAATATGTATCTGTACAAAATTTTATAGTAAACTTAAATACAACTATTTTTAGTTAAAGTACAGTAGAACTTTAGTTATCTGAATCAATTGTGACAGGTTCGAATTTAGAAATAAAATAAATAATATAATAAGACTTTTTTGTTTTAAAAAAAGTTTATATTTTAAATAGTTACAATGTGTATTTTGATAATAGGAGAAATTTTTTTTAAAGATAAAAAGATTTTAATTAAATTTATAAGGAACACTCTTTTATGTTACTCGTACGGATGGATGAACTGAAGGAGCAGAATGATTCCATTGGAGTTCAGATAGTTGGAGTTCGAATAATTGGAGATATACTGTACTTAAGATTTTAATCTTCTTTATCTGAAAATTGGCGATGAAATACAGAGCTTTTAATTAATTGAATAGGCAACAATTTTATAAGTTACGCGCATGAATGGATTGATGGAGCCGAATGATACCATTTCAGTTCGGATAGTCGCAGTTCGGATAATTGGAGTTCTGAACTTTTAGTTTGGGAATGTTGGCTTCTTTATTTGTATATTGGCGATGAATTGGCGAAGTCCACCCGATAACTAGGGATTCCCTAAGTGGAAAAAAAATCCGGGCGGCCCAGATTCAAGAAAAGAGTGCTTAAAATATATGGATGTATGAAGAGAAGGATGGAAAGAAGATGGAAAGATTCTGCTCCTGCTCTTCCGTGGGATGGAAAATCATCACCTTCGAGTTGATGGCGAGAGGATGGAGAATTCCTCCATCCTTTGATGCGTAGTTTTTTTTTATACCCGGACACGAAATCCAGTTTTTCTCCTGTCTTTATGGAATGGGGGGTAGAGATTTTTTCCAGAGTTTCACCGAAGCATGAAGTTTCCTTAACCGTAAAGAAATTATATTTCCGTGGACTTTTTGGCGGTTTCCTGCTGAACTTACTTTTCTTTGCTTGCGTCGGAATCGTGCACTTAGGTTTTCCCTATGAGCTTTACCTAAAGGAAACACGTTTTTTCCCTCTTTTCTAATTTATTGATACACGGGAAAATTCCGAATGGGAGAGGAAGGCCGTAACAGCCCAAACTGATCTACTTTTTACGACTTTAGTAGCAATATGTTTGAATCTCGAATGTACGGGATGTGCAATGTGCATGATATATTTTTTATTTACGATTTTATATTGCTTATTGCGGCATTATTTATTCGAGGAATGTCAAATATTAAAAGTATAAAATGTGGGATACTACTCGACTAATGCACATTAACAACATAAAACGTGTACCCATGGAAATTAAATCATTTTCAAAATCCAGTTCCCTAAAACTATTTTGTTAAAACTATTTCATAAAATTTCATTTATGCAGCTAAAGACGGCGTTTTGCTATGGCAGTCTGCTTAATGAAATATATTTTTAGAAGTTTTCTCAATAAAAAAGTTTTAGCAAGAAAATTTATCAAGGAAATAGATATAATATACTTGTTTAAAGACATAGTATAATTTAATTGTAACGACTGATACTTAAAATTGCGAATTCCTTTTATGTACTTAATTTCTAAAACTATTCAACGAATGTTTATTATTTTTTTTAATTAATATATTATCGCTTTTAGTGATTAATTTTCCCTTCAAATTTTAAATACTTAAAGGAAATAATAAACATAATATCTTCATGTAATCATAATTAAAATATTTTTTATAATTAATTTTACAAACTATACTATATTTACTTTAAAATCTAATACTACTTCTCTTTCAAACTTCCTTTAAATATAAATTTATGTAAGAATGTTGAAGCTTATAGCATTATATGTTTCTTTGAAGTTTTAAAATTTTATGACACTTTATAATTGCATGGATTTTGAATTCCTATAGATATTAAACACATCCAATAAAAAATGTATGCCCTTAGATTACTCGATTACTCAAAAACTGTAATTACATTTTTCAAATGGGTTTAATTCTAGTTAATTTTTAAACAAAATTTTGCACTTTAGTTTTCTTTTTTTTATTTGAAGTGTTATCATAGAAGTTGTTTCATTAAAGTTAAAAAACTTTAAATTAAAAAAAAAAATTTGTTTATTTATTTGAGTGTGTCTGTAATACACATTTTATTTTGAGAGCTTTAATAGAACTAATAAAATGAGATATTGTGTAAACTGTACAATTTTATAATTTTTCTGAAATTCGTAATAAGTTTTCGAGATCCATTCATTTAAATTTCTATGATTAGAAAGTGCTTTACTAAAATAATGCATGAAGGTTATATTGACTGATATAAAATTGAATTTCTAAAAATAAATCTGCTTTTAAGTGCTATTTATCAAAATGCAAACAATAAAGTGTTTTTACGTATAAGTTTTCAATTATAAATATTTTAATGTAATCTTTTGTTAAACAATATACGGTAAAAAAACCTATCTTTTACGAAGAATTTTAACTTAGGAGCACATGCAAGATGGTGTGACAGATTTATAAGATAATTAAAAAGATTATTTACAAAGTAAAAAAAAAATTGATTTTAGCTTCAACACTACGTTTATAACGTAAAAAGTGGAAGGTATTATAATCGTCCAGTCCGTCTGTCTGTCACCCACTTTCATAGCACAAACTATAAATGCTACGGACAAATGCGATACGCTAAAAAATTCAGCGCATCAAAATCAGAATACATTGAAAATTTTCATAAAAGAATTCGAATTCGAAGTACTTCAATTTAAAAAACTGCAAAATTTAATGCTCATTGAAAAAGCATAGGAAGCCATTTTTATTAGAATTAAATCACCATTGCCATTAGCAACAATCGCTCGAGAAACTTTAATTCTTTTAGACAATAAATTAAAATAAATTTATTTTTGCGACATCGATCAGTTTGAAATGACGTCAAATATATTTCACTACGAGATTCTTTGCATGTTGATATGAAATATTTTCATTCTATTTAAAAGCGAGGAATAGTACATATTTATTCTTTGAAATATAAATTAATTTTAACAAACGATAAGTAATAATTATTGCATTTTCGAAATAAAATAAATGAAACTAGCCAAATTTAGCATGTAAATGTTTAATATAGAATTAATGCTGTGTTTGGCGCTTTTTTACCTGTTAAACACAACTGTTGTGTGGAAGCGGGTTAAGTTACAGATTCTGTTACAAACGTACTTGTTTATTTCTACAATGATCATCTAATATAAATGAAAGGTTTAGACGATTTAAAAATAATTTAACTTGAGAAATACAGTCTATTTTAGTATAATGGTTCAACTAGACTATTGTTCTGACTAGTTGGGCCTTGTCAATGCACTTTTGCGTAATTTATAATTAATGGATGGACAGTAAAAACGTTACATTACATTTTTATTGAATGTTAATCGAAGAAGATTATAGGGCTAATTCCATGTAAGTGTTGTAAAGTCACAATTTAAGAGGAGATTAAAAGCTTTTGTAATTAAAAAAATAAATCAAATTAAATAAATCACGTTACATTATTTTGTTCTAATAAGTGTAAATAAGTTATTCCATTATTTTTTTCATTTAATGTTAAAAGTTGTAGTGATAATCACTTTTTACAAACGTGACTTACACTACAGAAAGGATAATTTTGCATGGAATTGCCCTCGAGATTAATTATGACAGAATTCACTTAAGACTAAATTCGATTTTGGTATTATATATCGAAATTTCATATATTTTTTCTTCCATATATGATTCACTATACATTGAATTTGGACACTTTTTAGTAGCACACCAGGTTAGTTATTTACAAACGTGTCTTGACATAAATAACACATTTTTGATTTAACATAACAAGATATAAAAAGTACAATCTTTACGAAGATAGAAAAGTATATTGTTCAAAGTTTTATACTGACAAACAAGAAAATTCAAAATTTAACGTATTTTGACCAATTTTTTTTAACACACATGAGTAAGAAAATAAAAGGAACTATCAACTTTGGTTATATACATGAAGCAATAATACGTAATTTCGTTTCCTAATTTATTAACAATCATTTACAAGCAATTGTTGTATTATATACAAAGATAGAAATGTACCAGCTTCACAATAATATTCTGACACATAATAGAATTGAAATTTAGCGTATTTTGATCGATTGTTTAACACATAAGTAATTGGAACTGTTGAGTGGTTAAACACACCAGTAATAAGATATTTGATTTCCTAATTTGCAAACAATCATTCGCAATTATCTCTCGCAATAATAGACCTAATACCCAATCCAACGCCAGACCACACAAAAACAAACACATTGATTACTTCCGCTAACCACCGGGGAGGAATATCCAGTTGCCTGTATCGCCCCGTACGTGGAAAAGTGACGTATGTCCTACTATGAAGTTAAATCGCACAGTGCGTTTTTAAAGTTGCCGATTTCGATCTTATTGGCACGTTACCTAATTGACACTACAGTCATATATGTTGTAGCGCGCCAAAAAGATTAAAATTAACTTAAATCCATCATATTAAACGCCAATATAGCTAGAGTGTCCAGTAGGCAAGGCAATAATAAGAATGAAAAAGGCACTTTTATTACCGTTTTCTTGAAAATTATGCGAACGTTAAGGGGTTCTTTTTCATTGCATTTCGTTGTAGAAAAAATAAAGGATCCGCTAACTGTATCTCAACTGATGTACCAATTAATGAACAATTCAAACGGGGTGGAGCGTGTTTTTTTTGTGGGAAAGAAGACAATGCTTGGCGTAACTGTGGAGCCACAATAGGCTTATCCGTTTTGTTTTAGACGAATTAGTTGCCGGGTGGTTTGTAGTGGGGCCTTAAGAAATCGTTTGATGTATACCTGTGATTTCAAGGCAGGCGTGAAGTTCCAGTTGACCATTAAAGATTTTCTTTAATTGAATAAGGTATTTTCAAAACTCTCATTCTCCAAAGTATGACCTAAATATAGGTTCTGATTCGTTCACTGGGCGACTTCTGATATTGGGAAACTCAATTGCATAAAGTCGCCAATGTTTGGGCCGGACCTTATATATCTTAGTCATACTTCGATAATGTAAATTTGCAATCATCCAACAATTGCTAGATTTTCAGATAACAATTTTTTTTTTTTTTTTTAAAACTTACTTACTCCTCGGCGCTAAAGTCCATGAAGGACCTTGGCCTTCTTTAACACACATCGCCACTTTTTCCTATCCATGGCTTTGACTCTCCAATTCTTAACTTTCACCCCTCTTAGGCCTTCTTTCCGCCTCGTCCAGCCATCTCTTCCTGGGACGTCCAACTCTTCTGCTTCCTTCTGGTTTTCCTTTATAGATTTTCTTTGTGGCTCTCTCCTCACTCATTAGCTCGAGATGTCCGAGCCATTGAAGTCTTTTGATTTTTATCATATCCACTATTATTTTTAAACTAGAAAATCATATTTGCCAAATCGTCAGTTTTCCATCGAGATATGACAGAAAAGTCACTTTTCCGCGTACCGGGCGATATATTAGATCTTCCTCTCCTAATCTCCCTCGCGTACTCCATCGTATATCGGTCTGTTCAGTTCCCAGAAACATATCTCCGCTTGTATATATATCTATATTTCGCTATATCTTCTTGAGCCCGATATACAAGTTCCGAATCGATTGTGTCAATCTCTCAGTGGCGTTAGGATATGGGACGGCGAACACGAAAGCGTAAGCGATTTGCACAAAGGATGTGAAGGAAGTAACAAGATGTATTCTTTACAACTGTTTTTTTTTTTTTGGTAATGAAGTTCGCACTCGCTAATCCGGAGCCACAAACAACTTTGGATTGTCGGTTTTTTATTTTGAATTTTCTTTGGATAATGCGTACTTGATACATGACGCTGGATCTGTATCTTCTTCGGGTGTATGACTAAGAGCATAATTCGGAGCGCCAGTTAGGTGAAAAATGACTTTTTAAAAATTATAATGGACACTATTTAAATTGGGCGGAATATTGTTTGTGGGGTAGAAGACAATGTTTGATGCAGCTGTGACGTCTCCTTAGGTGTGACCAGTCTAGTTGTACATTATGCAAGTAAACACAAGATAGTAATAGTGTAATAACAAAGTGTGGTAACCTTTTTTCAAACCTTTTCCCGACCACAATTTTTTCTTCGGAGCCAACTTTGAACCACATATACGATTACTCTTAGTCAGTGGCTAAACCATTAAGCTAGAACTTTGGTATACGGATAGATAATTCGGAAGGGCGTAGTTTAGAATCAGCTCTGGCCTACTGTAATAAACATTTTATTCTTGAATGAAGTAGGAAGCTGAAAGATGGTTGAATATTAAGAACTATGGTCCACGGCTCCAAAATTTGCAGGCGAGAATCCCACCTATCTTACTTCTGCTCAATGAGTGTTTATAACGATTAGAAATTTGATTTAAGGAGATAGGGGGCGTGTAATTTGCTTTCATAAATAGCACATGCTCCGTGAATAATAATTTAAATTAAGTTAAATGGTGAGTTTTGAGTTTTACATTACTGGAATCAAAACTAAAATTTTGGACAGCCGTAAAAAATTAAGTATAAATGTGTTTAAAATGGCGAAATATTGTGTTTAACTTTACAATATGATATTTTTAAACTCGAAAATATGATTTTTTGTAACAAATCATGTTCGGTAAATTTAAACTTTTATTCTTATTTATTGAAAAAATACAGTCCACAAAGAAGAAACATTAAAAAAATTCTTTTGAAAATGGTATGGAATGCTTTATTTTATTAAACTAATAATAAAATATCTGAAAGAATTGAATTTTAAAGGAATAGTTCAATTATGTTCGTTTACATTCTTTATCAACGGAAATGTTTGCAGTGAATTTTATTTCTTATTTTATACCTTTGATAAAAATGTTTAAAATTATTTAATTATTAACATTGAGAAACATGTTTGAGTTTGGGGACATTTATATTGTTAAATATAAAATTTCTTGGATTATGTGAATTTCATAGCAATCCCTCTACTAACAAAACATTAGAAATGAGTCTTTTAATAAAATCTTAAATATATCATAATTCAATATAAATTACACTATTTATTTTCCCCTTTCTCCAATATTATTTACTACCGCTTACAGATACAACAGTTCTACGAAATTAAACTTTTTAAACATGTTTTAATACACTGCGGAGGAATTTATCACACTTAGGGGAATGCATGGTTCAAACCCTTTCACCCAAATGATTCCATTTGGAATCATCAGCTTGCGTTTTTTTTTCACTAAGTTTAGCTGCATTTATTTATCGTTAGAAGGAAGAATCATGTCTTTTAAAGAATTAAATAATGTTTGTTTTAATTAAATGAAAATTTGAAAAACATGGTAAAATAAAATTATCTCCCAAAAAATTTTATGAAATAATTGACCCTAAATTCTTCACGCTTGCATTCTTATAGATGTTTAAAAATTGATTTTAACTTTTTTTTAACAAATAAAGTTTTGAAAAAGTTATTGTTATGATTTATTCAAAAGTTATGCTTCCTTAATTTTTCATCCCCCCCCGTAAATTTAGTTAAAAAATTAGGCTTTTTCCCCTGTTTTTTACCATTTCATTCTGGATGCATAATAAATCTATTTCACAAATTTTAGATTTGTAGAATAAAAAATAAAATGTTGGAACTGAAAGGGTTTACAAAAGTACGAAAAGTGCTCCCTTGATTGTTTTGAGCAGTGTACATGAAAAAGTCTGGTTAATACTATTAAGTTCAAATAGCAGCTTTTAATATAAGAAAACAGAAATTACAATAAGTTAATACGACTAAATGGAAATTTCAGCTTTTAAATTAAAGAAAACAGAAGCTAAAACAACCGCTCTTCCTAACACAACACCCACGTACACAGCTCAACTTTGCAGAAAGGGGATTTCTCACCGAGGGGTCACGAATAACGTCTTTGCTCGACGACGAAAAATCGATGTTGGGGGGAGGGGGGGGGGGTGAAATATTCACTCTAAGCCCTGGGAACTGACCCGAGAGTGACAGAAGGGAACAGTGCTGGAATATTCTCTGCTGGGGACCATGGATTGAGAGTTGGATGACGTTGGATGTGACTTACGGCTCGGCCTGTCGATGCTCTGTTTAGGAATGGCTTTTATTTATTTATAGAGGAAGCGTACAATGGTATTGGTTGATGTTAGGTTTTGACCCTCTGAGGGATAAGCGAATTGGTTGAAGTATAAACTTGTTCACTGGCATGAAACTAACATTAAAATTTTAATTGAAAATGTACAGATATAAAAGTTTTCAGATTATTTTTCTGTATGGATGACTATAAATGACTAAAAATTTTGCAAATTTGAAAAAATTATAATTAAAAAAAATTATGTGTTACTGGAAAACCTGCCATTTGTCGGGTTTATACGTCGTTATACCTTAAAGAGTTAAAGTACTTAAAATAGACGGAATGTGTTGTGTTTTGTCATGGATAGCGAATGTTTCGAGCTGGAAAGTACTATTCAATCCAGTCGAGCGGAAAGTACTTTTACAATGCTAGCATGATTAAACTTATAAAGTTTTCTTTGAAAACCAGCAATCGAAAACGTTACATATGCAACTATAAATGCAACTGAGAAAAAGTGAAACTGATGACTTTTTTGCATTAGGCAAAAGCCTAACAGACAGGGAAAATTCTCTCAGTGCAGTTAAAGCAAAATTCCATGTTAAATGAGTTCACGTTAGATGAAATGACGAAACTTTAGATGAATTGACGAGATGACGAAAATCTACTCTTCTGAATAACGCATATTTTTTGTACCCATGATACCAAGTAACGTTACTTTATTTCACATTTAAAGAGTTTATGATCCGGAAATGAGATTTTTACACGTTTCCTGCAAAAAAAATGTAAAAGGCTTGTCAATAGTGAAGTCATGTCGAAAGTAAATCGAAGGTAGTTTAAAGTCCAAGTCTTGGAAAAGGTTCTCATAAAAACAAACTTTACTGCCACATTTTATAAGCTTCTTGCGAAGTTTATAATATGACAGTTATTTTCACTCCTAAGTCAAGTTTGATTGACAAAAAAAAAAAACCTTTTTCTGTACGAATTTTATTCTCACTGCTTTGAATTCTGTTTAAATTTAACTCACTGTTAAATTTATTGTTTTGTTAATTCTTCTGTTTGAATTTGCAATATAAATACTCAATGATATAACATATTAACCATTACATTGGCTTTACATAATTATTTTAAATCAGTCATTACTTTTACTATTTATATAACTAGATTTAGGTTTATTTTGCATTCTTTGTCGTCGCTCTAGATATTTTCCAATTTACGTGTTCTTTTATTGCAAAAAAAAGTAACTAAATAAAAAAAAAATATGTCAAAAAAACTCAATTTCAAAATATATTCTAAAACATTGGATTACAATGGTATCACCATCCTTAAATTTCTCTAAACTAGAAAGTTCCTAGACAAACCAAACAATACCTGCTTACAACAAGTAACAGAAAACATCACACACGACCCATTCTCACAGCAAACAGCATCAAATCCAAAAACAAAAGCAAGGGAAAAATCCCAAGCAGATACTTGTGTATCCATCTGTCTTGCTCAATGAGAAGCGAGGCTGGCGTTGACACAGGAATTCATTTGCTTCGCCCCACCCTCCCTGCGGCCCCCTCTCACGCATTCGGGACTTTTGTCATGGGAATAAGGTACTTTTCTTCGACAGTTTGACAAAGATTTGATGGTACGTTGGTTAAGTTTTAGTTTCATATTTGTGTTAACGTTTTTATGTAAAAGTTATTAGTTTATAAGATTATCATCATGACAGTTTAAATATATGACAGAAACTGAGGCTTTAATAACCATTTTTTTTACTAAAACAGGGGGGCAGAGGACTTTTGTCATGGGAATAAGGTACTTTGCTAAGACACTTTGACAAAGATTTGATGGTATGTTGGTTAAGTTTTAGTTTGATATGTGTATCAACGTTTGGATGTAGGGTCAAGTTGGGTAAGTGTGATAGGGTTTCTGCATTTTTCATTAAAAAATTAGTTCTTTGTTTCAAGTAAATTCCAAATCCTAAAATTGGTAGTGAAATATACCTATGTAGGAAAAAATTTATGTTTGAATTCCAAATTTAAGTGAATAAAATTTGCATTTCAAAATCCATTGCTGTTTTATCACACTTACCCCACATAGGGGTAAGTGTGATTTTGATGTAGGTAAGTGTGATTTCAGTTGCAATAAGTGTTTTCAAGCCATATAAATTACCTAGCATACATTTTTCTTAACAATTTAATATAAACATAAATTTATTAGCATTTTACATCTTATTAGAAATATATGGATAAGAAAAATAAAAAATATTGAGAATTTTCGTTTTTGGTTCATATTGTGATATAATAAACTAAAGTCAGGATGTAAAAGAAACAAAAAAATTTAAAGTCAAAATACCTATGGTGCTATTCAATTTTTATTATTAGACTTTTTTTTACAGATTGTAATTTTCAAAATCTTGCGAAAAATACAGACGTTCTCTTCGGTCCATATTTGGACATAGGAGGTTCAAAACAATATCGTCCTCATCAATTATACACTCGGCATCTATATTTGGCCATGAAAAATGTATTTGTTATGCTATCATATTTAAGAAATTTTACAGTAATCCCTTCTCGATTCACCTCATTTTCAGACTGAACTTGTCCCAAAAAGTGCCTTTACCGTACGTTTTTTTTAAAGGCAACAAGAATGTAGCATCCAGCAGAAAGGTCAGTTTTTGGTATTTCTAATTCAAAATCCCCTGGCATATTATGAAATTAAATGCCATTTCCTTTTATTCATTTTTATATAATAATTTATAATTTAATAATAATATAATATTTTTTTTTATATTTATGTATATTTTGCACAAGGTAAATGGGGTGTTTTGAATTATCACACTTACCCCATGTCACTTATCACAGTTACCCACAACTGATATTTTGAGGGGTAACTGTGATTGTACTTCCATACTTCATAACATGTGAAATAATAAATGAAAACAGTTTTATATCTTTAGGCTATGTCCTCACTACGACATCAAACGCCACAAAGGCAACAAATGCAACAAAATTTGGCGATCGCCAAGGGCGCCAAGCGATGCAATAGCGTGGGGGCTGACTTTGCCAAGTCGCCAAGTTTTGTTGCATTTGTTGCCTTTGTGGCATTTGTGGCGTAGTCAGGACATAGCCTTACCTTTATTCTTTTTTTTAACAGAGAAAGAAAAAACAACATGATTTTTATAAAAATATGACACTTATGGAATTTTGAAGAAAACCTTTCGAATTTGAAAAAAACAAGACAGTTGACAAAAGCTCAAATTTATCCTTTAACTATTATTTAAAGTCAATATTTCTTTTTAGTTTAAGTATAAGTGGTCTAATGTTATATATTGCAAACTTTCAGATTTTTAGAATGATTCCCAAAGCTACAAGGGCTGTTAATCACTTACCCCCTATCACACTTATCCCACTTGACCCTAAAGGTTATTAGTTTATAGGACTCTCAGCATGGCGTTCCTAATATATGATTCAGAAATTAGTCCGTCGGGCCAACTATATTACACAATCTTTAACAGATATATAGTCACCTAAAGCCCTTTATACTATTCATTTGAATCCAAGTCTGTTGATAGTCAATTAGAGCTTAATCAAACCAATAATTTCTATCAGTTGGATCATGGAGAAGCGAGAAAACGAAAGGTGAAGGTCCTAGGAATTCCTCAACCATGTTCGATTTGAGCGATAAAACTCTTACACCGCTCTTGCAGGAAAACGAAAGCGGATCTAAAACTAACTATTTGAAATCAATAACGAATTATATAACAATGCATAGAATTTCAAAGATCTGATTAAATTTGAAATATTGAATATGAATTATAGTGTGATTAAACTAAAATAAAAATAATTGATTTTTTGGTTTGTGCATGTAGTATCTTTATTGACTTTATACAAAAAAAAAAGCTATATTTCTAAAGAATTTTTTTAAAATTTTAACTTGCATACAAGATTTTACGTGACAATTAGTATAAAGCCACCGAAGTAAAATTCAATTTATGTAAAAATTGTTACGTAGAAAATCTGTGTTTTTAAAGACAGAGATCACCTTTCAAATAATCATTAAAATATAAAAATTATATTCTTGTAGCTTGAATTAATCTTAAGTCTATTACCTGCAATATCATTTCCAATAAATGATCAAACATAGGTTAGAAAGGTCAGTTTCTTTTCTAAATGGATACATAAGGAATGACATAGGTAATATATATACTTAAAAATTTCAGGATATCATAATTTCTTTCATTTTTATTCAATCTGTTGATTTACAATATCGAATAAAAACAAATTTCGCTCCAAAACTTGCACTAAAAATATAATCCAATTCCTTTTGCATCTTAGCAAATTTAAGTTTAGTCCAAGTACAAAGTTTCCTTTATATCCATTTAGCTAAATAAGTTTATGTACACTTACATCAGTACATACATTTTCCATAGCTGCGATGAGGAATCGTCCGCAGATATTTACACCGAGACTCTGCATCCTATACATTTTCATTGCGCTATTTCGAAATAAATTCTTTATCAAACTAAATATTAAAAAATATTACATATTTTAATCCAAATACAACTTTTACTTTTACAAATTACTTTATCCCTCTATGCATTTATCTCAAGAAGCTTATGTACACTTACATCAGTACATACATTTTCCATATCTGTCGCTAAGATGATGAATCGTCGCGTCGGCAAATATTTCCACAGAGGCCATGCATACCATACGTTTTCATTGCACTATTTCGCAATAAATTCCCTATCAAACTAAATACGATCCTCTTTGCAAAAACATTACTTATTTTAATCTATATACTAAACTCTTACTATCCATTTAGCCCAAGAAGCTTATGTACACTTCCATCAGCACATACATTTTCCATATCTGTCGCTACGATGATGAATCGTCGGCAGATATTTCTACAGAGCGGCCATGCATCCCATACGTTTTCATTTATAAACCATCAGCCAGTGATCCGAATGTTAATGCTGAGGCATTTAGAGCCGGGGAACTTTATCCGGACGTATTGTGCTCTGGGGAGTTGCCGCATCATTAGACTCCGGGCCTGTGGTTCCAGAGAAAATAATGCTTCTTCGAAAATTCGGGAACTAGTTAGAGATTGGATTTTTCTTTCGCTATTTCCTATTAAGGAAGGATATGATGAAAGTGCATAAGTTAGGAAAGTTATTTTTGGGTATTCTAGAGGTGTTTAATGAGTTGAAGACGTTTTTTTTAATTGATATAAAGTTGAATTTTGTAAGTGTTTTGTGTGCTAGGGATTTTGCATTGTCTTTGACTTGCATGTTTCAATAGAATTGATCTGTAGCATAATTAGGTAATTAAAAATAATTAAGAAATTATATTGGTATTATAGTTGTCTATTCATTTAAAAAAATGTAAAAAATCTTACATTTTTAGGTATAGAGACATTTCGTGACATTTTCACCCATATAAGAACAATATTTCGGTCACATATGTTTACAGGTAGACACATTTAAAAGGTTGTAATTGACTTTATGTTTATAAAAAATACCTTTAAACCAGACAATGAAAAAGAAAAAAAAGTTAAAATTGATGCGGTTATATAATCACACAATCTACTAAGTAAGATTCAAATAAATTAACATTACTAAATTATGTAAAGTAATTAAAAAAACAACTGCCCAAACAGCTTTATCCAAACAAAATATTTCTAAATAAACTCATCAGTTCCAACAAGCAATGTTTTAACATCCATCTTTCTATGATGCATCTCTTCATCACTTATTAGTAGTACATACCACATTAAATATGTAGAAGGGAAAACAAGCGAATAGCATTAATCAATAAACATCTCTTCAACTATTTGTACGCAATGAAGGAAAACTTGTGACTACATAATATTAAACTACTCTAGGACCTTTTCAATTTGTCACTGCCCATGGTTCTGATGCAGTTATTATATATTAACTAGTTATCAGGTTTTTAAGTCAAGCTTTCGTATTAGTCAGCAACTTTCGTATAACATTTTGTAAACTCATAATTTACTTTTAAAGCTTACTTACCTAATATGAAATATAAGGTAATGAAAGTATTGTGATGTTGTCGAATCGAATCCGAAATGGAGATTTTGTGTTTTTTACACGTTTTGAAGAGTACTGATTCTGAAAAAGTGGTTTTTTGAGCATTAACTTGCTGAAACCATTCTACAGCTCAAATTAAAGAGCTATAAGAACTTCAAATTTAGTACACGAGTTACTAGGACCTGTCGAACGTCATAGTAAGATTTTGAGATAACCGCGCATGCGCAAATCGTAGCTGACACAGAACTTTTAGATTTTAAAGTTATCGAAATTGCTCATACGATATATAATTACCTTTAAATGTATTGATTTATTGAGTGGTAATTGATAGTTGTCTAGCGTTACACACCCCAAGTTTTAAACTAGAATTGTTACTTTATTAGAAAACTTTCTTTTTTTTCTAAAAAAATAGCATCAGTTCTTCTTATTTGTATGTATATAGTAGTAGTACATTAACTATAAATTGCAACGACATATCACAGCACTGCTGTGTTACATTTATAAAGACTGGAATATTTTGAAGTCAAATCTGAAGGTTGGCAACGAATATTTTCAGTAACTTGGAAATTCCACACTTTCGTAGAGATAGTACCGGGTTCTTAGATGCTTACGCAAATGGGTTTAGTGCAAATGTTGACGTTTGGGATTTGCAGAAAGTTGCTTTTGAAATCGAAAACGTCGAATCTTGGTTATTGGGTTATAGAATATAGAGGACTAAGGTTTACATTGAAAAAGGTTTAGTGTTAGGTTTTTTTTAACTTAATAATATCGTTAGAATTTTAATATATTATTTTTTTTATAACCGTGTTAAAATATCAAAATTTGATTTAAAAAGTTTGTAGATGTGAAATGGTAGAAACTGTTTTTCTGCGAACCTTAAATAAATAAATGAACGAACGAATGAATGAATGAATAGTTGCCAAACCACGTTAGGGTTGCTGTAACCTTCAACAACGCAATGTTACTTAATCATTGCCATAACTGGCGCTTTATCATTACCTTGGGAATTTTCTGCAGTGCTACTTGTGTCTGATGTTAAAGCACTCAAATAAATTTACGTCTTCAGAAAATTTAACTCCTTAAAGTAGTATATAATAGAAACTTAAAATATAATAAAATATTCGTCATTAACGTGGTGCCTCCGAATTAATAATTAACTTCAAGTACATTAATATGCTAATCTGATTTAGTTAAATGCTAGAAAATCCGCATAGAATATAAATTATTTCGTTAACAATCAGATTGATGTAATCCGATAGCGTAAAGAACTTTGATTTAATAAAAAAAAGAGGTTAGAATGATTTTCGGATTAATTTCTAAATAGCGTATAATAAGTGAATTTTATTAAAAGTGTGTATGTGTTTCAGTATTTTTAGATTTTATTTTGAGTTTCAAAATATTTAGGATTAATTAATATTTATCTAGCAAACTATATTAATTTCAAAACCTAAAAATCAAATCCTAATTTGAAGGTTAATATTCATTTAATATTTCCTATAAGATTCTTTTTCCATTAACCTAATTTTACTAATTTTTAAAGAAATATATTTAAATGAATTGACGAAGACAGGATGTAAAAAAACCCGTTTTAACCCAACAAAAATATCTTTTTTTTTATCTTAACATTGTTCAAGTATTTTTATACCATAAGTACAGTTTTATTACTATTTCTTTTATATTTCATCATATATTTGGTCTGCCTCCAGAAAAAAATGATAAAGTATTGTTACAATTGCTTTTGGCTTGCTTTCGTAATAAAATTTTACCAAACATCAAACGATTTTATATACTCGGTCCAATAAAATAAAAAAACCTTATATATGAAGTGAAAATTAATGAATGAAATACATGAGGATAAAATAGCAATGAAACTTTTTTCTTTTTAAATAGTTAGAATTAATTTTTAATAGTTATTTTACAGCAAATAATCAGCATAATGTTTTACAGCAGTAAATATTGTATTAACAGCAAAATTTTATATATATACAAAAATAAAGAATTTTACTACATTTTTTACATATTGTTATGAACAAACTTTTTATTGCATTATTTCGAATGTAAATATTTACTAACATATGTTCTCAATTGAAGTATATTGTTGATAAAACATATTTTATTTGTTTATAAATGTTGACAACATTGCATCACAATGTGAAGGGAAGTACACTCAGGTACAAAAACTTTTGCGTCATTAATCAGAGTTTAAAAAGCAACGTATAAAACGCAAATGAAAAGGTGAAAGATCTTAAGCTCTTTTAACTTGTCATTTTCGTTTTATGAATTACTTTATAAACTCTTATAAATAAAAGTTTCATGGTCTTAGAGTATGTTAGTCCATGGACATAAAACTTTTTATGATTAAAAGCAATTAAGTAAGCAAAATAAACTTGGTTACCTTTTTTTTCTTTCTAATAACACAAAGGAAACGATATATATAATATTCATATACCTAATCAATTTCTCGGCCTCAGAAAGGATATTATGATCTGGTCGATTTAGAGATTATCACATTTAACAGTAAATAACTTTTTATCTTCTGTAGGACAAGCATAAACTCTTTAAGATCGTATTTAATGTGCATAATTAAATGCTCATTTTATTTTTATTGAATTTGTACATTTATACTCATTATTTCTATTACATTTTGTATTTTACATGCTCTATTAATACCAATTAAATAAAAAAAGATCGTTTTCATAAAGAAATGTGATTTAATTGATATATACTAACCAAATAACACGAAAAAGCAAAGGTGTGACAGCCTAAGGGCATCATTAGTCATAGTCTGTGTACACAGATTTTAACATAAAATATAAGATATCTTCAGAAAGTAGATTAAATAGGGTTTGTCTAAAAGTAATTTAATTAGAAGCTTTATACATTCTTTAATTTTAAATATGGCTTAAGGGGACATATTTCGTACTATTTGTGAAGACTGACTCATGTATTAATGTATATAAACAAGTTTCGTTAAAATATATGCACCTTTGAAATAATTAAGGTTGGAGACTCTTAGATATATGTCATTTATAGCGCATTCGAGCGCAAATATAGTGCAAATAATTACACTGCAAGTTGAATACGTCATTCGAAAAATCTTTAGATGAGATACACGCATATGTAAAACTAATTTTCTTCAAATAACGGCTTTTTATTATTTGGAATTGGAAGGGTGGCTAAATTTAATTAAAACTGTTTAATTCAAAACTTAACTTATCTTTTATAGGGACTTATTACATTTAAATTGCTATAACTTGAAACTACTTGTAATACAAATAGATTTTTTTTTATATTGGTATGCATTTTGCCATAATGTTGTCATTAGATCATTAAATTTGTATTAAACGCTTCCTTTGAGTTGCAATTTAATTCATGATATGGCGTTTTTGAGAGGTCAAAGCTCTTCATAGTTGAATGATTAGTAGTTTTACTTAATTACTTTCTTGCATAGCACAAAATAAATATAATAATTTTAACGCCTGAAATTTGGACATTGTGCTAAACTTAAAGTATCAAGAAAGGAAAATATTTTAGCCAAATCTCCCAACGAAACAGCAATACTATGACTAAACTATTAAATATCTTTTAATAAGTGTAACACATATAGCCTTAAATGTAAAAGGTTGAACTTTAATTTAAATAAGTATATTTCACCTGGCATCAGTCTTCCATTTAGGGCATAAGAACGTAAAATATTTTAACCTAACTTGCCAAACTAAACAGCAATGCTGTGACTAACCTTTTATATTTCTTTTCCAGTGTAATGCATATTCGTAAATGTAAAAGTATTAATTTTAATTCAACATTAAAGTCTATGTCATCTGTCATCAGTCTTCAACTTTAGGTACCAAGAAAGTGAAATAATTTAACCTAACCGCCCAACAAAACAGCAATGCTGTGACTAAACTTTTATATTTTTTAGCAAGTAAAGAACAAATTCATAAACGTAAAACATTAACTTTAATTAAACTCCCACATCTATTTCATCTGGCATTATACTCTGACAGTTACTTAATTTAAACCATTAATATATGAGTGCATAACTTTGCGTGAAACGATTCCCACTGTGACTGAAGTAATTTATACGTTTCTAATGCCTCATACATATTAAAGATCGGCCATAAGATAAAAATTATCTCCTTTGGCAAATGTCATAAAAGTACCATCATTGACATAAAGTATAAGCTTTCTATTATTGGCTATGTTATCATAATTTTACAATAAATAGTTATAATTCTTACAATAAATAGTTAGAATTCTTACAATAAATAGTTATAATTCTTACAATAAATAGTTAGAATTCTTACAATAAATAGTTAGAATTCTTACAATAAATAGTTATAATTCTTACAATAAATATTTAGAATTCTTCTTAGCCTTTTAAACAAAATAGTAACATTTAATTTGAACCTACTAACGACGATTGGCAAGAAAATTTTCCACATTAAAATGATATTTCTGTTTGAGTTTATACAAATAACCAAAATACTAGACAAATAGAGACCTGAATAATTTATGTGGGGCAAATTAAGTTACACCAAAAACGAATTTAAGAAAATTAACTAAAGTTATTCGTTAGTTTAACTTACTTAATGTTAACGTTTTTATTTGGAAATGAAGGTGCTAAGGGTATTCACAAAGTCCGTGATAATGGGTTTAATGTGTTGAACAACTTATACAGCATAAAGATATCAGCAATTATTATCCACACAGCAACACAAAAACAGTTAAACATGTTTGTTAGTGTTTAGTTTGTGAGTTCATATGATCAGTGGTCTTATGTATGTAGCTGAGTGTAAATACGTTGCGTACCTTGAAAAGCTGTGAATCTGTAATGAAATTGCTGAATTTGAGAGCAATGGAGCTTTGTAGTTTGAACAAAAACTTTTTGAAGTATATTACTTTCGGACTTGTTCATTGAAATTCTGAAGTTCTTGAACATAAAACATCCCTCCAACAATTTATATAATTTTGTATGTTTAATGATACTTAGAGCAAAAAAAAATCTTCCATTATATTAAAATAATATTTACAGCTACATATTACCCTTGGAAAAAATTAATTGTGGTATTCTGGAGAAAAAGAGCAATGTAGTTTAAACAAAAACCTTTTGAAATATTATCTTCTGACTTGTCCAAGAAAATTCTCAATTGAACATTAATAAATAGCTCTCTAACAATTAATATAATTTTTGTGTCGAATGCAACTTAGAGAAAAAAAAACTTCAACTATTCTAATGTAATATTTACATAATTATAAAAAAACACTTTGTTCCATAGCTCAAACAAAGAACACTTCATTCCAAAAATATTTTTCAAACACTTAAAAAAGCTTCTCTTTTGTACTTCGCAAGTTTTAAAGTCTTTTTTTAATCATACAAAGATAGAGTTTACAGTCCAAACAAACGATTTAATTAACTACATTTGTTAACCATGCAGTTTAGTTTTCAAAGTCATTTGAATAATTACTTATGTTAAGTATTCGCTGTTATCCGCCATGTAATAAAATGAAGTTTTTAATTGGATAATGGAATATTGTTCCCAGTAAATCTGGTTAAAGTAATTAACTTATTATCTACACTCACGTATTGCAATTTTATTGAATGAATTATATTTTATTAGTTAATTGAAAGTAACTTTTGTTTTCTTATAATACGATTAATTATATTTCCAATGCATTATTAAAAAGCGTAATGCACGTCTAGACAGTTTCATTTTTTATAAGTAGATATTAATGGAGACAGATTTCAGCGTAGGAGAGTATTTTAAATGCATGTAAATCGGATGAATAAAGGTTAAATCTTATTCATGTAAGTAAACTTCTAAAAATAATTTGGTATTGTAAAGGTATATAAATGACTTTGTTAAATTCTTAATGGAATGCCAACTAGTGTACAAGGAACAACTAGCGCGTATTTAGTAAAAGTTACACCCAACGTACCCCGGCTACTCAACTTAAAAGGCCAGAGAAGGTTTCCAAGCACGTGCCTGGATGAAAGTTTTGAAGCCACTCTTTCAAGTATCGTTGTTCGAAAGATGAAGACACCTGGTCTCGAAACCTTTTCGGAACTACTAGTTCACGGCCGATTATATATTAAAGATT
This sequence comes from Oedothorax gibbosus, assembly GCA_019343175.1. Lineage (NCBI taxonomy): Eukaryota > Metazoa > Arthropoda > Arachnida > Araneae > Linyphiidae > Oedothorax > Oedothorax gibbosus. The sequence continues at coordinate 29,263,342 of CM033273.1, forward strand.
CCGAGTGTTACCGAACATCTTCAGCCCTCGGAACAGTGACGTCAAACTGTCCGCCACACACGTGTTTGGGAGAGCTCTCTGGCCTTGTAAGTTGAGCAGGCCGTACCCCTGTATACCCGTACATGGCCTGTACCCTCCTTTAAGAATATAACAAATGACTTGGTTACATCCTTAATCCGGATTGTATAATAGTAAGTCTGGTAATAACTAGCGTGTAGCGGAGTTTACAGAGAAAACAACTAGCGTGTCTTTAGAATACAGATAAAGCCTTACGCACCCATGTACATGGCCTATTCTTAAAGTGAACAGATGATACGAAATGATAGTACTAGATTGATTATTAAATGGGCGAACTGTCATACTAGTTGCTTCTAAAGTTTCTTATTACTTCTTATAAACAATATAAAGTTAAGAAAGTTTTGAAGATAAGCCCAAAATAATTTTTCCAAAAATAGAAGGACAGTTAATTAACTGTATAATTTTCAATTAAATATAGGTAGGGTTTCAAGCCGATTATTTAGTTTCTTTAATCCAATTAAAGGAATACAATTCTGTATCAATAATATTTTTTATCAATAGATGGAAAAAGAGGATAGATAATTTATTTCTTTCATTAACGAAGTTCCAAAATAAGGTTACCAAATATTAAATTCAAAATAAAGGTTTGTATTTAATTTTCTTAAATTCAATTTATTTATTGCAATTAAATTTTTTTTCTAAACTGACGCAACTGAAAACTATCTAAAAATATACATAATTTTGCACTATGTACGTGAGCCATGATTTTGATCATTACCTTGATGATACAGAAGATACTAATGATAAGCATTGATACGGACTTTTTTACGGATTAGTAAAACTATAGAGAACCTCAACACGTATGAAATACGATGTATTTTATGTGTTGAAGTTTTGAGTGAAGTTTTTGAAAAATTTTAAGGAAGCTTTTAGTTCTCGAATTTAATAATTAGAAGCAAGATCCAAACTATTTCATTTTGAAATATTATAGAATATAATATTTTCTAAACATAATCTTACTTAAAGATATTAATAAGTTCTACCTTATTTTAAAATATTTATAAATGTAATATTATTTTAAAACATTTATAAATTGAGCATTGTTTTAAAGTGTTTATAAATTTAATCTTCTTTAAAAAAGTAATAAATTTTGAAATTGAAAGTGATTGTAATTTAAACTAAAATAGTTTGTTTTTATTCCGAGCAAAAATATTAATTTAAAATTAAATTATATAGCTAAGCTAACTATTATATTTTCAAGGCAAAAGTTATTTTAAATTTGAATTCAGGTCTAATTACTCACATTACATCAACTCTAAAAACCCTCGCTATTCAATCACCTGTTGGATTTTGTGTTATGTTATAGTTAAAACTTATAATAAAAATATGTTTTCTTTTCGATGAACTTTTGTGCATTAAAAAACAGAATGAAAAATATAGTTATCTCTACTTAAACAATCAAATACAATACACACATAATATTCCTTTTTATATGGTTATAAATGTAATAAACTAGGTTATTTAGAAGAGAAGAATGAAAAATGTAGTTACTAGTACTCTGTACTTGAACAATCAAAGGCTTAAGTTCAAATAAATTTTCTTTTTATATGGTTAAAAATGTAATAAACTTTGTTACTAAGAAGAAAAGAATGAAAAATGTAGTACTCTGTACTTGAACAATCAAAGGCTTAAATTCAAATAAATTTTCTTTTTATATGGTTAAAAATGTAATAAACTTTGTTACTAAGAAGAAAAGAATGAAAAATGTAGTAACCTCTGCCTGAACAATCAAAAACAAAAAAAAAAAAAAATCACAATTTTTCTTCTTTTTTTATACGGTTGAAAATGTAATAAACTATGCTATTATATATAACGCACATGAAAAACAGATTTTTTCAAGTCTTAGAAACGCCAAGTCAAGCAACATTCCATCTTTATAAACGTGAAATCGAAGAGCGCATAACAAAACACCCAATTCACTCGCACGAATAACATCTCAAAGCAAACCATGTTTTCAATTTTATGTATGAATCCCTCATGGTTATTTCGATATACGGAAACATAGAGGAAGAATGAAGAGGAATGGTCGTTATCTGCAAACCTGGGTTGCAATTTGAAGTCGTTTGTGGTTTTGGAAGTAAGCCCATTGGAAAAGCATATATAAAGGTACAATTTTTAATATGTTTTTATATGGGAAAACTTCTTTTAATTTAAGGGTTTTCAATCATAGTTTAATATTTCGTTCACATCGCTTGTCTTCGCATACCTCAGTAGACTTTTGGGGAGGACCCTTTGCTTGCCCTGAATTCTTTGAAGATAAATAATCAGTGTTTGTACTTTGAATGCATAAAATGAACATGCAATTTTACCTTTGAATTAATCTGCAGCAAAAAGTATTAATTCCGATATCAAATTGTAGTCTAAAATGGAAAAAGTGTTCGGAAAGTTTTAATAATTAAATATTAATGATCAAAACAATGTATTTGTTTAAGGATTAAAAAACTGATTTGCTAGAAACTTCAGAGTGGTTTAGATACGCTTTAAAACAATGTCTACAGAGAAAATACTATACGTAGCGGAAAGCAAACCACAGAGCTTAAAGCTGAATATAATAATAATAAACTGAAACCAATGTAGGTCTCAAAGCGTGTTTTTAGCCTACTTGCCTACTGTTCTTTTTTTTTAAATTCGAAAGAATAAAAAAAATGAAAAAGTAGGTATTAACATGCTGACGATGTCCGTCTGTACCCCCATTCCAAAATAGGTTCTATCCGTCGCGTCGGTTCCTTTTTTGGTAGAAAGGTATGACCTCAGAGACTTTCATACTTTTTGTTCGTCTGTCTGTACGTTCGAATGGACATCTGTCTAGTGTTTGATGGATAATTTCTTATTTAATTGGTATTTGAATTTAATTGATCTTAAAAAGTTTAAATCGCGACTGGATGATGAGTTTGGCGATTTTTTTGTAATGTGTATAAATCTTGCGTAGATCGAACTTGTGTTCATTTGGTTTACTTTGGCGAGTTTCAAGAAGCTTCAATGAAAACTAAGCCAAACTTATCCACCTTTCCTCTAACCTCATTTCAAAAAATCCATGTCAATGAGTTGTAAAACAAAAAATATCTTCCCAAAAGAAAAACCCAAACAAAGCTAACAAAAATGTTGTAAAAGATGCATATTCGATTCCATTTTGTGGCACGCTTTTCTTCCGTAGCCATCCAGGTGGAATTTCCGTATTATTTGTGTTATATTTTTTTTGTTCCACGAAGTATGAGTGGTTTACGGTTGAATTGGGGGATTCTGTATTGGCAGGCATAAAATATAAAGATGGGATTTCGGATCGCGAGGCATAAATGAAATATTTTTAGCCAGGCTTACTTTGGCCTCCCATGGTTATTGAAGATTTGGGCTCCTCTTCGAAAGCACAAGTGATAGAGAGACTTTGGGGCTTCCTTTTTGTCGCTGCATTAAACCCCCTCGTGGATAATAGATCCCTATTTGTGCTTGTAATTCTATTCTTTGCGGATTCAAACTGCTTTGGAGGATTTAGACACTGACATTAGTTCCTTTGTTTTTGTTTGTGGTGTTGTTATGCCAGTAATGTAGACGTTGATGTTAAGGGATTTTCTATTATATTGTTTTCGAGCATATTTTTTAAATTTGTGTCAACATTTATTTTGGAAACAATATATTTAAGAAACATATTTGAATTATAAAAAAAACATGGAACATATTTTTTTATTATTTTAACTACGTGAATCTTAACACAATAATAAAATGTTACTATTTTTCAAAAAGTTATCCTTTATTTTTGTATAATAAGTACAGCTTTTCGATAAGTTTGTAAGCACAGTTTTGTATATATAGTTTTGCATAATAAGTATAATTTTGTAAAATAGGTATAGTTTTGTATAATATAGTCATTTTGAACTAAGTTTTTTTAACTTCAGTTTTACTAATAATGATTTTGTTAATATAGCTAAAATTACGTTTAATAATATGCATAACAAAAATGTAAAATGTAAAAAAAAATTGTATTTAAACTTATAACTATGGAGTTGGAGTGTCACTTCTCTTAATTTTTTTTGTTTTAAATACAAAGGTAATAAGATAGTAAGCAACAGGGTACAATTTTAGCATTTTATAAATCACGGTAAAGCTTAAATACACAGAATTTGTGTAATACAGAATTCAAATGAATTATTACTTTATACATTTTTTAAAATATTTTCCACGAATCAATTTTTACCAACAATTCATTAGTATCTCTCAAGTAATACTAATTTGGGCGATTTATACAATATGCAAAAACACATTGGTAAAAATTAGAAAAAAAGTAAAACATAACGAGAAAAGAAGTATCATTCTAATATAAATCACATGGGACAAAAATTAAGAGCAACCTCAAATCAATTTAAAAAAAAAATCCTCGATTTGTATTGACAAGAAATCAGAAAAAAAATCTTCTTCTGGTCGGAATAAATGAATTTAACACAAAGTGATAAGTGATAACAACGTGAATCGGAAAACGACAAGGGATTCCTGCTTAAAAAACAAAATATAAAATGGATTTCACGTGGGAGAACGTAGATTACAAAAGAACAAATTAATTAACGCCCAGGACCTTGACAAAAGAAATCAATAAATTCAGTGATTTTTTTTTATATTACAAGAAGAATTCTTTGACGGTTCTTTAAGCTGGAAAAGAACTGAAAACTAAAAAAAATCTAAGGGATTGGTAATTATTGAAACTAATTTTTTTCTCAATAAAAAAAGTTTTTTTGAGGTGAAATATGGCTGAAAATTGTATAAAATATTGTTAAATATTTTTAATATAAAGAACATGTTGCTAAAATTACGCTACTTTGCTAAAAATATATTTAGTATTCTTTTTACTTAATAGTTTGTTATTTAATAGATGTAAAAAAAGCAATATTAAAGCATTTAAAGTTACCTAAAGTTACATTTAAGTTAGCCTTTCTAAGCAATACTTAGCAAGATATTTTTCGCAAAGGATTTTAATTATCACATACTTAACAAAACTAAGTAATCAATAAAACTACGCATATTGTATACGTATGTGGAAACTATAATGCTTTCGGACCCCTTAACTCCAAGTCCTCTCTGTAAAATCTTGCTTCACATTTTAAGTCATGTGAGTTAAAAGTAGGATAAGCGAAACATCAGTTTATCGCGCGTTTTCATCACACGACTGAGAAATATTTTTTACGATTAAGATTAAGCACATAACTGCCGTGGGCTGGTAAACTACTGTTTCTAGACAAATAACTTATACCATTGTTGTTAGAAATTAACAACCATAACCAACAAGAAAGTAAACTACATGACCGACACTTTCAGAGCAAAAATAGTCCAATAGCTGGGTACTTGACAGTATCGCTAAAATACCTTCCAATATTAATGAAATTATAGTTTGAACCCAAATATAACAAACGTATATTTTTTTTTGCAAAATAAATCTTTAAATAATTAATAAAAATAATTTTCAAATGGCTTTTTCATCGGTACGTCACGTGATCGCAAACACGTCGATTTGGTTGACGTCACTAGTATGTATGAACAAACCGGTGTGATGTTTTTTTGTTTGTAATTAAACTGGTTTTAATCTAACTTACTATTAAAATAAGAATTATATAGATAATGGGCGGAGGTTTTACAGAAGCGGATAGTTCAAATGTGCTTAAAGTAGATTCCAAAATGGTGTTTCAAAGTTTGTTTATAGTTACTAGTGACATCATAGATACCACGCAATAGCCACAAAGCGTTTTCGAAAGTGATTTTTCGTCCTAATTTTAAAATTCATTTTTTCCCCTTTTTATGGGGTATTCGAAAAAAAATTAAAATTAACTAATTTTAATAGATTTATGTTTTGCCCTGACGCGGAAAACATTCAGCTTTTTAACAACACCTCATTTTAACTTTTCGGGGCAAAATTTAAACTCTGAATAAAAGTTTAAGGAATTTTTAACACCACTGAAATTTAGTATTTTGTTCACAAAACCTGATTATTTTTAATTTTTTTAAAATAAATCCACTTATGAAGACATTAATGTTTTTCCCAACTAATTTTTAACTACCTCATTTAATTCCTCAACAACCTTATGAATTTTTAAACAACTTCATTAACAACATTCTATTGAAAAAATACGGGTCTAATATTTTTGGCATAAGAATATTTTAAGCCAATAAAATTTTTTTAGTCAAGTACCCTATTCATTGCTAAGGTTAGTGCAGTTTACCTGCCTACAGCAGTTAACCTTTTCATCACCTCCCTGTCTATAAAATATGCTCAAACGCCATGTGATAGCATTAAATTTCGATAGAATTATACAATTTAATTTTTCTAATATTTCCATCCCACTCCAGTCTCTATTTGTATATTACAAACAAACGACTCTCTCTATAAGCGTGTCATCAAGCCCCCAAAGCTTCACCAATCTTCAAACTCCAAATCCTCTCTGTAAAATCTTGTTTCACATTTTAGATCGTGTGTTGTTAAATGTAGAATACAAAACATCAGTTTATCCTATTCATCACAAGGCTGGTAGATATTTTCTAGAGAAATAGTAAGCACGTAATCTTTAAATCACCTCCCTGTCTATAAAATAGGTTCAAACGCCATTATGATGGTATTAAATTTATATAGATTTATATAATTTAATTTGTCGCGTGTGTGTGTATTTATATTCCACTCCAGCCTATGTTTGAGTAATACAAACAAACTACTCTTACTATAAGCTTATCATCAATCAAGAAAAGCTTCGCCAATCTTCAATGCCATGGATTATGTATTTAATTTAAATAGATTTATACTCTTGAATTTCTCACGTATTTATATCCCTTTCCAGCCTATGTTTTAGTAATACAAACTAACTTCTCTCACTATAAGCGTGTCATCAAGCCCGTCGCAAAGCTTCAAAACTCTTGCAACTTAATGTCACAACTTTGTCAATTTGTTTTTCTGGTTCCAAAGGTCACCTGATTGTAATCGCTCCACCAGAGAAAGTGTCATCAAAGTCAGTGGTCCAATAAATAGGGGAAGATACGCCACATCGCCAGGATCGGATATTTCTTTTTTTTTTTTTAAGTAATTCCGATACGCATTGATTGATTTTTTTGCTTCCATCCCCCTTTTACGATTCCTCGTTTGGGACAGGATATAAATCGAGTGTTTAGCAGAATCAGTTATTGCATGTTCCTGTTTATTTTTAATGGTGCTTAAAATCAAAAAATACATTTAATTATTAACCAACATATCTTACTTTTTATATAAAAACAATCAACGATTTTACTTGCATTTTTTTTCCAACTGTTTTATTTGGGGATACTATATCCGGTTTTCGTTCAGGAGTTGAGTAGAGCAAATAAACTTTCGTGTAAGAAGACCACGAATTTTTTTTCACATTAAATTGAACGTGGTTCAAATTAGTGATACCGCTTACAAGGTTTATCTTTGGCTGACAACACTCTTATGGTTTCCTTCTTATTTCTTATTAGGAATTTTGAAAGACTAACACATAAGTTTGAGATTTTTTTTTGTATTTGGGATTAACTCTATTATTTGGCTTTGTTACCATTTTATGAAAGACATTTAGTCCACTCGACGCAGAGCAGGCGCGTTAGGGTTATTCAGAACGGAAGTTTCTGCTTGTAGCATTACAGAAATGTGTACAAGTGCTACATTCAGGAAGAAGCTCATCGTCAGGAACAAAATTTTCTCTTTTTTTTAAAAAGAAATTCCGATATCCATTGATTGTTTTTTCTGTTGCACTTCCTTTTAAGAATTTAAGATTCCTCGTTGGCAGGATATCAATCGAGTAATCTTAGAGTCAGTTATTGCATTATTTTGTTTCCTTTTAAGGCAGATGTTATGAGTCAATGTCTTAATTATTGTCTGACAAAGCTTAATTTTTTTAGCAAATTTAAATTTCATTTTGGAAAGCTTTAGTAAGTCATTCATTGTTTTCAAGATATTCATTTAAGCTGTAGGTTTTTCTCCATTAGATTTTGCGGTCGGGTGACCGCTCAGTAATCGGCTTCGTCATTTGATCACTGTTTGAAATTGCATGGTCCATCATCAATAGCAAACATGCAGCTTTAGTGAGACAATATGCAACCAAAATATATGTAAAGATCGCTACTTTCCAACCCTCTGGGAGAGCAAATTTGAAGAAAAAGAAAAACAGTCGACGTGGAAACGTCGCACGAAATGTTCGTAAGACAGAACTAAATGCGTACAGAGGGTATTAACACATTTTTAGAACGATTTCGGGGCCCGTTTAATTAATGTTTAAAATTAAAAGACTATTTTTTTAATTGTGCGATCTGATAGCCTTTTTTCTGGACTATAAGTCTGCATCGTGGTTTCCATGATATAAGAGCTTTCCGTAAAATTTCCAGGGGTATTGCTTTCCATTCCTCTTCCACTACTTTCCAGAGTCCATCTATCGTGGTGGGTTTGCGTTTAGAAAGAGCTCTTTTTAACAAACTAAAGGCATAAAGTCCATAGGTGATACGTCAGGGGACTTCGCAGGAATATGTTGAAAATGTATATATGCACTACTTGTATTAGTCTTCATTTTTTCAAGGAATGCAGTGGTACTTTTTGAAGTAAGACTTGAAGCTTTGTCTTGATGAAGTTTCACTCTTTGAAAGTCATTGGTATAAAGAAGTGGAATTTCTTCTGTAAATATTGGACGTAAAACCTTCTCCTGATAGTATGATGAGTTGATTAAAAAATTTTTTCCCACTCTTCTTATTTTTAATTTCCCATTGTAGGAGAAACCTGCGACAATCATAAACCCCTTACTGAAACTTTCTTTACATTGACGGAACTAGATTTGTACATTTTTTTGGATATTTGTTTGGAGTCTTCTTTGCATGCAGAAATAATGATTGACGGTTTTTACCTTTCCGTTTAATAATGTTGCTTATTTTGCAATTAGAAATTTTAATACCATGCATTTCACAACGTTTTTGAATTCTAAAATAAGAATATTTCTCTTCGGAAAGCGCAAAAACATCTCCTTCAATCCACAGCTTGTTTACATGCGACACTTTGAACGTAGAATAAATTTAAAAGTAGTAGACGAAATTTCTCATTTCAAATAATAAGCTGTTCCCAAATTTTTTATTCTAACGCAATTACTTTAAAAAAAAATTCTTTATCGAAATCGTTCTAAAAATGTGTTAATACCCTCTGTATAATGTGGGTGTAAAAATACAAAACTTAAAGTAAAACATATTTCATTAAATTACATGTTTCATTTACTATTTAAGGGGGACCAGACCCCCAAAATTAACTGAAAAAATGACATTTCAATGTTTTTAATGTTTTTTAAACTATGCACTCTTAGCTGTAAAGTTTCAAGTACTAGAAGTATTTTTAATAAATTAAAAAAAAATTTGTTTAGGTAAAATCCCCTTATGTTTCATAGGAAAGAAACCACTATTTACTTTAAATGCTTATATCTCAAAACTTACTTTTTCAATGTACGTGTACCTTTTTCTCAGAATCTACTATAAGTATCAACCTGAAATTTTTGATACGTATTTGAGAAAATGGTTTCTAAAATTCGCTGGAGGTATTTGAGTATAACTATCTTACTTTTTTTTCTTTTTAATATTTTTGTCTTTTTAGGTCAAAAATAGGTAGTTTCACTTAAAAAATTTATAAATTAAAAACTAAACAAAATTTATTTTTAAAAATGCCTCCAGTTAAGTATAGATAAACATCCATTTAATAACCATCAAAAATTTCATTAAAATGTAACAAACATATTCTGAGAAAAAGGTACATAAAATAGGTTATTTTAACATGGGCTTCAATGCAGGGCTCCGGCCCCCCTTAACAGCTTTTTTAGGGACGTGTAATATGTCACATGACAAATTGTAAAGACAGCGATGCCAAAAATAGACCTGGGTCGCCCCAGTGTTGGCGCGCGACCTTCTATATTAAAATTGGGAATATAACAAGAGAACTGGTAAGGTTACTGTAAATCCTTAATATCCTTAGTCTTCGTATGTTGAAGAAGTCCTCGCAATTGCTCTATCCGGCAGAGATTGGATATATATGTACAAGTTAGAAGGAAAGAGGGGGTATGAAATAAATTGATATCAGGGAAAAGAGAAGTAAACTTTCTTGGCTCCGGGTGATTTCAAGTTAGAAAGATTTTTAGAGAACTTTTTCTTGGTTTCTCTTCTTTATTTTCTTCTGTCTTTGATTTCTTTTTCTTAAAATCGGATATTCGAGACGCTTAAACGAAGTTTTTGTGCGGGGTTATCTTTCCCAAACCTCGTTTTCATAAGAGGATTTGTTTCCGAGACGAATTGAAAGTTGCTTTTTTGGGTTAAATGAAAAGTGTACTTCTGTTTGAAAGAATAAATTAAATTTTAAGTTGACTTAATTAAAAACTCGCTTAAAGTTTGAAACTTTTGAGTTAAAGTATGTAGAGTATAAAACTTAATCAAAAAAGGCAACAGTGTAAAATAAAAATGATATATATATTTGTAACGTTGCAGCAATTATTTAACTTTTGGTTTAAGTACCAGTAACAAAACGAAATTCTAAGAATGGGTTTGTTATTTTCCTACTTTATACCTATGTTGTAGTCTTAAATAAATATAGTTTGAATCGAGCCTACCATAGCAAAGTTTTTATGTTGCAACAATTGAATTTTTACTTAGTAAATATTATTTTGTTTTTAAGTATTCGCAATCAAAGAGGCATGCTAATTCAATGCATTATATTTTTCTGTACATTTTGTTTAGTATTTTAAAACATTAAACAAATATGGACATAAAATCCGTCCGTGAGTTATCCATTGAGAGTTAGAGGTTAATTTTGTCAATTTATTTAAATAATTATTAATCATATCAACGAATTTGGTAATAGTTCTAAATTATCAAATGAATGATAAAGGATTGTTTAAAAATTTGTGTTTGTTACAGTCACAGGACACAATATCGTCAACTTTTTATTAACTAACATGTAGTAAAATGAATCTAGAGCAAATGAAATCGAAGTACTTTTGTTATAAAATTAGTCAGTTTGCAGTACACATTAGAGTTTGAGTATTTAAAAATTATAAAAATTAAAATGGAAAATTGATCAGTGTGTTGCAAAAAACATTTTAACATAATAATTGTTTTTATATCATGATAAACAAGTAATAATATAACAATATAAAATATTTATATATATTTAAATTAATATTTTTTCTGAGGTTTAAGCAATATGGCTGAAGTGTTTTCACTGCATGAACACAAAATTTAATTTATTTAAAAATTTTAAAATTATATTTCTGTAGCATATGAGTGCACATTTCCTCCATACTTCAAATTGTAAAATTATAAAATTTATAAATTAAAAAATAATATTGGTGCTGGAAAACCTCATAGTCAGGTGACGGAATTATACACATGTATCCGGCAGAGGGTCAACAGTTCATAAGAGTATCTCATTACCTACCAAGTTATTAGTTTTTCATTAATTTGATAAAACTCCATTTAAGCACTAAAAAAATAATTGGTTTTGATTTGATTGAGGTTTAACATTCATAAAATTTTTTACATTTTTACTAATTAGTTTTTTTGCCAAACATTTTTGATTAAACTTGCTTAACAAAAAAAATCTCAACTGATTTAAACAAACAACAAGAAAATAAACCGTCAGGGGTTACAGTAAAAAAAAATTACTGTTGGAGCGTGAAAATGCTTTTTTTTCTAATATTTTAAAACGTTGGCTTTGCTTTGATTGTTATTTCTACTATGCTATCAGCTAACTTAATGAAAAGAAGTGATACCACTTCCGACTGGCCCAATGTTTTTATTATTTTTATTTTAAGAAAACAGCCTTGGAAAAAGTATTCTTATGGGTGAAGTATCCCCCTTCTGATTGGGCTAACATTCGCCAGTAACCGATGGTTCTCAAGCAACTTCGGTTAACAAATTCTTTATTTTATCCATTTATTCAACATTATTTGACAAACCGTCATCAAATTCATTTTAGACAAAGTGCAACGAAATCCTTTGGCTGAATAAACACAAGTAGGTTTGTTACAGAATCTGTCACTTAAACCGCTTCCACACAATATTTATGCTCAACAGGAAATATACTATTAAAACACCTCAGAAAGAAATTCGCTTATCAGGGACTTCTAAGTCTAACTTTTAAACGCAAAAATAACTATTTTCATTAATCTTCTTTCGTAAATTAATAATTGCTCATTATCGTTTGCTGAATTTGTTTGAAATTCGAAAAATAATGATGCAACTTTTTGTAATAAAAATCTTTTAGTTGCCACAATTTCCCATATTCATTAACTTTCTTTCGAAAAAGAGAATAATAAATAATTAGTAAAATTGATGCTTTAAAAATAAAAGCGAACTCTCACTTATTTTTTTTATTCAAAGTTAGAACTCTCTATGCATCCTTCCTCATACATATATAATACACCATCAAAAGAACTCTATTGTGATATTACAACAATCCAAACTAAATTATATCACATAAATAAATATTCTTTCAAGAGTGTTATTTTTATTTTAAATAAAGTTTCTCCTACGTTTGACGAAATGGCAACAGTGAAAATATTGAATATAAATTGGAATTTGAATGTTATTTCAATGTGGATTGTATTTTTATTTTTAAAAATATTAAATATACTTCTAATTTAAATTTTTTAATGAAATTTAGGATGTAGCCTAACCTGATTTTTTGCTTCAAAATGACGTATCCCACTTGTTTGTGCGACTTGCGGTTCGTTCTGTGAAAGTGGGTGACAGACGGACTGAACGACTGAACGATTATAATACCTTCCACTTTTTACGCTATAAACGTAGTGTGGAAGTTAAAAGTTGATAAAAAATACATTTGACGATACCATACGATACTTTTCCACATTCATTTAATAGGTTATCAGAGTATCAAAATGCCCATAAATTTAACACTTTTTTAAACCATTTTCACATAATAAATATTACATATTTTCAAATTAAAAAGAAATTACGGGGTTAGCTAATATTCACAAATAAACAATTATTCTGAGACACACTTATTAAGAAACACTTTTTTTTTATTTTCGCTAAACCTTATCAAATTCTTTTTAGACAAAGTGCACAGAAATACTTTTTGTGAATAAAAAATGGTGATAGAAACCCCATTTGACGATATCACACGATATCCTCGATATTCATATCATAGGTTATCGAAGTATCACAATACCCTGCGATATATAACCTCAACTAAAATGCTTAAAATGAGCCTCGCTATCTCTCTACACCCTCCAAACATATCGGCGATATAAAGTTGGGGTTTGATATATCAATAGATTTTTCAAAGCGAAACGAGCTATAATGCGAAAGCCAGGATTCTAAATGGGATCCACAGAAAATGATATATGTCGATACAAATGGTATGGTTGATTCTATTCCTGATATTTTTCATGGATGCTATTTATGAAATGACTTTGAATAGTGTTAGGCAAAAGCGCGAGGAAAAGAAAATAAGTAAGAATAAGTGGTTTTATAATTTTTTTATGACTTAAAATAATGCAAACGTAAAGATATGCTCGAATTTTTGAAACATAGAAATAAACATGGTAATATGAATATTGTATATGTTATATAATACATGTTATATACAGCCACGTTATATATAATTACATTTATTTAACAATTGAAATTAACATTGAAAAAATAAAATTTTAAATATACTTAATTTTTATTACACATTTAAGAGTTGTTAGAATTTTTAAATATTTTAAAGTTTCTTGTAAAATTAGTCTTTTACTATAAACCATTCCTTATTTTATTAAAAATACAAATTGTACTAAATAACCATAAACGAAACCTATTCAACACAAACTGTATAAAATGTATTTAAATAAAAAATTTTTGATCCAAACAAACCAAATTAATTTATGTGAAAGAAATCAAATGTGTTGAAAAAATCACATTTCTTAACGTGTGTTATAAATTATGGTAAAATCACCTGTAAAATATGGTTACAATTGTACTTCGATACGTAAAATAAACGCTTTATATAATCTTTTCAAAACCAAATGAAATTAAAGTAACAACTTAACAGTTTAACTGAAACATGAATTAAATTTATTCAAACTGATTCTGCGCTATTCAGAAAAAGAAACATCAAAAATCAAACAACCGTTAAATTAAAATTTAGTTACTTTGGGAAACATTTATCGACTTCCTCCTCCGCTATATCAAACAGTATGAGGAAAAGAAGCATTTGTTTTAATGTATAACAAAGCAGAAAACTCATTTATCTACCAACATTAATATATTCTCTCAACATGAAGGGAAAAAAATCATAAACGCTGCATTTATACAACATCCAACGAATCTTTATATTTCTTACCAAAGGCATATTTTAGCATCTCCGAGAATGTCATAGAGTTAAGAAGGAGCTGGAGATGCTGTCGGGTAAAAACCAATACAAACATCGGTTCGCCAAATGAAGCCGTCGATCGCTGTGTAGTAAGCACAAACAAAAGCTCTCAGTGAAGTATTTGGCGGTATTCTTGTGTGGAGTTTGCATAGTTTTAATACATCGACTTGGCTATTTCTGACTCTCGAATAAAAAGTTTGAATACAACGCAGTTTCTTACCTGTGAAGGAAATTACTATCATCTTGTGTAAATTCAGGTCTCGTGCTACAGCCTACAACTGCGCAGACAGTCATTTTTAGCCTACTTTTCTTTTTTAATTCGAAAGAATTAAACAAAATGAAAAAGTAGGTATTGACATGCTCTCGATGTCCGTCTGTCCGTCCGTACCCCCCTTCCAAAATCGGTTCTATCATTCAGATCTTAAAAATTCTTTTTTTGTTAGAAAGCTGATGACCTCAGAGACTCAACTTTCATAATTTTTGTCTGCCCGTCTGTACGTCCGGACGGACATAAATCTACTATCTGTCGGCGAATTTCCCATTGAATTAGCATTGAAATTCAATTTTGAGTCATTTAAATCACTGTAGGTATTGAAATGCGGTCGATGTCCTTCTGTCTGTCTGTCCATCTGTCTGTCTGTTCGTATGTCTGTCTGTTCGTATGTCTGTCTGTTCGTATGTCTGTCCGCCTGTCTGTCCGTTTGTCTGTCTGTCTGTACCCCCCTTCCAAAATCGGTTCTAATCATCGGATCTTAAAAATTCTTTTTTGTTAGAAAGCTATGACCTCAGATACCCAACTTTCATACTTTTTGTCCGTCTGTCTGTACGTCCGGACGGACATAAATCTACTATCTGTCGGCGAATTTCCCATTGAATTAGCATTGAAATTCAATTTTGAGTCATTTAAATCACTGTAGGTATTGAAATGCAGTTGATGTCCATCTGTTTGTCTGTCCATCTGTCTGTTCGTATGTCTGTCTGTTCGTATGTCTGTCTGTTCGTATGTCTGTCTGTTCGTATGTCTGTCCGCCTGTCTGTCCGCCTGTCTGTCCGCCTGTCTGTCCGTTTGTCTGTCTGTCTGTACCCCCCTTCCAAAATCGGTTCTAATCATCGGATCTTAAAAATTCTTTTTTTGTTAGAAAGCTATGACCTCAGATACCCAACTTTCATACTTTTTGTCCGTCTGTCTGTACGTCCGGACGGACATAAATCTACTATCTGTCGGCGAATTTCCCATTGAATTAGCATTGAAATTCAATTTTGAGTCATTTAAATCACTGTAGGTATTGAAATGCGGTTGATGTCCAACTGTCTGTCTGTCCATCTGTCTGTCTGTTCGTATGTCTGTCTGTTCGTATGTCTGTCTGTTCGTATGTCTGTCCGTCTGTCTGTCCGCCTGTCTGTCCGTTTGTCTGTCTGTCTGTACCCCCTTCCAAAATCGGTTCTAATCATCGGATCTTAAAAATTCTTTTTTTGTTAGAAAGCTATGACCTCAGATACCCAACTTTCATACTTTTTGTCCGTCTGTCTGTACGTCCGGACGGACATAAATCTACTATCTGTCGGCGAATTTCCCATTGAATTAGCATTGAAATTCAATTTTGAGTCATTTAAATCACTGTTGTCAAATCAACAATGGCATGAGAAACTTTATTTAAACATATTTGAAGCAAAATAATATTTTCATGAATCAGTTTGGAATGACGTCATAAAATGTAGAACAATTTGATTCTTTGATTATTCATTAATTATCTACCAAGAAAGCGGCAAGGCATACTTTTGCATGCAATTATGCTTAGTTTTAATTTATATTTCTTGTTTTTTAATGCAGTTCGGAGTAGTTTCATTACTTTTGTTATTAATAAATATTTATTCTTCGAACTACAAATAAATCACGAGCAGATGATAAATAATATTTAATTAATTTGCGAACGAATATTAAGGAAAATAGTTGATTTTGGCTTTTAGAAGTTTAAATTATAGCTGGGTGCTGTGTTTCGATTTTTTTTCTAATGTGTATAAATCTAGTGTAGAAACGGCTGTTGATGATATTTACTTTTAGGAACCTAGTTTTTTTCCCGATTAGAACTTCAGTAAGTATTTAAGTAACAGGAAAGTAGGCTATTTTAGTTCTTTATGAACTTCTTGTTTTTTCATGAATCATTTTGGAATGACGTCATAAAATGTAGCACAATGTGATTCTTTGATTGTTCATTAATTGTTTACCAAGAAAGCGGCAAGGCATATTTTTTGCACACAATTCTGCTTAGTTTTAATTTACATTTATTTTTTTAATGCAGTTTGGAGTAGTTTCATTATTTTTGTTATTAATAAATATTTAATTATTCTTCGAACTACAAATAATCGAGCAACGATAAATAATATTAAGTTATTTGTGAAAGATTATTAAGGAAAATAGTTGATTTTGGCTTTTAGAAGTTTAAATTATAGCTGGATGCTTTGTTTAGCGATTTTTTTCTTAATGTGTGTAAATCTAGTGTAGAAACGATTGTTGATGATATTTACTGTTATGAACCTAGTTGTTTCCCGATTAGAATGTCAGTAAGTATTTATTTTCATTTTAATCAATGCTTTTTAAAGAATAATTACAATGAGCTAACCGTGAGCGAGCGGTTTGTTTGGGCCTACTAGGGCTACTTGGCGACTTTCTGACGGCTTCACTTTATTTCGCGCCAAGCATCTCCATCCTCTTCTCATCTCTATGGAGAATGTATAATGACGCACATACAAAACATCCGCATAATTAAGTGCTGTGTAAAAATACGAGTTCTGTATTTTCTCTCTGCGTGTACTCGTGGGGGGATCGAAATTTTCGAGGCCTTTGAGTGTGTTCCATTACCTGTTCGCCTGAAAGAAAAGAGGTAAACATTTTTCGAAGTATTCATGATTAATTTCTGCCTCGCCAAATTGCTTTTGCTTGAATGAGATGCTAATGAGAAAAATGTGTCATTGCAGGTAAAACAGGCGGTTTGTCGCTTAGTTATGTTTTAGTTAGATTTGGCAATGAAGTCTTCGTTGATTAAGTTACAGTTATTAATAATAATACAAAATAAGGGTTCGTTTATTAGTAATAGTTAATTAGGTTAAATGAAGTACTTTGTTAAATATTTGTTAATAACATATTAAGGAATTTAGAATTTTTATTTAATTTTTAAAAGCAGGTTTGACTTAACTAATTTTACGTTAGTATATACTTGTGTGCAATTATTAAAACAATTTATGATCTAAAGATAAAGTGCAATTGTTAATTAATAATTGAAACACTTATTTTATGTCTGCAAATAATAATGTAATTACCTAAATCATATAAAAAAGATTTATTGTGAACTGAAAATAAAAAAGTACTTCAAGTGTGAAATTTATAATTTCTTCTTAGGTAAGGAAAACACATAATAATGGAAAAGGATGTAAACAGATTATATAATGTTACCAAAATTATAATACGTTATGATTGTAAAATATTTAAATATATTTTCTATAAATATGAAAAGGCTGTGTTGTAGTAAGTTTATAATATAAATTTCGTTATTTTGTTCGTAATTTAAAGAAACAAATATATTTGTGTTCTATAAGCAGCTTTACTTTAAGAATCTACATGGTATCCGATCACCAAATCCTTTCCCTTAAACAATGAATATATATAAAACCTATCTCCTCTCTTTGCGGAAGTGGGTTGGGGGAAAGACAGGAACTTTGTTTTACCCAGAACTATGCCCGGAAGTGGAAAAGTAGATCGCCTATACCCGGGAGAAAAAAGCTCAGTCGGTTTGACAAAACTACATATAATAAATTAATTTAACAAATAAAAATTTTAAGGCCACGCAACATCAATTAATCTGTACAAAGTCACGGCAACTGGTAGTTTTGTTGGGTCGGAGTATTCTTCCTTTTACTGTTCGAGGAGTATAAGTGTAAATTCTGTTCTCTCTACTTCAGTTGTGATCCGTCATTCTATCACCAGAATGGTGACTAGAATTTCACATCGCCGAGCTTGTTACTAATTGCCTAAGTTAATAGAGAAAATATGTGAAGTCTCTTTAAAGTGATAAAAAATAGTATAGTGTCAATGAGCCTACATATCATCTTGCATACCTTAGACAAAATATAAATTTTTGTACGAAATTTGTAATTCAAATAGTCCTTTTTGCTATTAAAATATTTTCTATAATCTCTCACGAGGTTATAGAATTCACCCATTTCTTGGTTTTTGTGTTTTTATGCTTTTTTAACCGTAAATATGATCGTTATAAACGATTAATAATATTGAAAATTATTCGCAGAATAAATATAAAAAGATAATTTGTCACGCAAAGTCTAAAAATAAAGCCGCATTATGTTAAACATTGAGATTGGTGCTTCGTAAAATGTTCTTATATAAAAAAATTATAGAAAATACGTCACAAATTCTGTGTTTACGTTATCCTAAGTGTATGTACTTGTCACAAACTATATATATCATACCGATAACTACAAAAATAGGATTATTTTAATTAACTTGAATTTTAGTAGATGAAACAACAATTCTTATTTTTAAAAAAATCCATCGAAGACAACTTTGTCAGCCTCAGTTGGGAAAAGTCTACGAAGTGGGAAAAGGGCAGTGATGTTTTTTTCGGGATCTTGGCCTGGAAGCCTTATTTGTTTACCATGACCCGATCAAATACTAGTTTTATCTTCTCGGGGACTTAGCAACACGGCTTCTTATTTCGAATTTATTTCTGGGGACCCGGCGAGAGAGAATTTCAAACAGGCATAGCGCTCTTTTTAAAATTGGCTTTGAAATTGGATGGATTCATACTGGTGATGGCAAAGGCTTGGAAGAAATGCGAGTAAGAAAATTGATGAAAAATTTCTTATGAAAAAAAGTTTTTTCCTAGTAAAATCTTCTAAAGTAAATATGATTAAATAACGAGTTAAGTGAACTTTGATTAAACAATTTATAAAATCAAATAATTATAGGTTACTTGGAAACTAATATAAAGCAACCCCAAGGAAAAAGAATAAATTAATCGAATGTAAGTAAGTGTTAAAAAGTTTCAGACCTCAACTTCAATTGTTCAAAAAAATGCTATTATGCTTAACGGATTGGGCCAGGTTGAATCATCCTTTTATCCCTAAAGTGGGTCGATAAAATGAGACTGAAAATTAAACAATCATGCTTGGGAACTAAAAACTGGGATATTCACCTAAGGTTACGTGAGGTTGGACACATAATCGGGGCATATGTCTAGCACCCCAGAGCCCTTTGTTACGGAAGCTGAAATTGGCACGGCAGGCCTTGGCCCACTAACGGTTGCTTTAGTAGACTAAATAAATCACTGCTCAAAGTCACACTAAAGCACTGGAGTAAATACGTGTTAAAGTTGCAGAGGTTGAAAGAACGTTAAGCTCAAGCATGCTAAAAAAAGGCACATTTGAGTATTCCATTACAAAAGAGCTTAATTGCCGCGCGAGTTGACCACAATAAATTACGAGCGTTTAAGTCAGTCACCGATTACCAGAAGGTTAACCCACTATTTACATGTCTACCCTAAGAAATCCCTCAAATATAACTCCGAAGTTGAGCTTTTGGTGACTAAGTTTGGCGAGTCGTATGGCCAGGCAATTACGTCCTTTTGGAGATGGAAGACTTATTTTTATTAGGGTCTAAACATTCAAAACTAAAAAAGGAAGTGACGTGTCATTCGTCATTTAACATAACGATACAAATGTACTAAGTATCAATGAAAACAGTAACCATCCTCACTTTTAAAACAACAAGGTTATTTGACAGACGCCACACATTACATGCATAATATGTTAGTAATATACGATTTTGTCAAACAATTACTTACTTTTAAAATTTCATATTCAATTCCTGTTCATATTAATTATACCAGTTCAATTCCAGTTTCATATTAATTGCAAGAGTTCATTGTAAGCAGGGATCTGAAACAGATTTAATAATATACTACGAAAACTTTTTCTTATATCTGTAGATATTTAAAGTTAGTAAAACTAAAGTGATAATTCAGTAATATTTTGTCCATAATACTATTGTTAGAATCTTTTTAATAACACGCTTTGTATTATTAAAATAAAACTTTTGCACAAGTTGAGTACTTGAATGAAATATTCTATTATCCCACAAACAATGCCTTAAATTCAATTTGCATTTTTCATTAAATATAACAAAAATCTTTTGAAGTTGAAATTGAGTTATGCAAGACTTACAAAAACTCAATCACAGTGCACAACATTCATATTTTATGAGATTCAAATAAGTAATTGAAAGTAAGTCATTATCTTGAATTTGTAAAGTGATAATGCTTCCATTAAAGATTTCATAATACTATTTTTAGAAAACATATTTGGCCAAGGCAATTTCTTTCACTGAATTCTTTCTTCTCGCACCGAAATATATATTCAAATTTATTGATTCTGGCTTAGACAATGCTTTAAATTCAATTTATATATTTCTTTTTCAAGGGAAAAAACACCCATTTTTTTATTTTTGAACTTTAATAAGAAATAGCAAGCTATTATTTGGTAGAAATAATGTTATAATGAGTAATATGAGCTATAGCTTAACTATTTTCTAATATCTTTAAAAAATTATAATATAGGTAATTAGGTAATTTTTTTCTCATTGAATGACAGCTTTATATAAGTAATTTTCATAGTTACACACAAACACATTTTTAATATCAACCTACTTTCACATTCTGCTATTGAAATTGAAAGGTCTAGGTGCAAAACTAACTTTCTACAAAGTAGAACTAAAATATAGGGACCGGCCCGTTTATAGGCAACGTCATCTCATAGAATTTACGATTATCAAAAATTGCCAGTGAACGGACCGGACAATACATTTTAGTTACAATTTATAGAATGTAAGTTTTGCAACTAGAGCCGTTCATTAATGATTATAATATACATTAAAGTCCTGTATATATTAGATTTTTTATTGTTTATAATTAGGTTTTAATTGAAAATGGAATTGTGTGTGTGTGTGTGAATCACTAATATAAGGCTAATTTGAATTAGATAAGTGATAAACGATGTATTTGTAGAATAATGTTTTTTTATAGTAATTCGAAATTCGTATTTCGAAGTGTTTCCTCACTTATTTAATTAATTACCAGTCCAAAACATAATATTCTTCGTTAGCAATATTTGACTTCATACATAATGATTTAGTAAAATAAATATAGAAAAAAATATTATTTTAATATTAAATTTAAAGAGCATATTTTAGATCTTTAGAGGCAACAGAAATGCTGACTGAAAATAAATTCTTGCTGGAGCTTTGATTTGTGAATCAATATCACGTGGGAAGAGAACACCAATCAGAGCACCAATCGAAAAAGGGGAAGAAATGAAAGCTTGAAAGAAATATATCACGTGAAATTAGTCTTGAACTATTTTTAGACTTTTCTAAATGTCAATAGTTCAAAATGTTTCGGCATCATCATTAGACTTTAAAAATTTATTTATTTTCCCCATAACAAAACTGTTTTTAGGTATTGTCGACTTATATGACTTTCATATTTTTAGACTATTTCAGATTGTAAACTTATTACTTTTATTTTTTGTGATTTTGATCAGAAACTGCAATCAGACTGCAATACAAAGTTTACGTAATAATGGGAAAATAACTACACCATGATAAAACGATACTATTTTATTTGGATTTTTTCGCGAGTTAAATACTGTTCGGAATAAAACTCACTTCCATCATTAAAAAGTGCTTCAAACTCCATTTACATTTCTTTTGAACAAAATGATACTATCTTAGATAAAATCGCACTTTAACTCTTTTAGAATGTAGGTTTCTTTTTTTTTTCATGACTTTAACCATCAATTATTCAATAGTTCACATTCTAAAGGGATAATGTTCCATTCATTACATA
The DNA here is from genome assembly GCA_019343175.1 of Oedothorax gibbosus. Taxonomy (NCBI): domain Eukaryota; kingdom Metazoa; phylum Arthropoda; class Arachnida; order Araneae; family Linyphiidae; genus Oedothorax; species Oedothorax gibbosus. The sequence continues at coordinate 29,285,704 of CM033273.1, forward strand.
ACGATAATATTTAAATTTAGAAAACTTTTTCCGCATGTTCATTTCAGTAATAACGATACATCAAAATCTATCTACATTTTTTGTGAAATAGTAAAGAAAACTTTATTCGGATACAATAGGGTTACATTATAACTCTTCAATCTGCAATTCGTACTCTTTTAGGGTGTAAGCATGGCCTATTCAACTTTAGGTCCAAAAGAAAACCTCCATGACGTCACACTTTCCGTCCCGTTCGGAGTATCGGCTTTTATAAAGAAAAAGGTTCTTTATAAAAGGTCTGTTAAAAATCCTCGGCGCAACAACGTGTTGGTGGGCCGAAGATTGTCGTGCCCATTTCACCTTACGGAAGAGTCTGAGAGGCACCTGAAAAGTGCAGCCTGCTGTACTTGAATAGGTTTCGTTCTCACCTTCGGGGCTGTCAAACCGGACATGAAGTGTTACGTCTCGGAAAGATCGCTGCCTTTAATGTTGAATAGGCCGTGGTGTAGCTTATTATTTTAGTGAATTAATTTTAAAATTATTCCATAGTTCATAATTGCAAAGCGAAAATATTGCACTCCTGTTATAACGATTTCATTTTAATTTATAAAATTTCTTTTGACATGGTGAATACATGACATGGTGATTCAGTGACATGGTAAATGAAAAAAAATCTTACCGTTAACAATACTTACTCAATTCATATTTTCCTTCAAACAAAAAAAACTATATAAGAAAAAAATCGAGTTATATGACTCAGTGTGTAAAACAAAATATTATCGTTTCATCGTGAATGGAATGTTATTTAAGAATGTGAACTATATATATTGTACAATTGCTGGTTGAAGTCACTTAATAACAACCTTACTTTCTAAACGTGATTAAGTGGTGTATTCAATCGTATTTTAGGTTACTTCATTCGGCAATAGTTTCATTGTTCACATTTGCAAAGTCAAATTATTTCACTCCTGTTATAACCATTCCACTCTTAATTCATGCAATCTCTTTCACCATGTTAAACACAATGAAAAAAAATCTCAAAATCAACAATACTCAAAACTCAATTTACATTTTCCTACAAAAAAAAAGCTAAAATCACGTTATATGACTCAGCGTATGCTCCTCTTTCATCCCACAGGATTTCTTCCTCTACCCAATCTATAGAAACAAAAAAAATCTTTTCTCAGGACATCGTATCAGATAGAAGGACGAAAGCGAAAAGTAGATAACGCTCTGCACAGGACAGTGATGGATGCACCGCTGATCTTCCTTCGCCTTTATATCGTATCGCCAGTTTAAATTAATGTTGTTGTTTCTTACAGGAAAGCAAACGGAAAGTACTGTAATAAACAACAACGGAGATATTAAGAATCGATGTAATTGAAAGTGATTGAATTGAGTTTTTAATGATTCGTTTCATTAGGTAGTTGTGGAGTATTTTTTAATTAAATAAAGTACTTTTTGTAAAATAATTGTAAGGTTGCTAGTTGGATTATTATTTGTTGTTATTTTGTTGAAGTGTTGACATTTTTTTTGTTTTTTTTAATTTTGAGAATATAAAACAATGTAAATGGAAAAAATTCTTAAAATATATACATACATTTTTCTTTGCGCTGTTAAAAATTATTTTCTTCTTTTATATCATTTAAGTGTATAAACACATTGCGTATGCAAACTTTTAATTATATGTAGTTTCTTTCACACGTTGAATACCAATGCAGAATCCTCACCATCAACAATACAATTCAATTTACATTTTTGTACAAAAAAAAAGATAAATTCAAGTTATATAACTGACTGAGCGTATACGTCTATTTCATCCTACAGGATATCTTCCTCTTCCTAATCTAATCTAAAGGAACAAAAAAAAAAGTCCTTTCTCAGGACATCGTATCAGATAGAAGGACGAAAGCGAAAAGTAGATAACGCTCTGCACAGGACAGTGATGGATGCACCGCTGATCTTCCTTCGCCTTTATAATATCGTATCGCCAGTTCAAATTAATGTTGTTGTTTCTTAAAGGGAAGCAGCAGAAAGTAGTATAATAAACAACGGAAATATTAAGAATCGATGTAATTGAAAGTGATTGAATTGAGCTTTTGATCGTTTTGTTTCATCGGTACGTTTAAAGTGACATTTGTATTTTTGGACTAGTTTTTAATAAAATAAATTGTGCATTGATTTTTAGGTTGCTTGTTTGATAATTATTTTGTTGAAGCGTGGTAATGTCTTTGTTTTAATTTTGAGAATTAAAAACATTTTTAATTATAAAAAATTTAAAATATATGCAATATATATATTCATACATATCCCATCAAACTATATTTTAATGTACTTTCAAAACTGTATATTTCTCTAAATATTTCTTGAAGTACATTCATACATCCTGTTCACAAATATTAAATGTACAAAATATGCAGTTTTTTTATTGAATTTTAGAATCAGGCAAATATTTGAATAAAAATTTGAATTACATTCCAATAGACGTTAAATATTAAATGAAAATCCAAAATTTTCCATTCATAAATTTATGCCGTTATAAATATGAAATTGGCCTTAATAAACACCATACATAACCCTAAAACTCAATTTGAAGGTAATTTCACGTCATTTAAATATGATGAATCTCAATTTTAATCTGAAGCACTGTCAAACTTTTAGTGAAAACTCTTCAAACGAGTAATCAACGATAGAGCAAAACAAAAAATCATTCGTCGATATTTTCCACGAAGATTCTTTACTTTTAAATAAATACTAGACTTAATAAAAACGCATCAATTTCATCTCTGACAGACCAAGCCACGCAATTTGTTGTATTTAGTTTCCTTATTTTCTAAAACAAACGTTTCAAGAAAAAGAAAAGGCTTTGGGCATTTCTTAAAAAATAACTCTTATTTTTTCAGTTTCATGAAAATAAAAAAACAGAAAACAAACAATCACCTCGTTTATCACCCTCAGACATTTTTGTTTGTTTTTGTTTGTGTCTAAAGTGACAAAACTTTTTAGAGTAAAAACTAAGGGAAAACATTAGTTTTACTTTTGAGGATATTAAAAGAAGGTTTTAAACTTTTAAATGTTTAATAGTTTTAGTGTCCATGCTTCATGTTCTAGCAAAAATATATTTTAATGTATTGAAATAAAATTAAATATTTTTTTAATGCATAAACTTAGCTTTTGAATGTAGTAAATTGACATTTAATGTAACAAAATGCAAATAAGTAAGTCTACAACACTATTCTTGAAATTGTAAAATCATTATTTATCACAAAATGGAACAAATAATATAAAAAAGGCATTAATTTTTTAATGTATTGGAAATGCTTTAATTTGAAAACTGCCATTTTTGAAAAAATGTATAATTTTTTTTGCTGAAGATAAACACGTATCTGAAAGTTATATGAAATTACAAGCTCAGAAAGATTGCTCTTGCATTTTTAAATGACTTAAAAATAAGAATTAAAATGGCGGAAGAACTCATGTGATGAAATATCCAAAAAATTAAATAAATATAAAGTTAGAGAACGAAGTTGCGTTTTTTGGTTTGACAAAGTCTAAATGATAGTTTTTTAAATTAATATTTTTACATTTTATAATATAATCTAATTTTTTAAATATGATATTTTAAATATGATATTTTAAATATGAAACTTAAGTGTTAAGTGTGAAATGTTAATAAATGTTTTACTTTCAATAAATGGGGATTTTTTACTTTCTCTAATCCTTAATAAGATATATCGGAATTAAACAAATGTCTTCTAAAACTTTCAATAATTTAGTATGTAATCATAAAAAAGTATATTACATATTTTTTATAAAGAAAAATGAAATATGCATAGTTTCAAAATACATTTATCTTTTAATTTAAGATTATTGCTTTTTTTTGTTACACGACTATAAATATGCCGCTGAATCTTTTAAGCACTTAAATCCATCCTACACGTTATAGATGGTTTATGAATATTAAGTACTTAATGAAGTTCTTGTCCGTTGTATAGTTTCGGAGGGCTATTAAAGATATTTTCTTATAAAAATATTTTACTGTGTAATAAAGGTCATTAATGCAAAGTTTAAAAACCAATGGGTTCCTTTTAATATATATCTAAACGAACTTTCTTGCCAAATACTTTGTTATAACTCCTCTTTTAGTTACCATTTTACTCAAAAAGCTGACTTCCAGTTACAATTTCGCCAAACCGACACAAATGAAGTGTTTATTCCCAAAGTAATATTAAACGAACTTTAGCGAAAGAATTAAGCCTAGGAAGCAATCTTTTTTTGCACACGTACTCAGCAGTATAACAGAGAAATGGGTTGCAAAAATGCGAAAAAAAGTCGCAACGCATGTCGATAAAATGGGATCCCTGAGCTTCCCTCATACTCTAAGGAAATTGAATTCTTTTTTTATGCTTCTTATAAACACGCAGCGGAATCTATGAGCTTCGTAATAGAATGGCTGGCAAGTTTGACACTTACCCAGTAAGTTAAATAAATGGGGATCCATCAGGATGGACAGGGATTGTGAGCTACTTCAGAAGAATATTTTTTAGTTAGTGATTCTTAAGCAGAATGGGTTATGTATATAGAAAAAACACATTGGGTAATCAATTTTCGTTTGGTAAAAAATAATTCACATATTTTTCGCATATTTATTTTTAACGTTAGATTATAGTTTAGCAGAGAGGAAATAAATTGAGTTTCTCATAAAAATATACTTTATTGTAATTAAGCTTTGCAGTTTATCATCAATGCTGATTCTGATTATGAATTCAATTGAATTCCCAAATGTAACTTTTTGAGCGTTAGATCCGCCCGGCTTTTCGGAATTGTATGTACTAGTTTTTCTAGAAATAAACATCAATTTCATAAGTTTTTTAATAAGGAATTTTTATTGACGTCCTAATATTTTCAAATGGAAAGGATTTTTTTATCGAGATTATATCTTAAAAAAATAACCTATTTCTGATTTTTTAAACAAATATGGGATTTTCAAAAAAAATTATTAAAAAATTTATGCAGATACATACATTTGTGGCCATTGATACCATACATTTGTGGCCATTTTAAGGTCTTTTGGAAGGGTAAAAAATAAGTATCGAGACGACAGAAAGTATTTCTTACAAGCTTCTTCTCTTCCTAAGATGTTGATAGAAAAAATTGTAGTGGAAAAAATATCGATTAAAATTGATCCTTTTTAATATTTTACGATTCAACTTGTTTTCAAAACTTGTTTTCAAAACTTTTAACTGATAAAAAAAATTAGCCGTTATTTTGTATTTTTATTTATGTAATAACATTTAATATATATGGCAATTTTTTTACTACGTTAGAAAAACAAATGTCTTTTTTTATCATTTTAAGAGTCATTTAAACAAATTCTAATTTTTAAAGTATTCAAAAAAATATAATTCGGTTTGTGCTTAGCATACTTGCAAGTAAATTATATTTACTCAACTCCTTCATTGTATTTACAGTTCTGGAAACAGCAAAAAATCTAACTCCAAAAACATAATTGATACTGTTAAGTAAATATAAATTCCCAGACATGCATATAGTCTTTGATTCTCATTCAAAACATAGGAGTTTTTATATAACATTTTGGAATCCTTATATTTTATGGAAATTTATTTACATTTTAAGAGAACTATTTATTTACATCGAAATTAAAATGTTTTTCAAAACAACTTTTGTTGACTTACTAATCCTAAACATCTACTGAATATTTTTCTCTTTGTTCGCTCCAAACAGAGCCTAAATTGACTGCGTCTCTAGTGGAATAGAAGATTTTCAAATAACTATTTGTTAGGCTTTTGTTTCGTTTAATCTATGAAAAACTTGGATGGGCAAATAAAAGCAAATATTATTTCTTTTGTCTTGTGTATATTCCGCAAACTCTGAATTCCTGCTTTTGAAAACTCTCATTGTGGGCAGGGCTTAAAAATAAACAGCTGCCTTAGTTTGACATGGTTTTAAAGTTCAAGTTAAAATATACTTGAGCCTATTGCCTTGTAAATTGTTTCCTACATCCGTTTTTGTAGCCTTTGGACAATTGGATAAGATGTGCTAGTCTCAGATATTGTCTATGACTAGGACTAGTACTCCCCCCGTTAACTCGCCCCCCTAGTGAAACCCCTGTTAACTCGCTAAGCAAGCTTGGTACTCCTTAAAGGCTGAATAAACCCATAACCGTAATTTCACCATCGCACCACTTGACAAGGTTTTAATTGACTTTTATTGAAAAAATAGTTTTACTTCTCTATAGCTTCTTCTCTATAGTTTCTAAAATAGTTTCTACTTCTTAGTAGAAAATGGACAGATATCCAAGATTATAATATAGGACATCGGAATTTTTTTCTATTTAGGTAGGGTCTACTTGCAAAATACACATTATCCAAATTATAACTAAACTACATGCCCTGCTCGTTTCTTGGCAACTTTTAACGATCGTAAATTCAATTACACGAATTTGCCAATAAAAGAACGGGACCCTATACCTAAGTAGTACTTTGGAGTTTTGCAACAATACAAATCAAATCATTTGCTTTTATATTTGTATCCATTTTATTAAATTTTCCATTTATAGCACTTAGCTAATTACGCAAATTTTGCAAGAAATATTGAAAACGGAACACAAAATCATTGATCCGTACTTAAACCTATTAAGGACCTCAATGAACACAAAGAAAAGATTGCTTTTATAATATATTGTATTATTATCATAGATATCATAGTTAAAGCATTAGATTGGCAGATCACATAACCTCCAATGCTAACGACGGGACGGGCAAGGAGGCCAAATAAGAGGGCAAAATGGCCGGTGTTGCTGCCACTTTAAGGAGAAAAATACTACGAAAAATACCGTTTAAATCTAAAATTACAAAAAATATCGTAAAAATACTGGCTGCATTTTGGAATCTTTTTAGTGACTTTAAATCCTTTTCTAGTATTTTTTTGTAATTTTAGAATGAAATGGTATTTTTTCGTAGTATTTTTCTCCATAAAGTGGCAGCAACACTGGCCATTTTGCCCTCTTATTTGGCCTCCATGCGCGTGCCGTCGTTAGCATTGGAGGTCACGTGATCTGTCAATCCAATACTTTAACTATGATATCTATGATTATTATTAACTATTTCTTTTTTCAAGAGCATTTGCTACCAATCACTAAGAAGTCACAATGAATTGTGGCAATGCCTTACACTTCTTCAGCAGTGAGTTTAATTCTAACTTTTGCCACGAATCCACAAAATAATAGATTATTGTATAAATGAGCCTAGCACGTGTTAAACCTTTTATTAGTATAATCTATGAGTTATTTAAGTTATGTTGGGACATGTACTTGTCTTAAAGTTGCTGCTACGTCATTTTACAGCGGTATTTAATTGTTAAGTATTGTTGTATTTTGTGAATAGAACGCCAGACCAACACGGAAGATGCAGATCAGAAAAGACCAGAAAAATAATGTTGTGATAAATCATTATAGATTAGTTTGTGATTTTAACCATTATTGTAAGAGATAATCGGTCGAAATCTCCAAATCGGTTAATTAATGAAGCATGATTAAATATTGACCCATATTTGTTTTGTTGGAATAACTTATTCTCAGGACATGACAACCATCAAGAAAATACACCAAACTTCATCACAACTTTTATTTTAAAACTGAATTTACTCAAAATCATGTATAGTTTTGTCAAACCATTATTTTCGCAATGTTATTTTTTGCTTGTTTGCCTTTAGGCTGTGATTCAAGTAGGTAGAATTTCATTTCTTTCTAGAAATTGATTTTCGAACAGAGGGTGTTTACTCAGAAATGTATGAGATAGTTCTTCGATGTACAATTATTCAATGCTTTATAGATTCTGCTCTTTATTAAAAATAATATTTTGGCATCGGAAAAATTTCATCTTGCTGGAGTTTGCTTTATTTGTTAGAAATCGGTGGAATTGTTTTTACCTTTAAGACAAAAAAAAACATAAATTCAGCCAATATAATCAATGTTAGAAGTAGACACATGAAAATTTATACATAGAAGATATCTATGTATATTTATAGCCTAAGAATGCGATAATGGAATGCAACTATATAAGCTTATGACTGTAAATGTACTGAATTAATGCATTTATGATACTTGTACATTATGATTTAATAAGATTGATAATTTTTATATACTTTATTGTTGCGGATGAGTTTCAACAAATAAAGCAAAAAATTAACGCTAACGATGTAAGTTTTTTTTATAAAGGTTAAGTATTTAATCATCAAATAGAAAATCATTTTATACAAAACTAACATTAGCTCTTTTTTGGATGCAGCAGTTACTCCATGAAAAAATGCTATTTCCTTGGAGTTTAAAACAGTTCTGTTACAAAGTTCAGACACTTTTTTAAAGCACCCTTAAAAAAAGACTGGAACTTAACTCCCCTGCCAACATCACCCCCCTAACTCGATTACAGCAGCATACATCAAGGACGATACAGGAATTATGTCACGTTCGAGTCTCCTTAAAAAGTGTCGTAAAATTCCTCCCTCGCCCTTCAAATCAGATAATCAAAAAAAGCGATAAACCTTCTCAAATCTCCAGTCTCGAACTTTTAAGATACATAAAAAAACTGAAGAAAAAAAAAAGAAAAACTTAGTACTTTCGGGTATGAGGTGTTAAAAAAAACGAGGTGAAATTTAGTTCAAAAAGATGAACTTTAAATTTTTTTTCTGCTGCAATAAATGACGTAAACGTCTTGTGGCTATTAAGTACGTTGGATAAGTAAGAGTTAGATAAGAAGCTGGGGGTGTTGGGGGGGGGGGTGGGGGGGTGTTTGATGGGATATATAGACTTATGATCGAGTCGTGATATAGCTTCGAGGAAATGGGCTCAGTTTAATAAGTTTTAAATCAAAAAGGTTGTAGCTAGTTTTATTTTTAGGGTAGTATCATTCGCTTAAATGGGGCGAGACTGTGATCGAAACGGTAGTTCTCTTTTTTCAGCAATTTTTTTCTTGGAAATAACTATTATAGCTCTGAATTAGATAATAATTAAAGTGCGGTGGCAGTAATTATTGTAATCATGTGTATTATTTGATTATGATTTATTAATTTAAAATTAACTTTCACTACGTTTTGTTGTATGCTTTCATTCCTAGTGTCAATGGCTATAACACATAAGGATTAATTTTTTTATCCAAAATGTTTTTATTAATGTTAGATATTTGTTAATGCTGACACAATATTTCCATAGTTAGATTCGAGAGATAAAATACATATTTCAGTAAAATAATACCGCAATTTTTTTTGAACGATTTGGAGGGAAGAAAGTACATTTAGAAACTGTATTTTTGACGATACACTGATGTGTAATTATAAGGATATTCAGAAGATGATTAAAATTTTGGATTTCTTTAAATATTTGTTTTTTATTAATTCCCAGGAAATATAAAAATGCCAACCGCAAGTTGTACATTTTTATTAGCAGATGAAACAAAATTTGTATTGTTAATCAAGTAAAGAATAGTATAATTATTATGACAATATTCTTTTCTTATCTGTCACTATTGCCATTAATATGATACTATTCTTTCGAAATAAACCTTTTTTTGACTACTATCTAACCATAAATATCGCCTCATGTCTACTGTAACCAATCACTAAAACACTTAACTTACTATGATATATCCTTCATATATTCATCAGTATCAATGATACTTTAACAAGGCCAAAACTATATTTTCATCAATCTGAAAAAAAAAATGCAATAATTTTTTTTAAAGTTTTCATTTGTAGGTGAATGATGATAAAGTGTATCAGCATATTCAATCCTAAACTTAAGTCTGCCGCGTGAGGGCAAAATAAATCCGTAGTAGAAGAAACGATCGACCCATTTTTCACAGAAGCATCTTGGCTCAATATAAACATGGGGATTTTCACAGAACATATATCTCATACTCAATTTTATAGGGGTCTCTAAACAGTTGACTCTCAGTGATTTTTATCCGGCCTTTTTGGACACAGTATGGTCTATATATAATATTTATATTAAATTAAAAATGAAAAAGTTACGTTTTAAATCAGTTTTAATATGCGCTCAAGGTGCCTTTTTTAAAAAATGATTTTTAATATTTTTTTAATTAGAATATAATGTCATTAACGGGTGCAAAACCTTTTTTAGAAATTAATACTCAAGCTTTCCTCATTTTTGACGTAACTATTTGCTTGGAAATTTTCCGTTAGAAAGAGATATTCCTTACAAAATAAAATTCTTAACTATTTTTGGCTTTATTTATTCATAGGTAAATGTCGTGAATTATAATTAAAATAATTAGTTAAGTGAAAAGATAGTGGTCAGCTTTTTATCCTTGGACCAATCTAATCCAACTATCTAAGGGATACATAATTATAAACCCATCACCTGACTGTCACGTTTTCCAGCGACACAAATTTTGAAATCTATAAATTTTATACTAAATTTTGAAATCTTCTCCATCTGCTACAGAAATAAATTTTAAAAAGTTTAAAGAAATTAAATTTTATTTGGTTAAAAATTTCAGTTTTAGTATCATGCATCGAAAACAAGTTTACACAGCAGTCAATTTGCTTATCCCTCAGAGGGTTCAGGAGCAAAGCACTAAAAAAAGCTCCACTTCCTCATATTATTCCTACGAGGATTGAATCGGATTTTTTTATTATATCTGCAGCTGTATATCTAACTCTTACGCGACGAAACAAAAATAAATCCAAAGCGGCCCTAAATTAAAAATTTTGGAGACCCCTGGTCAATAGCAAGGAACGGAAGGAGGAGATGGAACGGTATGAATTTGAAAAATACTCTCGCGCCCCATACACCACGCTGTTGGGGCTTCACTCTTAACTTCACATCAAGGCATGGGATATGATAAAAAATTCATCAGAAAAAGTATCAGAAATACATTTTATATTTCACTTTCACGATTTTGCATCGAGGAAATATAGAAATATATATATTTCTGTTTTTTTATATGTGTACTCTTTTCTTCTCGGGTTCTTTCTCTCTACTCCGGGGCCGTTCGTCATCATTCTTTTCTGTGTTTCCATCACGTCCACCCCTGCTTTTATTTTATTCTGCTTCGCTCCTCCAAGAAAAACAATTTTTCAACCTCTCAACATTTCTGGGGAGAAAAATGCTTCTTCCCTTTCGGCCTCCCTGTATTTCTCAGTTTACATCTTTTCCCTTCTGAGCTCAATATTTCCTCAACAATTTCTTTAAAAAAAAACTTTTACTTTTGATTATTTTGCTGGGGTTGTTTGCTTCTTTTTATTTGTTATCGCCGTGGAACTTTCTCGAACCTTTCGATGCCCTGGACCTCCGCTTCTGCCTGAAACACCGAGCGAAAGGCCCCGAACAAAGCACCGTGGGGAATGAAAAGCACTGAAATATGGATAAACGTGAATGGCAACACTTGAGGCACGTACAGAGAGTTGCCATGTTGCGTGGAATAAACTCCAAGAAATTGAGTTGTTTGTAAGTGTTTTATAATAACGGAAACTATTTTTTTTGTAATTTTTATTGCTTTCATAATATTGTTTGGAAGTGTTTTAAAATAACAGATTTTTTGTAATTTTCATTGCTTTGATATTATTTGTGAAAGTAATTTATAATAACGGAAACTATATTCTGAAATTTTTATTGCTTCGTTGTTATTGTTTGCAAGAGTTTTAGAATAACGCAAAATATTGTTTGTAATTTTTATTGCCTGGATATTATGGTTTGTAAGTGTTTTTTAAGAATGGAAATTATTTTTTGAATTTTTTTTTGCTATGTTATTACTGTTTGCATGTGTTTTAGAATAACGCAAACTTTATTTTTTTGTAAATTTTATTGCTTTATTATTGTTGTGTTTTAGAATAACGGACACTTAATTTTTTTGCAATTTTTATTGCTTTGATATTATTGTTTGTAAGTGTTTTTAGAATAACAGAATTGGTTTTTGTAATTTTTATTGCTTTTTTGATATTATTAGTGCAATTTATTTTTGAAACGTAAATGGGAAGTACGAGGAATTAAAAAAATTTTCAAGGTGGAATAGAAATGATGAAAAAATCATGAACAAAATTTGAAAACAATGCTATATTTTTAAGCTGTTTATAAAACATGTGTTTTTAATTAAATAATATTTTCTCTCAAATAATGCATGCTCTTATAGAACCCTATTCTATAATAATTGTGTAATATAGATTGTGTTCCAATACTTCATCGTTCTTCAACAATGATGAAATCCATCTTCTTAAAAATATTATCAAGTTCAGAATTTAATCAAAATCCTCGCTCCCCATTCCAATATAAATAGTTAGGATAACTTGAATCGATTTTCCTTTTACGCTTTAAAGACATAAACTATAAAAACAAAAACTCTGAAAATGTAGGCCAACGCGACACCCATATCAACTAGTTACCTCGAACCCTACAAGTAGAAGGAGTGAAACCCGAAGTCCCATCCCTTTCCCTGTAGCATTTCGTTTTACTTTTGCTTCTGTCTTCCCTTATTCACTCCTCTTGTTAGACATAGTTGTATGTGGAAATTATATCAAGAGTCGTGAGGGTATAGACATACAGTCCCTGATCAAATTATTAGACACACTGCAAGATTTTGGGTGTTTCTATTCTTCGTATAGCTAAGCATATACGCAATGATTCAGTTGGATTTTTTCAACATGTAGTCGGCTGACTGAAAGGAAAGAAGTGATGTCACTTTCAACTTATAAAACTTTTCCAATGCTGTGAAAGGGCATTGGGTCATGTATCCCTATGGGTCACAGTGCGTCGATTAATTTGTCCAGGGACTGTACATGCTTAGGTAATGGATGATTGGAACGGCCACGCCAATAGTGACGTCGCAGGACGTCAACCGTTGCCTTAAACTCCACAAACGAACCACTCGACAGTTCATTCATCTAAATTGCATAGTTGAGGGCACAGTGATGACACAGTTGTGCCAATTATTGCCTTTTTCCTACAAACAAACTACACTCCTGCTCGTTTGAGTCGTCCATCGAAAGTAAATTACAAAGCAATTGAGCTTATATTAATGAAATGTTTCATATATCTTTTGGATTTTATTGCAAATCTTATTTATTTTCCTTAGTTGAAAGTTGTCAATCAACTGCGTTGATTTTGTTGTAATTTCAAATGATAAATTATTAAATTTCAAATGACGTGGTTGAAAAGTGAAGGTTTGCCAAGTAAAAAATTACTTTATTTTAATTGATTGAAAGATTATGTTGATTTTGTTGCGAATATTAAACTATTACTGGAATGCGTCGAGTTTAACCATAGCAGTGATTGTTCAAAATGATCTGTGTTCCAGCAAAAATGCTTCATTTTCATAAATTAGCGGTGCTATCTTGCTTCTAAATGTACCTGAATTTTCAACTGGCTTTTGCACATAAATCCTGATTTATGATTATGTTGTAACTTGCTGTCTGGCAGAGATGTAAGACTGTTTGATTAAATTTAATAGTATGGGGGCATTGCTAGAGGATAAACCTTATTTTTCTATAACACAAAGGCATTCTAGGATAGGTTGATAGTAGTTTTAAATTCACGAATACGCTTAAAAATATAAAAGAGTTCACTCATTCAAGAGAAACAGATTCAGACACATATTTTTTAAACCCGGGTACAGATTTTCACACCTAAAAATAGTTAAGTGTTTGTTACATCTTTGACATACTGATATAGAGTATTATTATTATTACTTCCCCATCATTTGGTTGGGTAGACTTTGAGATTAGCTTCCAGCAATGGCAGGCGGCCAAGTAACGCAGGAAAGACGAAACAAAGGATGTAGGAAGGAATGGACGGCTTGAGAAAATGAATGAAGGGGGAATAGCTAAATCGAAATCCTTGCTGAGAAGACAAGTGATGGGTTTTAAAGTTTTGATGCAGGGAATGTTACGCGTTTATGAAATTCGTGTAGGATATGAAATTTTTTTAAGGTTAATTATCTTTATAAATTAAAGAACACAATATCATAACTGTATAATATTGAAATGTTTACATCGGTCTTTGTAGATGGTTACTGACTATGAAATTTCACCGATAGAAAATTAAAAAAGGCTCTACAGCATATAATCAAAATGATATATATTCTATAAAAGGTCATGCATGAAACATTTTGTCAATGGTAGTTTTTTCATGCCAACACGATACTGTATGCTCTGTAAGATTATTCTGTTAGAAACAAAATAGTTCTGTTATTTTTCTACTGAAAATTTCTTCTTTCTAAAACTTCTGAAACGTCGTTTGCATTTCAGTTTGCTAAAGACATTTTATCTTTGAACAGATGAAGTATGTAATCACTGACAACTTGTCAGTGACAAAAAAATACTCTTGTTGAGACCATATTTTTTGTTTTGATTAAAAATAAGAACCTTTAAAATGTTCAAGCTACATTCCACGGCTGCACTAGTGTAGTGGTCAGTACTCTTGTCTCCTTTGCATACAACAAAGGCTCGTATACCTGGCCTTTTTATTTAATGTATTCAGCAATACAGAAAATATCCCTTATGTACGAATATTTTTCTACAGCTTTATAACGAGAAAAATCTATCACCATATTCTTTCAGTAGCAGTTCGTATATTTACTGGCAACCTTGCTGGCAGAAATTTTCTGTAACAGTTTATGTTAAATAGATATAATCTTAATCAATTATTCCTATAAAACAATTTTTTTACTGGTATTTTCAAGCTTTTTAATAAAATCGGAAAACTCATTGTATAATAATATTGTCTATATTCTATTAATTTTATTCCTGATCTAATAATTAATCGTTTGTTGAGTCCGGGTTACATTTGTTATCAATACAGTTTCAAGACTCTCACTAAAAAAACTAAAATTTAAAACTTAATTAAATTTATGCTTGTAACATATTAAATTTTAAAGGATACTAAATTTCTGGCATTGAAATTTTGAATGTGCAACATTGTGGGTCAGGACAATTTAAAAAGAATTTGTGAATTTTTATTAATATACATAATTTAATTAAACGGAATTAACTGATATTATTTAATTGTGCTTATAAATATCTTTGTATTTTTTTCTTAAAATTAACAATGTTTGTTAGATAATATTTTTTAAAAATATTTATTTATAGATATTATAGTATTTAATTTCTGCTAACAAATATGTAAATGAAATTCTTGAAGAAAATCTATACTCATGTTCTATTTGTAATTAAGGAAATTTAATGATGCTTCATTTCAAATTACTGCTAGAAAATAGACACAGACTTCTTCAAATAGCTAAAAAAGTTAATTGCAACTTTTCGTTTGTATCCATTTTAAAGAAAAAGCAACCCAGTAGTTTATAAAATAATGAAATAAATGCTCCATCAGAAAATGCTACATTATTCTAATTTTTCAAATTAGTTACAAAAAAAATAAGTGGCACAATTCCTAAAGGTCAATAACTTTTTTGTAAAAAGAAAATATGCCATAATTATTGTATTTATTTTTTAATATAAAGATAAAAAAAATGCATTTATTCATATGTGCCATATTCTACGCACACGAAAAAAATCTATGATTGCTGCCAAAAGATAAACACTGTGGAACTATTTTGCGTAGTTCTGGTCGTAGAACAGCCACGGGCCTGTTGCCAAACGAGAAAAGAATATGATTGAGTGGTTGACCCTCTTTGAATGCTTGACGTCATTAGGGGTAGTGGGAGGGGAGGGTAAAAGGTTTTGTATTTATTTGTATTTTTTCTGGGATGTTTTTATCAACTAAGTGGAGGAAAAGTAATTATTAAGATATTTATATCGTTTTCTTTCTTTTTTACGAAAATTGTTTTTGCCCTTTTAAAAATATATCGAATATGCTAAATGACCCTAAAAGCTTTATTTTGTTGTGTTGTTTTTAGTTTATTTTAAGAGCTAACATTTGTTTAAGATTGTTTATGAATATTTTTATGTTTAAGGTTTGAAAAAAACCCATTTTATTGGTGTATTAAATTTCATTTTTACTCCATATTTAAGCATAAACGTAGCATAAGTATTAACTATATATTAATTCAAAACTTATGTATTTCAATCCTTTTCCCTTCGCTGAAACAATCTTTTAATTTAGTAAATGGTCTGAAAACTTTTAGGTTGAAAATCGAAGAAGTTAAATCGCGCTGAAAGCCGGTGTTTTATTTTGGTGTTGTGAGTTGGTATTTAAGTTCATCTGGAAGTTTTAGGCTTCAATAAAGGAAAAATAATCCGGGCTAATTTTACATTGAGTATCACTTGATCCTCAGTAATTTAATAAATTTACAAACTGTGTATGATATTTAAAACTAAAGGGATAAATTTTATAATTAGATACGCTGTAAATGTCTCCTGTTTGTAACTTTTCTATTAACTCAGTGAAAAATTAAAATTTTGTCAAAACAATAGAATGAATTATATCTAAATTATTTGAAAAGCTATATTTTGATGTTAAAGGCTTACATGTTCATCTATAGATTTTGCTTTAGAAAATAAAAAATAAAAAAGGCTTCATTTTAGATTTTACTTGACCAAAAATATCATTAAAATATTATTATATCACATAACGTATATCATATAAATAACAGAAATGAAAGAATGATAATTAACTTAAGAGTTCAAGAGTCTATTGGCCATAATCCACAAACAAACACATTTCTCCATTTTTATTATTGATTGCACAAATATTACGCATCCACAAAAATTTACAGCAATTTACGATGACAAAGATTCTTGTTCATATTTTTAGTTGATATTAAATTCACATTTTCCTTAAGGCTGCTTTCTGATAAACTACTTTCGAACAAAATTTAATGTCGAAATTGTTACTGAATTACTCAGAACAGTTTTATAATCAGCTACTGGAGGACTTTCGCAATTTAATTTAAAATTTCATTCTTTTTGAAACGAAATTTCAATTTCCTATGCATAACGAAAACGCCAACGTAGTGTTTTATTTTTTACTGGTTTTAATTAGTGCGCGAAGGCATTTTAGTTTATAAAATGAAATAAATTGCCTGCGGACAATTGCAGCTTTTTGATTTCTAAGAGTAAAGAGTTAAAAACTTTTTAAATTATTCACATTATTTGTCGACAATAATTGCATTTGTCTCCAGACTTTGAATACTTCCTTTCAATTGAGTAAAATATAATTTTTTTTAAAGTTAATAATTTAGAATTGATTGTTAGTAATGATTTAAAGTTCATCGATCAATGGTTTTAGATACTTTGCTAAAATAAATATATATTAATTTACTTGAACTTTTGTTCCTGTCAAAATCTATCTTCTGTTTTGTGTAATTTTTATTAAACCATTTAATATGAAAATGTTTCAGGATAAAAAAAATACAAAAACATCTGATTAATTTGTAAAATTATATAATTTCTCTTAACCTTTCGCTACTTTTTTATCTATAATAATAAAAACGAAGTTGCGTATGTATATATGTAGACTCTTAAACTAGACATCTGTTTGACTCGTAACTTGGCACAAATGCGTAGTTTAACTTTAGATTATGATTTTTGAACTTTCAGGTTTCAAAATGTTCTATTTTTTTTGTAATTTTAGAATTATTCTAAAATTACAAAAAAATATCGTAAAAATACTAGCTGCATTTTGGAATATTTTTAGTGACTTTAAAAAAACGTGAAACGCTTTTGCTAGTATTTTTATGGTATGTTTTTGTAATTTTAGAATTAAATGGTATTTTTTTCGTAGTTTTTTTTTCTAAAACTGGTGGCAACACTTTGAAAGACATCAAAATAGACATGAAAACAAAACTGCAGAGCTATTGCCAGATCTTCCGTGAAACAACCCCATTATAAATTAATTAATAATAATAATTCTAGAATAATTCTAAAATTACAAAAAATATCGTAAAAATACTAGCTGCATTTTGGAATCTTTTTAGTGACTTTAAAAAAAACGTAAAACGCCCTGCTAGTATTTTTATGGTATGTTTTTGTAATTTTAGAATTAAATGGTATTTTTTCGTAGTGTTTTTCTCCTAAAACTGGTGGCAAAACTGTTGAAAGACATGAAAACAAAACCGCAGAGCTATTGCCAGATCCTCCGTGAAACAACTCCATAATGATGTATATTTTTAATAAATATCTTTTAGTAGCCACCAGTTACAGTTAAAAAATAAATTAATAAAATTGATGCGTTAAAAATAAAAGCGAAACTTTGCATATTCTTTATGCAAAGTTAGAATTCTTTATGCATCTTTTTTTCATACATACATAATGAACCATCAAAAGAACTCTATTGTGGTATTACGACAATCCAAACTGAATTACATATCAAACAAATAAATATTCTTTCAAAAGTTTTTATTTTTAATTTAAATAAAGTTTCTCGTACGTTTAACGAAATCGCACCAGTGAACTTATTGAATAAATAAATTTGGCTAGTTTCATTTAAATTTTATTTCGAAAATTCAATAATTATTACTTATCGTTTGCAAAAATTAATCTATATTTTAAAGAATAAATATGTAATATTCCTCGCTTTTAAATAGAATGAAAATATTTCATATCAACATACGAAGAATCTCGTAGTGAAATATATTTGACGTCATTTCAAACTGATCGATGTCGCAAAAATAAATTTATTTTAATTTATTGTCTAAAAGAATTAAAGTTTCTCGAGCGATTGTTGCGATAGCAATGGTGATTTAATTCTAACAAAAATTGCTTCGTATGATTTTTAAATGAACATTAAATTTTGCAGTTTTTTAAATAATTGAAGTACTTAGAATTCGAATTATTTTCTGAAATTTTCAATGTATTCTAATTTCGATGCGCTAAAGTTTTTGACGTATCACACTTGTCCTTAGCATTTGTAGTTTGGCCTATGAAAGTGGGTAACGGACAGATATACGGACTGAACGATTGTAATACCCTCCACTTTTTACGTTATAAACGTAATGTGGAAGCTAATAAAAGTGAAAATGTCCTTTTTTCTATGAAATGAATGGGTTTGTTTATGTCTGAATGCGTTAGGGAATCCAATGCGACAAAAGTAAATGCCACCATAACTTACAAACTTAAAAACAAACTTATGCATTGTTCTCTTCAATTTGAAAATAGCCTAGTGTAAAGGTTTCATTTATGTATGGAATAGCATTTTGGTTTGGTTAAATAGTTAATATTTTTTTGCAAATTAAGAAAGTAAACAGTCAAAAGGTATATGAATTGATTTTTTAGTAGTTGAGCTGATAAATGAAAGTTTATTACTAAAATTAAATGCATTTGATGACAGCGGTAAAATAAAATAATTATTTTCTCCTTATGATTTAAGATTTAAATTAAAACATTTTTTAAGAATACACCAATTTTAAAATTGAATCCCTCCAAAAAAATATAAGATTTAATTGAACTGTTAAGACAAAGTTTTAAAAATAACTTTATCAAGATAAATTTAATTTGGATAAAGTTAAATACAGAAAACATTAAAAGTTTTTTTGCGTAGCAACGTACGATTTTAAATTTGCATTTATTGTTTTTTTAAACTCAATATATTTTTAAGCACAAATTCGTGAAAGGCTTTAAAAGTAAATTTAGCATAAATAAAGTACTAGAATGTGATTTTTATCAAAATGCATTATATAGTTAGCTTGTTTTTCGTTATTTATTGATTCGTTTAGTTTTTCACATTATTTCTTGCTTTAAATTCTATTAAAAGTATTAATTTAAAACGGTGCTACATTAATTTATTTTTAAAAATTAGTTATAACAGGATATTCTTTTTTTTGCTACTTAGTAGCTAAGAAAGATATATGGAATTTTCTGCTTGCTTTTAAATATTAATTTAAAATACAACATCGTACTTAAAAAAAATAAAAGTTCTATTAATCTTTTTTTTTACTGGTTTAAAATATTAAAAAGACAGAAATTATAAAATAGTTAAATTGTATTTAATAGAAATTTGTTTAGTTAAAAATATAAAACTTGAAAAGAATTAGACACTATATTGTAATTGTATCTCAGTAATGGTACTAATATTTTATATATTACTTGTAAATATATATTTCTTTAAAAACTTTTTATTTGCTTAAGGGGACGCATTACCCAAAATTTAGGGCTGCAAAGAAAATAATTAAACATGCTCGAATAATGTGATCTAAGGATATTGCAAAAAAAGAAGGTATCCTTTATAATGGAGGAGGTTTATTGAAAATGATATGGTGGTTTGGAATTTTATGTTGATTTTTTAAATTTTTAATTTGTTCAGCTTGTGAATGGTTAAAACCCTAAGGTTTTTAAGTAAATTAATGTAGAGCTCCAAATTTTTTTCCTGTGTTGAAACATATTCGTTTAACAAAAGTTGGTATGGGATAAGGTCTAGTGTGATTAGATTTTGTTTAAAAAATGATGAAGTTGAAAATTTACAAAAAATCTTATTTTTTGGCAATTTTTATACATAAAGCTATATAACTATTTTTGTTTAACTGTCAGTTCAATATCCATACCAACTTTTATTAATAGATGTTGTGGGAACATTTTGAAAAAAAAATCCATTAAAAAATCTTTAATTGTAGGAGGAGTAGCATTTAAAAAAAACGTTTAAATTTTTAAATTTTTTGAAAAAAGTTACGTTTCAATATTAATCATTTTTTCGTATATGTTTATTGAATATTAGTTCTTTGTAAAAATAGTTTAATTTGAATGCTAGCGATAAAAATACTGGATTTAATTTTTTGGGTACCGCGTCCCCTTAAAAACCTGTAAAATCCGTCAATTTATTCTTAAAAAGCTATCGTCCTATAATACTTTCTAATTTCGGAAATTGAGTATCGATTTGTGAAAGGTTAGTATATTTTTCCAATGATTGCATTTTGGCAAAACATTCATTTGGAAACTTGCCATCCAATACCAGTAGAGCGTAATCCAACACCCCTGGTTTTTCACCAAATAGGAGATAAGAAGTTGATGAAAAAGCTTCAAATCCCGAAAGGACTAGTGGGCCAAATGCTTGAAAATAAGAAATAAATAAAATAGTTCAAACATGGATTTAAAATATATGTATCCAATGATTTCAGATTTTTTTTAAACTTTAATTAAAGTCATTTATAATTGTACATCGAAAGTTGGAGAGAGATAATGAATATTGGCAAGAGCTCTCTTTCTATTTCAGTATAAATAAGAGTATTTTTTACTATCCAAATTTTTTAACAAATACATATCCTACTATTCTTATAAGTTAAAATTTAATTATTTTGTTGTAAAAAATAAAGAAACTATTCTTTCATACCGATATACATATAATATTCTTTATAAGCAAATATTATGTGCTTTAATTGAGCATAATGAATTATTAATCACGATAATTTCTGAAGCCATGATTTCATTTTTTGATAAAGTACAGTTATAGTAGAACACAATTTATATATATAAAAATATTTTCGTGTTTTCTCACTTTAAAGCCTTTATAAAACATTTTAGCGATGGTGCATAAAGGTATATATTAAGCTTATGATATAATTTTCAAATAGTAAAAAAAGAAACGATAAAGACTAGAGTGAATTTAATAAAAAAATCGTTTCGTGTTTAAAAAATATTTTTTCTTTTGTCTCTGGTGAAAACGATATCGTTTTTTATTTCCGTCCCTAAATTGTCGGTCGTTGTCACTAACACCAGTTTTGTGTTCTATTATCTGTTTGGAACTATGTTTGAAAAAAAAGAAAAAAAAAGTTCTTTGTTTCCCCGAATTCGATATTTTTTTGTGAAGATTATATCGCTCGAAATAAATCGGGATTATCAAATACTTTTCCTTTTCATGAAAAAGTAATAGCCGCTTATGTCTTAAAAATTTCCTAGTAGAGATATTGTAAATAAGAATGGAACTAAAAAGAAGTAAATCTTAAAATCGTAAAAAAGTAGAAATTTTTCGAATCGTTATTTCCTTCCCGGTGAAATGTTAACTGTAAATATATTATAAATGTTGTTGGGAAAGAAGTAAAATGTTGTTTGAAGGAAGTTTTATTATTGAATTTCCCAGCTGGATGTTATCTGTAAATATGCTTTTTTTCCACAAAATTAAATAACGAATGTAAGAAATGTTACTTTTTATATTTCTTCGAACACAATGCAATAAATAAAATATTAATGTTTTCTAAGAATGTGAAGAAACATGGTTTCAATGCTTGACTTTTTCCCGTTTTGTGCAACGTCATATATTATGGAACGATTGGAAAAAATATATATTAATAAGATAAGGGTTTTGGTCTACAAGAAAAAACGTACACAATACGTAACATAACATAATACGTAAATAACATACAAATGGAGGACATAGTATCGAGGTTAAGTAAAACGTAGAGCATATAATTGTTCTTAACGTAGATTCATTATGGGTGAATACACACATATGTACTTAAACGTAGATACATTTAAGGATATTTACGAAAACATATTCAAGCGTATCCCAACGTAAAATTGACTTCAAAAAGGTTGTTATCAAGTGTTTACCAGGGATATTTTCCATAAATACTAAAATATCAAATATAGTGCATTTACATTACATGTTATCTGGGCAATTCTGTTTACACAATTTATAAAATTATTGTTCACTGTGCAATAATTTTCCAGTGGAGTATACAGATTTATGTTTATTACCATATAACAATAACTTAAAAAAACAATTAAGTAACTAGACTGAACCATTTGGTAAAAGGTTTCTTTTTTTATGAATTACTATGCATACAAATAGCAAAATAAAATTTTAACTCAAAGCATCCTTTAACTTATGTTCACTTTGTATATATAGTAATTTTTTTCACCTCGTACATTTGATAAAGTTTAAAAATGTCAAAAATTGTACATTACATACACTTCTTTAAAATTTTATATGATTTATTTTTGAAATATTTTATAAATGACCAAAAAGTAAAATTTTTTGAAATGTATCTCCTTATAATACTAACAACCATTTTTTTTCTAGAAAAATCGAAAACTATGGCACGAATCCTACAGTACCCTTTTACAATGAGTGTGAAGGGGATATGAGCAAATCATAAATTAAGGCCCCCCACTTTAAAAAAAACTCTACCCAATTACAATTCTTCAAAGATCAAACAATTTTTTCTTAAATAAAAGAACATTGGGAATACGCAGACGAGCAAAGATCCACAAATTCAATCAAGCATTTCTTTTTTGCAAATGAGATACTTCGAAGCACAATGAATTCATCCCAAGTAAAATT
This sequence comes from Oedothorax gibbosus, assembly GCA_019343175.1. Classification (NCBI taxonomy): domain Eukaryota; kingdom Metazoa; phylum Arthropoda; class Arachnida; order Araneae; family Linyphiidae; genus Oedothorax; species Oedothorax gibbosus. The sequence goes on from CM033273.1 coordinate 29,308,880, forward strand.
ACCCCACTTTAACTCTAAATAGATAATCTCTTTTACTGATTTTATAAAGAAATATTTAGAATAAAAGTGGTGTAACCATGTTTGTGGGTTACTTTATTATGAAGTTCTATGTAACGACCCCTCTTGCCAGTATCAGATGGACTCAAGAAATGATTAAAGGTTATCACGGGAATGAAACGTAAAAATCTAATTAAAAATACGTTTTCCGTCATATCTATCCAAGTTCCTCGTCTTGCTAAATTGAAATTCACAGACAAGAGTGTAGGGTTGTTTCTTTTTTTTTCTTTTTTGGTTCGATCAAAAGAAATATTTGAGTTTTGAGACGAAGCGATGGTTGAAAACGGAGACTGGAGAAGAAGTTTTAATTTGAAATTTTTAGGGAGTAGCAGTAACTTTTTTTGTTATTCGTTGCATTTTTTATGTTATTAAAATGAAGTTTTTTTGTAGGGTGATTTGCCTCCTATCAATTTATTAAACGATCACTCTTTTTTATCGTTAGTATTTTTTTGTATAGACTCTTGTAAAAGTTAGTTAACGGGGTACATTACACTTTCAGACCCTGCACTAATTAATAAAAATATCTCCTGTTGAAGAGGCGTAAAAAACAGTGAGTGGCCCCTTGTATATTTTTAAAGCATTTTCCACCAAGCTGAAAAAATGCTTTGAGTAATAAAGCTTTTTACTTGAATAATCAAGAGAAACATCAATTAAAAATTCCGTTGTTTTTGTTTTTAAAATATTGATTTCGGCTATCAGGCAATGACTTTTAAATTGCCTTTCTCTGTGAAAAGTAATCAATACATTAAATTCTTTTTTGTTAAAAAAATCTTTGATTTGTTAATATATGGTTCTCATCTAATGGCGTGTATTTCTGTTTTTATATATGAAAAGTTATGAGATATATATATATATAAAGTATATAAGAAACTAAATATAACTTGAAATAATTTTTGTATTGCTTTAAATAATTTTCCATTTCAAAATTATTAAACTTGCTCAGCTCTTCATTTTTTTAAAAACTGAAATAGGTACAGATATTAAGATTTTACAAAGTTCTTGGTTCATGTTTCAGTTAATAAGTTTAAATCAATAAAATAAAATACAAAATTAAATCAAATATCTTTCATACCTTTATAAAAAGCAAACTATAGTTAAAATTTTTTTGGGGATCCTATCTAAGGTAGAAATGTAAGATGTAAGGAAAATGTCACCTGAAACAATCCAATTACCCATTATGTATCTATAGGTACTGATATTAAGATTTTACAAAAAAAAGTTTTTGGTTCATGTTTCAGTTAATAAGTTTAAATCAATAAAATAAAATACAAAAGTAAATCAAATATGTTAATCTTTCACCTTTATAAAAAGAAAACTATAGTTTAAAAAAATTTGGGGATCCGATCTAAGGTAGAAATGTAAGCTGAAAGTAAAATGTCACCTGAAACAATCCAATTATCCATTACGACATTATTTTACTGCAAAATGTTTTGTAAATTTACCGTAAAACACAACAAAATATCGTCCTTTCATCAGACAATATTTTTTAAAAAAAAATTCCTTTCCTTTAAATGTTTATCAAACGTTCAATGCATATTTCAATTGGACCAAATGATTATTCCACAACAATCCAGCATTCATTTCCAGCAAATGCCTATTATACTGTTCCATGTCATTTGCTTCATTATTATTGTGTTTGTCTCATCCTAAACAAACTGACAATCAAGGACTCTATCCACAACGGACTAGGATACTATAGTACATCCAGTGATCCTTGTAAACAGGGGGGTCGTTATATTTCGATTGGGCAGCTGGCTCAGTTTACTATAGTCCAGGGACTAGATAAGATGTTCTCGAAAGTGTAGTAATGTGGTTCATGATCCTTTTTGATCTTACTAAGACTTGGAATAGGTTTTGTTGTAGTAATAGTGTGTTGTCCAGTGTGGGTATAAGGAAATGTTAATATTGTGTTTTGTGTGATTATGTTGGTGAACGTTCTCAGTTTATTTTATAGTGTTACTTTGTTTTAAAGAAAGCTCCTATTGCTTGTAAAGTTTTAAAATTTAAAAAAATAAACTCAATTTTTTATGTTAAAATAAACAGTTTGCATTTTCTCTTAAGAAAGTATTTAAATAAGTATAAACAAAAGATTTTATAAATTGTACTATTACGTTCACATTCCTTTTTCTTCTTAGTCGTTATAAAAAATTAATGAAATTATAAGTTAAATACGTTTGAAAATATCGTAATGGAAAAATTAGTCAAATACAATTTGTTATTCAAAAAATGATAATATAGCCTAAAATATCTAAGAGGTATTTAAGAGATAAATTGCCTCTATTTAAACCGTCTAACCTCCAGTTATGAGTTAAAGTGTTTGTAACCATTGTCCCTAAGAAATAGCATTTTCCTGAATCATGCACTCTTCGATACATTTATAGCCTCATTTAGGGTGAAATTGTCATTATAATGAGAATATCGTTGTAAATTAATCAATATATTACTTAAATTATTGTTTTACGTATTTTATTATGATATCAGTAGAGCGTTTTGCAAAAGAAAATAAACTCTTTGCCATGAATAATCTCCTAACGGTCAAAAGTTTGACTAAAGTAATCATTTCCCAAAACTGATATATTTTCCATGGGTCATTTATCATTTACTTGAATCAACATTCCACTGACACATATATTTTCGTTGATGTAAAGCAGTTCCCTAAAAAAAGAAAGAAAATAAAACAGCCGCACAAAAGAGACACAGAATACATTTGCTTGAGTCCTCCCAAATACAGCGGATGTCCATTTTCCATCATTCTTTAGAAAAAGCACAGTTAATAGTTCTGGGGAAGCATATTCAGGAAGGCCCCAAAGCTTGTGCTAAATCCATCTCTGGGCTTCTTTGTAAATTAATGGAGGCCGCTTTCGATGACGATGGATGACCGACATTTTTTTTGGTTTTTTTTTAATTTATGGGATGCTTTGTTGATTGAAGTTGAGACATTTTTTGTAATGGGGATATGACGGAGGGATTTTGTTTTAGAGTGGGATAATGCACCAGAATCGTTTGAAGAATAAAAGACAGTTGTTGATAAAAGTATTGATGATGATGTCGTGTCCATGGATAAAGATTATATGGGATCAAAGGTCTCATAGACTGTTTCAGCGATTTGCGCAGACAGTGGTTATCATAGAAGTCTTCGTAGGGCGAGTTGGTGATTTGCTGCAATTTTGCCAGGATGGCTGGACAAGAGAAAAGATGTTTTGGATCCAGTTCCGAGTCGGGGCATTTTTTGCAGCTGGAGTATTTCCTAGTTCCATCTTTTTGGATTTGCACCCCTTTGAAGTGGCCTGTTCTTAATCTAGTTAGGGTGGTCGCAGTTACCCTATTTCTGTTTAATTCGCAGATTTGGTGATTAATTTTAACACTTCTGCTGTTAAATTTTGCTTTGGCCACTGAGTTGATGTCATTAAGAGTGGTTTGGGGAAGAACGTCATTGTTGACTTTTCTTGCTTCTTTTGCCAGAATATCAGCAGACTTGTTTCCGTCGATACCAACGTGTGCTGGAATCCACTGTTCAAATTTGAAAGTTGAAACATTCCATCATGTATATCCGCGATCATGATAAAAGTATTCAATTATGCAAATGATTGTGGTTTTTGGTGATATAATTGAAATTATTTTAATAGTTTGCTATCTTATTAAAACTTAACTTTGTTATACTAAATATATATCAATATAATTTTTAGCAATGTTAAATAAAATCAATTAGAAAGAAGTTTCATACAGAGAAACGTCAATAGAAATGAGCTTACAGATTCTATTGAGCCATGGCTCTAGTTTTTCTAAAATACAAGTGTTTATTTATCCTGAAAATCATGTACTTTAGAAAAAAAGGCCAACATCTTTGAAATAGATTCGAAGACATCTTTAGAAATTTTCTCCTGAAGTGTCGATGGAAAACTTCCTTTCAGCTCCGTTTGATTTAGCTTAGTGAACTTTACTTACATATTATAATATTTAAGTTATTATGGTTTTGGATGTTAATGGTTTTATGAGACAATTCATCACACAGCTTTAGTAGCTACTGGGAGCCATTATTATGGTGAAACCAAACACCAAATTTTTAACAGTGTTAAATATTAAATAGAGTTTAAACATAGAGATGGGTTCATCCAATCAGTGCCAATGAAGAAAACTTTCTAGCCAGTACCATGCACTAAATTTTATGACACATGTAAATTCGCAGTGCATGGTGGTGGAAGAACACATCATTAAACTTTTCAGTTCAACTTTATATCAACTTTATAGGTATGACAAACCTACCTTAATTTTTTACGATCTCCAAAACCCACGTTTAAAGGAACCGCCTTTTATATCCTACCGGACTATTTTTGCACCTGGTAATGGGAAATTACCCTGTAATGGGAAATTAAAAGGATGTTTGTACAGTATACAACTATCAATTTATATTTTCATCTATTTCTTACAGGCTACGGAAACATCGCCCCGAAGACCAACTGGGGCAAGCTGGTGACGATCGTGTACGCCATCTTCGGCATCCCCCTCATGTTCCTCTACCTGACCAACATAGGCAACATCCTGGCCAAGAGCTTCAAGTTCGTGTACGGTCGCCTCTGCTACCGGAAGCGGCTCGGAGACCACCGCAGGCGCCGCCAGCAGACCAGTCTGGAGCAGTACCAGATACACCACATCATGCTGCAGGACGCTTCGGCCACGTCGCCAAATGCGGCCGCCAACTCGATCATGGACTCGTCGACGCTCATCAGGTGAGGATACTGCATGGGAGGGACCTAACTGCAAAACTCACATTCTACAAAGTACAGATGGGATATACGATGTAAAGAGCTAGTGTAATGTTATTCTATCTTCATGAAGTATCGTTACACCAAATTTACTGAGCAACGTTACACCATTATGGAGTAATCTTACACCCAACGCTTCGTAAAGTCGGTGGCAACTGTGCTGCGTCTCCATGTTTTTGGAGTAAAGTTACATTTATTAAAGGATTAAGTCTGTATCTTATGGTTTATAATATATAATTTTTTCATGGTTCCAGTTTTATTATTATTATTTTTTTATTCATTTAAAAAATAACGAAACTTTAGTTAAAGGTACAACATATAGTTGTACCTTTGACCATGGGTTGTTGTACCTTTGATCAGGAAATTGGACAACACAGCAATGAAGAAGAAAATGCCATTTTAATCAATGCAACAATTTAATGCTAGTTAATTGTATACAGGACAATCTAAACACAATGAGAATATTGTTTATTGCACTGTTTTAAGAGTTATGAATTTGTTTGGTTATTAAACTTTATATAAAGAAAACTCCACTCCAAATAACAAACATGCTGACTGCCGAGCAGATATGCACTATTAATAGTAGGGTTTGGTAGTTTAGCCACAATGTCTTCAATATCAATATTATACAATTTTTCCTCTTCTCTTCTAAACTTGCCACTTAAAGTTAGTCTTTTTAAATATCGGATCTGAAACACTGGATATTTTTACTATCATCACAGATCTCTGTGACAATATACTTAATAGTTTTTTTACTTGAAATTTTAACAAGAATAAAATTTCCTTTTTCTTAGTCATATTTCTCAAATTTTTGATGGTCATTGAATTCACAACATTCATTTGACAGATCAAAGTCACTATCTCCTGAAGAAACTTCTCGGTAGCTATTGGATTCTGAACTATGCTTGGGGAAAACAAGTTTCTTATTTACTTTTTTAGGAAGGCGTTTGTTTGTAGGTGGTGTCTTGCATTAAGGGTGATGCTGTTTTTTCCTCAGCTTCAATGCTTTTCAAGTGTATCAGTCCCGATACGAGATTTCCCTTTAGACCGGCCCTGTTTGACATGCAGAAAAAAATTGCATATAAAGATTTTCATGCAATTTTTTTATTCTTTATGTTCAACTTAAGTAAAAAAAAATATTAACTAATTTTTCTAAAGTTGTAGCAGTAACACATCAAAAATAAAATGTTGAGAAATTCGCTCAGGAGTGTTGTAACTTTAACCTGGTCAAAGAAACAACTGATCATGGTCAGAGGTACAACACCATGAACCATGACAATGCAAATTAAAAAGCATGCTACAGTTTTAGGGTTAAAACAACCATTTTCAAAAGCTCCACAATATTTTTTGAAGTGTATAGCTACTATATCAAATGATTTCTATCAACAAAAACATAACACAAAAAGTATTATTAGGCAAAACCTTATGAAAAAATAAGTACATTTTTAGGATGGAAATAGATTGTTATATTTCACAATAATCCTATTTGGCTTGATTAATCCACATTAGGATACAGAAGCCCGCCAGTGGAGAAACTATGTAATAATTAGACTTATTTTTTATAAAGTATTGCTACAGGGAACCACAGCTTAGATGGTCAAATGAACAATATGGTCATAGGTACAACACCTTCTCCTACATGCCATCTGATTATTCAAATATTAAATTTTGAAATTCTAAAATCACAGATAATTATTGAGAGATGGCGACACTATTTTTAAACTTTATCAATTACTAACTATATAATCGTAATATACATTCCCTTTAATTTTAAAAATTTTATTGGTATGACTGTTTTCATACCTAGTAAAAAAAGGCTTACTTAGCAAAGCAATACTATCAACGAAGTTAGAGAGGATTACAAAACTAATGCAATGGGTCTACAGGACTAACGAATTGCTTTTCCCTTATAAATGATTGATGAATTTCCACTTGACCTGTTCTTTCCTATCTCAGTCTACCTAATTCAGGTTGTTGAGGTAAAAGGTTTGAACTTTTTAGATGGTAAAAACGCAGTCATACTATATAAATGTTAATAAAATTGTATATAATTCTATTTATATGTTAAACTTAATATTACATAAATAAATTCATTAACTTCAAATTTATGGCAAAAATTTCGAGTAACTTTGGCTTACATTTTAGGCTTTGAAATTGTTTGTCTTAGTACAAGATATAAGTTTCTGAAAATCATATTTAAATTTAAAAATTCGAAGCAATTCTCATTAAAAAAATCAAAAATTAATTGGTAATTGTTAAAGAAAATCTCCTTTTTAGGTTTCCATAATTCATTTTGTGGGACTAAGGTATAAATATTCATGTTTTTCTCTTTGAAGTATGTTTCTGCACTATTTTTTGCATTGTTAAAAAAATCAATATTTTATTCCATCTGTAATTTAAGTACATCTGTAATTTAATTCTAAAAAGCTCACAAATGTTGTTTTATAAATTAAGGGTTTCTTCATTTGGAAACAAAAACCCAATTAAAGAACTTCAATGTTATTTCGTTCTTATTTGAATTTTTTAGAAGGAAACACTCATACAAGCACAGAGCAACATCGAAAAGGAAATCAATAAATTTATTCGATATGTGGTTTCCGTTTTCTTTGATTAATTTTTCTCCACTGAATTTAGGCAAACAAAAAAATCTTGAACATACATTAGCATCATTTTTGTTAGCGTGTTCATTTTTTAATAGAATGTTCGTTATAATTTCTATACATATGTACTTTATTCTTGAATTATTGTGTTCTTCTACGATTTCTCAGCTTTATTTTTAGATAGAAGGTTTTCAAATCAATTCATAAGTATACTTCGTTATTCTTCTATTGATTATATAGAATTCGTTCGTGACTTATTTGATCATTTTTATATTATTTTTCATGAAATTTATTTGTTGCTAAAAATGTGACTCGATATTTTCCTTATAATGCATTAAAAAAGACAATCAAATTTTACAATTTAGAATTCTTTTGAAGGACTTAAAAATGAAGAAAAAACTTGAAGCCTAGAATTTGGATTAAGTTTTATGTACTGCAAGAAATAAAATATAATGTAAATTTCCTATTAAAATTAATACAATAATTTAAAATGTAAATTTAATATACATTTCATACTAATATTAATATAATATTATATAATGTTAATTTCCAAAATATTATTCAAAATATTTAAAACTTAAAATTTGGTTGCATTTTTTAATTTTTATAATATTCGCCAATAGACTTTAAACATAATATAGTACTGATGTATACCTTGTTTTAATGTTACCCTTTCACAAAGCTATAAATAGTACTAAAAAATAGACACAAGCAATTTTTACTCATTTACCCTGAGATTGAAAACTTTTTTTGTTGTTTATTTAAAGTTATAAGTTTATAATAAAAAAAGTGAACTTGTTTTTACTGCTTAAGATTTAAATGTTCAAAAAATTATTGAAAAGTGTATTTTGAATTTTGTAGTTCATTGTTTTTAAACTTGAAATTTTAAATTCAAAATCTATTTCTAAAATTTTAACGTATACGTGTTGTTAAAAGAAACTAACTCTACCCAGACCGGTTTATACATCCGTATTCCGCATGCGTGTAAGCTGGCCACATTCGAGGGAATTTAATCCGGTGGACAAGGTCCCACGATTAGTGGTGTGTACCTGCGTGCATGCAGCTTCGCCCTCTACATTAGTTGTCCCTTGAGCACAGAACACCAATTGAGGAGGAGCAAAATTGAGAAATAAAATGCTTCCGGTAGTTCTGCCGTGTGCAGGTAAACTTCAGTAACTAGCCTAATGACTTAGACTATTGTTGCAAAAACTCAATTACTCCAACCTATAAAAAAACATTAGAAATTATTAAAAAAAATAATGGTCTAATCCATAGTTGTAGTTACTGCAGTTTACCCGCCCACGGCAGAGTTTTGTTTGAGGATGTTTCCTGAGTGCGACCAGCTTCACTCATAATTTCTCTCTTTTTGCAGAAATAAACTCAACTCAGACCACGTCAGAGACGACATGGACGACGAAAGCCTATCCCCGAACTACAACCGCAAGCCCCGAGTCACCGTGCCCATCACCCTATGCCTGGCCATCATCGCTGGCTACATCTGCGGCGGAGCTGCCCTGTTCTCGTTCTGGGAAGGATGGGACTACCTAGACGGGTCCTACTTCTGTTTCGTGACCTTGAGTACTATAGGGTTCGGTGACCTGGTACCAGGGGACTCGGTGGTATCCGACGAGGGTACCCAGGAGAAGCTGGTCATCTGTTCGCTGTACCTGTTGACAGGCATGGCCTTGATCGCGATGTGTTTCAATCTGGTCCAGGAGGAGGTGGTTTTCAAGTTGAGGAGACTGGGCAGGGCAGTGGGTCTGCTCACGGATAGAGAGGATTCGGATGATTGAGGTGACTTGTAAGTATGGGATTGTGTCTATTAAATTATTGCGTGAGTGGATTGATAGCAAGTGACGAAGCATTGATGAATGGTGATGACAGCATTGATAAATGTTGACTCCATATTGCTAAATGATGTCATCAGGTGAAACTGTTACTAAGGGTGCCAAGTTGATAACTAAGGACACCGGCGTTTTAGCACATGTCATCCTATTAACTTGCTGCCAATGATGCCAAGTCGATAACTAAAGACGCCAGCTTTGTAACACATTCATCAGAAAAAACTTATGGATACCAAATGAAGTTCTTAAAACATCACCTATCATTTTCGTTTGACTCGAAGAACAAGAAGAAGACCATTTGTTAGTAAATTTATAAAAACCCTGCTGTCAGTAATGACTTTTTAATTATTTTACACTGCATAATCGTCCAGAATTCAGTTACTTTTTATAATGTAGAAAATGTAGCCAAAGGGGATGGTCTAAGATCTGGGGTATTGGAGATAACGTTTGTTGTTTTCTTCAGCCTTTAGAATAAACGATATGAATATATGAAAAACAGTTTCAAGTTGAAGAGACTGGAACAAGAGGTGACCTACTAGCGATTCCATATTGACGTGTCTTTGGAAAGCTGCTTAGACTGAAAGACTTTGTGCTTTATTTCGTCAAAAGAGAAATAGCATTCAATGTAAAAAAAAATTTTGGTTCCATTTTTGCTCACTGAAAAACAATGATTTTTAAACCATTAACGGACTTCTTTATGGAGATCTAATGGAATTCATGTAATAAGAATGTGTTTCAAACTCGCGTTGAAAAAATGTTTCCGTTTTGAACGGTGAATTTGTTGTCTAACAGGAGAAGATTCAGATTAAATTGCATTTGCGACGTTTCATGAATCGGCAGAATCGACCATTGCCAACGACGTCGAATTGATAGTTGACGACACCTAAAGAAAGTTTTTGCTATTGATCACAAGATCACAAACCCCAAGCACATTTTTTGTGTCTTATTCTATGTAGATTGATGACTCATGAATCTCCGAAAAGCGGACAATGCGATTTTATTTGTGCTGGCGATGACATAAATTTCATATGTATATTATGTTTACTGACACCACGAAGAAGAAAACAACTAGCTGTGATCGCAAAGAATAGCAGAAACATAACATGTTTATTATCTGCGTAAAATAGATATCTTGGGAAGCTGAATAAGGTTAAAAATACATTTTTATTTCGTCAAAGAAGTTTAAAAAGCAATTTTAATTGAAAATCTGTTCCACATCATTAGTGATGGATAAAAAAAGGTTGACTTTTAAGATAGTTTCATTTATTGATGTTTGTAATACATCAATAAACTAACCCTTTTGTAAAAAACAACTGACTAACAAAGTTCTTGATTTAATGAAAGCATGTGCATAAAGCTTCAGGATATAAGTGAAATGTAAAAAGGACGAAATATTTTGATTGCCAATAACATTTCAAAAAAACAAAACGAATTTTCACTTAAAACATTTTTAAAACAGTGGAACACTATCATAAACTCTTTACATGCGTAAAGAATAATTTATTTTCCTTGGCTTTAAGGTTATTGAGAGAGACTTTATAAAAATGGATGTCATTTGTACAAAATTGCCATTTACATAATTTATTTTATTTCTTATAGTTTCTTAGAATCCTCTTTTTTAGTAAAATATTCTGATTTGTAGTCTACATTTTATGTCTTTCATATCAAATAATTAATTATATTATATGTTTCAGATAATTATATTAAACACGACATTGTAACTGAGCATTTAAGAGATGAAGTAGTTAATTATAACGCCTCAAATTATTAAATGTTTTATAATTTTTCAAAAATTAAATTGTTGTGTGTTTGCAAATTGTATAAAAAAGAAATTTATTAAATGACTTTATAAAATTGGAGAAATGTAGTTCAACCCTGCCACTGATGTGCAAAGTGTTTTTGTTATTCACATTCTAATATACAATTGTATATAGAATACCGTTTGCATTGGAAGGGTTAAACTTCTTTATTGTATGTAGTTTAAATGTACGAAAGAATAAAGTTTTATGTTCCGTAAATTTGTTTATTATTTAGTCTTACACAACAAAACATTAGCTTATTGTGAAGGATTTTTTACGTACAATCGGTTAGAAGTTGTTTGTGATGTAAAAATAACAATATATTTTTTCATTTAATGTAGAGACAAATTTTAAACATATCAACTGCAAAAAAGTGCTTTTTTGTTACCACTAGAATAATTTTTCCGATAATAACTGAACAATGGAACTTTTTAAAAAAGTAGTAAATTAATGTCAATGGCAAACTCTAGTTGCCTTTTTTTTTAAATCAATTCCAAATTAATTTCTTATCACTCGTGATGGTAAGGTTGTTTAAAAAATGCATTTAAACACATATTAATAATATTTTAAAATAGAAAAAAACTGTTTACAGATTTTGATATTTTAATACTTTCTTAAGGAACAAGGAAAATAAGTAAACATTCTTAGGTTTTTTTCACCGTAAATCCATCCATTTTTAATGTATTTCTGTTGGCAATATATACCTACAAATTGGTTTTCATATTAATATACAAGAATATAATTTTTTACCATAAGCGTATTAGTTTACTATTCATATTTAAATAAAATAAACACGTATATTTTTGTCACAAAATTCACTAACATTTTCCTTTTACACATTCCATCTTAAAAAACCACGCATTCAAATTTGTTAAAATGAAACTTTTAAATTTAATAAGGAATATCAATATTTTATAAGCAAGCAATGCAAATGTATTATTTTTTTAATTTATAAAGTTTGTTTAGTATAACTTATTTTATCAGAATAGCAACTAACTATTGTATACTTCAAACTACAGCCCGAGGGAAAATAAGTCAGCGACATATATCAAAGGTTATCGGGTTTTTCTTAATAGACGAACACCCGTTCAAGGAAATCACCATAACATACGTCGCCTCACTATCAGGGTTGCCACCTTATAAAATCAAAAACACAAAAGCGCCAAGTTGTTTTGGATATTTCTGAAGAGTAATCGAAGAAACTTTTTTTAAAACAACCTTTTTTTCATTTTAGAAGTAATTAAAAGCTGTTACAGATAATATATTTTGTAATACGTTAATCTAAAATTACAGAAAATATGTTATTATTAAAAGTAACGATTAACTATAACAAATTGAATATTAAAAACAAATAGCGGATTTTCCGAGATATTTTGGATTTACACTCTTAAAACTTTGACGCTTGGTTTTACCAAAATTATGGCTCCTAGTAGCTGCAACGGCTGTGTAATGAAATGTTTCATCGTATTTTCGGTATTCGGTTTAAACAATTTTTCAAGTTTGGAAACGCCAAATTTTTGACAGTTTAGATTTTATGGAACATCAAAATAGTTAGTAAGCATTAATTTATACATGGAGATGCTTGTATAATAAAATAATGGGAATAACAAACAAAATATAAGCAAAATATTATTTATGCTAGCTTACACTAGTATACTTACAAAGTATAAATACTTCAACTATTAAAATCATAACACACAAAACAAAACGAAAGAAACATTTTCTACTTCGTTTAAGCAAAACATCTCCCAGAATATAGATGATTTTATTTTGTTTCCTTATGTCTATTCAAAAATGATTTATCTAGTAGAAGTTTTAAGACATTTCCTAAACTACTCTAGAAATCGTTAGTTTTAATTATTCAAATTATAAATATTTAAGCACAAGAACGTTGTAATTACAGGCGTGAAACTGAAATTAAAAGAAAGATTCCTTAAAACAAATTGTTTCAACTACTTAAAAAAACTAATTTTACTGTTCTATGACAGAAGAATATACAATTTCAACAAATTTAATTTGATGTGTAATGTTTGTTTAACTTACAATTTCAGTCTTGAATTATTTGTTTTAAAAATTAATTAAACCAGAAGATTTTCCTACTTTTCTCCTGTCCATTTTTGTGTGCTCTCCAACTCCCCTTACATTTCAAAATATTCATAGAAAATTGTTTTTAACACAATAAACTCCTACATTTTGTATAAAAATGGTTTCGTGAGTAAAATCTAAAATATAACTATTTTGACTTTTGAATTCTGTGAGCTGTCTATACTTCAAAAATATGTTTTTCTAATGTAGACACATTTTGAAAGGTCTTATTGACAAAAATATGTGCTTAGCCTGTATATACATAATTACCTATAAATATACTGATTTACTGAGAGGCAATTGAAAGTCTTGCAGTGTTACCCACCTCTAGTTTCTATTGATTCAGTTAACGTCTTAAGGGGATACGGTACCCAAAAATTGGTCAAAATATCGATTTTTCAGTTTTTACTTCTTTAGACCGGCCCTGTTTGACATGCAGAAAAAAATTGCATATAAAGATTTTCATGCAATTTTTTTATTCTTTATGTTCAACTTAAGTAAAAAAAATATTAACTAATTTTACTAAAGTTGTAGCAGTAACACATCAAAAATAAAATGTTGAGAAATTTGCTCAGGAGTGTTGTAACTTTAACCTGGTCAAAGAAACAACTGATCATGGTCAGAGGTACAACACCATGACAATGCAAATTAAAAAGCATGCTACAGTTTAAGGGTTAAAACAACCATTTTCAAAAGCTCCACAATATTTTTTGAAGTGTATAGCTACTATATCAAATGATTTCTATCAACAAAAACATAACACAAAAAGTATTATTAGGCAAAACCTTATGAAAAAATAAGTACATTTTTAGGATGGAAATAGATTGTTATATTTCGCAATAATCCTATTTGGCTTGATTAATCCACATTAGGATACAGAAGCCCTCCAGTGGAGAAACTATGTAATAATTAGACTAATTTTTTATAAAGTATTGCTACAGGGAACCACAGCCTAGATGGTGCTTAGCCTGTATATACATAATTACCTATAAATATACTGATTTACTGAGAGGCAATTGAAAGTCTTGCAGTGTTACCCACCTCTAGTTTCTAGTCAAAATATCGATTTTTCAGTTTTTACTTCTTATTATTCACAATATCTTTTCGAACATTTACTGAAAGTTTCATAATGATATCTTCTGTAGAAAAAAAGTTATTAAACATTTTCTGTAGGCATCCCTTGAGGTTTGAACCTTTATTTCTTCTGATTTTAACCTGCTTTCTCTGTTTCGTTTACAATCTATGTATTGATTAAAAAAATGTTGAATTCAATAATTTGTAAATTTTTTTGGATTTTTTCAGATTTTCAGTATAAATGCATGTTACTTTTTTTATTGAAGCTCTCATTTTAAAATCCATGCACAGTCCTCGAACAAATATTTCTAAAAACAAACTATAAAAGTTTGGTGGAGTTATTCTTAAAATTGAAAGAGGAGTATAGCTTTTTAAAAAAGTTTAACATTTCAACTTTTTTGTAAATATTTTTTATTGCTGGGAAATATTGAGTTAGAGTGAACATAATATAAAAACACTATAATTTACAAGTTTATGTTATTATTGCTAAAAATAATATATTGGGTACCGTATCCTTTAAACAAAATCTACCAAACAGCCGAATCCTCGCCAAACACGGCAACCCCGCCCCTTCAATCCAAAGGGTGATTTAAGCCTCAACGGAAGACAAATCGGTCTCCTTATCCCTGGCCAAACAACCCGCGCCAAACACCCGCCGAGTCCGGGCCACCAATCACCCTTAGCAGTGCCGGACCGCGTATGTCTTTGTTACCGGTAACCTGTCCGGGAAATCCGGGGACTCAAGATATACTGAGCCCATTCAGGCCCGACACGACGTTTTGTTAAAGTCACAATCCCGTGGTCTCAGCATAATGTATATTTTCCTCCCTTAAAGGGACGCATTGTGAAATGGAAGGGGAGGGGAGCTGAATCAATGGAATATGCCTTCGTTGGTGGAAAAGGGTAGATCAAATTTTACACTTGGGTCTAATTTTTTTAGTGGTTCCTTTTTTGTGCATTGTTTTTTTCTTGTTATGGTATTGTTGCGTGAATACAGGTTTTTCAAGAAAAATAAATGTGTTATTTTTATTGAATTTAAACCTTCATCCTCTTCGCTCCAGAGGTACGTTTTTACAGTAGTTAATTTACTGGACAATTTGGATTCACAAAAAAAAGTTAAAAAATTGTCTATTAATCACATAAAAAACTGACAGAGCCTGTTTGTTTATCCATAGCGCTTCCATAAATGCGTATTTTTACCCCTCAAATTCCGGTAAATTGACGTGACAATTAGCAAATGTTAAAGCAATTTTTTTTTCAAAATTACTTGCAAAACATACTTCTAAATACACAGATTGTTTGAAAAATATGTTTATATAAAGAATATATGAATAGTATTTTGTGCTTCAGGAGTGAAAAGGTTAAGTATGAGATACGCCAACAACAACAACAACGAAAATCAAAAAGATTCGGCCTCTATTGTTTGAAAGTAGTTAATATTTTCTGTTACTACACAAAACCACCTATAATGATATCATATAGCCGACAATACCATGGCTATTAGTCCTTACGAGGTTAACTGAATTTTACGAGGAAATCTATAATCGAGGAAAAAAGCGCTTTATTCTGTCTCTGTAATATGATAAATAATCAATTTTTGGCTCCATAATGCGTGTAATTCAATAAATATTAAATTACCAATGAATTCCTGTCCTTAGGCGACTTAGCGCCACGAGTTTATTGTTATTGATGCACTCAAGAGAAAAAGTAAAATGCATTTGAAGAGGATTTAGCGTATCATCACTTACGCAATTAGCAAAAATGATGGAAACATGTAACCTTATTGTAATTTATGAGTTTGTAGGGTTCATTTTAATATATTTATAATACTTAAAAATACATAAAAAATGTTTTTAACTTTAACAAATCATAACAACGTTGTAAAAGTACTTAATCGCAGTGATGCTTATTTTTATAAAATAAAACAGTAAACAAGCCCTTAACCAATAAAGTTAGGAGAAAATGTGCATTTTGTCGGCCATGATTTAAAGAAGAGAAGAAGAGAGATGTGGCAAGAAAATAAGAAATCGGAACTTAAAAGCTTTTATAGATTTCTGTATACTTATAACACTAAGTTTGTGTCATGAAACATAAAGATATATGTTTAATTGCACAAAATAAATGACTCAATAACATGATAGTAGTGTTAAATTTAGCCACACATCCTAATAAATTTCACTGGAGCCATAATAAAGCACCACCATTACTGCTTTAGTTAGTTCTTGTCGAAATCCATTCGATAATTACAACAAATAAATTTAACTCAATGGAGTTTTTTTTGTTCGTGTAATCGCGAAACCTTTTCGTACATTATTCGCAGAAGAGGAAAGGGACTTTTATATGATCGAAATATATGAAAATTTCAACAAATAACCGGTACCAAGGTACTGTAAATTGAAAAATAACTGCGAATATTCCACACAAAAGAAAATAAGAAAGCAGAACTTTAAAGCTTTTATAGAATTATGTGTTCTACGTTATTCCTGAAACTGAAAGTTATTTTTGTTTAATATCGCAAAATAAATGAACTCTGTAAAAATAACGAAACACCACCATTACTGGTTTAGCTAGTTCTTTTAGAATTCTTTTCGATAATTGCAAGAAATAAATTTAATATAATGGAGGTTTTGCTTTCGTGTAATCACAAAACCTTTTCTTACATTTGCCGTAGAGAAGGAAAGAGACATCTATATCATCAAAATAAATCAAAATTCCAACAAATAACCAGTTCCAAGGTACCGTAAAAGTGAAAAATATCCACGGATGTTCCACCATTTTTCATGAAGGCCTCATGCAGGGGGTCCCTATTGTGCCATCCAGAAATAGAGTTGAGTTAAGAAGGAGATAGAGATGCTGCCGAGCAAAAAGCAATACTAAAACCAGTTGGCCAAGTGAAGCCATCGATCGCTCTGTAGTAAGCCTAAACAAACGCTCATTGATGAATTATTTGGCGCTATTCTACTGTGGAGTTTGTATAGGCTTACTACATCGACTTGGCGATTTCTGACTTTCTAATAAACTCTATAATTACAAAAAAAATACCTGCGTTGGGAATTACTACTATCTTGTGTAAATTAAGATCTCGTGCTATATCCTACAACTGAATAAACATTTATTTTTTGATTTTTAAGTAACACTTTTAAAGGAACAAAATGATGCATTTTAGCATAACCTAACTATTAGAAATGGTCCATAGGGTTTCTAGACTCTAGAATAGACAGATCTGTGGATATAACACTCTAAATTCTTATCTATCACCTTATTGCTTGTCGTGGACTAAACCATGATGCCTAAAATGAGAGGCGACCTGTGCAAGCTCTACTGGGATGCTAGGACTCATATTCTCTATCTCTGGCGAGCTGTTCCTATACCTGAACAACCTTTGTTAGACTTGTTCCTTTGGAGCCTGTTTCTCTTGTTTCTTTTCTGCTTCTTTTGTTCATTTTCAGTTTATTAACTTTTTCCCAATCAAGCCATATTGGAAAAAAATGAGTAAGTGGTTTTGCTATTTGTCAACTAGGGTTGCTTGGCGACTTTCTGACGGCTTCACTTTGTTTCACTCCAAGCATCTCTATCTGCTTCCTAACTCTATGCAACCAGCTAATATAAACCAGCTGATACTGTTATGAAAATATGATTTATCGCTTTCCCGCCCTTTTTTGCTACTTAAAGAATTATTCCGGATTCCACCGTGTTGTCGGAAGCCATTGTTGCAACAGATCAATCTCGCCATTGTGGCATGTTTGTTATCCGATTGGTTGTCATGATCCTGACGTGTGAATGCGTATTGAACTAATTAAGGTAGATTTTGGGAATGGATGTGGGAAGGAATGATAGGCTTAGGATAAGCATTGTATTTGGGGGAATCTTTGATGAATTGACTGAGAATACGTTATGTATGGAATTGAAAGGTCTAACTATGCTTTCAGCAAATATGTTTAATGTATTAAATATATTTTAAAGCAAGAATATGTTTTATTTAAATGTAATTAATGTGGTTTAAATAACCATTTAGAAGAAACTTAAATAGTTTATTATTTTTAATTTTTTCAAATTGTTGTGAATACTATTAGTGAAAT
Organism: Oedothorax gibbosus; assembly: GCA_019343175.1. Taxonomy (NCBI): domain Eukaryota; kingdom Metazoa; phylum Arthropoda; class Arachnida; order Araneae; family Linyphiidae; genus Oedothorax; species Oedothorax gibbosus. The sequence continues at coordinate 29,327,181 of CM033273.1, forward strand.
GAGTTAATAATTAACACTGGATTTATTTTAAGAAGTAAATATCAATATTGATTCAAGGGTTTATGACTTGATATTTGCTGTCATAATCTAGATGTAAGTACTTAGTAGTTTAGTGATGTACAGCTGGGGAAAAAAAAACGACCCACCCTTCTTTTTTCGGCTGCTATTGATCAGGGAATTTTGCAAAAGGTGACATTTTTCAAGAAATAGCGTAAGGAATTCAGAACTGGCAACCAAAATTGTATAAGGGGTCGTCTACATATTAAAATGAGTACCAACTCTGAAAATTTCAATAGCAACACCCAATTTTTTTGTATAAAAATGTTTATCATATTCAAAATACCCCAGATCCAAAAAAAAAATTATTAATCTGCATTATTTGTTGAGATATAAGCATTCGAAGTTGAAGGCCCATAATGTTAAAAAAGTTTCACAAACTTTTAATCATACCTCCACAAATAAAATGAATTAAAACAACATTTTTTTTCATTATATACGTCTTAATCTTCCAAAAACAAACCACAGAAGTGTTTTCATCAATTTTTAATTATTATTATTTTTTTATTTAAATTTAAATAAGAAAAAATAAAACATAAATAGCAACCACAAATTTTTGTTACATAAATCGATAAAGCAGATCAAGTAGAACCAAAATCCCGAATTTTTTAATTCAACAACAATTATTTGCCGAGTTATTGTAAAAATACTGAAAAAAAAACGAATTTTAGGGACCGAGTAAAAAATTACTTAGCAAATTGGATCCTAACTTGCATTATCGTTTGGTGGTTGAAAAGCATTTTTGGTAAATGTTTATTCAAATTATTGATGTCTGTCAAATGTCTAATAATCTTTTCTTGTTTCAAGTGCATACAATGTATTTTGTTTGTATAATTAACATTAAATTATATCGATTACTATGTTTTTGAATGTATGTTATTTCCAATATTATTTATAATTATTTTATTATAAAATTTCCAATAATATGTTGTTTCCTCGATTTTTTTCTCCAAAAATTATTAGAGATTACATATTTATTTAGTTATTTAGTTAGTTATTTAGTCAGTTAGTCAGTCCGTTAGTTAGTCAGTCAGTCGGTTAGTTAGTCAGTCAGTAAGTTAGTCAGTCAGTTGGTCCGTTAGTTAGCCAGTCTGTCAATTAGTCAGTGAGTCAGTCAGTTCACTGACTAACTAATTGACAGTCAGTTAGACTAAGTTAGTCAGTCTGGACTAACTAAAGGAGTGACTAACTAACGGACTGACTAATTGACTAACTGACTAACTAACTGACTGACTGACTAACTAACGGACTGACTAACTGATTAACTAACTGATTAAATAACTGACTATACTAAATAAATAAATAATCACTAATATTTAAAAAAAATCGAAAAATGGACAAAAATCTATTTTCGGGATTTAGACCCATTCGGGATTTAGACCCATTCGGGATTTTGACTCATTCGGGATTTCGGCTTGTCGGGATTTCGGCTGTCGGGATATGTCCCAGACCCAGTGCTCCGAATTTTAAACCAATTTTTTTGTAGCAATATGAATGAAACAAAAATTTGCATAAAATGTAAAACATAAATGTAATAATCATGTTTGTCTATCTGATTGTAACTAATCGCATTTGAAAATCTGTTCGTTATAAATAATCGTATATATGTGACTTAATTTAAAATTAAAACTCTTTCTCGTCTACCCTTTATTTTATTTCTGAATTTTAAAATCCAAAATTTAAAAAAAAGGTAAAAACATAAAAAAATCACAATATTAGTGAAGAAGGTTTAATTCTAGCATCCTTTGGCGAGATTATGGTAACCCATTTGCTAGCTTGTCGTTTCGAAAAAAACACCCTAAATATTACCTTTTTCAATTTGGAGATTTCCCCCCAAACGAGTTGAAAACTAATGCTTTAATATCTCAGCAAATAATGCAAAATGAATAATTCTTTTTTATACCTGGGGTATTTTGACGGTGCTGAACATTTTTATGTAAAAAAATTGGGTGTTGCCATTGAAATTTTCAAAGTTGGTACTCATTTTAATATGTAGACGACCCCTTATACAATTTTGGTTGCCAGTTCTGAATTCCTTACGCTATTTTCTGAAAAATGACACCTTTCACAAAATTCCTTGACCAATAGCAGCCGAAAAATGAAGGGTGGATCGTTTTTTTTCCCCAGCTGTACTTAAAATTCCAACAGTTGACATTCTTGTTTTTTACTAATTGAGCGACTAACACAACATTATCAAACATCTTTTTTTAGATAGCACAGTGTTGCGTATGTTATGTTATCTTATAAATGATACACACATTACTATTAAAAATTCATTAAATAAAAAATATTAAGATATATATTTTGCACCATCTTTATATTGGTTTGACAACATATTGTATAAACTTCTCAAATGATTTACAACAAGCAAATACATGATAATGAGTCTCAAATAAATGCAAACTATAAAGGTGCAGTTCCTCAAACAAAATATTAAAATCTTTGGACTATACTAGGGAAAAGCGTCTATTATACTACTTTAGTAAAGGAATAATATAATGCTTTACTTATGAAAAAGATTTTTTTTAAATAAACAAGAAGTTCTTAAAGAAACTAAAATAGCCTACTTTCATGTTACTTAAATACTTACTGAAATTCTAATAGGAAAACAACTAGGTTCCTAACAGTAAATATCATCAACAACCGTTTCTACACTAGATTTATACAAATTCGAAAAAAAATCGCTAAACACAACATCCAGCTATAATTTAAACTTCTAAAAGCCAAAATCAACTATTTTCCTTAATATTCTTTCTCAAATTAACTTAATATAGTTTATCGTCTGCACGATTTATTTGTAGTTCAAAGAATAATTCAATATTTATTAATAACAAAAGTAATGAAACTACTCCAAACTACATTAAAAAAATAAGAAATGTAAATTAAAACTAAGCATAATTATATGCAAAAATATGCCTTGCCGCTTTCTTGGTAAACAATTAATGAACAATCAAAGAATCACATTGTGTACATTTTATGACGTCATTCAAAACTGATTCATGAAAAAATTATTTTGCTTCAAATATTTTAAAATAAATAAAGTTTCTCATGCCATTGTTAATTTGGCAACAGTGATTTAAATGACTCAAAATTAAATTTCAATGCTAATTCAATGGGAAATTCGATGACAGATAGTATATTTATGTCCGTCCGGATGTACAGACAGGCGGAGAAAAAGTATGAAAGTTCGGTTTCTTGGATCTATAGCAGTATGTATTTGTAAGAATATAATTTTCAAAGAATACTAATTAATGAAATTATCTGTATTTGTATTTTCCGTTTTTGTCTTAAAAATACTTTTACGTAGAAAAGCAATATATCATTATTATGAAGCCAAGAAACGATTGAAAGATACCTTAATAGTTCATTCATAATACATAGTATAATTTCCTCTATTAGCTTTATCTGCAATAATATCGTTCATTTTTATAATTGACTGAAATATAAATAAATTCTATATAATATGTTTTGTGTGGAAACATTGGAATAAAAGGCTATAATCTGTACAGAAAATATTATTTATGAAAAGAAAATTAAATTTTCTATAAATTTTTAACTAAAATATTATGAATTTATGAAAAAGTTAAGAATTTATTCAAGTAATTTATATTTGAATACCTACACTGTTAAAAATTTTGTGTTTGGTTGCACCATGATATTGGGTAGCTGCAACGTCTATGTGGTGAAATGTTTCACCTTTTTTTCGGTGTTTTATTGAACCATTTTTCTGGATTTGGAAACAAAAACCTGAGAAATGGTTCAACCGAATACCAAAAATATGGTTTAACGTTTCACCACACAGCCGTTGCAGCTACTAGGAACCATATTTTTGGTGAAACAAAGTGCCTAATTTTTAACAGTTTACCTGTATTATTATAATTAAATTATTATCACATGGAACTGTAAAAAGATTAATAATTAAGGATTTAGTGGTAATCAGAATGTATTAACAACAATCACTGTCGAGTTTCGGCGATCGTGAAAAATTATCGTAAGAATGGTTTCTCTATCTAGTTGTATAGAAGTGGAATGATTATAAGATTTGTGTGGTTTCATTGCTTAGCAGCGTAACACAAATTACCAAAATAAGTCCAGTAGCTATTTGATAACTATATTTAAACAAGAGGCAAATATCAACAACCAGAAAATGGTTAAAAAGATGCGCGTTAAAAAAAAGTAGATATTTTTAGCTAGTTATAATAAACTTTATGATAAGTTGACATTCAAAAAGCGTTCGTAAACTTAAAATGTGCCAAACGAAGCTGAAAATTGAAAAATAGAAACGGCGAATTACACTTTTTTACACGTGAAATTTCTTTGAAAGAAAAATTTAATTTTTCTACAAGAGCTTCCATAAATAAAGCTTTAACGTAATTATTTAACACAGCTAATAAAAAACAATTACACAAAGCATGTGTTTAAAAATTCAATTAATTACAAAGGCGAAAGATCTGTTTAAATGTGTTTACTCCATAGTTCAGTTTTTTTATTACTTTTTTTAGATAATAATTTATTTTAGAAAATATTTTAATTAATGAAATTTTAAATGAGTTAAATACATTCCAAAGAACTATATGTTTATTACTTTGAGAAATTAAAGCATTTTATTTATTTCTTCGGTATACATGGTAATGTTAAACAAAAATTTAATTGCTAATGCATATCCGGAAGAATTTTTAAGATTTTCCGTTTTTTCAAAAGGATACAACATTTGTTTTGTAATACTTAATGCAGATACGTTTTTAATTTTCACTTACAAAGTATTTTTTTTACAGTTTCCTTGTATATATTCATTATTTTATCAGCTACGTTGATAACGTAAAAAGTAGAAGATTTTATGAAGGCTATGTCCGTCAGTCTGTCCGTAATGCCAGAGACATATGTTTCAACAACAAACAAAAAAAAAATCAGCGCATCGAAACTAGAAAACATTGAAAAAAAATTTAGTTTGAAGTACTTCAATTTTTACAAAACCCCTTCAAAATTTAGTACTCGTTTTCAAAAGCATATGAAGTCAATATTTAATTGAATGAAATAAGCATTGCCACTTACATTTTTTTTTTAATTTTTGTTAATTAAAAATTTATTGGAAATTATTGTGACATTAATCCATTTGGAATGAAATCTTAATATATGTCAAGATGATATTCTTTGATTGTTCGTATAATTTGTTTATAAAGAGGATTACAAATCTGATATATTTTTTATTTTAAAAAGAAGACGTAATTTTTTTCATTACATTTGAACATTTATTAATTAATAATGACGTTTTAAGATAAATTATTTTTGGGTGAGATTTTTCCATCGTCTTTTATTTTGTTTTTTAAGTGGCAATTAAAAATCACTTTGTTTAGTTATGTTTAAAATATGATAGATAGTTTTAATATTTTATGTTGATATGAAATGTTAATTTTTTTAAAATGCGATCAAATATTATATATTTATTCTTAGAAATACCAAAACTTTTAGCAAGAGATAAGTAATAATTATTGAATTTCCAATGAAGAATAGTTATAATTTTGACGTTTAAAAGTTGAATCTAAACTAAATACGGCTTTTTTTTGCTTTTTATTAGATGCATGATTTTTGTGTTGAAAAGTTTTAAGAAACAATTTCTATATGAAACTACCTTTTTATTTATTTTTATTGAAATTCGCTTTGATAAAGAGGTGTATTTCAATGCGATTTTTTTTTGTTATGGCAATGTTAGATGCATTAAAATATTTATATTGCGGCAAAATATTAAATGAGACGGTATTATAATTTGCAAATAGTTAAAAATTTAACATTTTGAAAAAAATATATATTTATATTAAATTTAATTATGTGCACATTATTGTTTTAGGTGAGAAAGTTTTTTGACGAGTGCTGCTAGTGTAAAAAGTAAAAATATAAAAATAAATAAAAAATATAACAGACATTTGTCGACCTAAAATTTAACAAACATTTATATATTTTCATTGCACAAAAATAGAAAAAAGAACACAAAGAAAAACCATCATCCAAATATTCTTGTTTTCATCATTATTTTTTATTACGTTGACACACACAAAAGTCCTACGTTATTTTTGTTTAAGAGCCAACAACGTTAGATCATTTGTTGACTTATAAAAAAAATAGAATGAAGACTTTATGAAAACGAATCGGTCACAGAGGGGCCCTGAATCATGGAGCTATGTTGAGGAAAATGAAGGCAATTCGGTGGACACCCTTCGGGATTTCTTTCCATTAGAGGCAGGAGCGCATATTTCAATACATTTCGTGCTGAGAATAAAGTCATCGTCGCTGAAACACGAGCCCGAACTTTTCTCTTTTTTGTGGGTCCTTTCGAAGTGCGTATGTTAGGGGAATTGTGTGTTTACTACAAGGCGGATGTTGCCATTAGAAATGTTATAAATATGATCTGATGGGGGTGAAGAAAAAATTTCGGGTTATTCTGAATAATTCGGGTTATTCTGAGAATAAGTTGTTCGGAAAAAAAGGAATCAGAATTTAGGTTGTTGGGAGGACTACAGTGCGTTTCTTACTACACGAGGGAATGTTTATCAGATTCGTGTGGTTTTATTGCTTGGCAACACACAAATTACCAAATTAAGACCTGACGCTATTTCATTGCTGAAAAAGATTATAATTATTAACATATAGTCTAACAACTCGTTGAAAAAATAATCAGTGAATTAGGAACTTTTAGCTCGTTATGATATTTTATGATAAGTTGATATTCAAAGAGTGTACGTTAACTTAAAATGTGCCAAAACGAAGCTGAAAGTTTGAAAATAGTAAAGGCGAATTATATATTTTTATATTTCAATTTTCTTCGAAAGAAATAATACTTTTTTTTTTACAAAAGCTTTTATAAGAATACATCAATGAAATTATTTAAAACAGCCAATTAAAAATTATTTGAATCTGATAAACATAACTAGACGAATTATTTTCAACTAAACCTGGACCTACTGTTCAATTCCGGTTCATGAATATGATAAAAATAACTAGACGAATTGATAGAATTGATTTTAACTAAACCTGGACCTACTGCTCAATTCCAGTTCCGAATAGTTACATACATCCATGCCAGATCTGGGAACCAGAAACACAGAAATTAGAACACTTTAATTAAAGTCACGTCAGAATTCCAAATTTAATTAATTATTTTTCAAATTAAAAATATCGAGGAAAATTATACTTTACATCGTTTTGTTTTACTTTGTTTTACTTGTAAAAACTTAATATTCGAATAACTGTCAGTATCATTTTTCAATTTTTCTAAAGTATCCCTTTTTCTAAATATAGTTTTAATTGATAATACTGTTCATTTGTTGAAGTTTTGATAACACTAAAAAAACTCGTAACATCGTTAATGTCATATGGGAACCTTGTTAGATACATTAATTTACATTAAAATATACGTAGTATTTCATTTACTTAAACAAGAAAATTCTAAAATTGAAAATGCGGATGATTTAGATATGCACTTGCAATAAAACATTAAATTTTAAACTCACGAATCCATGCAATTTTATATTCTCTAATATAGATTCTAATATAGAAATGTTCCCCTCTGAGGTATGTAAATAGAATAATAAATTGATGTGGTTACTTCTTCTGTTGCAGTTTGCTTGGATTAAAAGTGATTTCGTACAATTGAAATTACTTATTCAAGATGCAGGTAGATTCAAAAATCCAATACAAAGCAACATTTATTAAATCAAAACAATGCCAAAACCATTACCGAATTTCAAACGATCTCGATTCATGAAGAACAAAGGACATTAATTCGATTAAACTACAAAACAACATCGTCAAACTTTGATGACGTCTTCTTTCCAAACAAAAGAAAAGGGGTCAAGCTAAATACAGAATAAATTCGATTTTGTCCTTTCCAGTTCACAAACCCTTCGAAACAAATAAAGGCATCGGATAACCCTTTTTCCGATATCGGGGGAGGGAGGTGAATCGATATACGTCGTGATCCGTGATTTCATCGTCATCGCAAAAGTTCAAATTATTCCTTTTCTCGAACACCGGGAATTTTCTTATCGCTCATTGGACGGCCTTTGTTTTGGACTATTCGTTTGGTGGGTTTGATAAAACTGTAACTAGCATCGTTTTTACGGATTTTTTGTATCGTTAACATCATATATCTTTGTTTTTAAGTGTAGGAAATCTCTGTCTAAGATTCCATTATATCTACAAATAAATAATGGGGAATAAACGTGAAACAAATTATGGATATTCTTTATCTATAGTATGAGACACGGCAATTGACCTCAAACCATTTAATCTTTTATAGCTGTTCTATTAGAAAATCTTCCGTTTTATTTATGGTTTCACTTTAACACTAAGAACACTCAAATCCAGCTGAGAATGTTTCTGTTTGGTTTGGCTATTCTGGTCTAGTTACACTCTTAAAACAAACGAGCGGTTTTAACTCAGTCTGAGTTAATTTCCACTACTTTCCGGTGCCGAAAATGCACTTCCCCTATAGGAGTGGATTTCACTCTTTTGTTTTAAGAGTGTAGGTTGCACGAGGTTATACGATTAGTACTTTTTCTCATCAGATCTATCCAACTTTGCCAATTTTCAAACTCAAGTTCAGAAGTCTTTTCTAAAGAGCATGTTTGTCTTAAATAAGCAGAATCGGATAATAAAAGTTCTAAAAAATAATTTTTAGTTCCCTATAGAGTTTCACAGCGTTATTATATCCAAGCCAATTTTTCCTAATACCTCAAAATCCTTTATTATGTCCAAGCGAATTTAATCTTAATACCATCATTGCCGGTATTATATCCAAGATAGCTTAATCTAAGTCATTTAAATTAGTCACTTGCCTCGGTTAAAAATAACTTTACTAAATTCAAACTCGGTAATATGGTTTAGATAAATTCTAGCAGTTAGAGTTACCTCAAACCATTGAGCTAGAAGAAAAGTGGAGTGAGGTGTGTGATTCACTGAACAGGGCAGCAAACGAGCCGGTCCAATAACGAAACGCGGAAGAATACACAGCACTGCAGCAGAAACGAACTGGGCAGAAAACCTAGGAACTTGCTTATTTCGCTATTGGGTTCGTCTTCGCTGGTTCTTAGTTAGTGATCCACATGGTTATTTCTTTAAAAAGTTGGAACTCTAAGTTAAAGAGTTAATTTCTTTTGAACTAAAAATGTTAAAATACATTTAGGAGCCCAAGTCAATATGATAGAGGGGTCTCATACAAGCATTGCATACAAGTGTAGGGAAAATATTCCTTTTCTGCCCTGTTCGCTCAAAAGGGTGTGAGTGGGTTTTCGGCTCGCTGACACGTCACTCCAGTCTCCCTTCTAGCTCAATGCCTCAAACAAACCAAAGTGTCGGTTACAGCAGTCCCTATCCAATGGTGAGTATTGTCGACCGAAGACCATTGATTTTGCCATTCATCTCTTTTGAGGCCGTGTCACCGCATGTAAAACTGCTGCTCCCAGAAATTATTGTGGAGTCTGAGGAATGCGTATGACAGTGGAATGCTGGGTTAGGTGGGCGCCATTACTGGTTGCATTTGGAAGCACGTGGGCAGCTTCAAAAGTTTTAAACACGAGGTGATTGTAATTTTTATTTTATTTTCATTTTTGTATAAATTTTCTTGTAAAGCTCTGAATAGTGTGATTTAAATTAAATGCAAACAGAGAATGAGCATTTAAATGGCATTGGGTTTCCAAACCAAAGTCTTCTCTCTCTGTTAATCCAAAGTAAAAAAAAATCTCTAAGCCAAATTTTTCCGGCTGTATTGAATATTTATACATGAGGTTTTTTAAACGATAAATGTAGCTGACTTAAACTCCTTATAATAAAAAATATTGAAATTGGTTTGACTAATTTTTTTTTAACATTTTTAATATATAATTGTTCAACAAAATATTTGTACTAACTAAAAAAATTTAAACTATAGGGAAGTTTAAAGCCACATTTATCATAAAAAACTGTTTGTAAAAATATTCAAAACAACAAGAGTAATTTGGCTTGAAACTTATTGAGGGAAGGCTTCGGTATGGAGACCCGACATCCGCTTCTATTCGCCCTTAAGTGTAGCAAACCCTTAGCAAGTAAGCAAACCCTTAGACTTATTTACATGATTGAAATTGTTATTTGATTCGTCTTTTGCAAACTTTCTAGCATGGATTTACATGAAAAACGTGCTGTAGGGGAAATACAATAGGATAAAAAGTTTTGATAGTGTTGTTTTGAATAAGCTTTGAGAGATCTGTTGTACACAACTTAAATTATATCTTTTACAGGTAAATTTGCAAACCTTTCGTGTGCAGCACAATGTAGAATTTGCTCATTTTAGGTTGTAAATGTCTTTCTTCATTCAAGGTTTCTTCATCAAGTGAATGTTACATCCAACAATCATTTTTTCAAGGTTACGAAATATTTTTGTCATATCAAGTGGTGGAAAACCATTTCATTGTGCTATTTGTGATTCTTTGATGGTTTTGAAATAAATATAGTTATTACTTTTGTTTGCTTCATATTTAAGATTTTTTATTGCAAAATATAATTAATTAGTTCACGTTATTAAACTGCATTTTGTTAGATATATTTAAAATAGTATTACATAGCATTACATCGTGAATATTTCAAATATTAAAACAAATTGACACATTAAACGACACGGGAAACTTTTTTCTAAAATCATAAAAAAAATTGGTAATTTTAAACAAATAATTTGTGAACAAAAATATATAAAACACTGTAAAACGTTTGTTGAAGATTTTGATGTTGGAGTAAGGTTATACCACAAAAAAAGTAAAAAAAAACCAAGTGGCACCAAAGCTGCCTCCTAATTTAAGCTGGAATTTAACTGCTTTTAACGATAACACTATTACACACAATAACACTATTCAGACTAGTGAAATTTTGCAGTGAAGGTTAGTGATTATTTTTTCATAGTTTGATACCCTAGTCAAAGGGAGTCCGCTCGACTTTGCAATCTTTTTTTAAAAGAATAACGCTTTATCGAATACTCAATGCCGACTTCAGAGAAAATGAAATTGTTTTAATGCCGTTCTTTTTGTTTCACAACAATTATTATCGCTCTTCCTCTTGGACTGTGGAAGAATATATCGGATTTTACAAAGTTTTGTGGAATGTTCCTTACTCATTTGGAGTTTGGTAAAATTACTCTAAAATTTCCGTAGCCTTACACTTCATAAACATGGTATTGTTACATTTTTTTTACAGTGAATGCATTTCGTAACTTGATGAAAATGACAAAATATTTTTACGCCTGCAAGTAAGTTTACCATTTCTACATTTGAAACTTGGTTATTATCCTCTTATACACATAATAATCATTTAAATGTAAACCCCATTCGTAATAAGCGCATTTGTGGTCCGAATCGTAGGTAATTACAGGTTTCGAAACCTAATTGTGCAATTTACCTTTTCTCATTTACTACTAAGATGAATTAACTCCAATTATAACTCGGGTTTATAGATCTTTGTGATTTGTGTAATGAGTTTCAGTAACTAGCGGGCCTCTAAACCAAACGGGCTTCCAGATATCCTGATTTGATTGTGGAAAGTTTAATCGGGCTATTACAGTTGTCGTTTTACCATAAAATTAGAGTAAATTATATCTATATTATACCTTAAACTATGGAATATTTTGTCGACGTAAATACCTTAGTTTAAATTCTAAGTCACGTTTATATAGACATACTCCCATCTTTTTGTTTAATAATGTGATTTTAACTTAATTTTAAAATTGAGAAACTTATATAGTTCTGAAATTAATAATCCAAATATTGATATATTTCCTTAGTTGTTTCGATTGCACGCTCAAAATGAGCGTTTTTATCATCTGCTCTGTTTCATTTAAGTGTAACTTGCTTTTATTCCTGTTGTTTATTAAAATATATCGGTTTTAATTTGATTATATTTTAACTATTCAAAGCATTACCAAAGAGTCAATGTTGTTGGGAAAACTTTGGTTTCGATGATACTTGATTTATGCTGAGAAATTACGCGAAATTGTGGGACAGTAATTCAACGTGATTCATGAACAGAAAAAGCTTTTATTTCTACTCAAAGAAAAGTTTGCACATAACATTAGTTTGATTTAAAGTAAGAAAATATTGTATTTTTCAAAACAAATGTAAATTCAGAAGGAGCAAAAAGGAAAACATTAATGCTGACACTGTTGCCATTCACCACGTAAAAAGCATGCCCATTCTTTACATAAAATCGCCTTATGGTAATAAATTGTATTCGAATGTGTATTTCAATTAGTGGATGGTCATTCCTCAGAAAACGTACAAAACGTATTTCGAAAAAATAATATTGCTGAAATTTTTTGAAATTTTGGATTTGAGTTACACTAACATACTACATGTTAACTGTAGCATCGGTCCAGATCATACAATTAATAGGAACTATTCTGATAGTAAGTCTTAATTTAATAATGTTTTATTTAGAAAGGTTTTAATCCCCAACATATTAACATAACAAAAAAATTATTAATGTGTAACACTTTAATCAAATTTCAGGTTTACTTTATTATATTAGTTCAAGGCAAAATATAATGTTAGTGTAGTGCATTTCACTTATATTTAATCAATGGGATACATAAATCATCTCCGTGGGCCGGCTCCGTAGTTGACTTACCTTCTTATATCTTGACCACAGAAATTACCCTATGATATTATCAATCGTCGTTTTTTTTTTTACTTCAAATTACTTTTTATCTTGTGTGGTATTTAAGCTATCGACATTACACAACGTTTAACATGCATTATTGAAAACTGATAAGACAGAAACAGAGTACGTTTTCGTCTCTAAATTTTTATAAGTGCCAAATAATACGTTGTACTCGGACATGACGAAAATCTGTGCGACATTTTATTTTCGCAGAATTTATTTATTTATATCCTTTATAATGATTACATTTTGTGTTTTGTATGTTCGAGAAATGCTGATTCAATGAAAAAAAATATTACAAAAAATTGGGATTTAAATGTAATTTACTACCCAAAACACTCCACGGACATGACGGTGAGACAGCCAACGGACAGAATTTGTCATAATAGTCTGTGGAAACAAATTTTGTCAGAATATACTTACATTTTTCATTTCTTCAGTAAGACGATAAAATATTCATTATCTTAAATTAATTCAATTGGAAGCATAACTTTTCTTCATGTGAAAGATATCTTGCGGGGACATAATTGTGTACGTTTTGTGAGGAATGGCCCGGAAAATATGTGGAATTATTAAAACTTGGTGGTTTGTGATTGTTTTAACTTCATTGTAGAAATTCGTAAGTAAAACTTTAAACTAAAGAATTGCTGAGCAATAAAAAATAAATGGGTTATTTAATATATATATATTTAATATAAAAGTATTTTTATTTAGTAAAACTTTCAAATTGGTAAAATAATCTTCAACACAAAACTTTTTAAGGGTTTTAAATTAAAAAAAATTACAATCAATCTCATAAAATAAAAAAAAGTTTGTTTTAGTTTTTAAATACTGGGGACATGATATTGCAATCGTTAAAAAAACATCGAGGAAATACTATAAACTCTAAAATAATCAGTGTCAATTATTTTGGAAAATCCCAATAAAGTGTACAACATTAAAGCTTAACAATATCGATAAGATTGTTAAAGAAATAAAAAAAAGGTTCACTAACGGAAAGGAAACCATTCATTTGTATGCGTTTGTTGACATTGCTATCCTTTCAAATCCTATACTACAGTGCAATATTTTTAATGCATTTCATGTATGAAACCTATAATAAGAAGCCCCACTTTCAACTGCAAATCAGACATTAATCATCCACCATATTTATCTGTCCTGAAAATGGTCGCCAATTTCCTTTCCCAGCCGATGGAAAATCATTCCGAAATTAAGGGTTTGGAAAACTTTTGCCCAAAAGTTTAATGCGGCTTGAAAAGCGGCAGAAACCATCGGCTGGCTCGATTGTTTTAACAGAAAACAATCTTGGACCAGAGTTAAGAAGAAGATAGATATGTTAGGCTCGAAAAGAAGTGAAGCCGTCATAAAGTCGCCAAGCAAACCTAGTAAACCAAAACAAATCGTTTACTCATTGTTAGTTCATGGTAAAACTAAACTAAACTCCTCGGAACAACAGCCCGTTAGTGGGCCAAGGCCTGCCGTGCCCATTCCAGCTTACTTGACCAAGGGCTCTGGGGTGCTGGCATGTGTCCCGGTAAGGTGGGCAGCTTCATGGGGAACCCCCAGTGTTTTAGTTCCCAAGCATGCTTGGTCCTCATTTTATCGACCCACTTAAGGTATGAAAGGATGAGTCAACCTTGCCCAATCCGGGATACGATCCCCGGACCTGTGCCGTGGCAATGCAAATTACTACCACTAAGCCACATGGCCTACAGTTCATGCTAAAACGCATAATTTTATTCCTTTAAGGAGCGTTAATTAAGAATAAAACAATGAAGGGTTGTGCAGTTGTAAGAACAGCTAACATATAATGACCGGTCTCGATTTGTGCTACTTTGCCAAGCAACGAAACTACCCAAAAATGTGGTTAATATTCCACTTCATATTTCGTACAACTCGATAGGTATAGCAACCCTCCGTAAAGTTATTTTTAAACGCGCCAAAAGTTGCCAATGAACAGACCGGCCATTTTGCCATAGCTATACCCGGCTGTAGGCTGTAGCACGATATCTGAATTTACTCAAGGTGGTAGTAATTCCCTTCACAGGTCAGAAAATGTGTTGAAATTACAGTTTTTATACAGAGTCAGAAATCTCCAAGTCGATGCAGTAAGCCTGTTCAAACTCCGCTTTAAAATCGAGCCAAATAATAGAGCGTCTGTTTTGGTTTATACTACAAAGCGATCGTTGGCTTCACATATGAACCCGGTTTCTGTATTCATTTTTCCCCGGCAACATCTCCATCTTCTTCTCAACTCTACGAATCCAAGAGAAAAAGAAAAATCGGAAATCTTCCTCCGCGAGAAGTTATCATAAACAGACCGGAGCTACAGTTTATCGAGCGGTTTGGAAAATTCTTATTCTCGGTTGAATGGGCGAGGAGATAATGTTAATACTTGACTGGGAATATCGACGCGCTGAATCGGTATCGCGGGAGACAATCGCTGTAGATTGGCATTCATTTACTCCGTTTGGTGAGAATTCCAGCAGTCTGAGTTGTCAGGAGAAGAGGGGTAATGGTGGTTCATTGCAAATTTCACGGTTAAACAATCGAATATTTTACTTGTGGAGTAAGGAAAGTTCAGTTTTATTCAAGAAATACTTTATGTTTATGTGGAGTTTGAATGAAATATGTATATGGATGCTAATTACTTCTTTACTTGATATTCGTTTCTAAATCATTTATGGATACGCAAATTGGCAGAATAGTAAATTTTTTTTATATAAGACTGAAATTTAAATTTTTAACTAAAAAAAATATTTTTTAAAAAGTTTTTTAAAAATTTATGCCGCAAATGATTATTAATGAATTATCCATGCTTTAAATTTCAGTTAAATTTTAAAATTTATTATTTTTTATATATATCGATGCGTTGAATCGTTATCGCGGAAGACAATCGCTGTAGATTGCCATTAATTTACTGCGGTGATAGCCGTTGGTGGGAATTCCGCAGCCTGAAGTTCTCAGGAGAAGAGGGGTAATGGTGGTTCATTGCAAATTTCACGGCTAAATAATCGAAAATTTTACTTGTGGATTAGGGTAAGTTTAGTTTGATTCAAGAAATGTTTTATATTTAGGCTGAGTTTGAATAAAATATGTATTTTGGTTGCTAATTATTTATTTACTTGAAACTCGCTTTTTAACAAATATTAAATTGCATATGCATTGTTTTGTTTTATTATTTAATGTGTTTAGGCGTTATTGATGTTTAAGAAAGCAATGTTTAAGGCAAAGCTTACTGGATATTTAAATACTTTGGTTTACTTAAAAAGAAATCCAAGTATTGGAGACCGGGGTTAGTTTTCCCTTTGCGGAAAGTTTTCCAACTCTTTTTTTTTAAATATATATATATATATATATTAATATATATATATATATATAATATATATATATAATATATTATAATATAATATATATATATAATATATATATATATAATTATATATATATATATATATATATATATATAATATATATATATATATAATATATATATATATATTATATTATAAAAAATATATATATATAATATATTATATTATAATATATTATATAATATATATTATATATATATATATATATATATATATATATATATATATATATATATATATATATATTTATATATATATATATATATATATATATATTATATATATATATATATTAGCTACATGATGTCAGTGATTAAACTAGACTAATTAGCAGCCCAACTTACATCATCTGACCAAATAGAGGAGATGAGGGTATTATGGAATAGTAGGGGGATATGAAATACTGAAGTTTCAGCCCTCTATCGTGCTGCCATTACGTGGAAATACCTAAGAAATCCCCCATGATGCAGTGAACAAAGAGTTAACTTCTTGTTACTGTCTTTACAGGCGCTGCAAAACAAAGTGTATTTTTGGATTTTTAAAAGTTTTTGTCGGAAAGTGTTCAAACATTTTAATCTATCAGTAATCATGAGACTTTACTTTTGTTGTTAAGAATATTGTATACTAAAAGAATAGTAGTTTGTTATGCTGTAGTCGTTTTTAGTCGTTTTTTTAGCCATCAATGTTTTATCCGTCAGTAAAATGGCTCACAATCCAAAATGGTGTGTCGGATAATATGGAATACATATCATCTGAAATTGCCTTCATGCCATCAACTAAAGAACCGGTAAAAAAAGTTGCTAAATGTATCTTTTGTAACGGAACATTTTCCGAAGATCAATGAAATTTGGATTTAACGCAATAGTTGTTCTTTATAGGCTTATTTTCGACTGTACTGGAGAAGGGAAAGAAGATTATGTTGGTAATTTTTCTAAATAGACTTGAAAACAAAACTATTTGAACCTAAATTTTCAAATATTGTTTTTTATTTAAAATTAACCATGTTCTATATGTGAAATATAATTAAATTTTCAATAATTGTAAACAAATATTTCATATTTCCCGACTCCATATTACCCTCCACTTGTAATTTTTTTTAAAGTAAATTTTTTCATAAAAAAATACTGTTTTGTGTCACCATTGGCACTTCATTACCACTGGTTATAGTATGTATTGAAAATGATTGTGTGGATTTTTATATTTAAGACCAAATAACTTATTCTTAAAAATATAAATGGTATTCCATAATACCCTCCACTTAAAATATAATTACTAACATGAAAATAACTGTTCAAAAATTGTATGTAACTAAGATTGTAAGTCTTTTTTTTTTGTTAATGTAGCAATGCATTTATTTTTTTACATAACTTACACAGATACTTACACAGTTACTGGCTGAGGTAATGTCAAACCTCCAATATGGTGACCGGGGAAATTTGCCAAAATGCATTTTGGAGAACGAATTCCAACGCTGTTTAAATTCAAAAATTTCTTTCGGCCTAAATCATCTGGTCTTATATTATCGAAAATACAATTTTGTGTTTTAGAAAACAGCAAATTAACCATAAATTATATACTCAAATCTAGAATGTGTTGTTGCTGTTTTAAAGCGTTATTATAAATGAAAAGGAATAGATGGCAGTCACTCGTATATTATTTTAGTAATAAAGGTTACACTAGTTATGATCCAGGTGTGTTGTGATGTCATAATAACCCACATGTTAAACTAAAAAAATATTTCATATATTACAGTACAGTTTTAGTAGGCTGGAAAACTTGCCTTTGCGTACGAGGCACATTATTTTTAACTCAAATGCTTAGACTTAATCTTTTTCTAAAAAAACAACATTATCTTTTTCGAAAAATTGTTGTGCTATTTAGTTGATAAAGCATAAGAGATATAGTATTAAATCAAAGAGATTTAATATTTTTCTCAAAATATATAAAATAAAAAATTAAACACGCAAAATGACAATATAAGAAAGTTAGCCCCTTTCCCTGTAAAAATTGAATGGATATAGCGAAAGACAATCGATGTAACGTAGATTGGCATTCATTTAATTCGGTGACTGTCGTATAGATGAGTATTTCACAGTCTGAGTTGTGATTAACGGGAAAGAAATAATGGTGGTTAGCCATTTTAAATTCTACGTTGAATAATCGAAAATTTACACGCGGAGTTAGTGAAGTTTAATTGGATTCAGGAATTATATCGAAATTATTTTGAGTTTGAGTACTTTTATATAGATCCTGTCTTTTCTTGATGTTTTGCCTTAAGAAGTTGTATTTTTTTATAAATTGTGATGTTTAATATTTATTTAGACGTGTTCAAATTATTAATTAATTGGAATATCGATGCAGAAGGAAACTATTTGGTTTGTTGTTTTATTCTTAACCGCTTTTTTTTAAATATTATAATTTTTTTTTCATTTTTAAAAAAAATTAACTCGAAACTTGTTTTTGAGTATTTAGAATCCTTGTTAAAACTACACAGATATTTGTTACAACATGCAATTTTTATAATATTTTAAATATCATTTCTACGAAAATGATCACACTTACCAAAAACAATTGTTGTTAAAAAACATCATTTAGTTCAGTTACAAAACGCTTCCAAATCAAATTTCCAAACCCATTTAATCAACACCAAACTAACAAAACCCCAATAAACAATCACATTCTAGCCCAGAACAAATTGAAGAGCCCCTATCTCTCTGTAACGAAGACTCATTGTCCTGAGTCCGAGTCTCATTTTGCCTGAGCAAATGTCCATCAACGACATGAGTGGAATGAACCGCAAATCGAACAGTAAAGGTCGCTGAGGATAGGTACTAGACGGCTCTCGCCAAATTACTAATTTTGGAAAGAAAGGTTGCTATATTTGGCTACATATCGCTGCCAATTGAGTTTTTCTCCACAAAAAGAACTAAAAGATTTTTTGTTTGTTGAATATTTACTCCGTTTATGTTTGATACATACATTGTATGGTTGAACTAATTTGCCACGTTCGTTTTTGAGTATTTAAAAGCTAAAACATTATGAATTTTTGGTTTATATAAACACAAAATTTTCTCTGGTCTAAACAACGTAACTTAAGCCCAAGTCACGTGACTAATGACGGGTCTCCTTTTAGGTTTGCTAATTCGCAGTCCATTCAATCTAAAGTCTCTGATGTCCATCGGCCGGCGGACATTGGAGTGACCCTAACAATGAGAAGTGTGGCCTCTGTCTCGAAAGTCCGTGTTCATTACACCAGTAAATGACCCCTGCGTCTCACTGGCCTTGGGCGTATGTTCCAGGAAAAGTTGTTAGTGTTTCATTAGCGATGAGGATTTTCTTGGAGACGGAATTGGATTCTAGTAGGATGGTAGAGTGTGCTTTGAAGTAACTTTCTTGAATTGCTTGTAAAACGTTTGTTGGATTAAATACACTGGTTAAAAGAAGGTGTAATGCGTTTTAACTATTTTAAGATGTCACTTATTACATTTTTTCTTGAATTGGTTGTTAAACGTCATATAAACACCATAAGATGTAACTATAACTAATTTAATTAATCATTCAGCACTTTACATTTCAAAGATTATTTTATGCTATATTTGGTTGTGAGAAGAATTTTGATCTAAATCAGTAGTAGTAATAATATATGAGGATGTCGGTTAATTCACTTGTTTTGCAGAATAGATTTTTTACAGTTAATAAAGGAAATAACTAGGGTGTGGAAACTTTTCTAAACATAACTTTTAATTAACACTTTATAATAGATATTTGATCCACCATAATTTGTTTGCACCAAGATTTGTACAAACATTTTGTATACAAATTAAAAAAATAAAAAACTTTATGGCCACACCCGATTTGTAAAAAGAACTGGCTTTCTAAGTTTAAAGTCCATATAGCTCTTTTTGTTTCTTACAAATATTATAAGAACCTAAAAACTATGATGACAGATACCCTTTTTAAGAATTTTATACAATTTATTTTAGTAAGAACATGTGTTGCAAGCAAATGTATATGTGGGAAACGGATTAAATTAACCTTTTGGAGACTAAGTTTTTACGTTATTCCATTAACGACGATTGGCAAGAAACGAAGATTGCTACTCGAAAATGAATTTTGTCCTTAAGTTTACGCAAATAAACAAAATATAAGACAAATGAAGATTATAGTACTGAACAATTTATGCAGAATCAAGTTACACGAAAAAGGAATTTAAAAAACTTAAATATAAAGTTTTTATTTTAAAATGAAAGTAATAATGGTATTCAGAACGTCGTCGGTAATGGGTTAAGCCTAACTTGGCCACTGAATCTGTAATGTTGTTGCCATTACGAACATAGAAATATCATAATAAATATGATCACCATATAGTATCTATAATAATAAAAGAAAGAGTCTGTCTGTGTGTCTGTATGTCGGTGGATCGTAAAAGACCTACTTATACTGCCCTCAGAAATTCGAAATTTTTAAGATAGATTCCCTTTAATACCAACGTGTGCACCTGAGGCTTAGATTTTTCATATTTGTTCCATTTTTAGAGAAAATTCGGATTTTCTGAAAAAAATACACCACTTTCGCTCAAATCCGATCATTTTTTCCCTTCCGTGTTGCCATTCGACAGAAGAAATTAAAATGAACACAAAAATTATTTAAAATTGAAATTGCTTTTATTTTCTTGCCATTACCTTCAGAAACTAAATTAATGATTTGAAAATAATTGAACGTGCTAATGAGCTAAATGTTTTTTTAAATGGAAATGGAATGAAAAGAAAGAATTTTGGAATTTTAAAGCAATATAAATAACGGGAGTTTATTCTTTATAATGAACGGGAACAAAAGCAAAGCTTATTATCCTATAGCAAATTAAATTACAACGATTTGATATTTTTTTTAGTCCGTGCGAAGAACGGGTATTTATTTGCTAGTTATTATATAAGATTTTCGAACTGTGTGTGTGTCAAAAGTTGCACACAAATTAATTTATCTAATACATTTCCCAATTAACCTAACAAAAAAGTCTCAAAACTTCGGGTCTTCATTAAGATTTTGCAAGCATCCTAAACCTTCCATTGAACGCATGCAGGCTACAGTAATATTATTTTGCTATGCATATAATGTTTCCGAATGCCATTAAACTTCATTTCCCGAGTTTTCCTAATCAAAGATTCTCCTACAAAACTTTCATCCCATTTCCGTTGACTAGGGACATTTTTACTGTCGGGGTCTCTTTCGCCAATCTTCCAATGCTAGTATTGTGGCATTGCGCCAATCTTGCAAACCAATAGTAATTTACATTAGAATTTTTAGTCCATATTACATAAGAAATTAAATTATTTTTACCTATGGAACCATTGCTAATATAGGGTTTTGTGGTAGTTATATTTTGCAAAACTTGACTCGAAATAAAGATTAAGATTGCTGACTGCCTTCCAAAAATAAATAAATCAAATTTGATGTAGTATATCAAGTAGCTGATAACACACAAAATTGTGCAGAAACAGAGAAGCTATATTTTTTTTAGTTTTAAACCATTGTCTTTGAAACTATTCTCTGGAACTTCTTACAACTATTTTGATTGTTAGTAATTTGGTGGCTCATTTATTATGGTGGAGCGTGTTTTATAAATTTTTAAATACGAAGAATTATTGAATTACCTATATTTGAAATATCAATTTATTAATTTTCAAAAATTTTCTTAGGAACTTCTTTATATTTGTCATGTTTTGAAAGTTTTGTCGATAAGAGGCTCCACTTTTTTTTAGCATGTCAGTGGCGCATATTTAAGCTAATGTTAGACGTAATTTTTATATACATTGCGATGACAATGTAGTATTACTGAAACGCTTCTGAAGTTTCATAATTTGAAATATTTTTGGCGACAAACCAAGAGCTTGGCGAAAATAACCCCAACAACTATGCACTTCCTTTTCCAGTTTTCTTCCTTTCCCGGATTCTTTTAGAAGCAGGTGAATAAGATTCCGAAGAATAATCCAATCATTTCGAATATAGACCTTACGACACATGCGTCGGTTAATTGGGTTATTACGATGTACAGCGATTAATTATTTGGCCACGTCCCCGGTAATGGGATAATATTTCTGCAGAGAGATGCATGAAAAGGAAATGTTCGGACGGGACAAATGTGCTTTGCATTATAATGGACGAGGCTTTAATGAATGCTCAATGAGTCTACCTCCCAGCCATTAAGCGCTCTGACGATCTACTCAATAACAACACGGCGATGGTAAATATATTTATCGGATTGTCATGGAAATGGAATGGGAAGTGCTATGGCTAAATAAAGTATTCTTTATTTGATAAATCTTACCTTGCTTTAGATTCAATAAATCATTAATTTCATCAAAAGATGTAATAAAAATTTGCTTCCTTGGGCAAATTATGCATAGTACATTGTTTCATGAAGTAACAACTTATATCTGTTAGGGATAAGCCTAGTACTATTTTCAATTACCATACGTAGGCAGTAAGATTAGTTCTCATACTAATAGACTAAACCAAGATATCAATAAATAAAAGGATGGTTGTAGAATCTGTTACAGGGCAAAGTTTTCCAACACAGTTTTCTTACGAAGAATCTAAGTATATTTTTATAATTGAAAAAATAATAAGGGATTGCATTTGTTCGATAAATGCAAGAACATACCGTTTCCCCTTCTCTGATAAACTTAAAATAAAATAATTCTACTGCTACTTAAAAAAATAACACAATTATTTTTAGTCATTCTTTCCATTCTGTGTTGGCATTTTATAAAGTCAAAAAACTAACTATAAACAATAAAATTAAGGCTGGGTTCTGATAAGTAATAAAAAATATATTTTTTTGTCTTACCATACAAATTCTGAGACATTCCATTAATAATAACAACAAAAAGCAATAGTTTTTTCGTTCTATGTTTGGGTATTGTATTTTTAAAAGTTATTTTCTGACAATAAAATAATTTCTTAATGAAATTATGACAAAATAAAATTCTTATTCGATTTGCACTTCCTATATATTCATATATTGATAAAGAATCTTTGAAACATACTACTTTTCATTCGGGATTTTATTCTTATTCATATATGGCTTCGTGGGAGAAATTTGACGTCATCTATCTTCATCAGGAGTTTTTGAAGAAAAAAACGTTTCGTAAGATCTCTGTTCGACATTTTTCTTTCTGGAATTTGGATTGTCCCATCTCGTCATCACTCTCAAAGAATCATTTGGAATTCCTGTACCGGAACTTTGAGGGAGAATACTTTGGATTATCTCTTGAGTATTTTGCTTTCTGGATTTCAAAAATTGTATGTTCTGTACTTAATGTATGTTTTCTACGAGTTTCAATAAAATACAAACATTTTTGTTTAATCCAATCAGTAATATAAATCAACTATTTTTCATAACCTACAATACAAGAGTTTAAAACTGTAATATCTAATTGAAGAACTTAGTGGAAGAACGTGCTAAGTGGCATTTTTGAAAAATTGAGACTTTTGTATCAATGAACTAATTAACCCCTTTAAATATAACAAAATGTCCCCTTTTCATAAATTTCTAGGTAAGTATATTTTTTTACATTTTGTAAGTGCCGTTTTTATGTATTTAAGTGCAAACAAAAAAACTTTAAAGCTCATTTTCTCGTTTTCTCTTTTTTGTCACTGAGTACGCTCTTCCACTAAGCTCTTCAATTTATTCAATGTACATTACCGCTTTACTAACGTTTACTACTTACGTTTTGCGAAATACCATTTATACAACAAAAAAATAATCTTTTCGTTGTTTA
The DNA here is from genome assembly GCA_019343175.1 of Oedothorax gibbosus. Classification (NCBI taxonomy): domain Eukaryota; kingdom Metazoa; phylum Arthropoda; class Arachnida; order Araneae; family Linyphiidae; genus Oedothorax; species Oedothorax gibbosus. The sequence continues at coordinate 29,351,065 of CM033273.1, forward strand.
TGTGGCTGAACACCAGTGCTATACTGGAATTTATTTAACTTTCTAATGAATAGCGACGTATAAACCTGACTGTTACAGTTTTCCAGCAACACCCTTAAATTTAAGTTTATAAATTTTGAAATTTAACTAAATTTTTAAAGAAGATGTCATGTATAATCATCTGCTGCATAAATACAATTATTAAAAATTCAAGGAAATAATTTTAATTAAAAATTTTAATGTCCTGCCTTGAAAACAAGTTTACACTTCAGTCAATCTGTTTATCCGTCGGAGGGTTAAATGAAAGTATATCACTGATGTATATTATGTGATGTTTCCACTATTTAATTTACGTGTAACAAAAATTATTTTCAATAACTATCCACATAAATAACTATCTACACTATCCACATTGAATAAAAATACCTACTGTGATATTTTATTATCTCTTCAATTGATTAGTATCTTGAAGGAATATTAATTAGAATGCAAGTTCAATATATATTCGAATAATTATTTAGCTGTCTGCTCAAATATGTATTTCACCCGAACTATTTCTAATAAGATATTTTTCTAATAATAACCAACAGTTGTACTGGACTCACTTTAAATTAGGTTAATACCTGTATAGATTTTTAACTGTGTATGGTAAAGCAATACAATTCATTATTTATAATTTATAAAACTTTTAAATTTATTTTTATTGCTCGAAAGAATGGTTTATATAATACAGAAAAGTCGGTTCTAACGCTCAGAAGGCTAGAAAATGTAAATCTTAATAATATTTTTTAAGATGCAGTTTTTATATTCTTATGATACTTAGAATGTACTCGATCAGCTGAAACTTACCACAAAGATCCTAAGCCGATAAAAGAGTTAAAGAATTCTAAAACTTCACGGTTGAAAAAGTTCTTTGAAGTCCTTATAAATTAGCGAAAAATTATTCAACACGACCTTTATGCTCTTCAAAGTAAAACAAGAACACTTACATAGTTGAAGCATTAAAAGTGGCTGTGAATCAAAAGCTTGAGAATGACACTATAGTGTTTTTAAATTAATTAACGCTTACTAGAATCGACTTTTTATGTAGCTTTTTTTAAATCTTAGTCCTTTTAATCTTTCTAACTAGGTGATATTAGTATTTTATTTTTGCTATAATGAGTAAAGAATGTATTTTTTTGTGTATTTTAGTCATACCAATCTTAATGGATAAACATAAATATTCATGTTATTATTTTTAGCGTGTTTTTACACATGCGATTTTAATTAGTTTTTGTGGTGAGAAGTAATGTTGACATATGAGAATTTAATTATCTAGCAATCAATTTTACAATATCAGATTCAATTATGCTGATAAGTCAAAATTGTTTTAAAAATTTGTTTAAAAATATGATGAGTATAATTTGATTTATATCCAATAAAAAAAGGAATAACAGGAAGGTTTTAATGTTAGTACCACATGGGGTTCCATCGATCCATTAGGAAGGTAATTAAATTAAAATTTGCACGGACTAGTTTGAATAGATGATTCCGAAAATTCAATAAAAACAATCATACATATCTTCTATATAAGGTTACAGTATATAAATTGTTAAAAACATTAGTGACTAAATCTCATATTTTTGCAGTTTAAGTTTTTAGTTACATTAAATATAGCCTAATTAAAATAGAAATTTTAAAAAATCATTAAAACTTTTCAACAACTGAACCTAAGTTTGCTATTTTTTACAGTCATCAAGTTTTGAAACAAAGTTTGTTTTTGATTCGATTTCTAATTTTTTGAAATCAAGTAGAAGACAACAAATTATGCTAAACTGTCAGGTTCGCTTAGTTTGTGCAGTTGTGGAAATACTCGGAAATCTTGGAAATTAGAAGATCCGGCTTTATTTGACAGTTTTTACAGCAATTAAAAATTACATTATTATTGCCAAATTAACAAATGAAATTTAATACGAAAGGAGTTAAATTACTTGTTTATGTTTTACTACACTTTTGATTGCTACTGCGTTTACTTTTCTTTTAATGTCAAACTACTGCGATCATTTTTAGATAAAGATATTTCGTTCTTACTATAGTGAATAGTAGCTCTATAGTGAATAGATGTTGGTCTTGATTATATATTTAAACAAATCCCAATAAATGGTTTTAAATGGACAATCCGTAATGTATTTTATAAAATGTTTTACATTATTTCCAAATAAACATAAGTAAAAATAGTTTTTACAATGAATCACCAAATAATTGTTGTTAGAAGGCAAAATATAGAATTTAAGTAAAATTGTACTCAATGTTTATTTTTTCGTAAAAACTAAAGTTTATATACAATTAAAACATTTAGTAAAGTTAGTACAGTAAAGTTAACATTTTAAATAACTTAAAAAAATGAAAAAAAAATTATGCTAAAAATCCAAGTTTTTGAATACAGTGAATGAAAATTGTGAATGAAACTTAATATGAAAATCACTATTTTAGGTATTGTGTATACTGTAAACAATTTTGTAGTAAAAATATTTGTTGTTCCTATAGCATTTCTATCTCGGAAAATGATAACTTATACGAAATTGTCCAATCAATAACGAATCTAATTGTCGAATGTCTAGAAGTACAATGTAAAATTATGTTTTTAGATAATATAATATTTCTATCATTTTCCTAATCTTTTTTTAACTTTCTGAGCTTTTCTGTAATATTTTCACAAGTTTTTCTAGTATTTATCATAAAATTTGATTATTAATAAATCCTATTTATAAAATTTATTTCATTTGGAAATGATTTTAAAAGCATTTCTTCTAACTGCTTCTATCATTTTCCTAAAATGTTATTTAAAAAAAATGAATTTAAAAATTATGCAAGGAATACAACCAAACATTTTTGCCCATTTTCAGGCTATTCGGTAGGACAAACTATTGATATGTACACTCTTAAAACAAAAGAGTAAAATCTACTCCTATAGGGGAAGTGCATTTTCGGCACCGGAAAGGAGTGGAAATTAACTCAGACTGAGTTATAACCGCTCGTTTTAAGAGTGTAGGACGTAGATTTTTTTTAATTTCTTTTTCCCACTCCGCAAAAAGAGTGAAATTCACTCCTATAGGGGAAGTGCATTTTCGGCACGGAAGGGAGTGGAAATTAACTCAGACTGAGTTAAAACAGCTCGTTTGTTTTAAAAAGTGTACTGTGGAATTACGTATCAAATTGTAAAAAGGCACATCTTCTCTTTAAACAGATTAATCTGTAACCACTGTTACAGATTAATGTTATAAATGTTATTTTTAACACATTAAGTACTAGAAGACGCCCTAGTCCATTTCGAATTTATCGCTTCGGGCGTCTTCTAGTACTTAAAGGGTTGAAACATATTGTAGACAGAGCAGATTATTTCTATTTTGGTAAAAAAAAACTCGTTTGGAATATACACTGCATCTGCGGCCGTGATAGTTCAGTGGTCAGCGAGCGTGAAATCTACTTCAACAACAATAGTTTGTCAATGGGCCATGTGGTTTGCTTTTCTTTAGTTAGCGTACCCAGCAATACAGAAAATATCTGTTATGAATTGGATATTTCTGTATTGCTTTGTTACGGGAAAACTCCATCATAATTTTTTCCCTGTAGTATTACCGATATTTTCTGGAACTTTGCTGCTAGAAATTGTCTATAATATTACAAGAATGTTTTACAGTGAGTATGTTGTAACCTTCGAAATTTTTGTTATATGAATGGCTAATATTTAGTGTGGAAGTCCCACTTTAATCAGTCTTTTTTTAAAAAAAATGATTTACTACTAAACACATTATTCTTTTTTTGTTAAAACAAAAAATATGATTATCATGAATTAGATTTTAAGCTCAGTAAAAAGAAAATTTAGAATGAAATAATTATATTATTATAAAAGATAATAATATTGAAGATAATAATTGAAAGTATTAAAAGCATCTAGAAATGGGTGAAAACATATTTTCTTTAAAATAAATTATACAATAAAATTCCAAAAATTATAGGATGCTAATAGATGAAATAATTGCAATTTAAGAAATTTCAATAAGAATTTTTTAATGTTTACTTCAAACTTCTCTACTCCCACCAAAAAGTAAACATACTATGACTGATTGAAATTATCGATTTTTTATATTCAAGTATAAACACAAAACACTACCATTTTTAATACAAAATAATCGTGCTGTTACTTTAAATAAGATTAATTATACCTACCGCTATATCATCTAATTATTTTATATATAGTTATTGAAAAATAATCGAGGCAGAATAAGCTTTTTATATATTCAATAAGCGTAAATTTTTATATATAAATTCAAAAAAAGTTAGTTTCAAAAATACCTTTACCAAGTTTATTGTAACAAAATGCATGAATATATTTTAATATTAATTTTAAAAAGAAAATTTGTATGCATAAAAAGTTTTAAAATACATTGCATGATAAGTATTACATTCACTAAAAGATTAGAAGTATGAAATTTTATGTGTTCTGATTCAAGTCGCACACTAATTATGATTTCTGTACTTATTTTTTCAAGAGTAACCTCTTTATGTTCATTCATGCTATTTCCTGCAAAAAAGTATTTGAATCGCAAAACTGTGTTTTACTAATTAACGGTCTTCCATATAAAATGTATTTTTTTACATTTTAGTTTCAAGTAGTTTTTGGCGTAAAAAAAAGCGAGCCAATTAAAGCCGCACCAGTGGAAACACTCTTAAACATGAAAGCAAACGAACAAAAAAGCTTTTTAAAGAAATGTAGAGGGAGAAATCAATTGAAGAAAGAAATGTAAGAAGAACTTCAATTAAATATAATTTCCGTTGCGTTTCACAAAAGTACTGTTAAACATGTTTTTTGTTAAACTTTTAAATTTTTTTTTACATAAATAATATATTTACCAACTTTTTATCAAAAGAGTATGCAAGTTAATTAAAACTAATTAAATGAAGCAGAAATGCATATAACATTTCCTAAATTAAGGCAAAAATTTATTTAAAGAATCTTTTGATACATAATTAAACACGTTATAATACATTTAGTATTACTCAGTTTAAAGTGAGCTTTATGAAACAGAAATGAATGAAGGCAATAATCAATTTTACTTACTTGAAATAAGGCAATAATCAATTTCAAGAATCTTTTGAACTTACTTATTTTTTTTTAGTTTACATACTTCTGCCTGAATATTAATGCAATTTTTATTCCTATTTGTAAAAAAAATTCAGTATCAAAACATTACTTTTCTTTACAGTAAAGAAATTGATACGTATTATTACATGATAATTAATTTAAAGAAATTGAAAGAATATATGTATTAAACTAAATTTTTTTTTAATTTAAATTTCTTTGAAGTTGAAGGAACATTGTAAAAACATTTCAGAGGCAACTTATTAACACAAATTAAGTTTTTAATATAATTAATTCAATCTAAAAAAGGAAGAACGAAATTTTATAATATTTAAAAGACAATTGCCATAGTTTTTCAGAAATGAAAAGGAATTATACAAAACTTAATTCTATGTAAACATCAGGAAGAAGAATAAAAACTTAGTTTGCATTGCTGATAAATAAGAAAAGCAAATTGCCTGCTAATACTTTTCTTTGTATCCTTTATTGTTTTATTAATGATTCTAATTGTAAATTTAATTTTCAAAGAACATTTCTCCCTTGAAAACAATAAATAAGCATACTTTAAAGTTTGTCTAATCTTTTTACGCGAAAAACTTTTGTAGAAATAAGGTGTTTTCTTGAAAAATAGTCTTATGATTAATGGCCAGTTTAATAGCAAAACAACAAAAGTTAGAATTTATCTTTAGCGAGTGATTTATTCTATGTTTGTGAACGAAGCGAAAGCAGATTTTCATTTATCACGTATTTTATGTTTGTGTTAGTTCAATGAGAGAGTTTTAATGCTTACTGAAATATTAAAAGAAATCATCGTTATTTAAGTTTTAAATAACTGTCCTGGATCATAAAATGTGAGGAAACATATTTTTGTTTTAACGAAACAATGCAATGGTAATGTTTTGTAGAAATCACTGGTTAAAACTATTCTAATAAAGCTATTTAGAATTTGTACGGGTTTCTTTTGAAAATTAATTATAAATAATCGTTTGAGCTTAGAAAGATTTTTTTTGCAGGTATACTCTTGTTGATTTATAAATACTTTTGTTTCTCAGGTACTAAATTTGAACTTCATATTCTATACTTTAAAGACTAAGATCTTATTCAAATTCAGAGGAAACCATTTATATTTAATAAATTTGATATCTTCAACTTAAAATAATCGATTTCTGAGATTAGAATATATGATTTATTATTTAAATAAGTTATAAAAGAGAAAATCTATTGTTCAAATTGATACCTATGTCATAAATTTTTTACGAATTGACATTAAATTTAATTAATTGAAAATAGTTAAATAAAGAAGTAACATAAAATATGTCTTTTTTAAAATTAGTATTTATACAAATGAAATTTTACTGCTCAAAAAGAATATTTAATATGTTTTTATATGAAATATTTTATTTTAAGATATTTTATTAAATGAAAAAGACTCGCCAGACTAGACAAATCATCAAAAAAAGTATAAGATGTATTTTATTAAAAAGTAGAGATGTGGTAAGTGTGATTTTCTAAAAAAAAAGTTGAAAACTTTTATTGAAAACTAAAGTAGTTTTGAGGGGTTTAACTATTATTTTATTTGTTATGATGGGAAAATATTACGTTTCAAGTTATTTTCCAACACTGAATGAAATTGAAAGTGTATATTATGGTATAACGTAAAAAAATTAATCCTTGATTCAATTATAGTCTACCCACACAACATTTGGAGTTTTTTAGCTGGCAATAAATATATATAAGATTATTTTTTTAAATATTCAGCTTTATATTTTTAGTTTAATTATCAGAACATTTATATAACTTGTATATTCTTCTGGGTGACGTCGATATCGTCTTGATTCGTAAGCAAATCGGCGTCGATTTCTTTGAAAGTGTTCAAGTTTGGTGAAATTGAGTTTGCGCAATAACAGACACTGACACTAAATACGTTGCAGTCAAACAGAAACTGTTTTTTAATCTCTGCTATTTTAATGATTAAAAAAACGAATATAATTCAATAAATATGATTTCATCATAAATTTTAAACCGATATTCAAATTCCTGATACATTTTCTACAAGGAAAATTTAAAGTGCTTTTAATTCCCTTTTTAAGGCAATTTTGTCTTGATAATTCGCTGCATCAAAAACAACTAAACTATTGTTTCTTTTTAGGTAGCAAGTAACATATGCCATCGCATTTTGCAAAGTAGGTTGTTGCATACGATATAAGCTGGTTGTTTTATAGACCTTAGTAATCCAAGGACTCATTGGATTGAAAGTTGTTTTCGACAATGTTATTCTACAGGGGATTTTCCCTTCAAAAATCAAACGGAAAGATATTCAGTGAAAAAGATGGAAGGTGTTAAATCTGTCATGACTTATTGTCCTAACACTGAGTACGACGACGGTGCAAGGTCGTCTAGCAAACAAAATTCAAAATTACTTAGTCAATCACCAATAGCACAGGCTTACAATGACTCAATAAAATCCATAAAGATGCATTATTGTAATTTTAGAGTAATTGTTCATGTTTATTGACCCCTGCTTTAGCTAGATATTTGTTAGTATGGGAATTTAGTTTACCCTGCGAAACTATTAAAAAATGCAAATTTAGTAATCTTAAATACCCTTCAGAGAACTAATAAAACATAGCATATTAATATTAAATAGTTTTTGTATTATTATATATATTATTATTATTATTATTATTATTATTTATTATTATTATTATTATTATTATTATTATTATTATTATTATTATTATTATTATTATTATTATTATTATTATATTATTATTATTATTATTATTATTATTATTATTATTATTATTATTATTATTATTATTATTATTTATTATTATTATTATTATTATTATTATTATTATTATTATTATTATTATTATTATTATTATTATTATTATTATTATTATTATTATTATTATTATTATTATTATTATTATTATTATTATATTATTATTATTATTATTATTATTATTATTATTATTATTATTATTATTATTATTATTATTATTATTATTATTATTATTATTATTATTATTATTATTATTATTAAAACTTGGTACATTTATTCACAATTAACCTGCCACTCATTGAAATATACACACATTTTCTACCAATAAAGCTACAGTTGGAATAACTTTGGAATATAACTGTCAAAGAAAATCCTTATATCCATTGTTGTCATAATTCAAACTCACAAAAGGCGATCAAACTGCATAAACTTTAATTGTTCGAAATCTCGAACTACTAATACCCTTAAGGACTTTTCCTTGACAATCCTTTCGTTTTCTCCAGTAATTCAAAGAATTTCATTCCGAGTCTTTTAAGAAATGCACAATTGAGCAGATATGTGTGTCAACTGGCAAGTCATTTGGTAAGTTTTCCCCTTTAGCCTTTAGGCAACATACTTTTCCATTGAAGAATTTCGAATAACTAAGCCTTCCTGTGGCTGTGACGGGACTGTGACGGGATTTTAGTGCAATGAAAGGTGCAAAATAAATTGTCTTAATTACGCTTGTAGTTAGTATTTGGGAGTTTAAAGGTGTCGTTAAGAAAATAGTTGCAATAGATATTTTCAAAAGTATTTGTTGGGTATGAAGTGTTTTGAAGTAAGTGTCCTATAAATAAGACTTACTTGGAAATGCAATATAGTTAATAATGTTAATATACAACAATTAATATTTTTACTACAACAATACATATTATTGCTATACAACAATTAATATTATTACCATACAACAATTATTAATATCACTATACAACAAATAATATTATTACTATACAACAATTATATTATTACTATACAACAATTATATTATTACTATACAACAATTATATTATTACTATACAACAATTATATTATTACTATACAACAAATAATAATAATACTTAAAATCACTATCCTTATTAATTGTAAAAAGTATTTAAAAAACAACATTAAAATATGGTTTTAATTGATTATAGTGCTTCTTCCTATTGAACTGTAAAGAATTCTAAGATTGAGAGCACTTCATATCTAAGTGTTTGAATACAATATAACATCTTCTTTTCTGTTCTGAATTATAACGGTATAACTTTTATCAAAAGGTATGTTTATATGATGAACATTAAAAACCTTGATAGAAAAGGTAGTAGTGGCACTTTTCTAATATACTCAAACTATATAGAGCAACTATAAAGTATATCTATAATGCATGACACCATGTAAACTAAACATTATATGCACTTCCATTTATTAATGTACTGTACTGTTTCTAAATAACCTAAGATAGCATTCAAAGATAATTCCAAATGTATTCAAACTAGTCTTTAAACGTAACCAACAACATCCAGGCATTTAAAAAATCCCAAACTGTCTTCTTCACTTAACACCACCGCATCGTGGTCTGTGGGCGAGTTTAGCGTCACCTAATCTACCGGCTTTTGCACCTTGGAATAAAGTAATTGGAGATATTACGTGTGCCATCAAGAATCTTCTCCCTTTCTGAGCTGCAAATAATATCATGTGCGCGGGAACGTCCGAATAATGAAGTGTCGTCCTGATCCTCCACGGAATTGTGCCTCGGGCAAGAATGTCCGGGCATGTCGTAGCGACAAATGATTTTCGTCAGGCATGGTATGGGGAAGCTTAGAGGATGTGCGTTGGCTGGCCGAGGACCGATTCTTATTAATGATTCCGCCGTAATGATGTTACACTAGGGTGCTGTTTGGTACAAAGGGGTGGTTGTCTTGTGGTAAGTTATACAAATACGTCATGCTGGACTTGACCCTTTTGAGAGTTATTTCCCGTGATTTGCACGCCAGTCTTTCAAGCAATAATTTGAAAAAAATTTAGAAATAATAAATTTGTATTAATATTTAACTTTTCCCCATCTGGAAATGACTCTATTATTATTTCTTAATAAGCTAACTAAATTCTAATTTTCTAAATACGTTATATTGAAAAAGTAATTTTAAAATTTATGCAGAGAAAACTACCAAACATGTTTGCCCATTTCCAGGCCATTCGGAAGATTAACATATTTTTATATGGAAATGAACAATATGTTACGATTTATAACAGGTATTTGTAAATACGTCATCATATCATATTTTGCAATTCAAAGTATATTATTTTATAAATTATGTAAGTTTAATAAAAAATCGAATCTAATAAAGTTTTGTTTAAAATATATAACGACAATTAATATTAGTATTTCAAAATCCATTTATTTTTATGAACAGAAATTTAAATGTCAAAGTAAAGTTTGATTAATTTATAGTTTAAGTTTCTTATCCGTTTCTAATCCGAGTTAAAGAGTACGACTCCTACTATACTTTTAACGGAACACTTAAAAAACATTGATTTATTTTATAGTTTTTAAGTTTAATTTTATTTTAGAAATAAAAATTATTAATTTTATATTAAAGAAGTTGAAAGAATATAAGTTTAAAAACATCAAAATTCCAAATTTGCCTCTTTTTGAATTAATTAAAAAAAAGTAGATGGTATGTCGTCTTCTTGCATCGTTTCTATAAAATGTAGTTTAATAAAAATCGAATTATAAAGTTTTGTTTAAATTTAACGAAATAATATTAGTATTTAAAACATTTATTTATGACTTAAATTTAAATTAAGTAAAGTTTGATTTTTCATTTTAATTTCTTATGTTTAATCTAGTAGTTACGAACACCGAATTTTATGATTTATTTAGTTTAGGAAAACCTAGTTTTTTTTCCATAGAACTTGTTTTAGTATTTAGTTTAAAAAACTGCTATTTTTTCTTTAATTACTTTTTGTATTAATATCCCCATATCATTAGAGTCTCTGACATTTCTCACGCGCTTCACTTTTAAGAAAAAATCTCATTTATATACTCCGTCAAAACCTATTTCTTAGGGACTATTACATCAAAATATAGTGACCCATCTGTCATTACCGAAATTTCAATATAGATACCAAAATTCGAATATCAATATTTCAAAGGCATTGTTCACCGCTTTAATCCCATCACAATTTCACAAGTAAATAATTCCATTTATGATTATTTATCCGATAAATCTTTCTCCCTTAAGCATGAATTAGGCAGCAGCGAGCATTATCGGAAGTCCGTGTCTAATAATGGACACATCACCAGCTCCGGGTTAGTGAACCTTTTGTGAACTTCCAGATACTGTTCCTCGAGGTATTATTATACGACCCTTTCGATCCTGAAATATTTAGTCGTTTGAAATTGTAGTGAAGTCTTGGGGAAGATTAGGAATCGGTGATGGTTTGAGTGAGTAGAATTATAGAAATTCCGAATAATTGGATAGTGTTTATCTGAATGGAACTAAATAAAATTTTATTAGAATTCAGTTTTCAATGTATTAATATTTTCTGATGAAGGAAGGTCTCTCAGTGTCAATGTCAACAGTCGTGTTTTGCTTTAGTAAGTTAAAAGAGGGTCAATTTGTACAAGGGAATCACAAGTATACGAGACTGCATGCCTGTTAAAACAGTAACACAGATCCAGTCCTTGTACAAGTACTCCTAGTACAAATGCACTGTTTTTCATGCAAGTTCGTTCAGTTTCAAGACAGCAGTAGTTTTCATGCAATATAATTTTCTAACTAAAATGCAAGGGTACCAGGTCTTAGGTAAAATGTATTGCAAAATCGTGACTAACTTTTTCAATATGCACCATTGCGTACTGTAAATCCATTTCCGTTTTGGTGGCCTTGCAGAGCTACTTAATTGCGATTAATTCTGTATTGTAGTGAAAATTGTAGTTAAGTCTTGGGGAAAATTAAGATTAGAAATTGGTGATAGTTTGAGTGAGCAGAATTATAGAAGTTTCTCGTAATTGGATGGTGTGCTTATCTGAATGAAACTAAATAAAATTTAATTGAAATTCAGTATATTTAGTTTATTGGTATTCTCTGCTGAAGGAGGTCTCTGGGTGTCACTCTAAACAATCCTGTTTTGCTTTAATAAGTTATCTGGGTAAATTTTTACAAGGGAATCGCAAGTATACACATATTCTTCTTAGGAGCGTAAACGAAAGTATCTAGACTAATGACTTGGGCCAAGTTAATTGGACCCGGTTTTTTAAGGTAAAAATGATCCAATTCATTGCTATGGTTACTAAAGTTTACCTTCCCACGGTGGTTTTACTGACTGCATGATTGTTACTACAGTAACTCCCGTCCTTGTATACACTTACATACAATACTGGTTCTCGTGCAATATAGTTTTCTAAGTAAAATGCAAGAGTACCAGTTCTTAGGCACAATGTGTTGTAAAATTATGATAAATTCTTCAATATGCACATTACACAGACTGTTAATGCATAAGGCGTTGTCTGTTTCCGGTTCAGTGGCCCTAGACTTATAAGCTAATAAACAGTGATTAATTCTACAAAGTGGCTGGTTCCAAGATAACCTCCTCTCTTTCATACAGCTGACATCCCATATCTTATAAAACCATCAATATCGAAAGCACAAAGAAATAAAATCGTCCATGTTCATCTTATTCCTGCCAGAATAGAACCCGAATCCATAAATTTATAGCTACGGATACATGACATAATCAAGGATGCATGTTTATAACTCAGCTAGGAATGACGATTGGTCATCTTATACATTTTATATTTTTTTTCAGCAAAAATTTATGTAAAACAAAAGTACTGTTTACAAAAGTATATTGAGGGTTCGTTCGTGGGACGCGTTTGTTTGTTGAACGCGTCAAACATTGTACGTTCTTTGACGAAATTTTCAAGAAACTGCAAGGATCATATCATTTTTTTTAGATGGAAGAGGCAAATACGTTCGTGCGCATTCTCACTAAATTTTACCGCTTCTATCGACTGAAACTCGACACGTTCAGAACACATCTTTAAAAGTGCTCGTGTGACAATCTAAACTTTTACACAATCTTTCTCGAACATGCAGTTTGGCGTTTGGATCTTTTTGGATGAGCGAAGTTCAATAGGATTTCGTTTCTAATGTGCCGAATTTCGATCGGAATTTCCGTAAGTGGCGTCAAGGGACGAGATTCTGAAGCGAGAGTGTTGGTGCATTTTTAATGCTAAACGTTTAATGGAGTTATTTCATTAGGCATTTCTAGATGCAAATTCACTTTGTTTTCAAAACATGAAGTTTAACAATATCAAAGTAGCTTTGTAGCTTTGCCTGTTACATATTTAAAAAAATTCTTTCTCTTAAGCAAATAAGATGACGATTGATATTCAAACGATATTCGAACAATTTCCCAGTTCTAATTAAAAACTCCTATCAAAGGAAAAATCACGAAGACTTTATTTTTAACATTTTCAAAGAATTAATTAAATAGTCACTTTTTTAAAATCGAAAAGATAGTAAATTCGCCAGTTTCTCCTTTTTTATTTATTAAGAATTTGGATTTTGACATTTGATGTATAAACACCTATTTCTAACAATATAAAGAATCAACTTAAAATAGCTATTTATTTATTACTTGTATCCTTAAAAATAAACTGGATTTCCACATTTACTCCCCCTCCTCTATTAATACCATTTATTTAAGACAAAAAAACCTATTATATTAATAACTTCAAATTTTATTTTATATTTTTAATCAGAGCCGGTTAACCTACGGAAGATTGTTTAATACTAGCGCATATAGGAACCAATAATAGAAAACCAGTTCAAGCAGCAAACCAGCTCAGGTCTAAAAGTATCACATTTGTTATTCCAAAATATTAACTAAAGTCAATCGGTTTGTCTTTCTGAAACCATTGTAATAAGGTAAATCTCTCATTAAAAATAATGTGTGTAATAACAATAATATTTATTACCATTTCCTGTCTTACAAATAATAAATCGCCTTTCTCATTTATAAGCAATAATAATCATAAATATAAACACTGGAATTTATGTGTTTTCTTCGAACCAATTTTTTTAGCCTCCAGCTGCCTTTCTACCTTTGAAAACCCTATGCTCATTAATACTATCACATAGGAGCCCTGACAATTACGCATTTAATTAACTATTAGGTGAGTGGTGATTATATGCAACAGCAGGGGCCAGTAATTGTTGACGATCACAGCTGTATTCGCTAATGATGAGAGCAATTAAGACACGGTACTGCCACCATGTTGCCTAGCTGGTATGCAAAGATTCCAACGGATGTTTCTGTCAAATGTTAGTAATATATAATAGTGGGTGGCAAATATAATATTGTAGACATCAAATTATTCGAGCTCTAATATTACAATTCCTCTCCATTCATCCACCTATCCACCCATACCTTTAACATGAACACTGCAAAATAATCACAAACGTTACTGGAAAATTTCTGACCTGATTTTTACCAGTAATGTTCCCAAAATATATCAGTAACTTTCCCTAAAATTTTAAAACGATCCCACAGAGAGCAAGTAACTTTCCTGGAACTGTCAAAAAAAAATCCATTTGGCTGCAAAAAGCAAGACTGCGCCACTATTATTTATACTTAATTCTTAACTACGTGCTGTTTAGAGTGGTATCTGCGCGGATTCGATCTACCAAAGTTTGGGGCCGTTCGATAAACCTCTTCATATAGCTGCTTGAATAACTCTAAATAAATTATTTGATTTTTTCGCAAATAATCCGCTAGACCAATTTTTGTATTTTCCGAATGGAGACCGGTCTCAATTTATTAGGATAAAAACGTGGATTTCTACAGCAGTAAAATATTTGTGCATTATAGTTAAATATGCTAGTATTAGTATAAGTAATCTTTATGCATTTTTTATTTAGTTCTGGGGCAAATTAAAAGAAAAGAATAAATATATATTTTACCCTCAGGGCTATATTTCAACAATATAAAAAATATAAATATATCAGAGTATTTTCTTAAACGATATTCTTGATCTTTATATGCATCATAGTATGCATTTTTTTAAACACAAACAGAAGCAAATTTTTCCTTCATACTCGGAACCTTTTCAATCTCTCAAATTAAAATTTCTGATTAGCAAATATTGGTGTTTTTTATTACGTTATTTCGCTTGCTATTTTTAGCAACTTATCGCAAATTTATCTACGAGTTTGTTCTTAAAGAAATATCTCCATGAACTGATTGTAAGGTAATTGTTTAGACTAAAAAGAAATGAACGTAATTGAGGCATTCCATTTTTTGACACATAATGTCCCTTATAAACAGTATTTATAGAGACCATAGTTTGAGAGAGTTACTTTTTTTTCCCGGTACAATTTATTAAAAAAATTATCTATTTTTATGTATTTTTATTTTAAATGGCAGTTTGTTCCTATTTTTTATAAGACAATCAGAGTTAACGTGTAATTACTAATTACAAGAGGTTAATTATTAATAATGTCATAAAGGACGTTTATTCTTCATACAAAGAATATCATGATCTACTAAATTTAGTGTTGAATTATTATCATATTAATTTTACTATTTAACCAAGAATTACAAAAATCACGCATTTCAAAAGGTTTTTTTTTTATTTTCATTCATTTGTCCGTATAAAATCAATCAATTAAATGTTTTTTTTATTATTTTCTAAATAAAACAACTGTCAAAGGCAATAGAAATTAACAATTTCGACACGCACTTTTTAAGAATATTGCTCTTCAATTTAAGGAAATCTGACTTAGAATTATTTAAAACCAATGTTCCAATATTACTTATTAAACAGCTTCATTGGGAAGCGACAGGGAAGCATCGTTTACACGCGGGAAGTCATTTTTTTCCAAGGCTACTCAATTTATTTCAGGCTTGTCTCTAATGGCATAGAAGTACCAGCCAACGTCGTTTCATACATAAAGGCATTCGGTCATTTGACTGATACGCTCTAATGAAGTAAACCAGTGTGTTTAAGTATTAAAACTAAAAAGGCACGCATTTTATAGCTCCACAAAAAAAATATCCATTCTGTTTAGCTAAAAAGATAGCAAAGTCATTTTCGTTTAGGATAATTATTAATGACGGAGTAAATAATCGAACTACCGAAAATAAAGTATCTTAATTAAATATTATTATGTGACGTGTGCATGAAAATGAATGCATAAATTTTTAAGGATTAAATTGAGTTCCGAATATTATAAAAGAACTCAACTTTACGGTTGATCGCTACATTTGTTAAACGTTGCATTGCGTTATTAATTTTAATGAATACAAACTATTTTTGCGAAATATCTAACAAAAGTTAGCAATAATATAATTACAGAATTTAATGGAAATGTTAGAAGAAATTAAAGACGTTTTTTATTGACATGTTAAACTAAATGCATAAATACATTGCATTCAATTTTGTGTAAATGGTAAAAGTTATTGTGTGTTTTATTACGAATTACGTTAATCTAAAGCCAATATTATAATATACAATTTTTAAATATCAAATACTACTATATGTGTAGATTATTAATTGATAATAAATACTTAATATAAAAGTATAATCGTATTAGTACACTATCTTATCGATTTAAAATAGCATGAAGATTAAATCAATGTAATTTTCATCGGTAAGTAGCTGGTAAAAATATACTATGATAGAAACGAGTAGGTTTATAACAGAAACGAAAGTAGTTTTGTCACTTAAAAAGTTTCCACACAAATTTCGGGAGTCTAAAAAAGCGCCAAACACAGCATTCAGTTCTATATTAAACTTTAAACGTCGAAATTAAAAAGAAAACTATTTTTCTTATTTTTTTATAACAGAAAGTACGATATTTTTTTTATCATGTGCTACATTTATTTGTATTTCGAAGCATACATATGTAATATTGCTCATACTTAATTTAAATTTTCTTTAATTCCCTTGTGTATCAAACCAGTACATACCAGCCTACCACAAGTCAAACATCCCTTTGTACCGAACAGCACCCTAGTGTAACATCATTACGGCGGAATCATTAATAAGAATCGGTCCTTGGCCAGCCAACGCAAATCCTCTAAGCTTCCCCATACCATGCCTGACGAAAATCATTTGTCGCTACGACATGCCCGGACATTCTTGCCCGAGGCACAATTCCGTGGAGGATCTTTAATCAGGACGGCACTTAATTATTCGGACGTTCCCGCGCACATGCCATTATTTGCAGCTCGGAAAGGGAGAAGATCCTTGATGGCACACGTAATATCTCCAATTACTTTATTCCAGGGTGCGAAAGCCGGTGGATTAGGTGACGCTAAACTCGCCCACAGACCACGATGCGGAGGTGTTAAATGAGGAAGACAGTTAGGGGTTAGGTAAATGTCGGTTTGTTAGATACGTTTAAAGACCGGTTTAAATACATCGGTAATTTTACTTTAATATATGTTTATCTATATTTGATTTGTTGTACAACTGTATTCCTCTCCTTTGAATCTCTTTATTCATTTGAATATTCATATTATGCATTTGAATGGACATGAACAGTAGGTTGCTCTTGAAATATAATTAATTTCATGGTCTTGTAGAATTTGCAGCTCCGAAAAGAAGATGATGATCCGAAAAGAAGACCTTGATATGGCACACGTAATATCTAAAATTACTTTATTCCATGGTGGAAAAGCCGGTGAATTTGGTGACGCTAAACTTGCCCACAGACCACGATGCGGTGGTGTTAAGTGAGGAAGACAGTTTTAAGAGTTTGTAAATGCCTGGATGTTGTTAGTTACGTTTAAAGGCTAGTTTGAATACATTTCAAATCATCTTTGGATGCCGTCTCACGTTATTTAGAAAGAGCTCAATCAATGTAAGTGCATATAGTGTTTGTGTTTAGTTTACATGTTGTGATACATTATAGGTATACTGTATAGTTACTCTACATAGTTACAGTATATTAGGTTAGGAACAAATGTTGGTTTGTTAGTTACGACAAGTTTGAATACATTTGAAAAATTACTTTTTGATATATTTATCCATATTTGTATTTATACTACATTATATCTACTCGTTGCAGTTTTTTATTCATTAGATTAGACTGTTATCCGTTACTTATTATGAAAAGTATTTAAGTTTCTTTAAGTAATTAATTTCATGGTCTTTTAGATTATGATAGTCATCTATATTTAAATGCAATTTTTATAACTAAATTCTTTGTTTAAAATAATTTTGATAAAATAAGTGATATATTTAATTATTGAAAGATAACTGTAAATTGTTCGGTCTTAAACCAATAAATGATATTCATAATGCTTTCGGTAGCGTGTTGGAGGAAGATTGGATATGTTTGGCGAAGTTTCACGTGTCCTGTATTTGGTCCTGTCACCTCCGTGTATTCCTTTTTTTTTTGCATAGTAGAACATATTGTTAATACACTTTATGTTCAAATTAAATCTAAACATAAGTTTCAATGTTAAGATATCTTTTAAGGAAAAATATTATACACACACAACCTTATATGTATTCGTGACCACAGCGAATGTACTAAAGCAGCGAGTTGAATACACAATAAAACACAGAAAAATACTATCGGATTCCACTTATGGAAGTTGAAATGAGAGTATTGCATTCCACCAAAGCGCTTTGTGAAAGATAAAGAAGAGAAATCTCGACCTTTTATCGAGAATCCGTCATCATATTTCGAAGAGGTTTCGTGATCGAAATGTCTGATCCTCTTTCCCCCCATTCCAGACCGACGAAGTTTGTCGGAGGTAAAAGTTGGAATAGGATACTTTTGGTAACGAGGAATGTATGTGAGATGATTTTGAGGACAAACGGGGTCGCTGTGTCAGTGGTCGAAATGACTTAATTTTGACGAGAAAATAACTTGACAAGTTAAAAATTTAAATGAGTATGTATTGTGTTTTTCAAATATACTGTTTTAATAAAACTTCATATTAACCCTCTGAGGGATTTGCAAATTGACTTAACTGTAATCTTGTTTTCACTGAAGGATATTAAAATTTAAATTTTTAAGTAAATTTTTTTTCTTTAAATTATAATTTTGCAGCATATGATTAAAAAGACTCTTCCGTGCTTGAAATTTTAAAATGTGGTAAAATTATATAATATATAAATTTAAAATTGGTGTTGGAAAACTTTAACAGTCAGATGGAGAGTTTAAGTGTCTGTAAACCACAGAGGGTAGACGAGTTAATGATCAAGTGTATAAAGTGTGATCAAGTTTTAAATCAAGTGTATAAGCGTTATTTTGATACAAATTTACACATTTGTTCGTTTGGTTCAATCTTATAAAAAAATAATTAAAAAAATTATATTCCTGTTTGTAGAAAAAGTGAATTAAAATTAATTGTAGTTTTCTCTTTCAGCCTCAAAGAAGCCTCAATTGAAGAATTATATAAAATGAAATTATATTTTTTTGTGTAGAGATATAAATTCCTTACGTTTAATAAAGTTTTATCAATAAATGAACTGAGACAAATGTGAACTATTCTCTAGATGTTTATTTCATTTAAGCGTATAGTTGAAGTTCAAAGTAATTATTATGCATAGAAAATGGTTTTGTTGATCATTTAGTTAAATGTTAAAATACTTTCGAAAAGATATTGGTCGGAAGGAAGTAATATGAATTTATTTATTATTATTATTTTTTTGATACCCAATGAATTTGTTTAAAAAAATAAACAAAGAATAATATCAGAAGTGAAAAGATAGAGCAACAGCACAGTTTCTAAATCCCATTTCTCCAAAGTAGTAGCGTATCAAGTCTGGATATAATATTTAATTTTAATCAAATAATTCTAATCAAATTCGGTGCTTACCCCTTTATCTTTCTAGATAATTGTTGATATAAGGATAGTAGATATATCAAGATATTTTGGTAATAATTTCCCTATTTATATGGTTCGAGGATTCACGAGTTAACTACAATGTACACTTAACTTATAGGCCTTTAAAAAAACCTATAAATATCTTTTTTTAATTTACAAGTAGTAGAAATGCCATTGCATTTTTAATGTTTTTAATATAATTTATAAACTTCGATATCTTGATACAGTAAAAACCATGCAATATGTTAACTGCATAAAGCAGAAAAATTATTCAATTAATTTTTTTTACCTTAGGCCTTTTATTATTGAAATGAATCTTCAAAGCTAATGAACTTTTTTTAAATCGATAACCATATTAGGAGAGTCCAGTGCAATTTTTTTTAATTTTATCATTAGTATTCAAACTTATCCAAAAAACATACTGAACAAATTGAGTTACAAATTATATTTAGTAAGAAATTGGAGTAACTAGGAACACGACAGTATATGCCTCTTCAAATTAATTTCTGCTTAATGCGATTTATGTCACGCTATGCTTACCTTAAATAATAAAAAAAAAGAATAATCATATTGTTGAACTACGACAAAATGTTTTAAAGTAATTTCTTTAAAATAATACTTATGTGAATAAAGCATAATGTAATAGTTACTTTATTTTAAATGTTTTGACTTTTCATTATAATTCATTATTTTTTCATGCTTGCTTACTCCTAATTCAAAAACGTAAACACATTCGTCTCAAACTCAAATTTAATAAGATCCTAAACTCAAGTGCCCTAAAAAGTTTTTTTTTACAAATCCTTCTTTAAAAGTTCCTAACTACATCAGATATTTTTCTCATTAAGGGTAACTTAAGGGGATTTTGAACTGAAAGTTTTCTTGTTACTTACCCATTCCTAAGTAAAACAATATAAAAAAATTCTAAGGCGCTTAGAGGCTGAATGAAACTACCTTAAAAGTGTTAAGCCACTTTGACTCTAAGCCATTCATTTAGTTTCTGTGTTAAAGGCGAATAAGACCAAATAACCGAGGGTCTCCAAACTAAAGTGCTTATGTATTAAT
Source organism: Oedothorax gibbosus (assembly GCA_019343175.1). NCBI lineage: Eukaryota > Metazoa > Arthropoda > Arachnida > Araneae > Linyphiidae > Oedothorax > Oedothorax gibbosus. The sequence continues at coordinate 29,371,890 of CM033273.1, forward strand.
CCTATGAAGAAATAAATGATTTTCTAAGCCATATTTCTTCGACTGTATTGAATATTTTTACAAACGGCTTTTTATATGATAAATGTAGCTGACTTACAAGGGTCTATAATATCACTTTTTAAATTGGTTTGAAGACTTTAATGTAAAATTATTTATTGAATATTAAAAAATATATATTTTAACCAATTTCAAAAAATGGGATTCTTGAGCCCTGTAAGTCAGCTACATGCATCAGATATAAAAAACGTTTGTATAAGTATTCAATACAGCCCGATAAATGTGGCTTAGAAAATCCTTTTTTCCTATTGGTTTAATACAGAAGCAGTTTGGTTTGGAGATTCGGTCTCATTTTTCGTTAAAGTAAAGGCAGATTATAGGCAAAAAGGTTCTGAGTTTTAGGGGGTTTCTTCATTATGTTTCTAAGAGTCTTTACTGCTAGTACGTTTGCTATTTTCCATTGCTTCGGGGCTGGAGGGAGTGAAAATGCTTCATAAAATTATGGGGGGGGGGGGATAAAAATCGATGCTAACGAGGAATTGTTTAATGAGATTTTCGATTTCAATCATCAATTTATTTAAAGCCATATTTATGTAGCATCTTTCTTCAAGTTTTTTATCTTAAGAATTCAAGATTTCTGGTTTCTTAAAAATATTTCCCTCTTACTCCGGAAATGAATAAAATAATTCCCCAACCCAAATAAAAGATGTGTAAACACCTCGGTAGGGTTCATTGTTTAAATAATTAATCTCTTTTGGTTAGAGTATGGAAAGGAATTTTCAGCATAAACAAAATTATTTGGTATTTTCTTTACGTTCGTGTGAAAATCTGCAGCTGTTTTGGTTAGAAAAGGGTTTCAATAATTTATTTTCTGTAGATAGAGGAAATAATATCTTTGAAATTTTTGACATGGTAATATATATTTGTAATTACATTTTTGTGTTTGTAAATTTTATTCTTAACAAATTATTTTAAAGATGAATGACAATAGAAGTGCTTTAGTTTTTAATTGAAATTATTAATTTCTTTAAAAAAATGATTTCCAACATAATATGAAATATATTAAATAAATGTATTTCCATAATTGAAAATAATAAACATGCTGAAATATATTACAAATAAAAGCTGTTTTTTTACAAACATTAAATAAACTTTGAAGTGCAAATAATCTTACTTCTCTTTATTGAACAATCTTTAAGTAAATAAGTTAGAATATATTTATTTCGTTGTAAACCTTCAAATAAATTATTCTTTGTTTAATGAAATAGTGAATCAAAAGAAATGTATGCAAAATCTTTTTTTATTTAACTTCATGAGGGGGAGGGAGTAATTTTATATGGCTAGGATACTTTACATTTTTGACATGGGTAAAAATGAGTTTTAGACAAAATATATCATTGTGCAGTAAAAATTTAAAGACGAATTCAATATAATGCTTTATTAATGAAAAGTTAATTTAATAACTTGCATACTGAAGTTAATTTGACAAATAAACATGGATATTAGGAAAAAAACTCGTTATTGTTTATTTATGATATATTTTGTATTTGCGACAATTTTAAATATGTTTCGGGCTCTTAAAATTTTCAAATCTTATCAAATTAAAACTCATCCCGTCTTTAATTACATTTTACTTCTAACATCCACAAAAGTGTTAATTCTTACAGTGTTAGAAAAAATAAGAATAAAATGTAATTTACTGAATTTTATTTTACTACGGTTTAATAATTTTGAATGTTTACTTTTGAAAAACATCGCGTGTCACCTAATTTTCTTTCCAAATTACTTTTGACTGCTATTTATCTTCACTGTCTGCCAAGTTTCATATTTTTCTCGCCAAAAAAAACCCCTCCCCAAACTATCATTCATAGCAAGATCCCAAACCTAACAAACTATTTATATCATAAATTATTCATCTTAGTAGAAAAATTACCCATGTCTTAAGCCTATAACTTTATAAAATGGTCTTGTTTTGCTAAAAAGAAGGATAATTCATCTTCGTCTTCAATTGCACGCTTTCTCACCATTCACAAAAGTGTTCGTTCTATTTACTTAGCACTATTAAGTCGATATTGAAACGCTGCCTTTTAAGTAAACTTATTTTTTACTATAAAAAATTGTTGGCAAGTAATTCTACTAAAAATCAAAAGTATTGGACAACTTTAATTTTAGCTATCAGTAATACATCAGTTTATTGGTCTTGATTTTTTATAAGAAAATCTATCTTGTGAAATTAATTTCGAGTAAATTTATCTTTACTGTCTCTAAGTTTCACAACATTTTTGGCAATTATAAAGACCCAAAACGATCATTTCTAATCAAGACCTGACCTTCCCAACAATCAATATCCATCAAAAATTCTTCATCGTAGTTGAAGAAGAACCAATGATTTAAGCTACAACACTGAACATTGGCCATTCTTCTCCAGACATACGGGCGAATTCATCTCCGTCTTTAATTGCATGGAACTCTCACAATTCCCTACAGTGTCCGTTCTCGAACACCTTGTCTCTTCGCATGATCCCATGCCCTTTCAAACTAGAGACATATGGACATTTAAATAAAAACTTTTAAATACATATAATTTTAAGATGACAAATTATTGCCAAGAAATTCTAGTAAAAATGAAAAGTATTGGACAACTTTATTTTTATATTAAAATAAGATATCTTTTATTGGTCTTGATTGTATACTTAATAAAATCAACTTGCCATATGAATTTCAAGTAAATTTATCTTCACTGCAGTCTGTAAGTTTTACAACTTTCTGGGCTATTATAAACACCCAAAACGATCATTCCTAATCAAAACCTAAACAACAAGTAATCTTCATTAATCTTAATAGAAAAACAACCATTGTCCCAAGCTAAAACACTGAACATTGGCCTTTCTTCTTCAGATATACGGGCTAATTCATCTCCGTCTTTAATTGCATGGCACTCCCACCATTCCCTAGAGAGTCCATTCTCGGACACCTTGTCACCTCGCATGATCCCATGCCCTTTCAAACCCGAGACAACGGACATTTAAACAATGACTTTTAAATGAACCTGGCAAATTATTGCCAAGAAACTCTAGTAAAAAAGAAAAGTATTGGGCGACTTATTTTAATCTTCTAATAAGATATATTATATTGGTCTTGATTGTCTACTTAAAAATATATCTTACCAAATACATTTCGGCAAAATTTATCTTAACTGCAGTCTGTAAGTTTCACAACTTTGTTGGCAATTATAAACACCCAAAACGATCATTCATAATCAAAACCTTACCAAGAAATAATCTCCATCAAAAATTCCTCATCTTAGTCGAAAAGCAACCAATGTTTTAATCTATAACAAGTTAACATTGGCCTTTCTTCTCTATATATACGGGCGAATTCATCTCCGTCTTTAATTGCATGGCACTCCCACCATTCCCTGGAGTGTCCGTTCTCGGACACCTTGTCACCTCGCATGATCCCATGCCCTTTCAAACCCGAGACAACGGACAACCCTGGTTGTGACACGACGGACGTGGCTCAACCAATAGCAACCTCGTTTTCTTTTTTCTTTTTTATACCTAGAAAGAAGTTCTCTTTTTTCTTAGGTTTCTTCCTCCGTCCGCTTTTCTGTTTCGATTTTTATTTATCCTTGTTACTTTGGTATCCTGTCCGCGAAGATTGGATGCAGTGGGTAAACCGATATTTTTTCTTCTTCTTGAGGTCGAGGATTGCAATTGGGTTTGTTATTGTGGTTTAGTATGGTGTAAATGGAAGATTTCTGTGGTTCTTAAGACTGCTGATTGTAAATATATATTGTTTTGGAGCAACGAAGTTTGTTTTCAAACTCCGAAAAAAATATTTGTATTTTTTATGTTGTTGTGTGGGAAGTCAGGAATGAGCTTAATATTTATTTTTAAATAAAATAGTGGAATGATAAGTTTTAAGTTAAAATTCAATACTAAATATTTCGATTCGTAGTTTATTTTAATACCGCATTAAATTTGTTTACAAATGCATATTAGAGGAGAAAACTTTTTGCAATAATAATAAGGTAGGCTGGTCGCACACCGACTACAACTCTTTGTTGATATACGAAAAAATGGGCACTCGATGTCTCACTCTGTGTGGGTGTGTATAAAAGAATCGGGTTACTTTTAGTAGCCTACTATACGCTTTTACAACCACTTACTATTCAATTTGCTTAGAGATTTCATTGTTTTTATTCATTGGAAAAAAATGAATTGTGTTATATTGGTGATAAAAGGGGGTCACCCAATGAACCTCTAAACTTCATAATTCGTACTTGACTTTCATTTCAGCAGTTAATTGACCCTTGAAAAATAAATTATTTGATTTCTTAGCACTAAAAGGCGGACACATATCTTATATAACACTTTGTGCGGAGTAGGGGTGTATCAGACCAATAGTTATTTTCCCGTTGAAAAGTAAACCAAAATTATTCGAAATTTGAAGAACTATTGATTAAAACAAATATTATAATAATCAATAAAACAGTTCAGACAATGGTAGCAGATACTTTTATTCTCTATAACTACATGTAGTGGGATAGATTTTCCTGAAAACACTATTTTTTCCAATAAGCCAGTTTTCCGCACATCGAGCGATATCGAGACTACTATAATTTAGTTTCAGTTTTGCAATACAGAACAAGTTTTCTGTCATATAATCGTAAAAACTATTATTGTAGTGCTGAAGGTTGATTTTTAATTAGGAATTAGTTTTTTGCAGATGTAGAAGAGTAATACATAATTGATTTTTAATTAGGAGTTAGTTTTTTGCAGATATAGAAGAGTAATACATAATTAGTTTTGAAGGTGTGGAAAAAATAATGATATAATTCAAAAAGAAACTTTTTATAAAACAAATGAAATACTTTTAATTACAAATTGAATGGACTGTATTCATGTTTTAAATAATATTATGACCCTGTGCAGTCTTTAAAAACGTAACTCGCTGCATTTCAAAAAAATAACAAAAATTAATTTTCTGCTGAAATATTGAGAATCGGTAGAAAGGTTAACAAAATAAAAAAAAATCTAAATACTTTTTTATGCTAGTTATTAGAGAACATGAAGCAAATGGCATATTATCTAAACTCATGCTCTCTTGTTGTTGGTTTATTCAATGAAGCTGACTTATACGTTTTATAAATTTGACCATTCAAAAGCGTAAGCTCAGAACTATAATTTTTGCAGTCCTGTTGTGAAGTGAAGTACCATAAAACTACATCATTTGTCTCCCGGATTTGTTGATGGATATTAGTTTTCCCATGGAATAAAATGCTAAACTCAATAAGAAGACATATTTGCTATAATATAAAATGCTGCTCGCTCATTGATCGACTTATTCCAATATTACAGGTTATTTTTTATAAAGCCCTCTCCCTTTGAATGTCACTTGTACAACTTTATGTTGCAGGGTGTATTACAAACAACGCGTTACATATATTATCTGAAGTTCGATACCTCATTTTTAGCACGTGATTTTTATGGTAAAAATTTAAAATAGTTTATAGGTGTAAGACCACTTTTGACTTGATTCAAAAATTTGTCTAACCTAAACAACATATTATAGTCGGTGTACGATCAGTCGTATCAATTAAGGGTTGACCTATGTTAAATGTAATGTATTTTGATTCTTAAAACCCTTTTTTTCTGTGAATTCTTTAAAATCTAAATTCATATTTGCCTTAATTTTATCCAAAAGAAAGTTGATATTTTTGTAAAAGTGTTAAAACAAGTCTGGAATCTCTATTTTGATCATCCATGTTTCAACCTTTATGTCGACGCAGAACTAGAAAAACATTAAAAGCATACAATCTCTACAACAGTTTAATCAATTACTGGAGTATAAGGCACAAAAATCGATGCGGAAATCACTTCCCTCCAAACAACTATCGTCTATCAATAACAATTATTTCCCCCAAAATATTTTTCCTTTTCTCCGCAATCGGTACCACTAATGGCCGGTTATAATGAGGTTAAGCCCATTTCAGGGGAAAATTACAGGGACCAGAGCGCTAAAACAATAGACCATTGGAGAAAAAGGAAATCTGAAGACATCGAACTCGATGAATAGAGTAGAACCTCATCTTTATCTTCCGCAGATGGAAACGATTTGGAAGGGAAGACATTTTCCGACGCAGAAGGATGATTGGAAAATAATTGTTCTGCCAGAAAAAAAACTTTTTTTGTTGGTTTTCGTCAACTTGTGTTATAGAGGCATTTGGAAGGGGTTGGTAATTGTTTTTATGTCTTACTTGTGCGAAAAGTGTAGAAAGAGTGCGAAAGAGTGTAGAGGAATTAAGCAGTTTGGGCTCTTAAGGTAATTACTTTGTCAAAATCTTTCTTTGGACATATTATCGGTGGATGGTTTCAGAGGTTTGTTCTCACCATCTGTATGTAGAATCACCAATATGGTTTAATTTGACAGCAACTAATAACTACTATCCAATATGTCAAAATACAATTTTAAAATTCTGTAGTTAAGAGGTCTTCAGAACATTTGGCAAAGGCGACAATTGCCCATTGTTAATTTGCCTAAATGCTGCATTTTGGCCAATTGGCCGCTCAGGTGTCGACCTCGTCACTTGACCAGTGTTCGCAATTACGAGGCGTTATTGGCTGTGTTAAAGCTCCTAAAGGAGACTAGAAATAGGCCGTCGGAATCGATTACATTACATTACCTTGGTAACGAAAATCAGAAAACGAATAAATTTTAGGGCCGTAGTGAGCCTAGTGGTCAGCGTCTCGGTCTCGGGATCGGAAGGTCCTGCGATCGAGTCCCGGTACCACTGAAGTCCTACCGAGTATATGCGGAGTACGTGTTCGTTAAATCTGTTGGGTCCGAAAGTCCTCTAAGTTCCCATACCAAATCAATACCTCTGGGGGTGACAAGCCAATTCTGGGGATCCTCTAGTTGGCCTCTGTCTCTAAAAATTAGATGGATCCACTTATGTGTATGTGTTGTCTGTTGTGTCTGTCTTACTTGACGAAGGTTTATAAGCGGGTCTCTGACCAAGCACACAAACCTGAATATATATGTCTACCAACCAACCAACCAACTGGAGAGTAAAATAAACTTACGAATGATGATGTTAGAATCTATATTAATTTTTTACATGAGTTTTTAACACAATTGGCATGTTCCACGTAACGTGGTTCTTCCAGCATTCATTATTTCCTTTCCTTCGATCGGTGCTTCATTTGGTGTTCAGTGCCTACGTGTGACATTGATTTAACAATCGAGACTCAATAAACAATACATATCTTCATTCTGCAATTATGTTGCCGTTCAAGTCCTTAAACATGCTCATTGTTTTAGTGCATATTAGTTCTTTTTTTATTCTGTTTGCATAAATAGTTTTTTTTTGCATAAGTAACTGAGTTTCCAATTTTTAAGCTTTTAATTTTAATTTAAAAAATTGCAAATAAATTTATTTGAATAGTTTTTTTTAATTAGAAATACTCTTACATGTTTCTAGAAAATTTATAACAAATTAAAATAAATTTCTTAAAACTTTCTTGAACTTATTATTTTTTAGAATAACGTATTATGCATAAATGGATGACATGTTGATATCTACTGATGCATAAAAAATTATTGATTTAACATCTGATATTATTTATTTAACTGTTATACTGTATCAGAAATTTCAAAGATATTCAAAGAAATTAGGAAAGATTAAAAATATTTTATTTAAAGCATGTTCCTTGAAAAACCAACCAGAAAATATTTACATGCTTTTATCCTTACAGAAAAAACAATATTAAAGATTTTAGCACATCGAAATGTTCTTTTTTTAAAAAGTTTAACGTGCGTTTTTAAAATAGATTATTCTGATAATTTAGCAAAGTACATACAAGAAAATTTGGTTCATTACATTAATTGGTTGTTTCAACTGTTTACAGGACATTACTCTTTCAGGACATAATTGCATTTGGCTTAATCTTTTAAACAATTACAGTTTTATGTTCTGCGTGTAGTTATATTAAATAGTTTAAGTGGTTATATAGTTAAGTGGTTACATAAAGTACTTATATAAAGTAGTTATTTTTTAAACCATATACAGTAATGAATCCCTTGATATAAAACGAAATAATTTACAACCAAGATTATTTTTTCAACATATTTGAGAAAGTAGAAGTGTCTATAGAAAATTTTGACTTCTTAGTATATGTAGTTGTTTATGTCTGATTATATGCACTGTAATATGTCTGATTATATGCACTGTAATACTGTGCCGTGTAAAAAAGTAGGTTTGTAACAGAATCTCTCACTTAACCCGCTTCCACACAACAGTTGTGTTTAACAGGTAAAAAGGCGACAAACACAGCATTGATATTCTATATTAAATATTTACATGCTAAATTTGGCTAGTTTCATTTATTTTATTTCGAAAGTTTAATAATTATTACTTATCGTTTGCAAAAATTAATTTATATTTCAAAGAATAGATATGTCATATTCCTCGCTTTTAAATAGAATTAAAACATTTCATATCAACGTACAAAGAATCTCGTAGTGAAATATATTTGACGTCATTTCAAACTGATCGTGAAACGGGAAGCAGCACTTGCTAACACCGATTTTATGGAGTAAACTACTTATTTGTATAACGTACTCCATAACTTCGGTGTAAAGTTATCAAATTGTTTTACAGTGTATAATAGAACTTTAATTAGTTTTGCACGATATACATGTAATAATTGAGCAAAGTTAACTGAACTAAAACTAAGCAATAACAAAAAAACTAAACCCATGTTAGTTTATTAAAATCTATTGCAGAGAAAACTTGCTACATGAAAATAAGTGTTTTGCCTGAGTTCAATTAATGGAAAAGAAACATAAGGAAAATGAAGAACATAGTTCTTTACCTTCCAATATCCAATGCATAGCTATATAGTGTTATTAATTAAACTTTTCAAATCTACACTTTAAAGAAAGGTCTTGTTTTTTTTTAATTATTTACAAATTACAGAAAAATGTTTTCTTCAATGTTTTAGGAAAAAAGAAATTTTAAGACTTTATGCAGCAAATAAATGAAATAGAGATAATTGCTATTATTTTAAATTCTTAATATTAATTTCTTTTAAATTTTTGAAAATAACGAGAAATGTTGATTTTATACTTTAATTACTTTAAGAATATGTATAAAAAAAATATTTATTTCCCATCCGACTAATTTTAATAATAAAAAGTCTTTATTTTAAGCTTAAAAGGTATTTTTAAAATTTGAGTTGAAATTGTAAAAAAAATCTTCATTTATCCTATAAAAATATTCATATTTAATCATAATTTCTTTTAAGCAGCAGAAATGTTCTCATTTAATTTTTAAATTAAAAATGTATGATCTATTTAATTTTGTAAGCAATACAATAATTATTACATAAAAACGTTAAACTTTGTACAAAAGTAAAAAAAAAAAGCTAATTTAAAACAGATCAGTGGTCCCTCGGTTTGCATTAATTAATGGAATTACTCCGTAAGATTCTTTTTGAAGTGATTTGATAATCAGAATCAAGAGGCGTGGCAAATTAAAAGCTAATAACTAAATAAAATGTATTTTTCAATACATTTATAGTAATTTAAAACTAAAAATATTATAAAAAAATAAAATATATATCAAAAACAGATTTCATTTTGAAATATTGATATAGAAAGATAGGGTTTTCATTTCCAATGACTTTGTTTTTACAGTTTTGTATTATTTTCAAGTTTTTGTCGCCCTGTCTTTAAAGTAAAACAGTTGAGCTAGACTTTATAGGTTTTTCATTTCCAATGACTTTGTTTTTACAGTTTTGTATTATTTTCAAGTTTTTGTAGCCCTGTCTTTAAAGTAAAACAGTTAAGCTAGACTTTATGGTTAATCTAATCACAAACTACACATATTAACATCATGATTGGCGAACTAATAAGAAACTCTGAAAAAGGCGAAATAGCCTACTTTTCAGTTTGTTAAATCTAACATATTTTCTTAATGTGCTAAGTGAGGGTAGACAGAAGGACGAAAAGTATAAAAGGCAGGACAAAGGTGCATAAAACAAGCAAAAATAATACGGAATTAATTTGGAGACCCATTAGCGATTTTAACCAATTGATCTACTTTTCATATAAGGATCTCTATGATTTATCATAAAGAAGTATTCAAACATTTTACCGAATAATATTTATTGGTTTAAAAAAATTGCTGTTAGTTTTTTAAATTGATAAATTGACGTCAATATTAAATGGTATGGCGATGATAAGTTTTAGTGATGCGTTAAACGAAACATTGTACTTTTTAAACCCCATGGCCATTTCACATTTGATAGGCCGATTTAAACTTTTTTCTGAATATTTTCCCAAAAAATCAATCGGCAGTGTAATGTTCTATGTTCAAGAACATTTAAATTTGAGGACGAACTTTTTTCAATATTTAAAGTACATATAAATTATCCAAAATTGTATCTCAATAGCTTATGTCAAATTAATGTTAAAATCATCAAACTAAATTAAACAGTTTTTTTTTATTTGCAAATAAATAACGGAGCCTCTTATTATACTTGGCATTATGTACTAGCACAAAATATGCATTACATCATGTCATTACTAAGTAAAATATTCTAATGTCATGCCAACGAAATATAACAATAACTGTTTTTGATACTTTCACGAAGTATATTTATCATAATACTATTATTTCCTACCATCAATACAATATTAAAAGTATAATTCCTTTCTCATCCAATTGATCGCCATTTTTATTTCAACCGAACTTCATTTTCCTCACATTGTGTCACAGGAGAAACCAAATAATGGCAGTTTTCGTTCTTCTGTTCTTCTTTTTCATGATACATGTCGAAATCCGGAGGTTAAAAACGGAAAAGAAAGTGTATAAAAAAGCGGGAAAGAAAATAAGAACGACTGTGTGATCTGGTTTGATGAAAAAACTACTTTGTTACAAATGGGATCATTTATTTTTTACGTTTTATCTCGGGATAGGTAGTGTAAGTAACGGAAATAAGTTTTTTTTGTGTTTGACAGCCTGGAGTTGCTTTACCATTTGTTCTCGCTGTTACGTCTTTCCTTGATCGTCTTCAATCTCAAGGTTTTCATTTCCTCTGTATACTGTATCAGTTTTAATCGGAAGGAATGAAACGGTATCAATTTGAAATGTAATATACTGAGGATTGATAGTTAGGATTCTTTTTTTCAAAGATATTACTTATAATTAAAGTTACTTATTTTAGAACCAGTCTAAGAGGTATTTCAACCATGTTTCACCCGGGCATCGAACCCAGGCCTTAGCTCTGTTATCCATGTCTTCATACGTGAATCAAGGACTATTTTTATAAAAACTAGAATAAAATAATTTAAATTACATGAAATTTTAAAGGCACAACTGTTGGTGTAATATTATTTTACTGCAAACAATTAACAATAAAATGTCGAATAATAGTGCGTTGAGCAAGATACCGATTCTTAAGTTGGTTTTTAACCATCATCAACATTTCCGTCCCCTAATAATTCCGTTATTTATAATCAATAACAGGTCGCTGTGCTTGGCGAACTTGCCCCCCACCAAGAAAGTCATAAGTCATAATCAATAACACTCCAGCAATTGCTCATCCTTCTTATTAATCAATTTTCATATATTTATGAACGATTGACGTATTTTACCAAAAAAAAATCAGGGTGATTTTAAGAAACACAGATAAGAAAAAACAGATTTTGCAACAGATAGTAACAACTATATAAGTTAATGCTTCCCAATCTTACCAGGGTTCAAATTTACAAGCCGTAGTTCTTGAGTTTCGCAACTCTTAATTGCAGTGTCCTTATGGAGAAGTTCCTGAACAAAATTACAGTTCTAGGTTTTGAAAACTTAAACAATAATCCAATTTTATTTTTCCCTTGTAGAAAATGTTGTACCAATGAATTTCCGAGAAGCAGTTTAAAACAACATTTTAATCTTTTTTCAATTTAGCCAACTTTTAGTTTCGCGAATGAAGTCAACAACATATTCAGTTTTTGAAGTGGAAGGATCAATTAACTAACCATTGTACAAGTATTCTAAAAACTAGAATACAAGTTAATCGACAGAAAAATGTAATTTTCTTGTGTTAAACCTTTTAACACAACCATATTTATTTCTTTTTTCCTGGGTAAAATACAGATTAGGTACATTCTCTAAAGCCTTAAAAATGAAAGTAAAAATCTACCCTAACGCATCATGGAGTTCATGTAAACAACATTCATTCATGTTTTAGACGTGAGACTTCATTAAGTTTTTATTTAGACAAGACCTAATGGCTAAACCACCAAAAATCACATTTTTTAAAATAAAGTTTATAATTAATTACAAATTCTTCTTATAGAAAACAAGTTACTTATTTTTAGGTTGTTCCTTAATTTATGCTTTAAATACTAAAATATAATACTTTATAATAAATATATTTTATCAGTTTTTCGTGGAAAATGAATACCTTTTGGGTTAAATTTTAAAAAATGTCTAAATTTAAGCAAAATAAATTATTTTACAGTTAAATATAATATTTATATTAATAAATTATTTCTATGTATCAAATCCTTTTTTTTAGTTTAAGCCATTAATGTATAAAATTAGAAAGTTTTAAGAATAATAAATTATTCAATTAAGTTTATGTTTGTAATTTCATTGTAATGATTCTTGTTGTTTTGATTAAATATTTAAATGCAGTTTTTACTTTGCGTTATAATTTATTTTTCCACCTCAGTGTTTCTACATTTTAAATAAATTCCTCGTTCGTCTTCTTTTTCTGCGAATCTTCTTGGCGTAATTATATGTGTAATGAATGAATAAAGTTTAGAAAACTTCGCTCAAATTCCTGGAAAACGGTACCTAATTAGGGATCCTTTGGGAAACTGTAAGACAAACGATGAAAGTTATTTCTTCTCAAAATAAAAACAAGAACTAGTTACCATATGGACGGCGTAGAGTGTTAACAATCTAAGTCTACAATTGTCTCTAAAAATTCTTGAAACTCAGTCATAACATACACAAAGTAGAAAATAGCAAGAAAAAAGCAATGAAAAATGGCGTAAGAGACATGTGTGGGCATAGAACATTAACAGTTTACGCCAACGGTATAAGATAAGCTCGTAAAGTGCCGCAATAAAAATAAATTTAAATTACACTCGTCTTCAAGGAAACGTAAAGTCATTTCGTTGAATTTATTAGTGTCACTCTCTGCGACGTAAAAAATATGGTTGGATGATGTAAAACTCTATGAGGCTTTACATTATTGCAGCGCATTCCAACACGATTAGTTTGTTATAGTTAAGATATTTTGCGATAGTGGTCCAAAATGAGTTATTATCATTTTTATGTTGATACATAATTTATAATAGATAGTTTTGATATTTTGTGGTAATGACTTATATTATGTAACCGACAGCCAGTTTTTTAGTTTTTAGAGAAAATCTAGCTCTAGGCTCTTTTCTTGTAAACACTTGAAAAGGGTCCATATGGCTGTGAAAGATAAATTTAACATGTATTTATTGTATTCAAACTAACACTTTTAATACCAAAAATGAAAGTGCTATTTTATACAAAGGCGCATTTTCCTGGTAATCAAAATTTCACAAACGGAAAACTGCTAGCGTTTGGTGGTCGAATAAATTGGAAATGTCATTAAGTATTATCCCTCTCTATCCCCTAAAACATATTAACAAAATTTCAATATTCAAACAATGTATAATTACATATTTACGGTAGTTTGTAAATAACTACGTTTATAACGTAAAAAGTGGAAGGTATTATAATCGTTCTGTCCGTCCGTCTGTCTGTCCGTCACCTACTTTCATAGCCCAATCTACAAATGCTACAGACAAGTGTGATACGTCAAAAAATTCACAGCATCGATATTAGAAGACATTGAAAATTTCAGATAAAAATTCGAATTCGAAGTGCTTCAATTTATTAAAAAAAACTGCAAAATTTAATGATCATTTAAAAAGCATAAGAAGACATTTTTATTGGAATTTCTATTTAAAGTTCTATTGGAGTTCTATTTAAAAGAGAAGAATATTACATATTTATTCTTTGAAATATAAATTAATTTTTGCATACGAGAATAATTATTGAATAATTACTGCAGAAATAATTATCGAATTTTCGAAATAAAATAAATGAAACTAGCCAAATTTAGCGTTTAAAGGTTTATAATTGAAGTAATATTGTGTTTGGCGACATTTTTCCTGTTGAACGCAAATTTTGTGTGGAAGCGGGCTGAGTCACAGATTCTGTTACAAACCTACTTGTTTACTATAGAAACTTTTTCCGCACTCTGTAATATTCTACATCCAGACTTTGGCTATTTTAACTGAAGTATTTTTTTGTTGGATTTTGTTTTTCTTTTGTTCTAAATATAATTATTTTTAAGGATCGGCACGATATGGAATCCAATAAAACATCATGCGATGCGTTTTTATTTTCGTAATATAGCTTTGAACGAGATGGGACAATTGCGATGTACGTAATTTTCAGAAACATTTCCACGTATTTAGGAAACAATGTTCTGAATTTTTCAGAAACAGTTTTAAGCAGTTATTTTTTTTCACTATTGTCCAGAGCATATTCGATTAATAGGATGCATGGAAGTAGGTCGTGTATGAACCTCCGTTTTCTTGAGAAGGTCCAATCTCGAGGCAGACTCTGCAACCACTAGTCCAAGGAAGGGTCATAACGGCTTCATTATTCTCGCTTATATGCCGTGTTGGCAGTGATGTTATGGAATCATTTGCCGATGCTTCAGATGCATTCAGCTTCTAAACTTTGAGAAAAAAGGAAAAGTTTCCCAACTGAATGGAAACATGCCCTTAACGGGGAATGGGCGCGCTGGACCGCGGGTCTCCAAACTCAAGTGGCTCAGTGTTAATCCAATGGCGAAAAAACTATTTTCTCTGCCACATTTTCCGGCTGTATTGAATATTTTTACAAACGTTTTTTTTAAATAATAAATGTAGATAACTTACAGGTCTCTATCTTCCCAGTTTTTGAAATTGCTTCGAATATTTTGTGTAAAATTATTTATTGAAAATTTAAAAAAAATATTCGAACCAATTTCAAAAAGTGGGAAGGTCGGGACCTGTAAGTCAGCTACATGTATCACATAAAAAATCCGCTTGTAAAAATATTCAATACAGCAGGAGAAATGTGGCAGAGAAAATATTTTTCCTCATAGGATTAACACTGATGCACTTTGCTTTGGAGACCCCCGGTCCAGCGCGGCCATTCCTCCTTAACAGAAGGTTTCATATTTTCAGAAGCATCACAGTTAGGTCAAAAAAGTTTCTAATTTTTTTTAAGTAGCATTTTGCATAAGGTGCAAATTAGCTATTGTCCAAGTCGATATGCGTTTTTGACAATGAATGCAGATTTAACTTCCTAAGTAAGCTTGGTACCCATATAAGAGATACGTATATGAAGGGCGACTGGCTACCAAACTCGTGTAGGGGTAGCTTGGGAGTCAGACACGAAAATTCCCAAAGGCCACAACTGCAAAAAAATGTATTTCTATTATGACCACATTAATCGTTATGCCCTTCCAAACACTATAAGCATTACAATTTTTTTTTTAAATAATTGTAGAGTTGTTATTCGTTTTTGGTACAATTTTGGTACAATTAGCTCGGAATTCCAAAAACAAAACTTATGTTTTCGAAGTATGTCAATACTTAAAGGGAGATAACAGCTCTTAACGGTTTTATTTAATTTATCTATTAATTATTTATTGTTATTTTATTTAATTTTTAGAACTACAAAAAACCTTTCCTGTGGTAACATCGCCCTGTGAGCTTGAGTTCTAATAAGCTATTTTATTTTTGACTTGAGAAAATTTAATATCTAACATTTGATATAATTGCCCAGAAAATAAACTTTAAATGCTTTAATGGTCCACAAAATAGAAAACACTGATCGCTCTTTCTATTACGAAGCATTAATTAAAAATCAACAGCCTTTGATTACCAAGAGAGGGTTGGTTGGTTCCGTGTGCTTTTTCTTGGAGCTAACCTCGCACTTCCAGCAGAAACTCTTATTTGGGTATAAAATGTAACCTTCGAAATAGCGAGCGTGGACTATATTTTCTCTAAACCCAGTAAATAAAAGGAAACTTGAAATTCTTAAAAGGGGTTCTTAAGGAGTTAAGTAGTAGGCCTCTGTCTAATATACCATCTATCCGGTCAGTACAACAACAAACTGTCGTAAGAATATCCCTAAACAAATCAAACCCTAATTTATTTTACAACCGAAACTTACATTTGAATATTTATTTAAATCTCAAATTAAATAACGAGCTTCAAGGCTTTAAATAAGTGGAAATTTTACGTTAAGATTGTTTATGTTAAAATTGTTAAATTCCACTATTTTCATACAGACTAAAACGGAATTGAACCACTTTTAAACTATATTCTTTAAGGCTCTAACTATACGACTAAAAAAATAGAAGTAGATAAATGTTTCAAAAAATAATAGCTCATAAATATTTAAGTCGTGGGACAAGCAACACCATTTAGGATTGCAAAATGGATTTTTGTCTCTTCATAATGAGGTTCTTTCTTTTGATTATTCTTATGTGCTATGTGTTGATATGTTCTACTGTAGTATAATAGAAACAGATATTGTTGGTCTTCAACATAATAATATTAGACGTTACGGTGTAAAGTTTTTGGACATACCAGTTTTAAATAATTATTTGAAGCATAAACTGAATTGGAAAACTTTCATTTTAAATATTTAGCTACCACCACGAGTAATTGCATACAAATTCTTAACTTTTTCCCTAGAATTTCCCTTTTTTTAATCCCTAGAATGTGTATTTATTAGAATTTTCTAATTGACATAATAACTGTTTTAACCGTAGTGTCCGCACCGATTAGTAAAAACCTGATTACCGATGAATATTTCGCCTTTAATGGTAATTTTATAGTTGACTGTTCCGATCTTTTTATTTATCTAAGTGTAAACGTAATTATATTAATTAGATTTGGAGAGTTTAATTAAGATTTTAAATCTTTCAACATAACCTTTAGCATCCCCATTCTAAATTAAGATGCACTTAAAGCCTTTACATCTGATTGCTGTTTAATGATTTGAAATTTTGAGATTAACTTCATGCTGTGATTCCGACGACCCCTCTTCCAATAAGTAACTTTTAATTATGGCTAGAAAGAAATGAGAATTTTTCCTTTTTTACAATTCTTTACTTCGAAGTAGATTTAGTATAATGTATGCTATTATGTATTATGGTAAATGTATGGTACAAATGTATCAGTATGCAACTTTAGAGTTAGTTATTGTTTCAATATAATTGCGATCAAAAAGTTGCATTCTGATTTTAAAAAAATGCACAATTCAATCACAGGCCCCTTTAGACACATTAATTATCAAAAGACTTAAAACAAAAGATATATATTTATGCTTTATTAAAATAATTAAAACATACAATCTCAAATATACTATTTATTTTTTAAAAAATGATGGTCACCCAAATCATTAAAATACAAAGAAATACTTAAAATTATAAATTCATCCAGAAATGGTAATTTTCGTAAGTACTAGACAATCAAAAAATCATTCCTTTGGGGAAAAAAAGTCTTTAGGAAAAATCCTCTTAATTAGTGCTTTAGATTGGTATGAGAATGACCTTTAATTCAGCTTTCTTTTCTGATAACACTCCGAGATTAGTATTCGCGATACTTAGTAATACATTAGATTCTTAATTACTAAAGAAATGAGTACATTACTTGATTACTTCAGCAAAGAGATAAGATCTATATAAAAACTGTGAAGATCTCATAAAGAATCTGATTGCTTTGATACTTTGTTGCCTGATTTTTGTACGATACAATTGTTCTAATCAATTATCTCTTTTACAACTACGAAAAAGAGTGATTTCATTAATAGATAATTTAAAAAAATTAAATAACGGTATTTGCAGTTGATTATTCTTATTGATTAAATTTGTCTTGAACTTCTGCTTGGCATGAAATTTATGTGTTTTTTTATATACAAGAACCGTGTTTGTTATTAAAGCCAACACTTTTTTTTAAATCAAAAATATTATAATAACCACCTAAAGCACTTTGTTAAAAAATTTTTAATGAATCACAACTTTGACTACTTAATAATTATTTTATTAAATATTTATTAACAATTTATCTAATGATTAACATTTAATTTAGCACACTAACAACATAGTTTGTTTGTCGATGTTAAATTAATTAATTATTTATTTTTTAGTTGTCATATTTAATAAACATAACTTCTATTTATTTAGCAATAACAATTTTTAAATATATTTCAGATATTTTCATTGAGACACAAATAAAACTCATGATATGGACATCTATATTCTTCAACTTTAAAATAAGCAATTCAATCCCAGGATGATAAATATAACCTAATTAAAGCATAATTAAATCGGAGTAGGGCCACATTTGTATTTCCCTCATGTTTTAAAATATATATCTCTATCTCTTGTTTAAAGTTAAGAAAATATGTAAATAAATTGAGTGCTCATCACATCAAAAAGACACAGTTTGCTTAATGAATGGAGCATAACATACGCAGAAAAGAGGCGGATCTGCTATACTAGCTCAATGGGATATCCGTCGTTATTCCACGCACGTTGTGATATATCAGGGCTTATGTGAAAAAGTGACGTATCTGCATTGAATTTTCAGGATATTTGAATGAAATTTTGCTTTTTCATTGAAATATTTTTGTTGTTAAGTGACCATCCTGGTTGTTTTAGGTAAAAAGTTACACCATTCAAATTAAGAATGGCATCAACCGACTGATTTTAGAATTATTAATGTTAAATTAGTGTTTAATAAAAACGAGGAATCTGGGACTTAGGTAATGGTGAAAAAGAAGTCGATTTGGAAAAAAACAAATCTTATAATGTGCATTAAAATAATTTAATCTTATTTTTTTAATGTTATTGCTAATTACATATTTCACTAATTGAAATAATAAAAATACCACTTTAAATATCAACTGCGATATTATAAATGTGGAACTATTTAAAATGATGTTACTGTGGGTACATTTTTCTTAATTTCCATCTGAACTTTTGATATTTTTTTCCTTATAATACTGCAATAGGTCTTGAATATTTATTTGTTAAAATTCAAACAGTTTCAAATATCTGAAATAATTTCAAAGAAATCTATTTTTAATCTTTGCATGGAAAAATTCCAAATTACTAACAATTTAGAAGTTTCTAGCTTAAAAAAACAGATTAGAATATTTTAGTTTTAATCTAATTTAGTTTTATTAACATATTTTAGTTTTATTAATGTAGAAAAATTTGAAATGATATTAATTAATGAGGAAAACAGTTGCCAACCAAATTTTTTTATGTTTCGCTGTTATTAGTGTTATTACATATATGCATCGATATTTAAATAAACATATTTTAAAATTTCAATTAGTCATTTTAAAATTTTATAGTTAGTTTAAATGTCGTAATAATTAGAAGAAATAAAAAAATATCTAAATTGTAACTTTATATACTACAATGCCTTTTTCTCTGGGTTCAGTACCGTCAATTTTAGCAATCGCTCATGTCTTGTTTCCCTTAAGTCATTTATTCACGAAAAGTGAAATATTATTTGACTTACGAAGTATTTCTGATGCAAATTCATAATCTTGGATTACGCATAGTTTTATTTATCTGCAAGGTATCTTTGTTAGAAATGCACCTAATTATTATGAATAGTGAAATCCTTTTCCATCTTCCCTCTTGAGAACTCAGCTTGTGCTTGTTTGCACTTTTGATTAGTTTGTAAAGGATAATTTCATGAACTATATTCCATGTCATTAGTAAGAAGGTGTATTAAGAGATATGGTTGAAGGTGATATTACAGTTACAGAAATGGAAGACTTGTTTCAGTAATACAAAGACAATGCATTTATTTAATTTTTTTTTGTCTAAACATTAAATAATGGACGGTTAGAACGGGGAGGAGCAGAAATTGTTTATGTACTGGATGACTTTGCTTGACGTAAATTTGGCGTCACTGTGGGCGTGGTTGTTCCAGTTTAGAGGAATTAGCTGCCGGGTGGTTTGTTTGCGGAGTTTAAGACAACGTTTGACGTAGCTGTGACTTCATTAGTAGGCGTAGCCATTCTACTCTACCATTATATGGAAACTTTGTAAGTTTTTTTTTTTTTAAATTACGTCGTACTAGAGCTACATACTTGGTGTCAGGCCTCACAATTTCGAACAAAGGTAAAGTGCCTAGGATGAAACCTGAGTTGTCACTCTAAGCAAACTTTATAGCATCAGTACCTTATACAACGACAGATTTTAAAAAATCCCATATGCACGGCCTTATTTATTGGGGTTGTTTTTTCTTCTTTACACTAACAGTTCAAAGAATGTCTGATGTAAAGACAAAATCTTGTAAATCAACGTTTGTGGCAAGACGCCTCAACCCACCGAGCCATGTAGGCCCGTAATATTTCGTTAGAAAAGGTACTGTTATGAATTGTTATTTTTATTTTAAATATACACATTAAAAAAAATGGAAAATGAATTTTAAAAAATTCTAATAAAAGGCTGACATATTACAGCATCGTGAAGTATAAAAACCAAATTTCTATCACATAAGAAGCACATTTCCAAACGTATTGTATTTTTAAATATATATATTCTCCTTATTTTTTTGTCAGCAATCTTTTTGTTAATTTAAACTTTTAGTATACTCTCGTCTCAAAATACAAAACATTACTTTTGTTACCCTTTTAGTATAAAAATAACAGAACTAAATATGTATTTGCATAGTATATAATGCAATAAAAAACAACATAAACATATTTACTTATTTAAATATGCAAAGAAGATTCTTTATCTCTAATATAATACCAGTATAAATACGTAATTGTACATTCATATAACTTTACTCAAATTTTACACACTTAATTCAGAAAAACGGTGGTGATATTGGAAACAAATGTAAAAAATTCCTTTAAATATGAATGTCATTAAATGTTTGATACAAAAACGAAAGATCGATTAAGGTGTAAATATATAACCACACCTTAATAAATATTCATTTAACTGTCACGAGAATATGATAAATTCATTTCTGTGGATTTTTTAACGACATTTTGTTTTACTTTAGGAGTATTTCGATTTTTTTTCTCCTTTTAAACACACAGTCTTCTCCCTAGAGGAACTATTGAAATATAATAAATAAAGGAAACGAAGAAAGAAATATAATCTTTAGTTGAGACACTATTTTTTCTAGTTAGTTTTTATATTCAACACATCTAAATAATGAACCCTTAGGTGTCGTTTTGGAGTTTTTTTGTATTTTATTTTATGTGTTTAAAAGCCATAAATCAAGAAGATGGTTTTTGAAATAACAGAAGCTGAAATAATGCAACTATAGAATTTTTGTGGAATATGAAACAACAATTATATAACGCAAAATACATTTATTAATAAGTAAGGAAAATAAAATAGGAAAACCTTTTTAAGGGCCATTACTTTATTTTTACAAATTATTATTGTTTCAACCAAATTTATAAAAATGTATTTTCTATTGTATTACTAGTGAGGCAAATAATACATATTTCATTTTTTTTTAATTTTAGTCGTCGTTGCAGTCAGAAAATAACTAATGCAAACTTTACCCTTTTTTTTGTATTGAAGTTTGTTGTAAATACCGATTATTTAGTAGCTTTTCATGTGTATTGTTATCATTCAAATTATAAATACATTTAAAACGAACCCTCAATGGAATCAGGATTACTTAAATGTATGAAAAATACTGAAGTAGTTGTAAAAGTAATGCTTGTTACTACAAGTTTTTTTTTAATGGATATTGACTTCAATAAATATTCATAAAGCATTCGTACTTTTACTTCATTTAACGCGTTTAAAAAAAATTACATTTAACTTTAGTTTCATTACATTTAAGTCAATGTTAAGAGTATTAACCAAGAGTATTTTAAATCAGTTAATAAAACATTTAAACAATTTATATAATAAATAAAAATATACAAACAAATTTAATCTGAAATTTTCTTAGCCTAAAGAATTTTTTTTTTACAAGTATTAGAAAATAAAACTACCTTTTTTATTTTCATTGTAGTTTTTAATCTTTAATATCTTTATAACTGGTCGGGATATATTTGAATCATGACAAAATTCCTTTGCATAAGTATAGCAACTCGAAAAATGGGAACTTACAGCAAATACCTGAAGAAAATATACAGCGTCTCAATATTTATAAAATCCTGAGACAGGCTATCTATTTCTTCTTGTGTTACCATCCTAGGATCTATTCTTTCATTTATGCATTGTATGTTTATCTTTATCAAGCTCGACAATTTACTCTTCTTTATGGCTCCTCATTTCGTTTTTAGTGTGGTTACAAATTAGCAATTTCCCTATA
Source organism: Oedothorax gibbosus (assembly GCA_019343175.1). Taxonomy (NCBI): domain Eukaryota; kingdom Metazoa; phylum Arthropoda; class Arachnida; order Araneae; family Linyphiidae; genus Oedothorax; species Oedothorax gibbosus. The sequence goes on from CM033273.1 coordinate 29,394,324, forward strand.
ACGCCGTCTCTGTGGATTCAATAAGACAATGTTTGTCTTTCTAAACTAGAAGGATTGTAGGAAATAATATTTTTAGTAGTTATTTGCCGTAACATGTGTTAAATAGAAAACGCTTGTGAAAACATTCAGACAAAATGTAAAGGCTCTGAAAAACTGATGCTACTATTCGAGACAAGAGCCAAAATATTTATTCCAGAATCGTTCTTGTTCTAAACAGATAGCAATTTTCAAAGACCAATAAACATTGGTGTAAATTTTTGTATAGACATTTTAAGAATTATGTGCGAAGTGTGTTTTAGTTTACTACACCAGATACTATAAGAAATACTCGAAATCAAACAAAGGATCTCCAACCTAAACATTTTGTACTTTCACTAAAAAACTAAATTTGTATTATATACACAATCTAAAATAAACAACAAAGACACACCACCGGATGTAATACCACAGACGTCTACCAACAACTAACACCAATGTTGGTTTGAAAATGTTGTAGCTCACACTCAAATGGTGTCGAGTAAAATGTGCTTGAAAAGGAGAATTATAAAGGAAGACTATAGAAAATATTTATCCGTAGTAATTGTTTGCATAAACTATAACAGTTAATAGTTTCAATGCTATATTAGACTTCCAATTAATATAATTAACAACGGCAAAAATGACCTACAATTACTAAAAATGAAATACATTTTACAAAATGTGGATCTTTTGAAATTTGGCCAGAGATTGTTCTAGCAAAACTGAATTTAAGTATTTTGGTAAGTACGATTTGATTCCGCTAATAGATAATAATTTCAAATTGAAAATTAGAAAATTTGTTAATCGGTAAAAAATCGGAACGTAAATGAATAAGCTGACTATTAAAACTGCGATATTAGTTTTTTGGGGGGATAGCTATGGTCAGATGTACTTTGCTTAACACATTAAAATTGACTTTGTTATACATATATCCATTAATACTTTCATTTCCGAATAAAAACGTAAATTTTAAGTTTTTAAATTTTTTTTTCGTGTGGCTTAATTTGTCCTACATGAGAATTTTCTGGACCATATTCTTCATGTGTTTTAGATTTTGCTTATTTTGATAAAATTCAGCAGAAAGCTTACTTTCCGGGTAGCAAATGATCTTGCCAATCGCCGTGAACGGGTTAAGTGCCAATTACAATAATATTTCTTTTGGATATTCAAACCCACAGATTTTAGTACTGGTTAACAGTGTTCTTACAGTTTTGTAAAACCAAGCAGCCAAACGCTCAGCACACATTCGAATCGAAGAGCGTCAATTAATCGATGAGACATCGGGCCGACCGTCGAGCTTTGTGGGAGTAGAAATGCCTGTAATTTGGGCTTTCACGCCGAATGCTAATGGAACACATTCAGCTCTGGGGATTTCTGTGGACGAAGGGGTCAGTTTGTAATGGAAATTTCACTGTTTGTGTCCACACTCTGAGTAGAAGCTGGCAATCTTTTGGCGCGTTAGTTTATTTGTATTTCAGTTATACTTTATTTCCTTCGATGATTTTTATTATAAAGGAAATAAATGTTTCTGAATTTTTTTAAAATTATTTAATTAATATAGTAAATTTTGAAATAGCAAATATGTTTATTAAAATTAAGTACATATAAGTTTTCGCCGAATACAGTCCCTGGACAAATTCTTAGACGCACTGCAAGATTTCATGTAAAATATTAATTACCGCGTGATATTGTACCTACATATTTGTATAAATACATATATGTAGTCTACAACAATTCTTTTAAATAAAAATCAATAATATTGTAGTTTAAATATACCATTATGGCATAAAAACTCTTAAGAAACATAAAATTACTAAAAAAATGCAGTGCATCTAATAATTTGTCCAGGTACTGTAGGTGACTGAATAGTAAGGGAGCTTTACTGGCCCTGGGTTTAAATCCCGACACATGGTATGGATGTTTGTGTTGTTTTTTGTCTGTATTTGTCACGATTACACTGCGACGTACGTGCTCGTTATATATGTTGAGTCAAAAGTTTTGGCTCTGAGTAGCATACTATGTCTCTCGAAAGTTGCTTTGGCTTCCCTTTCAGGTGTCAACCTAGTCATTTGATAAGGGTTGTAATTACGAGACTTAATTGGTTGTTTTTGAGCTAAACATGGGGGCTATCGTATTGTGTATAGCTAAGCATAGTTCGTTATGTGTGTGTGTGTACATAGTACTTGAATAAGCATCATTGAATATTTTTGACAATTTTTCCCGTTTAAAATTTATTTTACTCCTCAAACGTGAAATCTAAATGGAGACATGCATCAAACTTTTAACTCGTTTTTTAAGTTTAGTTTGTTTAGATTAACTTCACTCTAGAGCTATGAGCCATTGAAGACAGTTCAAAATTTGGCGATCTAAAACAAAATGTTTGAGAAAACAACGAATTACGAATCATACATTTTCCCAAACTAAAATAAAGAACATTACATTACTATTATTTTGATTGACCAAATGAATAGCACAAATCTGTTACATCTTTAACATCCCTCGACTCTATCTCGACCAAGCAGAATTATAAGTGCTCCCCTATTAACACACAGCCTTTGTCAGTGGAGAACCCTTCTGGTAGCGGTTGTGTGTTTTCGGTAACATGTCCAACCGTATCAGTGTTTACAAGTCCCATTTTGATGCTAATGCATGAGTTATTATACAAGACTTATTCGAGCAGTCCGAGTTATTGAGAATGTAAACGCGTTCGCTGTGCGAGTCGAATTTTATTGCACGATGGACATTGTTGTCGTAATCTGTGAAATTGTGTTCTGTGGAATCGCTCAACGGCGTGGAAGAAACTGATGCTTGTGAGAGTGGAATTTTCCCTATGTGGTAAACACGGCGATTGTGATTTCGATGTTCGTGCGTGAAATGTAGGTTTATTTGAATTCGTTCAATTAAGACATATGTGTTGTATGTTATAAGGTTAAAAGACAATTACTGACATAGATACTTTAATTGTAAATTTAAATTACAATTAGAGTTTATGGACACTTAGTTTTAATGGAATTGTAATTATATATTATACGATTTTAATATATTTACCCTTTCTTCTCGCTTCCTTAGAAATGACGGTTGAGGTTTCGTCCTCTAGTTCTCGTGATATTTCCGGGCTGGAGTATTCAGCAGAAACGGGCCAATAAGATTAAAACTAACTTAAATCTACCAATTAAAACGTCAATGGATGAAGTGTTCAGTGGTAACGTGCTAATAAGTGCATAGAACTAACTTAAATCCTACAGTTGAAACGCCATGGTTGAAACGCCCAGTTTGTAACACTCCAATAAAACTGAAACTAACTTAAATTCACCAATTAAAATACCAATAAGATTGGCTAACTCTTTTTAAATTTCAAGCTAAAAACAAATGAAATATTAAAAATGAATATTATGTATTGTTCATACAAATATTTTTATGCAATTTTCAGGCATAAATATAGGCACTTTTATGAACGTTTCCTTAAAAATTATCCAATCGTCAAGGGGTTAAAAACTTTATTAAATATTTGTTTAATTACCTTAAGAAATTTTGTGGATATTAGCAATTATAACTTGTGCTGGAAGTAAGTGAAACAATTGAACAAAACTATGTACTAATTTGAAATTTATGAATTTCTTAAGATTAATTAGGTGTATGCCGAAATATACAACAAACGACCAAACACAGCTTTCTTTAGTATAAAATATATTTTACAAATACTGCACTATTCCATTCCAATAATATCCCTCTTTTAAACTTGTATTTCCTCTTTTTCAGAAACAGGGTCATTACAGATAATTTTAGCGTGTGGCGAAGTGTACAACAAACAACCAAACATACTTTTCTTTACTATAACATATATTTTACAAATACTACACTGTTCTATTCATATAAAACCCCTCTTCTAAACTTGCATTTCTTCTTTTTTCAACAACAAAAAATCCCCATTAATTTACTCGAAACAAAATCAAAAACACGGCATGCATCTGTTAACGACCCGAGCTCCAGCCAAACACAATTTACAGGCCAACATTTCACAACCCTTTCAGCGCGCCAAAACACTTGTCAAAGAGTTCGGCGTAAAATCCATTCTGAACAGCGGTTTCTTTTCTCTTTCCTTAAGGAAAAGGACACTTTCTTAATGATTACCAAGGGAATATGTAACATGGGGGAGAGCAGGGCACCCTCTCTTTCACTTCCATGGTAACTTTTATACGTCCTAGGGGCTTAACTGTAAATCCCACGGCTGTAGCTAATTGTAACAAAGAGTTAAATAAATATTTTACCTAATAGTTCCAGTTTTCAAGAAAATTTGTCGTATGAAAATAAGCTTTGTGATAATTTTTTTTATAAATAAACACAAAATATAAGATAAATAAAGATTCTAGCACTGAACAATTCAGGGGAGACACATTATGTTAACTGGGGAAAAAAGAAACAAATTGTGAAAGAAACATGGTTAACGAAATTGGCTATAAACAATAAAAACACGCAACTAAGAAGAGCCATTGAGCTCTTTTGAATCATTAACTAAACTAAATCAATTTAGTTGGTGATACACGACCATTTCGGAACTCTAACTGCAAAATTCACATTTTACAATGTGTGAATTAAGGATACTTTTGGGATTTTTTTTTATGTTGTTAAACTCATAATTTGAAACTCATGATTTTTGTAAGCATTCCAGTTACATTTCAATATTTGATGAGTATCGCGATTCAACTTTAATATTTTTTGATCGCCAAAAGTCGCCAATGAATGGACGGCCAGCTGTATCCTAGCTGTACCCTGAAGAATTTGAGCTTTGTGATTACAGCCCTCCTTTTTTCAGGTATCGGCTCGTCACTTGACCATGGTACTAAAATACAATGACCGTCGTCTATACGCCTTGCGTAGCTCTAGTGCGACGATAATTAAACTTTACAACAACAGCTCTCATTTTATACATAGTGGGTTGGACATTCAAGCCCTGCCTTCCCGATATAATTCCTCCCGCTGTCCTTTCAAGGAAGCAAAAGTTCTTTTGGGATCGTCATTAGCTTAGTTTGGAAAAGGGGATATCGAAAATTGGGGTTTTGTGAACAGAGGGATTTTAAGAGCTTCATTTATCCCTTGGCTTGCCTTTTATGTACTTGGGTTGGTTAAAAAAGCAGCTGAGATCGAGCTGGGAATAATGAATGAAAACCTGAGACGAGGGACAAAATGAGTTTAACCGCATGATGATCGATTCTGTTTTTTCCATAAACTTTTTTCCAGTAATATAATTGCGATTTTGCTGTTTTTATTGTTAGCATTTAAAATAAGCTCATGCTTGAAAATATCTTTACATATTTGTTTTTATTCTTTTTGAGATTTCTTGAAAACTACTTAGGAATATGAAATTAGCTTTTGGAAGAGTTGTAACAAACACTACAACAAATATTTTTTGCGAATAAATAATGACTTGATAACAATTAAGTGGTATGCGGAATGTGAGCTAAGTAAAAACACGTTCTGGACCACCCTGATCTTAAAAATCTGTATAAAAGATTAGTTTTTTTTTTAAATGAAGAACTCATCTTAATATCAGCCAAAAAAAAATTCCAAAAGAACAAACGTTAAATTATTTTAGGACATGTTGTGGAGGAGATGGGCGGTGAGGGATGGAAGTCTGACTTATCTGCTCCGAGATGGCACCACTTCCTCAATTTAGGTACGTCGCTTGGGGGGGGGGGGAGATTTTTCTCCAGACAACCTGCACCCATGGTACTATTTTAAAAGATAATTTTTTAAGAACTAGCAATACGTTCTTGCGGTACTTATCGGTTAAAACAAACGCGACAAGGACATTTGTATGAAATACAATTCATACAAATTTCAATGTAAAAAGTTGATTTTAAAATAAGTTATGATAATAAGGATTCCCTTAAGCTTTAAACACAAATTTGTAAATATTTAGTAATTATTTATGTAAAAAATAATATAATAAAATAATATAGATTATTATGTTTGTAATATAGAAAAATTAGTGTTATTATGTAAAGATTTAGTAATTATGTATAACTATTTAATATGTTTATTGTTCGAAGCACTAAGGATCCTTAGATAAAGAACGTAGTTGCCTATACATATTCAATATAAAGATAAATTTCAAAAGCAAAATAAGAACTAAATATATATTCAAGTAAATATAACGTTGAATTGGTTCTATGTCATAAACTTTACCCAAACACAGGAAAAGTTTTCTATATTTGAAACGATGAAACAAAAAAATTCTAAACATTTATATTTTTTGGAAACTCTTATGCCATCTTCAGCATGTTAACAATTCAAGTGTAATAAAAAGAGTTAAAATTTTTAATACCAAAAATATACAGGAAAAAAGACAAAATTTTATAGAGAACTTTAAAAATGCGTGGGCTTCATGCGTTTCCAATAAAAAAATTTCCAAAAGTCAGCTTCTATATTTCTGCTAGGCTTTTCAGAAAAATCTAATCCAATAAAATTATTTACTGGCTATGCTTTTATACATAAAATGTTTTTTACAAACTTGCTTTAATTTAACGCCTGGAGAATGCTGCGTTTAATTTAAAACCAAAGACGTTTCAGTGTGTTTAATTAACTTCTGCTTTTGATGCTTTGAGTAGTATTAAAAAAATAACCATAAATCATACTTTTCTTGAACATATTTTCCACAAGACTTATTTTAGAAGACTTTTACTATTATTATTTTAATGAGGTAACCATATTGCAAGGTTTATTTTTACTGAATCAGCGTATTATGTGAAAATTATAGTTATAAATATTAATTTAAACTATATCTATGATTATAATTTTCTCTAAATAGTTTACTATGTTAAAAACTATTGCTTTTGTGTTATGTTATTCATATTTCTTCTTCTGTGTATTAAAGACAGTCAAGCTTACATTTTTTAGTCACTTTGTGTGATACGACACTAGGCAGAGTATCGCAACATAAATTATTAAGCTTAGTTCTCGCTTCTCTGAAGGCATAAATCTTAAACATTAATTTGTTTCAACAGCTTTGTGTATAGCTTGTATGTTTTCTGTTCTGTGTTTTTTTTATGAAAGTTTTAAATGAATCATTGAATGTAAAAAAAAAGAGTTCAAGTAAACTGATAGATTTCCGTGCAAGATTTTTTTTTCACTAAAATGTTGAAAGGAAGAAGAGTAGTGAAAAACTCTCGAATGGACTTATCTCTTTTTTTTGTATTTAAAGGTTCAAATGAAGGATTTATATTTTTAAAGGACTTTATAAATTATTAAAAAGTCGCAAACGAAAATGATGAAATTACTCTTTATCATTTTTGCTTAAAGTAAGTAGCATCGAGACAGTCTCATCTATGTTTTAACATCTTACAACTTTTAGGAAATATTATGAAATTTATATGATAACTAGCAAATAAATACCCGTTCTTCGCACGGACTAAAAGAATATCAAATCGATCCAAGTATATGTGTCATTTGATTTGCTATAGGATAATAAACTTTGCCTTTGTTCCCGTTCATTATAAAGAATAAAATCCCGTTACTTATATTGCTTTAAAATTCCAAAATAAAAATACTTCACTATAAAATGCACATCCTCATATCACAAAAATCTTCCTCAATATGAACTTACTGTCATCGCAATTTTCCTGATAAATTCAAATTTAACCATAAGTGTATAACAATTATTTCACGTCAAAACCTCCATTCTGTTTTTTTAATAAATTAGCTCATTGGCACGTCCAATTATTTTTCAATTCATTAATTTAGTTTCTGAAGGTAATGGCAAGAAAATAAAAGCAATTTCAATTTTAATTAGTTTTTGTGTTCATTTTAATTTTTTCTCTCGAATGGCCACACGAAAGAAAAAAAAATGGTCGGATTTGAGCGAAAGTGGTGTATTTTTTTCAGAAAATTCGAAATTTCTCTAAAAATGGAACAAATGTGAAAAAACTAAGCGTCTGGTGCACACGTTGGTATTAAAGGGAATCTATCTTAAAAATTTCGAATTTCTGTGGGCATTATAAGTAGGTCTTTTACGATCCACAGTCAAACAGACTCATTCTTTTATTATTATAGATGAAGAAAACTTCTGAAACATGCTATTAATTTATCTAAAAAATTCAGTGTTAAGACTTTACTAAATAACTAAAAAAAACTTTAAAAAAAACTAAAAAAAAATTAAATAAAAAAAACAATAGTAACACAATACCGATATTTGTAAAAAATATATTTTTTACAAAGATTAATTCAGCTATAAATGCTTCTTTTCCCCCTTGCCTTTAAAAAAGTGAGTATTATTATATTTACTCACTTCTTAATAATAAATAGTATTTGGAGAATCATCACATATAGGAAAAAAACACATCAAAATGAGTACTATTATATTTTAAATAATATTTGGAGAATCATCACACAAATCGAAAAAAAAACACATCCGAATTATCCTCTTACAAATAAAATGTATAAATCCCATTCAGAAACGAGATTTTATAACACACTCCGATAACTCGAACACATTCCATAATCAAACGTTATTTGAGCCATAAATTCCCCATCTTTTCTTCGCGTCAAACGAACAAAGCAACACAAGCGATACAAATCCCAACAGAACATCGTTATTCGAGAGTGCTCCAAGTGTAATAAACCCATCTTAATGGGAATTAAAGCCATTCGGAGGAAGTAAACCTCAATTTATTCTTATCTGAGTACATCAGAACACTCAGCAAAATTGGGGTGTTTTTCATTTCACGAGACGGATTTTTCCCTCTGCGATTAATTTTTATCTATATACAGAGCGTTTAGTATCGTTCTTGGACATGAAACTACTAATGGCATTTGCAAAAAGTATTTCTGCATTTAATTTGTTTTTTTCTAAGTTTAAGCTCTAGTATAAGTGGTTTAGGGAAGTTGTAGGATTTGTTATAAAGTAAATTTTAGATTTTGAAGGAAATGTGATACAAAATGCATTTCTGTAAATATTTTCTTTGCTTACAAATCCAACTTTATTCTGTTTAAACGATGCTAAATTATAAATTTGAATTTTAATAATCGCATTTAATACTTTTATAACCAATCATCAAGATAATGGTTGATTTAAAAATATTAAAGGACATTTTAATTTCTATTTTCTTCCATTAAATGAAAGAAATTGGACACAATTTCTAAAAAAAGTTCCACATTTTCGTTGCGATAGAAAAACGTATTTTGACCTACCTATATTATTTTACAGAATCTGCCCCCGGATGGTATTTAGTTTTATCTGTAGCATTTTTCATAGTCTGCTATCATAGTCTCCATAGTTTCATAGTCTCCAACTGCAAATCTCACATACTCCAAAGTGCAGCTGTGATAGAGATTGCTTGTCTAGCAACCTGCTCGGGTTTGAATTCCGGATAAGGCACGGATATTTGTGTTGACCTGAGTACATGCGTAGAACGTACTCGTTAAATCCTGTGGGTCGAAAGTACTGTGGTCGATCATCGCGCAGTTAATCTGGGTCCAGGTTGTTTCGAGAAAGGCGTTCCTTCCCTCCAGTGACTTGCCTAAATTGAGAAAATGGCGCTTCTTAGAGCAGAAGACAGACTTCCGCCCTCACTATGCCTCTAGTTTTCATTACACTATAGTAATGATAGAACTTCAGAGCAGAAGTTAAACTTCAACCCTCACTGGTTCTGTAGGTCTTGTGCCAAAAGAATCTACTTCACCTCTCCTGTCTGGAAGGCTAGGGCCTGGAAGCACACTACAATGACAATAGGTATACGAACTCTTCGTTAATTTTTTATGATCGCCAAATGTAGACAAAAAAAGGACCGGACAATATATAAAAATTTTACTTCAAATATATCACAGCTAGATAATGTTAATTTACCAGTAAGAGCGAGACCTTTATATCGCATTTGATCATGTTATGTAAGTACAATTCTTTTGATATATTTTTAATCGTTCATTGTTTACATTTTAAACCAGAACATAGTATTAATGATCAACAACTCTCACTTATTTATGTAACGAGCCCACAATTACTCATTCCAAAACAATACACGCTTGTCCTAAGTTTATCGGCTACATGTATGGTCAATCATAATATCCCACTAAGCCTTAATTAGGGCACACACAGTAAGCCCGATCACATGAGGAATTAAGGGCGATAAATTATGCATGTCGTCATCAACCAAAATGTCAATGATGTTTCCATTACACTACAGTAATGATAGAACAATGGGTGTGTGATAGTTAGAGGGAATTATTATGCTTACAACTAGTTATCTGGGTTTACTAGCGGTTGATCTAACACGATGTTAGGTCAAATAACTCACTGGTGGACAGGCAGGGATTTGAAACTAATGAATATATCAACTATGCATATTCACTTATATGAGCCTTATATCAAATATATAGTTCAACTAATTAAATATGTTAGCATTACAAATCGAAAAAAGGAAATGATAATATTAACAAAATAAAGTAAAAAATGATTTTTTACATTCGCAAACGACATCTTGCACTCCCTCTACACGGGATATTATTCGTCGGACATTTTTTGGCTGCACGGGCCGTTTATAGGTCGGCATTTATTTCGGCGATACCCAGACCCGCATCTGGGACCTTGCGCGTGCAAGGCGAATGCCTTAACCGACTGGGCTCCCCAGCCCCCAATAAAATTAGGTTTAATAGTATGTAAGGGAAAAAAAAGTTTAAGTTCTATCATTTAAAATAGTTACTAAAGAATATTGTAAGGATACGAATAAGCATTTTGCATCACAGTTAATGTGTTTTTTAAGATAAAGTTATGCATTAATATTTCATGAGCTCTTATTGAAATAGTTCTCTGGCGATATTTGTTACATCGCTAAAAATTTAGCCAATTAATTTAACGCACTTTTGGTTCTACCTGGTTCTCGAAATAGAGTTCTCTAGACGAATATTCTATGAATAGACGAATATATAATTCTCTAGTTATAGAAATCTCTAGACGTTTAGACGTATGAATAATTTCTTCTTATAGTTTGGTTCAGTTGAACATCTTGCTAAAATTTCCCAAGGGTGTTTGGCCACTGGCTTTGTAATTTTAAACCGCCGTTTTCTTTGTTTGTTATATAAATACCCTAAAACATCTTCTGATATTGAAAAACAGTGAAAAAAGTTATAAAATTATTGTTTCAAGAAAATAGTGGTTTAAATTACTAAGCCAGCAGCCAAAATCTCTTGGGATATTGCAGGAAGAAGTTAATTTATCCTAACCAAACTGAAAGGGAAATATCCCAATTTCAATACATATATGTGTTGCCCAAGTACGATTAATATAGCAGCAACAAAAGTGTTTTATTTTGGTTGCCTATTTTTTGGACATCTGTTAGGTAACTATTCTGCGCACAATTGGATTTAATGCACTTCAGTTCGGGTTTTTTCTGTACTTTTGCAATACTTATTTAGAAATAATTGTCTACCTAAAAGTGTTGTAACTTTCACAAAAATCACTAATATATAATTAACATGAATATTTATAATTTAATTTGGTTATTAAAAAAAATACATTGTTTCTGCATCGGTTAATATACATCGGTTCTCCTGTTGGAAATGCCGATAATACAATAGCGTACAATTATTACGTATTTTATTGCCAGTATCGACTTCATTCTAAAAAATAGGATCTTAAATATTATTAGCGTATGTTTTAAATTGAGTCTTCCTGTGAAATTTTTCTCTTTTATGCAAAAAATGCTGAGTAAATAAAGAAGTCCTGAAAAAAGTATTTATATTGCAAAAACTTTATTTTACAACAGATATTTTTTTTAAATAAATAAAAAGAAATATCATTAACAAACCTCAAATTCAACTTAAAATATACCTCCTGCCCATGAAGAAAAAAAAAGTAAAATTTATGTTATAACTACAAAACATCTTACAGATATTTCACAAAATCTTTTAAAGTTCCACCAACTTTATCGTGCGGATCTCTACAATATTTCATATCCGTGTGAGGATTTTATTCTGAAGGAAATCGACAGCGAACATAGTTTGACAACCACTCACTCGTGCCTCAGCTGCCAGAGATTGCTTTGGTATTCAAAGCATCTGCTGGGTGTGACTGACAGTTGTTGAACTAAGAATGAAAACTGAATAGATTTCTCTCGGACCTCTATTGAAAGATTTCTTATGGAAGAGTATATTAGTACGGTTTTCCCTGGTGTGCCCCAATTTGTCCGATCCTTGTACAATATAATGTACTAGTAGCCTGACCATATTTGTTTTAGGATTCACTTTTCGACCATGAAATCATCATTAAATTGTGATTGGCAGTTGTTGAACTAAGAATGAAAACTGAATAGATTTCTCTCGGACCTCTATTGAAAGATTTCTTATGGAAGAGTATATTAGTACGGTTTTCCCTGGTGTGCCCCATTTTTTTTGTCAGATCCTAGTACAATATAAAGTAATAGTAGCCTGGCCATATTTGTTTCAGTTATTAACATTTCTCTGAAATGATCATAACTCTGAAATGATCATTAAATTATCATATATAATATTTTATTTACATTGTTTTTGTTTTAAAAACTACAAAGAAATTAAACAGATTATTTGCAGAATTTTTACACCAAATAGTTCAATAACAAACTAAACTGTACTGCAAAATGCAGTACGTCTGGTCTATGTGTGTCAACACGTAGTCAATAGCATCTATATCGAATAAATTGAAAGTAATTGAACTCATTACTTTATTCTCTACAGAAGATCCTGTTGCAGTTCTAAGTTCTTGACAGGTGAAATTTTGATTTTCAATCAATCAATGTTTGACCTTGCATAATTTAGAATTTGAAATACATGTCTTTCCATCTTAAATCAATAAAAACTTTAAACTCCGAGTTATGAGTTTAAACTGCCCAAAGTATGGGCATTTCGCATGCAAATAAGTTCTTCCAACGTCAGTATTGAGAACGGCTTTAGCCACGATTGACACATAAGTTTTTCCTACATTTTTGTCACTTTTCTGTTGCTGTAATTAAAAAAAATACTTGAAGTGAAAAATGATCTAAATATCTGGGTAGCACAATTCAAATAGATTTAAAATTTTATGTATTCAAATTGTATTTTATTTATTTTTGACTTTAGAAATTGCTTTTAAAACTACTAGGGGGCACGCCCCCTTCTCGCTATCTCTCGTCAACCCCCGGGAAATGCTTGCGCAGTTCCCTCTGGATCGCTTTGCGATCCAGGCTCGCTTCGCTCGCTACCGTTCATTGAAATATTTTAGTCTAGCCTTAAGGGTTAACCTTAAGGAACATGCCCGGTAATTTTTTCGCCGAATTGGTATTATGGCAGCCATTGGCTACAAAAATCGCAACAGATCGTATTTTAAACGAATAATTATCAAATAGTTAAGTTTTTTCTATAAATTCTGTTTGCATTAGAGAATTTATTTTGCTACTTTGTTTATAAGTTGATCTTGTTAATGTCTTTCATCGTTAAGAATTTTTAAATCGTATTAATATATTAAAAATATTATTAATCATTAATTATTAAAATAACTCATTTCTTAAATTATTTTTTGTGCACATTATTTTGAATTTTCAGCAAACTGTTGAGTTCTGATTTTCTTATTTTAAAATATCGCTACGATCTAGGATCGCAAATGCCACAATAATTTTTAATAAGGAAATCTTTCATGTTCTCTCAGCAGACATTTTCAGTTTTGAGCAGCATTTTAAGCAATTATTTGTTGTCATTTCACAGACTTGGTAAATCCTCGGTTTGTTGTCATTTGGACTTGGCGACATTTTTCGACTGGCGCCAAATCCGGACATGGTCCTTTAGGTTAACCGCCTTTAGTAGCTTTTTTAAAATAAAATAATTATAAATAAATTAATTCTTATAAATTAATGGGTATTATTGCGAAAATATTTAGTTGCTGGACTAAGATCCATTTGTAAACAAATAGGAAACAGTGGTAGCCGTCAACGCTTAGAAACTCTATTTAAAAACAATTTCAATTTTTCCTTTTTTATTAACAATAGTGTTTGGTAGTCCAGTCAATCGAAAATTTAATTTAAATTTTCAAACATTAAACGTCTCTAATGATGATTATGATGATGTCGTGTCCATGGATAAATATTATATGGGACCAAAGGTCTCATAGACTGCTTCAGCGATCTGCAGACAGTGGTCCTCATAAAGGTCTTCGTAGGGCGAGTTGGTGATTTGCTGCAATTTTGCCAGAATGACTGGACAAGAGAAAATATGTTTTGGATCCAGTTCCGTGTCGGGGCAGTTTCTGCAGCTGGAGTATTTTCTAGTTCCAACGTCCCTAATATTATGCATGTTTAAATTCAAACTTACTGATTCTATCCTAAAGTTTTTTTTTTGGTTTTTTTAAAACTAATAATGAATCTTATATAACGCTTAGAGTAAATCAAAATCAACTTCTCTTTACCGCAGGCGAAAGTGTAAACAAACTCGATTGTTGCAATTGCAGTTAGAAATATAAGGAAATTTGGGAGCCGTATAAGAGAATTATATATATAGACTAGCAAATTTATACCCGTTCTTCGCACGGAATAAAAAAAATTCAATAGATTTCAAATATGTGTACTATATACCCTGTTTTAGGATCATAAACTTATTATTGTTTCGCTCGTTATAATTATAAAATCCCGTTTCATTGCCTTAAATTCCAAAATGAAAAAATACGCTATAAAATGCACTCATAAATGTCATCCCAATTCCCTCATAAATACATAGAACCTTTTAGCTCATTGGCGCGTTTTTGGAAATAATTTGGCGAGAAAATAGATGTAGCTACCCACACCCATTATACAGCTCTAACACAATGACCTTCGAACAACCGACCAGCTTATAAATTATTTATAAAAGAAATCGCCTATTTGGTGAATTTTAGTTAATAATTTGGCGAGTTTGGCAACGTATTTGGCGAAAAAATAAAGACATAACACACTAATAGCTCTAGTGCGATGGCCTTTATTAACCATCATAGTTCAGTAATAGCTTAACTATACATTTATTGCTTAAATATGCATACATGCAGTCAACAGAAAAATCCAATGAAAAAATCATCAAATAAACCCACAATAAAATCCGGGAATGAAGACTGGCGGTATTACGTCACTTGAAACGTGTCAATTATTTTTCAAATAATAAATTTAGTTTCTGAAAGTAATGGCAAAAGAATAAAATAAACATTTTGAATTTTAAATGTTTTCGTTAAAAGTTTTATTTAATTTTTTCAGCCGATGGCATCAGGAAAGAGAAAAAATGATCGGATTTGAGCGAAAGTGGTGTATTTTTTTCAGAAAATTCGAATTTTCTCTAAAAATGGAACGAATATGAAAAAACTAAGCCTCAGGTGCACACGTTAGTATTAAAGGGAATCTATCTTTAAAATTTCGAATTCCTGTGGGCAGTATAAGTAGGTCTTTTACGATCCGATAACAGACACACACACACACAGACAGACAGACTCTTTCTTTTATTATTATAGATTATCCGGTACTAATTTACTAATATTTATTGAATACATAAACTCAAAATGCCATCACTAAGTTTTATAATTTGTAGTAATTTTAATCATCTACAATATTTTGCATTTGTCAGAACAATATTTACTAGTGATTTTTTTTGGTTATGTTTAGTGCAAAAATAACTATGTATTATTCAGAAATCGAAAATGCGTAATTTAATCAGTTAAATTTGAAACAAAAAATTAATTTTGCAACAAAAAAGGTTTATAACAGAAACTGATACTTACAACTGCTTCCACGCAAAATTCGTAACGTCTAAAAAAAGCTCAAAACGCAGAATATAGTTCGAGATTAAACTTTTAAATATCTAAATTAAACCAAGCATTTTTTTAAATTAAAAATACAATAATTATTACTTATTGTTTGCAAAATTTATTTGTAGTTCGAATAATAAGTGTGCAATATTGAGAAAATTTAAAAAGAAGTAAAACATTTCATATCAACATCCAACAATCAATCATTAAAACTATATATCATCTTCACAGACAAAACTAAACTAATTAATTTTTAATTACCATATAAAAAAGACAGCGAAAAACCTCTCCAAATTGAATAATTAGTATTAAGACGTCATTATTCATCAATAAAGGCTTAAATATAAATGTGATATTACGTCTGTTTTTTCAAATAAAAAAAATTCGACGCTTTATGCCTCCTTATAAACAAATAATACGAATCATTACACAATATATCATTGTGACATATATTCTGACGTCAATCCAAACTGATTCATATCACAAAAACAAATTTCCTTTTATATTTTTATTCCTTTATTTTTTTTATAAATAAAATTCTCGTGCCATTGTTGTGAGAGGCAATGGTGATTTAATTACATTAAAAATGACTCCTTATGCTTTTGAACTGAGTAATAAATTTTGCAGTTTTTCCTTTAAAAAATGAAGTACTTTTAATTTTTTCTTAGACTTTCAATGACTTTTAGTGTCCATGCGGGTGTTTTACGCATTGCACTGAGCTATAACATTTCTAGTTTGGGATTTGAAAGTAAGAGATGGACACAGGGACAGAACCTTTACAAAGACGTCTACGTTTTACATTATAAACGTAGTGTGGAAGCGACAAACCCGCTTTAACGCTTTTGCTCGGGTTAAGAAGCACAAACAACATACAATGTAAAGATATTGAAAAGTTACCCTCCAAAAACACGGACAACAAAAGTAATTTTTTCGTAACACCACGGTCCTCCAAAACCATCCGTCATCCCGCGTTAGGCGATCGAGTCGTTTTCAAAAATCCTCTACACTAAAAATCCCCCCAATTCTTTCGCCAAAGTAAAACCATTTATCATCTCCGTGTGCCAACAACGGCGACACTGTTGGCGATAATCTTTTAAAAAGTTTAGAGGCGACCCCCGCATTTAACCCCTTCGCATTGTCTGAAGAGTCGCCGGTTTAAGCCTGTTCAAACTAATTAGAGAGGCCAACGCTACACGGGCTTTGTGCTCGATTCAATTACAACGGCTGATGTCACTTTTCCTTTGTGCCCGCTAAACGACGGGTTTCTGGCAGTGAATCGCCGAGTGACAGGAGGAGTGTTGGATTGGCTCGTAAATAAAGCGCATTCTCGCCTGGATTTGATTAAAATGGTCTGGATATGGTCTTTGCTCCCTGAGTGGGTTGGATATGCTTGCTCAATTATGATGTGATTTAGTAGTAATGTTTTTTTTTCCTGCAGGAAGTGACGTATGACGAAAGTCAGTTTCCTCCGTACAGCAAAAGAAATCTCTACCATGAAAGTGCAGGAAAAACACACTTTTTAAAGAATATGGTAGCGGAGTATCTAAACCGAAAATTTCTCTCTGTAAAAATTCAATTTCAAAGCCCAATTACTCCGGATGTATTTATTATTTTTCTAAATAGTTTTTATCTGATAAATGTAGCTGACTTACAAGGCTCTCTAATTCCACTTTTTGAAATGGTTTCCAATATTTAAAAAAAAATTGCAGTAAATAATTGAACAAACAAATACTCGAAATCTTTTCAAAAGGAGAATTAAATAACCCTGTAAGCCACATCTTATCTTATAATTTTTAAAAAAAATTTCATCCCATTTTATGAAGAGAATATCGCCGGTCCTATAACAAAACCACGAATGTGCAAAAACACAGTGATGGAAAACCGAAATCTGTTAAAAATACCTTTTTCAAAAAAACGCCAATCTCAAGAATTTGGCACATTTGTGGTTTTGTCAATGTAAAGAAACTTTATCAGCCAAAGAATTACCAAGAAATATTGAGGATGCCTATTTGAAACACATAAGCTGAATATATTAACCAGAAAAATATATCAATACAATGTAAGTAGTTAGAAAAATCACTCTTAATTTACTCATTAAAATGTTCGTCTCGTTCCTTGAAGATTCAAGCTGGAAATCGTTGGCAGCAAGATAATTTATAAAGCATGATTTTTAAAAATTAATGCAAGACTCCTATTCTCGGGAAATTTACAACGGATATTAAATTACTAAAGAATTCATTATGCAACGGAATTTTTATGGAGATACACTTTTCCATATGATGTAATGCTTTAGTTAGCTGAAAAACCAGCCAATTAAGAAAGAAAAGCAATCAAACGTTTGCAAGAATCCCGTAGCAATCTAGTAAATATACGAACCGGTGAGGACAGAAAAAAAAGAAAAGACGATAAACCCGATAGACTATTTCATATTAATAGCACTTATCATTCTAATGCTCTAAAAATTATTTGATCGTTGTTTACAAATGTCTATAATAGATTAAGAGAAGAAACCTAATGAAAAATGGAGAAAACTATAAAATAGTTATAACCGTGTCAAGTATAAAATATTAAACCATACGTACTTGGATAGAAATTTATAATATAAATACGATACATTGCACAATGCACGGAAAAAAGACAAACATGTCTTTTCGAGTAAAATTTTTTGAAATATTCAATCTTTTAAGATGTGTTGAATATTTATTGATAAAATTTTAAATGAATTCACAATAAATGTCCTGAAAAAGTTAAAATAAATCTCGTGCTGCCATCTCGTTGATCATAGCTAAATCATTAATTTTCGTAACAATACAAATGTTTTTTTACTATTGAAAATAATGTCCATCTGGACTATAAGACTATACGAAAAAATAATTCATTTATGTTAATTGAAGTAAAATGAAAAATTCATTTTTAAAAATACGAAACTATTTTTAAGTGCATTTATGCTTAGCAAAAACTGCTTATGATTTTAATTTTGAAAACTTGTATAGTTATAAATTGCATTATCAATGTTTTTATTGCTTTTAGCTCGTTATTTATAATGATAATTTAACATTACAAGTAGCTAGATAATATTATCTCAATGAACTAATTGATTAATAGAGAAGCCAATAATCAATGCTTTTATGAACCTCGAAAACACCTAGCATTATGAGAAGTGAAATTTAAAATACAAATTATAATTTTTTTCAAATTTAAGAAAAATATTTGTTACATTAAACAGTTAATGGAAATTCTATTTACCAAATGATGCAGCTATTAAACTAAAAATCATTTCTGAAATCAAAACTATTTCTATGTCTAAAAGTATTCGCGTGATGAATAGGAAGTTCAATGCCAAAACTTCAATGTGTGTTCAATATATGTATTCACGTGACATAAATATGCAAAATAGATCTTGAATGAAATTCGTTTTTAAATAGTAGTTATTCTTTTTCTTCATTACATTTTTCAGAGAAAAATGAACGGAATGATAAGAAATTGAAATATAATATTTCAAGTTTTTTTTTAAATATAAGAATGTTAAATTTAAAAGACACGCAAAAATGCAAAATTACAGGAATTACAAGTGTTTAAAAAATAAAAAAATAACGTTTAAAATAGTTTTTTTAACCATGCAGTATTATTTCGCATTTAAATTGTAGTTATGAACAGAGTGCACTTCCGTTTTCATTATTCCATTATTTTCACCTTAACTAAAACCTAAATTTAATATTTTTCGTCAAAGAGTGTTCATATAATTTTTATTTTTCATGCAAGTGAATGTATATATTTTTTAAAAATTTAATAACAATTTTAAACTTAAACATATAGTGTAAGCAAATGTATTTGAATTAAAAAGAGTCTTATAATTAATTTCCTATTATATTTATTTTGTATGTGCAAGTTTTAGATAATATACTATATAAATCTTGCTACGTGAAATCAGGTGTTTTCATGATCATAAGTTTATTTTCTTAATTTTTTAAGAGTTAGTTAATGATGTAATAGAATGTCAAACAATTTCTAACGACTTGTGAAAGTTTAGTAGCAATAGGACTAAACAAGTCTTAGTTTAAATTATTGAAAATATTTGTATACAATATTCAAAAATGATTATCATTTTTGCTCACGACAAAAAAATTTTCCCTTTATTCCCACTTTACATAAGTTTTTTTTTTCTCTTTCATACGATGCTATATTAGTCTTCATAAAATAGTCTCATTAGCAGCAACTCACAATATTTCCAAACATCACTTTTTCTAGTTGCCTTTTGTGCTGCCATCTCTAGGATAAATTGTAAATGTACATTGCACTAAATTCAAAAATAATAAAGCATTTTTTACAAAATTGATAACATATTTATGAATGCCTGGTAATTTATTTTAAAAAACTATTACGGTGTAGAACGGCTTTTCTATTATAAAAGTATGCATAAAATACAAAAAATTTGATAAACTTATTACGAATAACTTTATGAAGCATTATCAAAAATTCAGTTTAGTAATGTAAATTTGAAGAAGGTCGCAGAACAACACAAGTATAGCATAAGTCATATACTATTTCACACTTTTTTTCATGCAATAATATTTTTAAATATTTAAATAGCAATTAGTCACATTATAAACCAACAGAGTATTAACCATGTTCTTTCTTTTAAATTGTTTAACAATTTCATAAATGGAGCTGGGGAGCTCAGTCGGATAAGGCGTTTGGCCTTGCATGCAGAAGGTCCCAGGTTCGGGTCCGGGTATCGTCAAAATAACTGCCGACCTATAAACGGCCCGTGCAGCCAAAAATTTCCGACGAATAATACTACTTGTAGAGAGAGTGCACGTTAAATATGCTCCAATGTCCAATTTCTGCATACAATGTCGCCCTTAACGGTTGCGTTGGGTGCCTACTCAGGGGTCAGCTCGTCACTTGACTGTGGTTCTAAATTACGACACTCGTCGCTAATAGCCCTCGTGTAGCTCTCTAGTACGACGATAATTCAAAACTAACTAACTTTAAAATCCATAAATAAATGTATAAATAACATCTATTTCATTTTAATATATCTCTACTTTTTCCATTTCTTAGACTTCTTTAACATTC
Source organism: Oedothorax gibbosus (assembly GCA_019343175.1). Taxonomy (NCBI): domain Eukaryota; kingdom Metazoa; phylum Arthropoda; class Arachnida; order Araneae; family Linyphiidae; genus Oedothorax; species Oedothorax gibbosus. Next base: position 29,415,181 of record CM033273.1, read on the forward strand.
TAAAACGATTGTTATTCATTTCAATTTTAAGAAATATTAAAATTCATTTTAACGTACTCCAAACAACAATTATACACTTTAACTTTATTTCAACTATTGACTTTCGATACCTCCAGATGACATAGAAATTGAAATTTTTACAAAAAGTTTTAAATCAACAATAAGCTTTTTTATAGCTGCTTTTCAGTCCATCCAAAAGTTTAATTAAAATCTTTTGCAAACAAAAGTTTCATTGAAAAGTTTTGTGCAATTAGTTTCACAGTCGAGAAATGAAAGTAAATAGAAGTGAATTAAAACTTAACTTTAAACTATTCCCAAAGAATTTTACATTAAAATGTAGTTTTATGGAAGTCTAACTGGCAATTGGAAGTCTAACTAATAATTGTCTGGTTGAATTGATTGTATTACGTAGTTAATAGAAGTGAAATGAAATTTTTAGTTTGTAGTGTCATAATTAAAATTTTGCAAATAAATAAAAACTATTTAAAAATATGCCAAAAGTAATTTATTTTCTTTTGTATTTTGGTTAAGTTTAAAATATAATAGTTTAAGCACAAGTAAGAAGTTCTAAGAAGTAAGAAGTTTCTAAGTGATAACAATAAAATGAACTTAAAAGAAACTAATTAACTCTCAAGAAATATTATTTGGTTTATAAATAAGAAATGATTGTAAAATATTTTTACAAAAAATGTTAATTAAACTAAAATTTAATTTAATAATAACATTTTAATGTATTTGTTTACTGACGAGAAAGGTGAAATAATTAACTTTATTTTAACATTTTGAATTAAAATACCATAGTTTTGAAAAGAAATGCATTCTAATTTAATTTTATGTGGGCTTGAAATATGAAGAGAAATAGTATATTTGAAACAATAATTAGTGTCAGCTCTTATGTATTGAAAAAAGTATTCAAGTACAAAATAAGTGTTATTTTTTTTAAATATTATTACTGTAATATATTACAGTAATAATATTTAAAAAAATAACACTTATTTTGTACTTGAATACTTTTTTCAATACATAAGAGCTGACACTGATTATTGTTTCAAATATACGTATTTCTCTTTATATTTCAAGCCCACATAAAACTAAACTAGAATGCATTTGTTTTCAAAACTATGGTATTTTAATTCAAAATGTTAAAAAAAGACATACACTCAAGATATATGTGAGGTAATAAATAAATTGTAATAATAATGACAAATTGTAAATTTATTTTTGTAAACCCTGTGTTACTATAGATAATGCTTTCAATATACTTCCTTAATAGTATTATATATACAATAAAAACTGTAATATTTACAATATAATTGATAATACTTCCCATAAACTTATAAACATGTGTCTTAATGCAACTTTTTTAACATATAATTAAAAACAAATATCATGTACAGATCAGATAATAACCCCTGTGTAGTTCTAGTGTGACGCCAATCCCACCAAACTAAAACATAAATTTTACTAACCAAAATTATTTAAGTTAATATTTAAATAACCAATTAAATATCATTAGCCTTAAGAACAAAACATCTTCAACTTCCCGCAACAAACATTAGCTACGAAAGAAAAATAATTTTACGCCGTAGGCTGTCCAATTTTCCAAACACTTGATCCACAAACGAAACCCCAGACAGCCCTAGAGTACAACTGCAGGTCGGATACTTACCTAGTATTTTGGACCCACCGATTCAGCTTTAATGACGTTTTGTTAATCCCCGCGGTTCTGTGTCACTAATTGCATTGGAAAGCGCCTAAGCTGTGCTCTTATTCCTTCGGATTGCTTGGTTTGATTCCGCAGAGACAGTAAATTGTGAGAGTAAAGGAGAATTGTTAAAATCCGATAAGAAACTTTATATTTAGTTTTCTATCTTAAATATTGAAAAAATGTAATGAATTAATAATTATTTTGTGGTTTATAGGTAATGGGATAGATTATATAATGAGTGAATTTAAAATATAGCAGGTTTTGAGTGACACATAAAAGTTGAAAGCAGAGTAGAAGCTTCATATTTAATTTTGTACCTTAACTAAAATTTTTGAATAAATTTAATAAGTATAATTTTTTTATTGTTATTGGTATAATTTTTATATTGAGTGAATTTTAGGGAAAAGGATGATCATGTAAGGAACGATGAATTATTTCAGAATCGAGAGAAAAAAATTCATGTTTACTTTGCAATGTCTAATTTAACGATTCAGAAAATTAAGGGTGATTTCAATGAATCAATGAAATTGGTGTCAACTGTTTTAAAGGCTAATATTTAGTAACATTAGTTTAAGGGGGAATGGGCGCGCTGGATCGCGGGTCTCCAAACTCAAGTGCCTCAGTGTTAATCCAATGGGAAAAAAACTATTTTCTCTGCCACATTTCTCCGGCTGTATTGAATATTTTTACAAACGTTTTTTTTTTTTAAATAATTAATGTAGATAAATTACCGGTCTCTACCTTCCCACTTTTTGAAATTCCTTTGAATATTTTATGTAAAATTATTTATTGAAAATTTAAAAAAATATTCGAACCAATTTCAAAAAGTGGGAAGGTCGGGACCTGTAAGTCAGCTACATTTATCACACAAAAAAAATCCGCTTGTAAAAATATTCAATACAGCCGGAGAAATGTGGCAGAGAAAATATTTTTTTCCATAGGATTAACACTGATTCCCTTTGCTTTAGAGACCCCCGGTCCAGCGCGCCCATTCTCCCTCCCCTTACAGGTCTCTATCTTCCCACTTTTTGAAATTCCTTTGAATATTTTATGTAAAATTATTTATTGAAAATTAAAAAAAAAATATTCGAACCAATTTCAAAAAGTGGGAAGGTCGGGACCTGTAAGTCAGCTACATTTATCACACAAAAAAATCCTCTTGTAAAAATATTCAATACTGCCGGAGAAATGTGACAGAGAAAATATTTTTTCCATAGGATTAACACTGATACCCTTTGCTTTGGAGACCCCCGGTCCAGCGCGCCCATTCCCCCTTAAATGTACAATTTATTTGAGACTGAAAATTCTGATAAAGTAGAGTCAAGAGTAGAAAATTTATATTTACATGTATAATACATTATTAGCTTCCACACTACGTTTATAACGTAAAAAGTGGAAGGTTTTATAATCGTTCAGTCCGTCTGTCCGTCCGTCTGTCTGTCTGTCTGTCTGTCTGTCACCCACTTTCACAGAAAGAACCACAAGTCCCACAGACAAGTGGGATACGTCATTTTAAAGCAAAAAATCAGATTAGGCTACATTCCAAATTTCATTAAAAAATTTAAATTAGAAGTTTATTTAAAATTTAAATAACTAAATTTTTTTTATCTACATTGAAATAACATGCAAATTCTATTTTTATTCATATTTTCACTGTTGTCATCCACAAGTCCCACAGACAAGTGGGATACGTCATTTTGAAGCAAAAAATCAGATTAGGCTACATGCCAAATTTCATTAAAAAATTTAAACTAGAAGCTTATTTAAAATTGAAATAACTAAAAATTTAATCTACATTGAAATAACATGCAAATTCCATTTTTATTCAATATTTTCACTGTTGCCATTTCGTTAAACGTACGAGAAACTTTTGTTAAAATAAAAATACACTTTTGAAAAAATATTTATTTATGTGATATAATTCGGTTTGGATTGTTGTATTATCACAATAGAGTTCTTTTAATGGTTCTATATATATGTATGTAGAAAGATGCATAGAGAATTCTAACTTAACATAAAAAAAAATATGCTAAGTTTCGCTTTTATTTTTAAAGCATCAATTGTACAAATTATAAATTTTTTGAACTGTAAATTAATTTAAAAAAAAAATAAGTGAATTTTAGAAAGAAATATAAATGGGAAATTGTGGCGACAAAAATATTTATTAAAAAAGATTACATCATTATTCTTCGAACTTCAAACAAATTTAGCAAACGATAAAGTCTAATTATTAAATCTGAGAAAGAAGATTAATGAAAATAGTTAATTTTGGCGTTTAAAAGTTTGAATTACAAATAGCTAAAGGCCCTGTTTTTATTAGAATTAAATCACATTTGCCATTCGCAACAATCGCTCGAGAAACTTTAATTCTTTTAGACAATAAATTAAAATAAATTTATTTTTGCAACATCGATCAGTTTGAAATGACGTCAAATATATTTCACTACGGAATCCTTGTATGGTGATATGAAATGTTTTCATTCTATTTAAAAGCGAGGAATATGACATATTTATTCTTTAAAATATAAATTAATTTTTGCAAACGATAAGTAATAATTATTGAATTTTCGAAATAAAATAAATGAAACTAGCCAAATTTAGCTTGTAAATGTTAAATATAGAATTAATGTTGTGTTTGGCGCGTTTTTTCCTGTTAAACACAAATATGTGGAAGCGAGTTAAGTGACAGATTCTGTTACAAACCTACTTGTTTTACTTTGTGATTCAAAAAATGAAATAACTTCAATAAATAAATAGTTGTTTCGGTATCATTTATTTATTAGCTTATTTATTTAGTACTAAATATCAAAACAAATTCAACAAATTTTAAAGTAGCTTAGTGCATTTTTTTTATTACGAACAGTGCAGGATCCTTTATAATGAACGAGTAGGACGATTCAAAAATTTTATTGAAATTTTAAATTCTTTTTGAAGTAAGTGTTGTTAGATTGCAGTTTAAAAGAGTGACTTGTCAAAGTTAAGAGCCAAATAAGTTATAATATATAGCATTGTGAATGGTGAAAATAGTAATAAAGGCTGTGTGAGTAAAAAATGCATTGACATTTTTTCTTATTTGAACGATTCAAAATATGCCATGTTTTCCAATTATTTTATAAATCCTTTTAAGTTAAAAAAAATGCACATAAATGCTATATTAAAAAATTTAATTTAAAAAACAAGCAGTTATACTTGAATATTTTCCCATAAAATATTTTGAAAAATAAAAATTAATAATTTCAAAAAATACTCTGTAAACTTTATAATTTAAAGAAATTTTTATTTTAGTATGTCTCAAGAGTTATAAAATATAATAGAAAATATGTTAATATTGCTATGAAATCATTGCCTTCTTCATAATCGTAAAATGTTGAGTTAGGATTTTAAAAACGAAATATTTAGTAGGGTTTATAATTTGTTTTATTTATAAACAAGAACATTAATGCCCGTTCATCGCACGGTCTACAATAAAAGCCCAAATTGTATTCACGTAATTATTTACCATTTAGTATGGCCTTAGTTTAAAGCTTATGTTCTTTTTCTGCTTAATCCAAATCAAGCAAATTGAATAATTTTTCTAATAATGCTATTTCAAGTCAAGATCTTTATTAGGATGCAAATAGAACCAAAAAACATAATTCGCTCATTTGGCGCAATTGTTTTTTCAACGGGAATGTTTCAGATGATGTAACGCTTTGTTTTCATTTTCTGTGTACTGCGATTTCATTGGCTGCTTCGGTTTCACTCTCAAAATGACCGATATAGATTAAAAACTTTCTCTCTTTGTAGGCTTTCTTTAACAAATGTTTTGAACAACCGAATCACAGCAAGAAGTTGGCAGTTAAATATTAAAAAAGTAAATTATTTTTAGAAAACTCATTTTCAAATTCCAAAAAACAGTCATTCCAGTCAACAAATGTAAACTAACAGTTGGAGCTGTTGCCATCCACGACGTGAAACAACCCTTTGTTGAGCTTGACGATAAAGTGGTTTCTTACTTGTATACAATATCAATGATAACGAAGAAGGATTTTTTATGTCAAAATTTATATAACTTTAAAAGTTTTTTTTAATCTTGAATAAAATTTCCAAGCGAGTCATTTACAAAACAATACAATTGGAACGTTAAGAACTTTGAAAAACGATGTTTCTTCTTCAAACAAATTATAAAATGCAATATTTTAAAAAAACTGTGCTTGGTTGACGGCAAATTGTAAATTTATCTTTGTGACAAATTTTATGAACTTTTGTCATGTAATTTCTGAGTCTATTCGTCACAAGAAATATTTACTTTATATATAAAAGATAAGCTAAACAGGCAAGAAGACATTTTTGTAAATGTAGTAATATTTAGTTTTGACACCGATAAACCGCTGCAAAATATTTGTAGTTGATGTATTTTGTCACTTCAGAATAAAGTTTAAAAAATGATTCCTCAAATTAAAATGGTTGCATAATAAACTTAAGGTTCAGAAAAATAGCATAGTCTTTAAGAGGTTAAAATATTTATAAAGCAAGAAAATAGAATAAAAGCACCCATGAAAAACAATTTTAAGTCAGAGTATAATTGATTAAAGTATTTTACAAAATTTAAATGTATTGTTTATTCGATTTTGAGCTACTATATTGTCTTTAAAAATTGACACTAATAACTCCCTCTCTAGGAAATATAGTTCAGTTCACTTTTAGTTAGCAGTTCATAAAACTTTCACACAAACTTCACCCTTTTAAGCAAGGAACTACTCGACGCAATCAACTTAATCCAATAACCGAACCTCTTCAAAGGCTTGAAATCGGTAATTACAGAAAAGCTATGGAAGTTCAGGAATATCTCATCTCAGCCGGACTTTCGAAAATGACGTGATGAAGTCCCGGTTACAGGGGAGCTTTCAGCCAAGCTTACGATATGTCGCCAATAGTCGACGTCGCCAATATTTAACACATATGGTACGAAAAATTATGCTAGCATTAGTAATTTTTGTATTGCATATAGAAGTCATTTTTTTAAAAAATATTGTTGGGGTATTTAAGGATAGAGTTTATTTAATTTGTTTAGCCTACTTGCAAATCTTTCGATAGAATGAAAGTTTTAAAAAATGGAAAGAAGGCTTTCAAATAGTAATGATTTACCTTCACCCGTCTGTCTTTCTGTGTTTGTCTACACTCTTATCCTCGTTTTAACTTCCTTTAAAACTATAAGGTTTAACAAATTCGAATTCTTGTTTGGAACATTTCATATTAGAGACCAACATTTCACATTTTTGTCCATCTGTCGACTGTAAGTAGTTCATTTCAAATTCCATTCTAACTATCATTTTTTAAATTTTTTTTTTAGTAAATTTTTTTGTTCTTACTTAATTTTTGTACTTCTTATTCATCTGTCTGTTCAATCCCTCCCTCTTCCGAATAAAAATCAAATTTCCGAAAATTAGTTTTTTTTTGTTTAAATTATGACATCATAGACACATAATTTATACTTTTTGTCAGTCCATTCACCATAAGAGTTTCTGTGAGTTCTAAAATAACAGGAAACTGAATCAATTTAAATTATTTCCTAGCTTCTTCTTGGATAAAGTTTAAATGCTATTGGCGACACTTTGGCAGCTTTTCGACAATCCCCCGGTAACTAGGACTTGCCCTATGATTCGGCCATGTCAGGCAGCGACTTACCGAAGCGTAGGAAATGCGCATAATTGTTCACCCGAAATAGCTTCCGCCAAAGTGCCGAGTGGTCACTGCCTGCTAGGTCATCCAGCAACTGACACACTTGTCTAAAATTAGTTCACTAAGTTAGTTAAGGGAGGTTTTGGGAGGGGTGGTTTCTGTTATTTTCCTTAATATGCTTATGTTTTGTTCCCTCTAAGCTATTGTTAGTTATTTAAACAATTGATATTTAGGTCTGTTTGGGGTATACTGGGTAGAAAATATTGTTATTAATTATTGTTCAGAATTATTACCCTTATTTAAATTTGGATTTTGTAAATTTTTTGGTTGGCGTGCTATCTGTTTCTTTCCTTAATACATTTATGTTTTGTTCCATTTAAGCTATTATTAGTCATTTCGGAGGTTAAACTATTGATATTCAGTTTAGTTGGGAGTATTACGTTGCAGTAAAATTATTATCAGATGGGAGTAAAATTATTATTTATTTTTGTGTCTATATTTAAGTTTTTATTGAATTTGTATTTTACTTTACAATCATGAATCAGTTCAATTTTTCACTGTTAGTAGGGGAGACCGGGGCTAGTTTTCCAGGTTTTCTTCTTTTTGACTGTATATTTTTTACTTCTATTTATTTTGAAGAAAAGAATGCATCATTGCCTTTCTCAGATGGTTATCTACAACCTAGCATTACTACTTTTCTAAAAAGTAAATACACTTTTTGGCAGCGAGTGGTTAAATGCAAGCACTTTCAGTTGTAAAACGTGCCACGTATACGGGGTACAAAATTATGTTGTCATTTATATGTTCTTATCATCAAAAATATGTTAAGACATTTAAAAAATAATAAAACAAATATTTTTGGCAAAATTAATTGTCAAGGACACTCAATTTTTTGAGAAAAAAACACATTTTCAATGTAAAATGTGTTTTTTTAAATTTAGACAATCGTATTTCATAAAAACTAAACATAGGTTTGTTTACTACATCATATGGAATAACACAAATGAAAAATTAACTTAATAGAATGATTTCCCTCTGAGCCTTAGCGGTTCGAAGAAGGTGAAAAGCTCAGAAATATGTTTCCGAGAAAAACACGGTTAAAGGTTTTAGTTGTTAATGAAAATATTTTTCCGAGTAATCTAAATTGTAAGAAAAACACATGAACAGAACTGCTGACGACTACAAAATTTGGACAACATATTCTTCAATACGTAAGGTATCATTTCTGATAATATTTTTTTCGACAATTTCCAATTATTTTTCGATTTTCATGGTAGAGGTCTACCTTAAATGCAGTTAAAGCGTTTTTATGTGCCTTTTCTTTTCAGATAAAATATTAAAAAAATTTATTTCATGAAACCTATCTTAAATAAATACATAAATCATTTATCTTTATGAATTTTCTAAAAAAATCATTTTTGGCTTATCAATTTTCTTATAAAACAAAAAAGTTTTCGTGGACCATAAATATCATCATGAATCATTCAAAACCCTGGATTTAGTATAAAAGTTCAAGTTTATTGGATATTCTCCTTATAAATTACAATACCAATCTATAAGACTTGTTTTGTCTAGACAAGTTGTCTGTAATGGTAGTCTAGACATAAGAGTTTTGATTTTTTATCGTTAAATTCTTAAGATAATATTGATGAGTTAGGAGAACAATTTATAGTTTCTAAAGTTAATTACCGTCTTGAAAATAGTCTTCTTTGGAATTGCAAAGCATTCGGCTTATGTTTATTTCCTAACGTTTATTTATAACTATTACATAATTCGATTTCTTAGTGGAAGAACGTGCTTAGTAACAAAAGGTGAAAACTGGAAAATTATCTTTAAAGTTTTTAGTTTGCACTTTAATACGTTAAAAAAGATACTTTCAAACGTTACAAAATAAACTTAACTTTAAGTTAATGATAAAGGAGAACTTGTTATCTTTAAAAAATTGAATAATGTGTTCATTGACGCAAAACTCTCAATTAATTTTTCTCTCGAATTCTCACTTTGTTTTAAATGTCACTTAGCACGTTCTTCCACTAAGTTCTTTAATTGTCTCAGTATTTCCTTTAAAATTTTAATAGAGTTGTATGACGCGTTCAATTTCTTGAACGAATAAATGACGTGTACTAATAGAATCTAAATAAAATCATAAAAATTCGATCAAGAAGAGACTTATAGCACACCAGTTCTAGATACAAAAGGAGCTGTTTATCCCCGGGACTTTTGTTACTGTCTGCAATACGTCATAAGAAGAAAATGGTATCAAATTCTGCGTTTTTGGCTAAGTTAACCAATTCCTTCTCGATTCCGTGAAAATGACGGGATGAGGTATCGCACTCTATTTCTTGTTCCCGAGATAATGCGGGGCTGGAGTGTGTTCAATAGTAACACGCCAATGTGATTAAAACTAACTTAACTATTTGAGGCCTAGTGGTAGTGCTTTGCATTATCATGCCACAGGTCTGGGGATCGAATCCCGGATTAGGCAAGGTTCACTCAACTTTCATCCTATAAGTGGGTCGTTTGAATGAGTACCGAGCATTCTTGGGAACTTAACACTGGGGTCCCGCGTGAGGTTGTCCACCTAACCGGGATATATGCCTTAAACCCCAGAGCCCTTAGTCTCGTGAGATGAAATGGGCACGGCATGCCTTAGCCCACTGATGGGCTGTTGCACCGAAGAGTTATGTTTAACTATCCAATTAAAACGCCAGAGCCATTGATGGAAAAAAAAGAACTTATATGACAGTTTTCTTAAAATTATCCTACTTAGGTTGTCCCGTAGTATAGAGTGTTTACATAGAGTAGTTTGCAATTGCAAACAATATTCACCGTTCCGGAGCTAAAGGAAGCTATTGAAAGCGTGGTATAAATCGAGCCTAATACCTTACAAATCTGGTACTTTCTCTGAAACAAGGTTTTCGAACTAATAAGCAGGAAAGCTACACAGTACTAAAATGATTTTAATATTAAGTTATTATTGTTATTAAGTGTGCCTAACTTATGTGCAGGAGATTTTGTCATTCTTGTCTTTTGTGCAAAACTTTCCACGTATTTGTTTTTCTAGTATTTAATGTCAATTTATGATTAAATTATGATTTGTGAATAATCATATAAGAATTTACTTTGTGTATCAATACATTTGTATAAACTAACTCTTGTGTTGGCCTAACTTTGTGCAACACTGTAATAACAATAGTAATAATTATTAAGAATAATCAATTTAATGACTGAATGCAATAACAATTGTGATAATAAAATAATAATGAATAAAAAATATTGAATTAAATAATAATGAAATAATTAATAAAAATATTGAATTAAATAACAATGAAATAATTTATAATAATGAATAAATTAATAATAATATATAATAATGTAATAATGAACAAATTAATAATAATATATAATAATATAATAATGAACAAATTAATAATAATATATAATAGTATAATAATGAATAAATTCATTACTTGAACAAATCGTGTTATAACAAAAATATTCCTAAAAAATAATTCAATCGTTTGAAAACGACTTTTATATCTAAAATCAGAAGCATATGTGAGCCGTCACTCTCCAATGACAACACCAACGTCCATTGACTTGACAAGCTACTGGACCGTCAATGCTGAATAAAAAAAATACCAGGACACATCTTCTGCTGTATAGTAACAATGAGCAAAGTGAAAGAGAGAATAAAAAAAAAGAGAATAAGAAAAAGAGAGATAAAAAGAGATTTTGTTTTGGTAGGGAGATGGATTGATACGTGTTTGGGAGAGGGGTGGTGAAAAGAGGGGGGAGGGGTATTTTTGTGCTTTTGTTGACTGTAGATAACGATGAGGTGAGTAATGAAGTAAGTGAAGGAGATCGATGCTTTTCAAAGATGTCTTGTAGATGGTCGGGATTTGTTTATTTACTTTAAAGTTTTTTTGTCTAACGTTTTTTCTTTAACAGAGGGTAAGCTTACACGAAAAATGAGTAAGTTTACACCATAAGATTGGAATACTCTAATCACCCAAAAATATGATAATATTTGAATAAAAAGTATTGAATAAAATAATAATGAGTAAAAGGTATTGAATAAAATAATAATGAATAAAAAGTATTGGAAAAAATAATAATGATCAAATTAATAATATTAATAAAATAACAATGAATAAAAAGTATTGAAAAAATAATAATGATCAAATTAATAATATTAATAAAATAACAATGAATAAAAATTATTGATTAAAATAATAATAATACCGGTTTGAGGGAGAGGTGGTGAAAGGGGGGGGGGGGGTATTTTTGTGCTTTTTGAGTGTAGATAACGATGAGGTGAGTAATGAAGTAAGTGAAGGATCGATGCCTAGCAAAGATGTCTTGTGGATAGTAGGTATTTGTTTATTTAGTGTACAGTTATTGGTCTAACGTTTTTTTCTCTTCGTAACAGCCAGGAAATGGCAAATATATACAGTTGTTTTCACTGCATAAATTATAAATTTCATTTTATTTCAAATAAAAAAATTTAAAATTGAAATCAGGTTTATTTTGAAAGAGATGATCTGAAATCATTTCCAGATGAAAAAAAGTATATTATGAATAAAAATTTGTAAATTATAAAATTTTAGATTATTGTAAGGAAGACTTATGCACAAAATACGGAAAAAGCCAGGTCTAACGATTGGAGGGTTAAAATAGGGTAGGCTTTCACGAAAAATCTTGGCAGTTGAATTATCGTCGCACTAGAGCTGCAAGAGGGCTATAAGCGACGATGATCTTGATATCTTTCATCGCTTTACCGTTACGTTACGTTAGTTTGAATTATCGTCGCACTAGAGCTACACGAGGGCTATTGGCGACAGGCGTCGTATATTTTAGAATCATCGCTTTACCCATTAATAAAAGACGGCTTGATCGAATTGTCAATCGTTTTTTTTATTATCCTTTTTGCTTCAAAACTTTTATGGATAGCGCTTGAATATGCAGTCTGTGGAAAGTTTAAAATGCGATTTGTGGAAGGTTCACAAAATTTAGTTTAGGCCGTTTGCTCCACAATCGGAGTAGCTTTACAACCGCAAACCATAGTAACATTATACAATGTTTACTGTGTTTCCCTCATATGTGAGTTTGTGTTTTGTGGGATTTACGCTCATAGACCCACATTGTTCAGTCAGCTTAAAAGTTTCAACAAAGCGCTGTTACATTTTCGAATAGAAATATAAAAAGCTCTTATTAAAATGCTTATACCGCATTGTTTGCATTTAATAATATACATAGGACTATTTACGTTTTCCTATAAATTTAGCAACACATAAAATATGTTAGTTTTGATTCTATAAGTAGAATGATATGCAATTGAAGAGCTTTGTGGAAGAACGTGCTAATGGCAAAAAAGTGAAAACAGGAAAAAAGAGCTCTGCAAGTTGCAACCAAATCTGTTAAAAACGGTACTTGCAAACCGTAAAAAATATACTAAACTTAGAGTTTATAAAAAATGGGAGCCTTGTTATCGTTAAATAAGTTAATAACATGATCATTGTGACAAAATTTTCGTTTTTTTTATGTTACTTAGCACGTTCCACTAAGCCCTTCATATTGTATAATGACAACTTAACTAATAGGTAGATTTTGAATATTAGGGTTAAACATGCTACGTTTTTTTTTAAAAACCCACCTTACTGTTCCGTTTTAAATATTTCATAATTTCGACATGTTCGAAATAGAGTACGAAACTGCCCTTGACAGAAATAGAACTTCTGCCAAAGGGAAATAGGAAAATGGATGAAAACCTTTCTAAAACTAACAAAAAAATTCTTGAAAAATGAAAAATCAGTGAACGGAAACATTTGCTGGGAAAAAGGGAAAAAACGAATAAATACATAAAAAATGCACTAGGGAATGTCATATAAAAATATCCCTATGCCAAAACAAACAAAACAACAAAACTGGCAACCCTCCAAAGAGTCGCGAATTTATAATAAAGTAATGCTTCATTACTCCCGGACTACTTTTTTGCCATAAATCCCCATAAAACTATTTTGAATGAAGCATAAATGAGGGAATTTGGGATTACTTTTTTGTTGACTGCTGGAAAACGTTTTAAATGCAAATAATCGGGATTTACAAATAAATGTAAACTGCGCTATATTTTTGGGGAGTAATATTCAAGCATGATACCCCATTCTAAAAATGATGCACAGGAACAATTACATCGAACATTAAAAACGTTCGTGTTAATTTCTCATTGGTTAATGCTGATTGGTTTTTAGTAAATTAAAAAAAATACAATCCATATGTTTATTAATACATCGGTTATTGGCTTTGCATTAAAAAAACTTATTAAAACATAGTAAGGACGTAATAAACTTTTCAAAACCATTAGGTGATCACTTTGCGTACTTTTGTTAACTTTCAGTTCCAATTTTTTATTTTTTATTCTATAAATTTAAAATTTGCGAAATAGATTCATTATGCATCCAGAATAAACTGGTAAAAAACAGGGGAAAGAATCTTAATTTTTTAACTAAAACTTTAAGGGTGGAGGGGGGGGGGGGGATTTGAATCATAACTCTTGAATAATTTATAACAATAATATTTTAAAAATTTTATTTGTTAAAAAAAGTTTAAATCAATTTTTAAACATCTAAGAATGCAAGCGTGAAGAATTTAGGGTCAATTTATTTCATAAAAATTTTTGGGAGTGGATTTTATTTTACCATGTTTTTTATATTTTCATTTAATTAAAACAAACATTATTTAATTCTTCAAAATACACGATTCTTCCCTCTAACGATAAATAAGGGCGAGATCAACTTAGTGAGAAAAAAAATCGCAAGCTGAAGATTCCAAATGGAATAATTGGGGATGAAAGGGTTTAAACTATGCGTTCCCCTAAATGTTTTGAGCAGTGTATTTAATAAATAAATCAGAAAGTTTAAATAAATTCTTGAGATTATCAATTGGAAAGTAAACAAAATACAATCGTTCTGTTCTGTCATTTTTTAACCCGTTTTTGTTTTGTATTAATATTCTAAACCCGTCTTATCTAATTAGATACTGTGTTGTAATAATTACCTTAAAACAAACCGATAAATGTTTAGAACTTTTTAACTTTAAAATTTAATTTTCTGCCTAAAACAATTAAATACGGATTTCACCCAATAACTTTTTAAACACTTCTGACTTAACTCAAAATGATTTAGTAGTATGTGTGGCTTATTGTTCATTGCTCAGTATTATATGTATTATATGCGGTTTCATTATATATCTTGATTGTGTGGTAACTTCTAATTCGAAATTCGTTAAAATAAAAATATATATAAAAAATATTTATGTTGCATTAATACTTTTTTTAATTAATACAAAATCTTTAAAAAAATAAAAGGTTTTAAATTATTAGGGTATATATAAAAAGTTAATGTATCTTTTCCATTCCAGATCTTTTTCCATTTTTCCCCTTTTAAAGAAAGTTTTATAAAATGCATTAGTCGCTCTAAATACTGCAAAATCTGACATAACTAGAACAAATTAAGCAAAAACAGTTTTATAATATTCATTTAATTAAAAGGACTTATAACAAGGATTATTATCCTCATAACCTAAGTAGCTGACTCAATCATTAAAATATGGAATCTCTCCCAACTATTAGCTCTTGCCTGTTATGGCTGAATTCAAAACGGATTAGCAGCATATGCTGCTAATTGCCTTGCAACAGATGTGGTCTCAAATTACCCGCTCTGTTCTCTGTTCTAGGGTTAATTGATGGGACTACAAAAGACATTCACATGATTCCGCTGTCCTTTTAGTCAGTGGTTAATTGATGATGCTATAAAAGACAACCCAAACTTGTGCAAACTACTTGCCCCAAGAGGGTATTTAACACAAAGCGTTAACTATTTAAGCTCTTCCGCAACGAAGTCCATTGTTTATGCAACAAGATGGGGAAGTGGTATTAATATCATGCATAATGAAGCTGCATAACATGCGAAAATGATATAGAAATACTAATTATTGTTTTGAGGAAATCGATTTGAAGTTGTGTGTTTGTTGATCATATTTAACCATCATTCTTGGAAATTAAGAAATTAAGCATTTAAACGAAATTTTATAATTACATAAATTAAGTAAATGTAATATAAATTTTTTATTTCATTTATTAAAAGAGGGAGACGCATGTTATATCTGGTATGAACAAAGCTATTTTTTATTTAGGATAACAACATAAATCTTTATACTTTTACCACTCGAGGAAATTCGATACATTATATCCGAAACCTAATTGAAGTATCTAGACCACTTATCTTAAGAAAAACTTTTACAAATCAAAATATCTCTGTAAGTAGTTGAGGGCATTTCGCTTGTTTGTTGGAATGAAGTTCTTATTAAAACTTGTTTTATAATAATCAACAATATTTTTATTTGAAAATAATTTCAAATGTCAAAAATATATAAATGTGATTTATAATTTATCTATTCATTATAAAAAAGGAATGGCCTGATCATGTATTCTAGCTGGGGTCAAATACAGCAGAGCGCTTTTTTAATGTTACCACGTATTTTCTTATGTATATTAATACACAATAGATAAAATTCCAGAAAATAAATGGAAATAGAGAATAATGTATCATCAATCTTCCAATATCAGATATTTCATTGACAGAATGTACCTAAATTGTTATCTTCTAAATGAGTCATATTTTATAGGTATTCATTTATTTATTCCAGACTATCGCTTTTCTGTTATAGCACTAAATTAATGTCAAAAACGTTTTTGCTATTCTGGTATAATTTATCAGTTACAAATTTATATGACAAAATTCATGCTGAAATATTGAAAAGGATTTCTTAAATACTGCAATGATGATAGTTAATTTCTAATAATCAACAAAAAATATTTTATTTTCATTTTCGCATCCAAAATAAATGTGTTGTAACTCCAAAATATATAAGATCCTTAAATAATTTTAAGACACTGATATAAGTGATTATTATTATTTTGCTTTAAAAATTCTGTTGTCATTGCATTTCGTAAGAAAATCTTACTAGTCAGTATTCATTCTCTTCCTCATTCTACATCTTGATGTGAGAATGATGCTAAAACATTTATCCCAAACAAATTGACATATTCATACAGTGGTAACAGAAATGGTATTTTTTTATTATCAAAACTTTCCATTATCAAGCAACTGCTACTAGAGCTGTCATTAAAATGAAGTATAATTAATTTTTTAGCGATATTATAAGTATTTCAGTTTTTTTTAATATTTTATAATTATGGCTCATATTTTATTGCAAACTGACATGGGGTTATAAAAGTTAACCTTCAGTGTGATTAAAACTATATTTTTATCTTAAAAGTGCTTTAGTTTATTTACATTATTAATCTTTTGTTAACCTAATTCCCTAATCCCGTTCCCTGCTTTGTCTTAAATCTCTAACATTAATATAGCATGAAGTAATGCACGATGTACAATGTTATTATTTTTTTGCATTCAAGTTCTTGCTTCTGTAAGATTTAATTTAAGAAGCATTGTTCCAAATCTTTTGTCATAAAACTATAGTAAAAATATATATTATAAAACGTAACTTTATCGTGCAAATTTATTTCCCAAAACTTATTTTTACAATAATGGTAAAGAAAGAGCACCGGCTCGATATTAAAAAGAAACTATTAGATGTCAGTCAATTATTTGCATTAAATTCAAAATGTAATACAATTTTATCATGGTATCTACAAATAGTAGCGTATATGAAACATTTGGGTGAGGAAAATATAATGCTTTAGTATAAGTTTGTAAATTTAAGTTTTTCTATTTTATTCTTTTCTGTGTTTTCAAAATATATTACCTTACGTCAACCGATGAAATGTAATGTTTTTTTTATTATTTCTGATTGGACTAACCATCCATTACGATTTGAAATTCCTACCTTCTTCTATAACATTGCAAATAATTTATTGAAGCAGATTTGAGGGCAATAGACTAATTACAGCTTTTAGGTTTTAGTTGTTTTTAATTTTATTTTTGAATGTTACCATGATATTATATATTTTGATAACCAAAGAAATTTTATGCATTATTTCATTCCTGCACGGGATTATAACCGTATTCAGTCTTGAAATGCATATCTTATTTTATTACAATAAGAAAAATTATAAGATGCAGATGTTAAGAAAATATAAATGCCAAACACTTATAAGTTTTAATTTTCCTTTTATTTCTCGACTGTTTCTAGAATATTATATCTTTCGTTAACCATTGAAGTAAAATGATTTTTTGATTAAATCATTTCCTTACATTTTAACTTGAGCTTTCTTAAGCAGGTATGAGAACAATAGAATAACTTAATAAATTTTATTTTCCTTTTTTTTCTCTTTATTTTTGACTGTTTACATAACATTATATGAACAATGAAACGTGTCATTTCATTCTCAAGAAATAATGATCCTCAATTCTAGCTTAAAACTCTTGCTCGAATTCATCTCAAATATCTTCTTATATAATATTACAAATAATTCCTGTCTTTCATAAGTATCTCCATAATGCCGTTATCCAGCTGCTCCCAAAAACTCTCCCGTTTCCGTCTTATCAGACTCCTCAAAGATGGCGCTGACGTAGTGCAATCGAATTTCGGCTGCTGATCATCCAGATTCGGCGCATTCCGCCGCTCAGAGGCCGGTTCGAATAGTTCCATTCTTCCAAACTTACGATCCTGAAAAAGTAAAGACCTTGCAAAAGAAGGAATTCTATCACTGTTCTCTTCAATCTGGTGGACCAACCATCCTCGGATTGCGAGAAGATCGTGTGTTTCGAAGAAGAAATGCAGTTGTGATAATTCTCTGTGCCAAATTGAATTTTTTAGGATATTGATTACGCTTAAGCCTAGCCGAGTGGTTAAATACAATTTTAATGTGTGTGCCATGTGATTTTTAGGGTTGACTGCAGAAGAGTTAGTTGGTCAAGAGAAAAAAGGTTCTGGATTCAGTGTTTCGTTGGTAAAAGTTTCTGCTGAAAATGTTGTTGGTTTTGAAGATTATAATTGTGTTAGTTATATTTTATGGTTTGCTCAACTCGGCTTAATGTATCAGAATACTTTGATTTTGTCATTTAATTTGTAATATTTAAATTAATTTCATTTATTTTTTGTTTAAATATTTTACGTTTTTTTATTTTTAAAATGTCACATAAATAATCATTGTTGTAATTAATAATTCCTTTTTTATTTCAAAAAGTTTACGAATTGAATTAAATACTTTAGCTCTTCATGCTGATAAGTGGTTTAAAATAAACCAAATTTTTTTAAAGAAGCGTAAAAAATAATTGCTGTTAAAATATAATTAAATAAAGGTTATTTAAAATTTAGGATGTTATATCCAATGTTAATGTTGATATTTGCTGCAATTTTGAGGAGATGCTATAGAGGAGCGCGGTCTATTTATAAACAAAATATCCATGTTAAAATGTATATTCGAAAATATAAGTATTATATTCCATTTCTAGTTTCTGAATGATGTTTCAATATTTGAGTCATAGGACAAAAAGTAATGGAAAGATTTTCAGCGATGGATATACATTCTGCTATTTTCTTTTTTAGAAATTTGTTTCGATTTATAAAGAAAGGGAATATTTCACATCTTACAGCTAATTTGTTAAAATGAAAAACAATTTTTAAGATAAATTTTAAAAATGAAAGATTCAAAAGCATGTTGTTTGTCCATAACAATTCTTTTACTGAAGTTAACCTGTTTAAACTAAAAAATAATTATTGTATTGCAAATACATGCAGTTATTATAATTTTATATATAAATAAAAACACGCACATATAGTTATAAACTTGTATCTAATTAGGTTAGCTAAATTCTTTTTAAACTGTTCATTTATTAACGTTGGCTAAATTTTAAGTTTAGGTCAAATCTAATTGACTGTAAAAAATTTCAGACTATATTTGCAACCCAAATTATTGAATAAAAAAATTATTGTAAAATTAAGCTTTAACCAATCCCCGTTTGTTATTACCTGATAACTTCATTTTTATTTCAGCTTTTAACTAACGTTGAAACAATTTGAATTAAAACCTAAAACTATTTATCTGAGGATTTTTCTATATTTAATTTAATTATATTATACGTTGCTTTGTATTTAATTGTATTGTATTTAAACAGAAATCATAGAATTTCAGTGGGGTATAATTTCAACAGTTGCAATTGGTCATTAAATTTGAATTAATAATAAAATGTTTCTAATTAATCAGAAAATTTATTTCTTTATGTAAAAAATGAAGTAACTAAGTGATTAAGAATTTATCCTTGTGAACTTAGAAACATAGCTTTATTACAATTGGTATTTTTTCGACATGATAAAAAATTGAATTCGATTTTATACAGTTAACTTTGTAGGGAAGCAATACATTATTAAATATCAGTTTCTAAACACTGTTTGACCTTCCAAAATTAAGTTTACTGAATTATTTGAAACAAAGATGGCCGCAAGTATAGAATAATGAATAATTTTTGGTGTTGTGATCAATAGTTAATACTTCAAATTCTATCAAAAATTAATTCGCCAAGAATTCATAAACGGGGATAAGAAAGTGTTTCCGTTAAAGTGAACCATACAAAAATGTTGCTTTACAAAGTCAGTGTCTTTTCCAATCAAAAGTGTCCAAGAATCCACTAGAAAACAATAGTAGTTTAATTTGATTTCATTCGAGCTCAATCACATTAAAAAAAATTAGCATTTTTCAATCAACTTGAACATCAAGCTAGATTTTCTTCATTTCGGATCAGCGTCTTTCGCAAACAATGTGTCCAAGAAAACAACAGTAAATATCAGTAGTTTGATTCACTTAGAGCTCAAATACATGTAAAAATGTATAATTTCCAATCAACTTGAACCTGAAGTAGGATTTTCTCCATTTTCCATCAACATTTTTGCAAACAAAGCCAACAGTAAACAACGTAGTTTAATCTGATTTCATTAGATCTCAATTACGTTTTAAAAATATACAATTTTCACTCAGCTTGAACCTAAAATCGGATTTCCGATCAACATCTTTTGCAAACAAAGTGTCCAAGAAGCCACCAGTAAACATCATCAGTTTAATTCGATTTCATTAGAGCTCAATTACATTTTAAAAAATGAGCGATTTCGAATCAACTTGAACCTGAAATCGGATCTCCTTCATTTTCCATCAACAACTTTTCCAAGTGAAGTTTCTGTGAACCCACCACTGACTCAATCCGAGACCAAAGCTGGCTAAATTCAAGAAACAAATGGAGCTGGAAATGAACCGTCGCGACGGCATCATGGTAGGCATGGGCCACCGAGGTGTCCCTAGAAAACGAGGACAACACCAGGACACCAAATGCAAGAGCTGTTGTCGACGCTTCACCACATTCCTCTTCTCCCACGTGGGACTGTGTGCCCTGGTGATAGGGTACAGCGTCATGGGGGCCTTTGCCTTCCGTGCTCTGGAGGCCCCTTACGAGGAACAGAAGGTGTCTCAGGTGTCTCACTTGCGACAGGAGACAGTGAGACGCCTGTGGGAGATCACGGACAAGCTGAATGTGCTCTACAAGGACAACTGGACTCGGATGGTGTCGCATGAGGTGAAGCATTTCCAGACGGAACTCATAGCGGCTGTGAAGGATGGTTATGATGGGAAGGATGGGAGTTCACAGCAGTGGTCCTTCTCTGGAGCCTTCCTCTACTCCCTGACTGTTATTACGACTATAGGTGAGTATAATATACTTAATTAAATAGGTTAGAAGTTTTATTTAATATGTATATTAATCCTCTGAGAAACACAGACGTATAAACCAGTCACCAGACTGTCAAGTTTTCAGCAACACATATAAAATTTCAAAATGTATAAATTTCATAATTGTACTAAATTTTATGATTAAAATAATGATAATTATCTGCAACTGACATATACATTTTTTAAGAATTTAAGGAAATAAAATTCTCAGTTAAAAGTTTAAATTTTGATTTCATACGGTAAAAACAAGTTAATGTTTCAGCCAACTTGCTTATCCCTCCGAGAGTAATTCATAGAGACAATCTTATAAAACTCAAGCTTCATGTACCTATATTTAAATGTGACAAATTTGTAACAAATATTTTCCACGTATATAAAGATATACTTTTATCTAAGCATACTGTCAAAACACACAATCCATCTAGAAATCTAAAACGCTTTTACTAATTGAAAGCCTTTTATCTGTTAAAATAAATCATTTTTAACTCTCTCTTTCCGCATTTACAAGATATATTAAATTAGATATATTAAGAGCTATGAAATTTAGTAAAAAAGGAAAAGGTGTTTTTTAATTACTTCATTGTTAAAAAATTTATGTATACAGTTTTTACATTGACTAACTAATTGCGTTTGAACTCAATATTCATTGTTAAATAATGTTTGCAAAATTTTACTATTCATTACACTTTTTAGTAACCTTTAACCACTTTGAATTATCAACCTAAAAACTATAGGAATCTAAAAGTGATGAAAGTTATCAACTCTGCACTAAAATGCTTATTTTTTAGATTTTTTAATGTATAAAAACCGAAATATTTCAAAACATAGTAAATCAAATACTTTGGTATTTCAATTTATATGGTGGTATTACAACGGCTATGGTGTGGTATACTTAAAAAGAGGATAGTTTTTAGGGGGAAAACAATATCATAATCGTTATTTATTATGCAGTCTTCAATATTTTTTTCAAGTATAAATATTCTTTATTTGTAATTAAAGAGTATATTAATAAATATTTCTTATTTTTCAAGAAAATTTTACTTGAATTTCAAATTAAAAATTTGTTTACTTTATGGCTTGTAATTAGATAAAACTTCCATAACGTTACAACTATTTGTTAAGGAATAAAATAACTATATCCACTATATTATTTTCAATAAAGAAGCTTGAAAAAAAATATTTCCATTGATTTTCGAAACATGATTTAGAACAAACAATAACTTAATTATTCCCTTTTTTTATTCTTAAATAAATAATGCAAGTAAAGCTTTATTTTAACTCAATACAACCCTTAATACGCTTAGTTCAGTTCAAACCTAAATCTAAGCTATCAAATAAAATCAATAGCACCTTTAAGAACGAACCCAATTCACTTTAATGATCGTCATCAAAACTCCAACTACAAACATCACATTTATTCTTCCACTTAATTCCAAATCAATAACATGCATTAAATTTCTTCCAGAATACATAAATTCTTTGAATGTTTCTAAATTTTTAAACATCACTGTTATCCAATAAATCTAAAGAAACAAATCGCGCGATTCTAAACCTGTAATGTGCGTCTTCTCCATTGAAAAGCGTGAACTGAAGGGTCCCTTGGGAAAGAATGCCCGAGGAATTTCCTGCACTGGATTCTTGCAATCAAAGCTTAGAAACTCGTCCTTTCTCTGTCAACAAGAGACCTTTTGCTCATTATCCACAGTTTCGGAGGAATGGGGGGGAAAGAAATAACGAAAAGTCGACTGCAAATGGATCTCAATGGCTATTGATCAATTTTCTTAGCAAATATAGAATTTCAACGAAGCAGGTTGTAACAGCAGTTTTAAAATGGCAGAAGGAGTTTTTATAATAGTATTGAGTTTATAGTTTTCTTTAAGACATAGGTTTAAGTAGTTTAATAAATATTTCTATAAAAATTTTACATTTGTCAATAATTGTACGGATATTGTAAACAATTCAACATTTGTACGGATAATCTGCAGTAAATAATTACGAGTTAATTCTCTACTAGCTATGAAAGTTTAGAAAGTTTCCATTTCTGTCAATCTTTTGCTCATTATCCACAGAACGCTTCGGATCAATTTTCTAAGCAAATATAGAATTTCAAAGGAGTAGGTTGTGAACGTAGTTTTAAAATAGAAGAAGGAATTTATGTAACAGTATTGAGCAACTAGATTTATAAAAAACAGATTCAAGTTGTTTAATAAATCTTTCTATAAAAATGTCGTATTTGTACGGATAATCTGTAGTAAATAGTTACGTGAAGAGCTAATTCTATCAAATCTTAGAAATGCTCCCTTACTTTTAACAAGAGTTTATTTGCTCACTATAAAAAGCTCGTCTGAATCGGAAAAGAAATAACAGAATGTATTCGGCAAAGGACTATGAATCTCAATGGCAATTGATTGAGATAGGTTGTAAACAGAGTTAATAAGAGGCAGTTAAGGGATTTATGTAATTTTAAGAATTAAACAAAAGGAACCCATGGAATATTTTAAAGGGGTAAATAGAAAGGGGTAATAGCTTAAAATGTTTAATAAATTGGTTCATTTTCATATTAATATTAATACTCTGTAGTAAATAATTATGAACTAAATTCTCAACTGGAAATTAAAGCTTTTAAATTTATCATTTTACTGTCTGTTCAAGAACCGTTTTACCATTATTCACAGTTACGAAGGAAACGGAGCTGAATTAATGAAAATTTACGGAAAATTACGATGCGATGGATCTTAATGAAATATAATTAAGATATTTAGTAAATATAGAAGATGGAACACGTTATTCCCGTAAAGATGTAAACTAAGTAATTTCTATATTAGTGATGAATACGAAAAAAAATATGAAAACTTTATTTAAGATTTAATTGCAGGTATTAAGGTATTTAACATTGTGGAAATTTGGCGTTTTTCACAAAAACTTTCAATAGACTAAAACTTAAAAAAAGCTGAAATTTTTAGAATATCTTCATTCTAAATTACATTACGAACTTTACTATTCATAATTCAGAAAATGATTAAACGTTGTCTTCATTTCGAAACAGGAGGCCAAGAATTGAAAAAATATTGGAAAATTCATAATTTTTGTTGATTCCTTTAAAGAAAAAGCGTCATTATATTTCATACCACATTTTTGAAAAAAAGTAATTCTGATTTAAGTTAAAGAAGCTTTCCTGTGTTATACGATACAAATAAACCTAATCTAACTTTTCTGTAAAACTTGTTTTCCGATTAGTAGACTATATTCGAGGTGAAAGCAACTTGCTGTTACGTAGATTATAAATTATAAAATTGAATAATAATTTTTTAATTAATTAAATAATTAAAACTGCCTTGTTACGTAGAAATAACTGTAATTAAAAGTTATATTTTAACTTACTATGCTGAACTACTTATTGTTTGCAAAACATGTAATTTTTTCAGTGAACTGATTGGGGGTAAAAATAATTGCTCGCAGGCAGATTGTAAGTTAGCATTATGGCAAAGCACTTAAAAAAGTTATTTAAATATTAAAAATTAGTTAATGTTGTCCGTTTGTGACAATTTAAAAGCTATTATTACAAAAGTTTGTAAATTTAAAATACTTCATAAGGGAAACGGATATTGTGAAAAGCGTCTATAAACCATTTTTTTAAATATAATTTTTACATATAACTATTTAAATAAAGAAATATAGAAAGTACGAACTTTAAACAGGTAGTTCAAGGTATGAATAATATTAAAATTTGCTCTGTATGTATTATACAATGTAAAATGATTTTCTAGAAATTGATTTATATAGTTTAAAAATTAACGAATGTTACTTACAACTTCGTTTGCTCTTGTAAGGGAATAAACGTGATTTCATATTAATTTAATTATAATTAAAATATCTGTGAGCAATCTCACTTTATAATTTTGTTTATTTTCCTTTAAAATACATTAATACTCAATGTAAACGATTTAAAAAATTATAGTTTCAAATAATCAAATATAACTAAAACATTTGTGACCAGTGTTACTTTATGCATATGAATATTTTAATCGAAAATATATAAAGACTTATTGTGTTAGCGATTTTTAAATTATAGTTTCGTGTAATCAAATTCACATCCATCCAGTTACAAATATTTCAAGATGCACTTAATACCCGCAAACATATACAACTTAAAGCGATTTGCTTTGTAAAACACTTGGAAAAATTCTATTTTTTGAAGTGTTTGAATTCTATTTTTTGAAAATTCATATTTATAATGCATATTTATACTATATTCTTTTAGATTTGGTTTAGAAATAAAACAAGTAGGTTTGTAACAGAATCTGTCACTCAGCCCGCTTCCACACAACATTTGTATTAAACAGGAAAAAACTCGCCAAACACAATATTAATTCTATTATAAACCTTTAAACGCTAAATTTGGCTAGTTTCATTTATTTTATTTCGAAAACTCAAGAATTATTTCTTCAATAAATATTCAATAATTATTATCGTTTGCAAACATTAATTTGTATTAAAAAAAATATGTAATATTCCTATCTTTTAAATAGAACCGAAACTTTTCATATATAAAAACAAACAAAGAATCTCTTAGTGAAATATATTTGACGTCATTTCAAACTGGTTGATGTCGCAAAAATAAATTTGTTTCAATTTATTATTTCAAAGAATTAAAGTTTCTCGAATGATTGTTGCGAATGGCAATGGTGATTTAATTCTAATAAAAATGGCTTCTTATGCTTTTTAAATGAGCATTAAATTTTGAAGTTTTTTTTAAATAATTGAAGTACTTCGAATTCAAATTCTTTTCTGAAATTTTCAATGTATTCTAATTTCGATGCGCTGAATTTTTTGACGTATCACACTTGTCTGTAGCATTTGTAGTTTTGGCCTTGAAAGTGGGTGACGGACGGACATACAGACAAACGGACGGACTGTACGATTATAATACCTTCCGCTTTTTACGTTATAAACGTAGTGTGGAAGCTAATTTAAGAATTATGAACTGAATTGCGTCTTCCAACACATTTCTAAAGCAAATTAAAAAAAGATGTTCCTTGCGTGTCCTCGCGTTCCAGAAACCACCAAAATCACTATCAGTCGCGTGACCTGCGCAATTTCATTGACCACTCCTTCCACAAAATTCAAGCGACACCTAAGACTTCACTGTAATCCGGCGAAATTGGAAGGTATTCCAAATATCCTCTATTCTCTTATCCATAAAACATATCTAGCGGAACCAAAGACCTCTTATAAATGTAGACTAAACTTTGGCAAACCTAAGTGAGGGAAACATGGATTAAGCCAACTACCCAAGTCACGTGTGTGTTTTGAGCGGTGATTTGGCGTGAATTGTAGAAACCGACTCTAATAAAATGAGGATATTTTGGTTTATTCTAATTAGATCAGTATAAATGCCTTTATGCAAAATATTGATGTTATAAAGTCAATATAAATTACTAATAATAGTTTTGATAAAAAAAATTTAGATTTTACTTCCAATATAAAATTTTGGCAAACCTCTATTAGAAAACATGGCTAAAGCCAAGTTCCCCAAGTCATGTGAGTGTTTTGCGTGGTGATTTGGCTTGATTTTTGGACCACTACTAAAAATATATTGGATAATTTTGGTTTACTCTTATCATATCAGTACCTACGTTTTTGTCTAGAATTTTGATGTTAAAAAGTCAATGTAAACTACTGCTAATAACTTTCGGGTATAAATTTCAGTTATTGTACAATATGTTAGATAAATCGCCAAGAATAGGATTACGTTTCGCCAATCCAGCGAGTCATGTTGGACCTTTAAAAACGTGGGTTTCTTTTTTACCTTTAGACTCTCATTCTATTTCGTTCAGGTCTTTGATCGCAATGATATTACAAGTAAAAGAAACAGCATCTTCCAAGCTGTGCGAATGTAAACAGCTGCGACGATCGATCAGACAGACAGATGCATATTTTAACACCGGCGGCAACTTTAAGGATGTGTTTTTACGGATGTAACCGGCACGAATATGTGTCACCTTAGAAGATGCATAAATTGTGGGAAATGTTTGTGACAGAAAAATGGGCAAAAAAAGTACTAAATTGATAAGTCAGTCCCACAGTCTTAATGCATTATTTTGAAATCAAATTGGCTATTGAAGTGCTGCTTTACAAGTTAAGCATTACTTAACCAGGTACACAGAAGTAGTAAAGATAATTACAATTTAATTTTTATACTTTTGCTAAGTTAAGTTACGAAATTAAACGTACAATAGTCCTGTGATTTTGGTTTTGATAATCTTTAATAATTATGAGTTTAAAATAAAATTGTTTTCAATTAATATTTTCATTTCATAAAATATTTAAACATATTTATTCGTTTACAATTACAATAGAGGGTATAAGTAAAAGAATATAGCGATTACTAACGGCTATATAACTATTTAGCAAAATAATTTATTTATGAGATTAACATACAGGGTGAAGCAAATAAAACCGGCCCCAACGTGGAGATAAGAATACGACAGAAATGTTGCCAAGTCAAAAACAAATACAAAACAGGTTTGCTAACATGAAGCCATTGATCGCTTCAATATTAATCCCAAACAAACACTTGGCGACTTATTTGCCGGCAACTACGCTATGGTTTGAAAAGCTAGTTGAAATGAAATATAAACAAGGTTTGTAGAGCTGATCAAAAAAGTTCCCACTAGTGATTATTTCGGTTGTTATTTATCGTAAAGAATCGGACCTTTTTGTTTTTGTTAATGCAAAACATTCTAAATTGATTGCAAGACCCAGAATCTGGTGTTCAGACCCGTTTCGGAATGTTTTTTTTAAACTTGTTGTCGTTGACAGTAGATCCTGGCTGACGCCATTTCGTAACTGATCGTTGCCTAGTACTCTTTTTTGGCACTTTTACACATTTAAATTCTTCAACAAACAACTGGTCACATTTTTTTCCACGAATTTGTTGTAATAAAATTTTCTACAATGAACACTCTCTGCTGTACTGTGAGTTACATCTTCACTTGTGAATTGATCAACTTACACTCACACAGTCGCAACTCACATTGACGCACTACGATCTGAACTGGCCAATAGTCCATGAGTAGCTCTAATGTGATGCTAATCCAATACAATCAATACAAAAACAGGTTTGTCAAGTGAAACAATTGCACGCTTGAATAATCTTTTATTTCCACTTGAAAGCTTTCAGGCGGCTTCAAGAGTTTTTCTCGCCAAGCATTCCAGCTTATTCCTATCTCTAGACCGGGGCCGGTTTTATTATCCTCACTCTGTATAATGCAGACGAAACTACAAAATCTTGAATACGTATGTCAAAGATGTTTTTGTGACTTCTCTTGCACACAAGAATAACATCTAAGCTAATTCCTTGCTACACAAATGGAACTCTCTTTATAGATCCCCTTTCCCTACCCTTTAAAATTGATGTGAGTAAAGCCTTATGGGCAGGTAGGTTCGGGCAGATGTTAATTTGTGTTAAAAAATCTCGTTATCCTAAATATATTAAATAATCTATAATTAAAAATAAGCTTTAAATATGTATTTCAATAAAACATATGTAAAATACAACTTACAATAGGGCTGTAAAAATACAGTTCGTAATAATAATAAAATCATTCGGATTTCACTAAGAATATTTAATTATCGTAAAAGCGGTCTAAGGGCACTTATTGAAAATATCCCTTTATTTAAATTGGAAATTGAAACAATAACAGAATATTGGTCAGAAAATAACTTCGATGCTTATTTTTTTTTATCTTGTTGAATATTTGGTTCGCGTTAATTTATTTGCATGACAAATTTGCATGTTTAAAATAAAAAAAGACAGAAAAATATTAAAAGAAAGACAATAAAAAAGAAAATATATTTTAGAAATATAAAAATATAATAGTATGCTTTGATTCAGATTGCATAGACTATTGCATCAGTGGGGTTTACACATTCTCTCCAGCGTTATTAAAGATCAAAAATAATTGAAGCTTACTACACGGCACCTTATTATTAACGACTTAAGCATAAATTTTTAATTAATGACCTATTGAAGTAGTTTTAAAATGGGATGATGGATCCTTTAGAAAGTGGCGATCTTCCATAATTGAAGCGTTGAAAACCAAATACGTAATTTATAAGGAATTCTTTGTTTATGTATAAAATGAAGGGTTTAGTTGCAAAACTTACATTCTCCAAAGATTGACTAAGATATAGGGTCCAGTCCATGCATTGGTGTGTTTTGATAATGGTAAAATCAATTTGACGAAATCGCCAATGAAAGGGCCAGACCCTATATCTTAGTTATACTTTGGAGAATGGGAGTTTTGCAACTAGACTCTTCGACTGAATGCTTTTCTTTGGCATTTTAAATACTTTTTAGTTACTAAAAGATGGTTTATACTAACTTGAATTCTTTGAGATTTTTTTAACCTAAACTATCATTACATATTTTTAGCCTTCCGAATGACCTGGAAATGGGTAAAAGTGTAGAGTTGTCTTTTCTGCATAAATTTTAAAATTTATTTGTCAAAAATCGCATAGTTGTTTAGTAATTCAAATTTGCTTTTTTAAAGAGAGATGATATCACAAACTCATTTCCAAGCGAAAAAACTATAATATCAATAAAAATTTAGTATTCGTTAAATTTTAATAATTGTGTTTATTGTTATAAAAACTGGTGCATAAAATACGGAAAGAGCCTGGCCTAATGCTCAGAATAATGAATTTATGGTACAAAGTATTTAATCTATACATTTCTCCAGTGCTCCAACACAAAACGCGTTATTAAATATCTAAAATTCCCTGACACCAAATATTAAAACATTTTTACAACAGGATAATAGTTAACCCAAGCCAAAGTTTCAAAATATAAATAAAACTCAAAACTTCACAGCGCAGCGTATAAACCCTATGAAAAATGCGCGCATCCTCGTGTAACTGCATTTAAACATCAGCAGAGTGAATGGTTTACACGTGCGAAGCTGCACATTGTACGTTTATGCTCGACATATTTTCCGCTCTGCGGACTAAATGGAAAAGCTTTCAGGGCTCTTAAAGCACAATCTATTCACAGAATTTTATAACCCCATTAACAAACTGGGCC
This sequence comes from Oedothorax gibbosus, assembly GCA_019343175.1. Taxonomy (NCBI): domain Eukaryota; kingdom Metazoa; phylum Arthropoda; class Arachnida; order Araneae; family Linyphiidae; genus Oedothorax; species Oedothorax gibbosus. The sequence goes on from CM033273.1 coordinate 29,445,376, forward strand.
AGTTTGAAATTTCGTGTCTTACTTTGTTAAGGAAGTGCTAAATAACCTTGTCGCCGCATTGGACGTTTTAGGGGGTTTTGGGACTAGAGTGAATAACGTAGGGAACAGGCATGAGTGAACAATCTTGTAAAAAAATGCTAATTTAAGACAAAATATTTCGTTCTTTAAACATCAAAAATTTTTACGCGTACTACATTCGCTATAGCAAAGATACTTCAATTTACAAATATGGAATTGGCTTGTTTCACGAGACGTAAATCATTCCTGCACAGATCATTGGTGTTTTCTATGATTGGTGGTATGACATTGTAAGCTCCGGCCACTATATTAATTAACAAATCGATGCAATATTTTCATTCTTGCTGAACTGTTGCCACGCAATATGTGTAATAAGCTTCTAATATTATATTTCTTTAAATGGTAGATTTTTTTATTGTTTTATTCTATTAATCGTATTTTATATCAATATATCCAAAATAACAAAATATTAATCTGCAGGGTGTACATTAAAATTGATATATCTTCATGTTACATAGCCATAATGTCCGTAATTAATTGAAGTGTTTAAGTGCTAAACTCACACATTCCCAAGTATAACTTAGATATAGGGTCCTATTCCTTCCTTGTCGAATTCGTCTCATTGAATTTACAATTGTTATCAATAGTTGCCAATGATTAAATCGGGCTTGTGTCTTAATTATATTTTGGAGAAAGTGAGTTTTGCAACTACACCTTTCAATTGCATTTTGCATTAAAGAGAGCATAAAAATACTGTTTAACAGTATTAATTAACAGAAAAATTGATGTTTTGAGTAAAAATTGATTCTACTATAATTTTGAAAAAGTAACTATCAGTATAATCGTTAAATGTGTATAAGAAACAGGTAATAAAAATTATAGCTTTTATCTAAACAACTTCTATGCGAAAAATTAAAATATTTTGTTTATTTATGTCTTTTGATATTTAAACAATTATACCAAAGTTATTTTAAAAACAATGGTAAAGCTCTTGCTGATAACTTTAATTAGTTTAATTTATAAGTTTCAAATAAATTTTAATTATTACTTATTAATTATATATATTAAAATAATAATTTTATTTTCCTCATTCTCAGCACAATATTCTTAAAAATAAAAACAGCATTTACTTAGAATAAATTAATTTCTAAAAAATATCCGCTGGTTATTTTATAGAATTTTTTTTTAAAATCGACTTTTAGATTTGTTTGAGAAAAAGTAGCTGATGTAACTGGAAAACCAAAACCGATCCAACTTTCTTTCGAGTTAAACTAACAAAAATTACATTTCCAAAAATCATTCCATCTTCTACGAAACTTTCAATTACGAAAGAAGAGAAAAAAATAACATTTTTAGCAAAGAAACGAAATAATATTAGGAAAAAGAAGGAGGAAGCTAAAGGGGAGCTTCCTAAGAGGTGCAATCCCAGCAGCCCACGGGACGATTATTGATTGAAAGAAATGAAATGAAGAGAGGAGGCACGCACGATAAAGCGTTGTTAGGATTAAAGGACAAGCCCACTGTTGGGATTTGAGATGTAAACTCGTAACAAAACTAACCCTCTATTGTGCCAAAATACCTAAATTCCCATGTATGCCTCATAATTTTAAATTGCGTTTTAGTAAAGAGAGCGAAAAATCGAGATTCTTTGCTTAGTGTTTGATATACTTTGTAGGGGAGTTTATGTAATGTGTGATTTGAATCTTACTAAATCAAATTTGAGTTTTGGAAAATATTTGCGATGTTGTTGTCGTGGCCATCGATATCCCATGGAAGATGGTTGCCAGAGCCACCGAAGAGGTTGGACTCCTTTTTAACACAAGGACAAACACATAGACAAATAACATTCTATAGACAAGACAAACATTCAGTCGCTTACCTACCGGTATTCAAACCCGAGACCTACTGGTTGGGATTACGACGCGCTATCCACTATGCCGGGTAGGCTGCAATCCATCAGTACATCAAGAAGAATCACTATTTTTATTGATGTACTGATGGATAGCTTTTTAGAAGTTTAGCTTAAATCGGAAATGCTGTGTCTGTGGCAAAACAATAATCTTTGTATTCTTTCTTAATTTGTCAAAATACTTATAGTTATACAGTGCGTATTAATACCTTCTCCGTAAAACGCCTTTATAGAATGAAGTAAAAATTGTTTTTTTATAGATATGTTTACTACACATTTCTTTATAGTTCATATTAGAAGCACTTATGTTAGTACATTTTAATATTCAGCTTAGTAGACTTTTCTATCTTCATTATTTGTTTGAAGATTATTAATGTCAATTTAAAAACAAATTATAAGCGCAAATATCATAGGCAAACATATGTTAAAGTATAAATTAGAAACTTAACAACCAAAAATATATATAACTATTTTATGTTGTTCTTAAAGGATAAGTTCAATGTTAGGTTAAGTTCAAAGAATCGGTTTGTTTTAGATAACATAATTTCTTTCTGCTTTCATTCTGTTTTTCCTTCCATTGGTGCTCTGTTTTCACGTGACATTGATTAACCAATCGAGACTGGAGAAGAATTCATTTTCATTCAGCAGTTCTGTTGCCGCTGATAACCTGAAACATACCCCTTGTTCACAGAGGGATGGTACAAAGAAACAAATGAAAAATTTTATTTAAAAAATAAAAAATCTTCATATATTAACTAGACTTAAAAGGAATTTGTGCTACTAACTAAAAAATATAGGAGCAAATGCACATTTTCTGGGAGCATTTTGAGAAAAACATGTTTAGAAAAATGTATGTTTGAGTAATTTATCTAAAATCTTAAGATTGCGCCGTAGTTTCGCACCTATATAATCACTGGAGTTTCACAATTTCAGGAGAGCTGGAGTTTCTAGAATTCGGAGTATCACATTTTATGCATCGCCGGAGTTTTGAGATTTTAGGATCACAGTATAGAGAATTTTGAAGTCGAAATATTGTAGAGGATTTAGTTGCATTTTGCTAATAGCGACCGTTAATTTCGAACCCTTTTCAGGAATTAGTCTTCTCTGTTCTCAATAGTGGTATTCGATTTAGAAGTTTATCGGAATGTGCAGGGCGTAAGAAAATTTTCTGAAGGGGGAGGGAGATGATGCCTTCTAACAAGATGTTTTATCCCAAAAGGGTGTGAAGGTTGGATACTAAATTTGTCTTGTCAGTTTCGGAGAGTTTGGTGCAAATGACAGTACATAACTATGTGCTTTGAAATAGAAGGACGGGAAAATTAGGGTTCTGTTCGATTTGTTTCGCACTGTTGTTGAAGAGTACGACAGCTGTAATTTGAAAGTTGTTCATTCAGTTTTCAAAAGAATTTCAGAAAAAGGACAATGTCACCGCGGTACTGATTTTGTATTGTTAATTGTAGTAGAATGTAAACTCAAGTAGTTTTTACTATAAGTTGGTAGGATGCGAGTTACAAATTTAGGATTTTTTTAATATTTTAAAATTAGCAAATATGGGCGATGTTAGGTCAATAAGTAACGTTATATATATGCTTTAACATTTTCAAGAGCTATTAGTAAATGTTTACATTTTTGTGTAAATTTTATGTTCTATAATTTCTATTAATGCAATGCATTTTATCAAAAAATTTATTTCTTTGTAGTTTTTTAACTTTAAAATTTTTTATGCTGTTTTTGACTTTCACATAACGTTTACAACAAAAAGGATTATAATCTTTCAGTCCGTCTGTCTATCCGTCACCCACTTTCACAAAGGAAGTACAAGTTTCACAAACAAGTGTGGTTCGTCATATTGTAGCAAAAAAATTAGACAAGGCTCAATCCCAAATTTCATTAAAAAAAAAATTAAATAAGACTAACGTTAAGAATTTAAAAACCAAAAAAAATTTATCTAAAAATACAATTGCAATAAAATTCCATTATTTTTTCAATACTATCAAATAAATACCCATTCTTCTCACAGACTAAAAAATATCAAATTTACTCACGTATTAGTATCATTTAACCTGCTGTTGGGTCATTGTTCCGGTTCGTTATATTAACTTATAATTCCCATATCCAAAATAATCCATGTAATGCACACTCATAAAACAAAAATTGTCATGAATATGAACTTACTCTGCCATCGTAATTTATCCCATAAATCCCAGATAAACCATAATTGTATAATAATAATGTTATTCCAGGTCAAAATATCTCAATTATGTGTTAAAAACACCTATTTCGCGGATATGACCCGTTATATTTCTACCAAATAAATAAATTTAAATTTATCTATGTCTGTAAATATTTTTTACGTAGATTGCAAAACCCTAAGTTTCTTTTTGCAAAATAAATGGGAATGGTACAATGAATGGGGCATATCATTGAAATCTAAAATTCAATTTTAAACTGAAATAACTTTGCACAATCTCTACAGCTTCATTAACCAAAATCTAAAAATAACTTGAATTTGTTATACGTATTTGATCTATAGCATTAAGGTCACCACCTAGCGTGAAACAGTGCATTAAAATCAATATTTTCGATAACTGTAAAATGTATCCCAATTGAATATTTCACTTAAGTTATTTAGATCTTCATTTGCCATGATATAAGTGCTGGATTTACTAGAAGCAGAGGGCAAAGACATTTGGATATTGATAACAGAGTGTTTGATCTATTCTCAGAAGAAACCACGTTCGAACTAACTATTTTTCCTGAAATTCTACTAAAGATAGAATCCTAAGAAATTTTGACTATAACAGCTGAAAAATGTGAAAGAATAAATGAAGCTAAAAACTTTGACTTACTCATAACATGTAAAGCAGAAATAATTTAGTTTGAGATAGTTTACTGCTATTTAATGTATAAACAGTTATAAAAGTATTCTTTAATTTTAATCTTATTGCATAAAAATATAACAGTTAGTATTATGAGCTTTCTGAGAAATGTTTTAGTAATCATCTTTTTATTAAAGGTTTATGAAGTAAGGGAATAATTTTTTCCACATTTTGGGAGCCTGATTATTTTGTTGAGCCTTATCAAGAACCATCTAACAAGTTTAAAGCCATTCTGTGTAAGACCTTACCCTTCTATGTAGTTTAATTTTAACACATATTATACATTCCTAAAATATTTAACTAATGCCAATTTAACCATATTTATCAGTAGTGTAAGCACTAAACGATTTTTTAATTCCTAAAATATTTAACTAATGCCAATTTAACCATATTTATCAGTAGTGTAAGCACTAAACGATTTTTTAATTATTTGTCTTTGCATTTATATATTTTTTTCTTGTATATTAAACAAATAAATTATAATCTGCTAAATTGCAGTATATACCTAAAAATAGATAACTTTATTCACTCAATACTCTTTCTTTGATAATTACATAAATAATGTTTTAAAAAATCCTCTTATGTTAAATAACATATATTTCCGTGTTTCGCTCTCACCCAACAACTACAACGATATTATATTACATTACTCACTCTCTTATTTTACCTGGACATTAGCCAGGTGTTTTTTGTGTACTATAAAAACTTTTATTCACAATAATCTTCTTAGTTAATGTAGTAAGACAAGCTTGGGCTAACGGGCACGAACAAAAGCGACCACCTTCTAAGAATTTTTGTTTTATTTCTTGTTGATAACTCCTCAACAACAAGTTTCTTTTTTAAAACACCAACAGCTTGTTATCTGCTAGAATTTTTATTACGCTTTTGGTTAAGTAAATATGCTCGTATTAGCGTTAAAAATTCACTGAGAGCTTGTTGTGCAGGAAAGACAGTAAAAAATGCTTTTACTAAGAATAAAAGGAGGGTTTGATGTGCTACAGGATAATCCAGAATTAATGCCTTGTATGGAAAGTTTTAAAAGTTTGTAACTCAAAGTCATAAATTTTATTATATAGCAAATTGGTAGAATTTAAACCTCTTTTAACAAGCTTACTTTTTGCTAATTTACTTTGTCTTGTAAAAGCAAAAAGAGTTTGATAAAAAATATGAATTTAAAAGGATTAAAGTAAAATTAAATTTTAGTTTTTATTTATATTTTCCAATTAGTCTTTCTGAGTCTTCTGCTATACAAGTTGGTTGGTTGACATATATATTCAGGTTTGTGTGCTTGGTCAGAGACCCGCTTATAAACCTTCGTCAAGTAAGACAGACACAACAGACAACACGCACACATAAGTTGATCCATCTAATTTTTAGAGACAGAGGCCAACTAGAGGATCCCCAGAATTGGTTTGTCACCCCCAGAGGTATTGATTTGGTATGGGAACTTGGAGGACTTTCGTACCCAACAGATTTAACGAGCACGTACTCCGCATATACTCGACAAACACAAACATCCATGCCTTACCGTGATTCGAACCCGAACCCAGAGGCTCCAAAGGCTAGCGCCCTAACCGTTGCGCCGCCGGGTCGGCATACAAGTTTAATTATATGTTTACGGAATTTTCGAGGGCGTATTTAATAAATAGAGAAAACATATTGCGCACATAAAATATTTTTAAAAGCTTTTAAATTTTTCTCGTATCGTTATTTTACTTATATTATTTTTTAAATGATGTGCTTATTTTTGATACAATGCTGTAATAAATTCACAATTAAGTAGATGAACACTAAATATAAAATAACGTTTCGAGAACTATAAATTATTTATTATTTTAAATCGTTATTATTTGAATACTTAATCTTTAGGTCTCATGATTTTTTTATATCGTTAGCTTTTAATTATGTTTATAGATAACTTATTGAAAAAAAACAAAGTAAAAATACTTATTTTTGTTGGATCTGCTATTTTGCCTATTAAAAATTGCCTTATTCACCTTTGTAGATGTAAGAGATTGTAGAATCATTATTTGCATATTTTAAACAATGGTTACATATAATGTAATATTGTAAAAAAATCTTGGAGTTAAGAATGGGTAATATTTATACAAAAATTGGCTAGAAGACTTGTGAACAATCGAACTTGGTTTGTAGAAAATAATGAATCTATGAAACAGTTTAGGGAAGCAATAAGACCAACTATATTTGATCAGAATTTCCTTCATATTTTTTCCACAACTATTTCCTTTACAGGTTCAGATTGAAGATAGACGAATTCTAATTTTACTATTCGGCACATCAACATCAATGGGTCAAATTTCGGTCTCATTCTTTTGCTCGATCGCTAATTTACTCGAATATTCTTTGCTTCACTAAATTTTGCCAAATTAAATCCTTCTGTCATGCACCTCAAATTTTGCACAATTTTATCAGTAGTGCTTACTTAACAGCCCTTTAAATTGTAACTTTAATTATGATCAAACTATCCGAGAATAAACATATGAATCTTATCTACACAATAAACAGTTTATTTTTCTAGTGTTATCTCACCCTCCCTTAAAAAACAAATTGGATTTGAGTCTGAATATTTTATAATAAGAGCCAGATACCAGGGTGAGATTTTTTCTCATTTCATTATTGGATTTTTTTTTCGGGTTTTGAAGACCCATACCCTGATTCCAGGACAAAAAGGAAAGGATGATTCGTTAGGATGACGCTACGATAGTATGACAAACTCGTAATTACACTTTATATTTTTGAGAAAAATTGTCTTAAAAAGTATCATGTGTAGTTGCTACACATAAATGAAATGGCAAATCGTAATATTTGACTTGTCATTTTTCCTACATCGATAAACTAAATCCTTTTGGTATAATCGCACAAAGCCAACCGTTAATTCAAAAAATGTTTATGATAATGTGAAAACGGTAATGTGTTAAAAATAACGGGGATTATCATCCAATCTAAACTCTACACTAACCAAAAATCGGAAAATCAAAAATTAGGATAATTTTGTTTTTTAAGAAAAAAATATACATTAATTACTGTAAGTATGTTTTAAATGGATAAAAAGTACATGTATAGAAAATAGTAACAATTTTGCATGTTAAGTGTCTAGACGAATGAAAGGTGGAGCAGATTGAAACCATTGGACTTCGGATAGCCTGTAGTTCCTTCCAGAATGAATTCTTTCAGATTTCATTTCTTGGCTTTCTTCCATCGGTGCTCCGATTGGTGCTCTGTTTCCACGTGAGATTGTTTCACCAATCAAGGCTCGAGAATTAATTTATTTTCATTCAGCATTTCTGCTGCTTCTCAAGACCTAGAGCATGCCCATTGGAGTTCTACTTTATGTCATTTACATCCTTATTCAACCAAAACAGCTATTTCTTTTTATCTTTTCCTCTTTTGTGTTTTCACTCAGACAGCAACGCAGACTCATCTATTCCCATTAGCTTTAGACGTTTGCTCACTCGTTGGCTGAATGAGAAAGTGCATAAAATATCCTGACCGTAATTTTGGTTGGCGAACATTTTGTGTTGTGTTTATATATTATGAGGGCTTGTATTATTAATAATACGCTGAAGAGGAAATCTGTATTTGTAGTAGTTGCTGCAGAGATTTCAGAAAATGCTATAGCCTTCATTATTTTTTAAAATGTTGTTTAGAAATAGAAAGATATAACTTGCGATCTAGATTGACGTAAAAGCAAGCGCGATAAACTTTATATGGGGTTAGTTTAAAAGTTACTATGTATTATTTAAGCTTGAATTTGTGTGTCGTAAAATCAAATAAAAAAATTAATTTGGAAAGTGGTTAAAGGTAGTAAGTTTTGATAAAAAGCTTTTTATAAATGGCTACAAAAGTCAACCATACGATTCCAGAAAGATGAATATTTTCTTCCATTACCGTCCTAAAAGATTTCATTTAATCATCATTATCATAGTTGGTACAACTGCCAATGGTGGACCAAAGCATTATATTGGAGTTTCCCCCAGGATAGACTCTATACTCTTGGCCTGAGTATGAAATGGCATGTTTTTTGTCCTCCTGTCTTAATGATCCGAAGTTCGATGTTATTAATCTATCCTCTTTGGGTTTTGTTTCTTGTAGGTCAAGCTATTTATACTTTCTGTTCTTTTTGTTCTTCTATTTTTATCGCATTATTTACCATCATATCGGACTTATGCAAAATACATAGATTCAAAATATGTTTGGCATTGTTTTGGTAAAAAGAGCCTCAAAATCAAACAAATATTTGTATACTATTGTTCCGGGAAAACTTATCTAACTGCAAGCAATAACTTCTAAACATAACAGTATAAAATCTACTTAAAAATTTTAAGGTATAGCTGCAGAAAATAAAAACGCTGCACTTCTCCATGTTAATCCTATAAGGGGATTCCCGCAGCTGCACAGCGATTGATGAAAGTTCTAAATCAATCTGTATAATAGTTAAGTTTCAACGTTACTCAAAAAATCGTATACGCTTTTTTCACTATAAAATGCAATAGAAACACAAACTTCCAGATGAGTTAAATAAAAATATATATTCTGTTACTGATATGTTTTCCCAATATAATGTAATGATATTTACTTCAAACATGCATTCCCTTGGCTCTGAATATAATTGTCAAAAACTATTTTTGCCATTTCTCTGCATTAAAAGTACCAGTTAATGAAAACACTTCAGTTGTACTACGTACCTTTTTACCGTTTTTTTCCCTCCTGTTTAATTAACAGTTTTACTCCAAGTTAATTTGTATTCACAAAAACTTCTAGTTTTCCCTGAAGCCAATTTAAACTTTTGCATTTAAATAACCCATTTGGATAAGTCGAAGGAAATCGGACAAGAAAAAAAAACTTTTATCTGATTTAACTTCTTTAAAAGAAACAAGATCGAATAAAAAATAAGAATTAAATAGAAAGATGAAGACTTTTAAACAGTTCACTCCCAATACATTGAGTATTTCTAAAAACTCAAAGTGTAATTTTACAAAGTGAAAAAAAGTTCCAAAAAGTCCAATCAGTTTAATAGCCTTGCTTCAATTTTCTTCTAATTGTGAAGCAGCTAAGAAAATTAAAAGTATAAAGCCTTCTGCAATCTGCATGTTGAGGTAATCACATTTCCACCCAGTTGTATCTTTATTCTAGTTGTATTAAAGAAACTGGTTTTGAAAATTGAGTTTTAAAGCCGTTATTTGAATTGTAAGTTTCAAGGCAAAAAAATAAATGCTTGTCTTTAAAATATAGCATTTGGTATTGAAAATGTGTTTTCAATGATTCAACGTTGTAACTAATTTTACATAATTATTAATTAATAATTAAAGTTTAAAAATTATAAAGACACTGTTTATTTTATAATTAAAATTAATTATAAGGAAACTGTTTATTAATAATAAACACTCGCTTATGAATCCGCTTTAAAAAGTTTGTAAAATGTAAATCGCAGGCTAAATGGTTATAAATTTTTACCGTCGTATTAGTGAAACCATAGAATTACCTACATATAAAGCAATGAAGCATTGCATTGGGAAAGAAAGATAAATGTATGCTTGGCAACTCTCTAGAATCTCAGTCGGCTAAACTTTTTTTTGTTTTAATATTCCAGATATCCGGGGCAAATTCACCAATTACCGGATTTTTGAAAAGGTAAAGACTAACATTTTGCGTGACTCTCATTGTTACGAAGCTCGGTAACTCGGTATAGCCGTGTAAATCTGGAGAGTTGGCAGGCCTGATAATGTATCAAGACTAAAAACCAAATCTGACTATAAATCGAAATGAATAAACGGGTAAATAAATACCTTATCTGCATATTATCTACCGTATTTTCCAATTGTTCCAATTTTATGCACTTAACTAATTTCTATTGCATAACAAATTCCCATTCCAATAACATATCCCAACTTTAAATCAATGGCTCTCCATTTAAAAAATATTTTTATCGCAAATGTAATTATATTCATTTTGTATGTCATTGAAAGCGATAATTTTTATACAAAAAGAACTTAATAGAGTAAATTGAAAACACAACTATATACCGAGCGACTCCCAGTTGCTCCTACGCTCCTTTGTATTGATATCTCAAAATAGAATCCCTAAAAAAAAGCTTCTAATAAAGTAAGTTAGTTCATTCCATTTGTCCACGTTGACGTCATCTTTTCTTTGAAATCAAGAACGAAACCTTTACAGTGCCTCAGCCCACAATTTACTTCATTAGTGTAATTGCTTCCGAGCGACAGTTCTGTGAGCTAGTTTGACAGATGAGTAATTGTCACTCAACTGATTTAGAACTAAATAGTTTTAAATGGGAAAACAAAATAGCACCTAACGAGATAGCAAAAAAGGTTTTAATTATACAGGATTTCCGTTCAAAATATAGAATAATTCTAATTACTCGAATCAATTGGAGCCTAATCATATTCAGGTACTTTTAAAAATTGACAAATTGAATGATGATAACAGCCAATAATTAAGCTTTAATTTGAGAGGGTGACTTATCTTCTCAGTGAAGCTAGATCTAAGGAAAGGCGTGGGGCGATTCGATTAAGGTGTGATTTGAATATCAAGTTATAATAAATGGAGTTCGGAAAGTCGGAGTGTGAATAATTGGTGTTCTAATCTCTACAGTTTGTTGATCGAAAATATTTTGTTGATCAACGTAATTACAAACATAAAACGTAAAAAAGAGTAGTTAGTCTTATTGCAAGTCGTAGTAAGATAAACCTCATTCATCTGAATTCAAGCTTCAGATTTGCAGCGTGGAAAACGAGATAGCCTTTAACAAGACTTGTGCGTTCGAATCCCGCTGCTGGTATGTGTGTTTAAAGCCTTTCGGAATTGACTTTCGACCAAACTTTACAGTGTCCTAATAAAAGCTCTCAGACTACGTACAGTGCTAGATGAGATATTAAACTCTTTAATTAACCATGGATCAACTTAGAGACGCGTATATTGACTCTGCAGTAAAATGCAGGAAACTGACAACCGGAATTCTAACCATGCATAAAACTCCTTTTGAACAAAAATATCTGTTAGATCTCTGGTAAACCATAACAATACATTTTGTCTCTTTTGCTTACCCCTGTACTTTTAAAGACTGCAGTAGATTTGCACTTTTCAGAATGAATAACAGTGAACAAATCTTTGCAAGGATTTCTCTTTGGGATTTGCCTGGTTTACTTATATATTCTTCAGACTGCGTAAGTAATTAGGTGGACTTATTAAGTAATTGTAAGAGGATTTTGTATACGCGGACGAATTAGTTATTTATTATTTCTTTTATTTCCATAAATGTTTGCGCTTCATAAAGGAGTTTCTTGTTTCGGTTTGATTAAATTATAAACATTAGTTATCTATGAAAAGTGGAGCTTTGTCCCAAAGGTTAATTTTTATGGGCTAAGCAATGCTTCGTAGTTTTTTTTATAATTTCATATCGTAAAATGCAGACGTAAGGTAAACGTTGAGCACTGTTAAAAGTTTGGCACAAGTTTCACGAATAATATAGTTTTTAAAGTAGCTGCAACGGCTGTGTGGTTAAATGTTTAACTATATTTTTGGTATTAGACTGAATAATTTCTTATGTTTTTTGGTTTCCTAAACCTGAAAAATGGTTCAACATAACACCAAAACTACGGTGAAACATTTTGCCCTAAATCCGTTGCAGCTAGTAAGAAACAATATTATGGTGAAACAAAGCACACTACTTTTAATAGTGAGTAAACAGGGAGACAATATCTTTTCTACTCATATTATCACAACATTTGGAAACAATTCATTAAAGTAAACAATATGAATAACTTATGGACAATTTCCCTTGGTTAAAATACAATCTCCAGTACAGACCTAAATTTTTTTTTATACTTAACTATAAATAATCGCAATTGTACGTGCCATTTTATGGTTAGAATATGAAATAAAGTGACGTGTACAAAGGTACGAAAGAAAGTGATTACAATAAAAGTAATTTATGTGCTATAAACTATCTTACAAAGTTATAAGCATTTTTTATTTCTATTTTTTTTAATGATTCATCAAAGGAGTTTTCAAGACGCTTTGCAGAGAAAATGCCTTTTTATTCTAATTTATTTTAGAAATAATTCTTTTAAACATAACTGTAAAAATATTTGAAACGTGTGTGTATCATTAAAGTAATACACAGCTATTAACTGAATATACATAAACCAGCCATTTCTACATGCACTCATTAGCATAACAAATTTCGTTATGTGCAAGCAGAAAAAAAATAACGGATCAACTTTCTTAGCCCTTTCCTCTCCCCATATTGCATCAAGAAAAGAGGAAGTGATGGAATACCATCGTTTAATACGAGATCAGATGAGTGGCAGTATCTTTTCATTTCTCAGGAAACGAGAAAAGAGTGCTGCACAAAAAATTACGTCATTATTTAGTTATCTGTTGAAGCAAGGAGAGAATTCTAAGGGAAAAAATCCTGTTGTATACGGGCAACACCGATGCTTTATAATTCTTTTGTTAGTGGGAAATGAGCTTGAGGTCTAATGTTGTAGCATGGGACTGTGGTTGTTTTTCTACTAAGGATCAGAATGTTTATATATAAAAAAAAGGCAGTTCCTTTTTGAGGGAAAAATTTTCCCATCACGATGTGTGTTATTTTTTTGAGAATTTTTTTACATGGTTCTTAATTTATCCTTTTCACAGCCTCCATTTTTAGAAAATAGTGTGTGTTTTGAGAATAAGTTTTTTTATTATAAAAAAATATATTGAATTAAATTGTTTCTTATGAATTGGAATGCAACAATCCTTCTTAGTTTTTGAAGTACTGTTTATTTCTCAACTAAACTAACCACATTAATGTGTATATGTAAAACCAAAAGTATGTACAATAAAAAAAATCAATTTAGTTCTATTGCACAACATTAAAGATAGTAAAATGTGTATTTCTTAACAATTTCATACTTGGACAAAAGTTGTCCCAACAGACTCTCTAACCAATTAATCTTAATTTTCAAAATACATACCGCATTTTTTAATTTGTAAAACTAAAAAATATCCATAGAAACTATTTCCAACAATGCAATACTTAAAATGCGTAGTTATTTGAAAAGGTTAAATCGTTTTTGTAGTTTGTCTTCTTTAAAAAAAATTTGGGGCAAAGTTACCGTAATTGACGGTAGTACGTGTTTGTCATTTATATATTATAATGATCTAATTTGACTTTTTATGACTGGCGGAATTGAATAAAGACGAGTCTCAACTTAAAATTCCGATTGCTATAATACATTTTAAAGAACTCAATCGAAATGCTTATCCAGATAAAAACTAGATTCGAACAGTCAGACCAATTATCACCACAACCACAACATAATATCGATTTTACCACCAACAACAATATCCCTAATCAATAAAAAAAAATAAGCAATAGTAACGTGAGTCCTCGAAGATCTTTAAAACAAAGAAAAAGATCAAACCATAACGAACAATTTCACCAACAAAAAAAACACAACTTTCTCAACGAAAAAGATGAGCGCCGTCCAAGTAGAAAATAATCGGATATTGGACAGACAAACAGTTAAGACCATTCTTTCTGCTAGGGAAGGAGAGACAGGCAGACAGTGCACACAGAGTTGATTCGGAAGCGGAACACGTGCATTTGACAGACGCTATTTGTAATCCACAGAAACCTCGTAATATCTGCGATGCGTTATTTCCACACCAGTTGGATGGCAGGTTTTTCCAAAGAGACTAAGCAAAGGATAGAGTTAAGAAGAAGATGGAGATGCTTGGCGAGGAACAAAGTGAAGCCGTCAGAAACCATCGCCAAGCAACCCTAGTAAGCTCAAACAAACCGCTCATTCAACATTATTTAATGCTGAAACGCATCATTTTGTACCTTAAAAAGCCCGAGTAAAAAACTGAATATTGACTATTTGCACAGTTGTAAGCTGGGACCTGAATTTATACACGAGATCTGAATTTACACAAGATGACAGTTATAAATTTGACACCGTCAGACAGTCGCCAAGTAACCCTAGTAAGCTCAAACAAATATATCAACCAATGTTAGTTCATGTTAGCTGAAACGCACCATTATAATCCATAAAACTTTAATTTAAAACCAAAAAATGACTATTTTCTCAGTTATAGGCTGTAGCACGAAATCTGAATTTATATGTGGTAGTAATTTCCCTCACAGGTAAGAAAAATGCGATGTACTTATAGTTTTTATTAGAGAGTCAAAAATCGCCAATTCGATACAGTAAGCCTATACAAACTCCACTGTAGAATGGCGCCAAATACTTCGCCGAGAGCGTTTGTTCGGGCTTACTTCAAAGGAATCTATGTATTCACTTGGCAAACCGTTTTTTTGTATTGGTTTTTGCCCGGCATCATCTCCATCGTCTTCTTAACTCTATGAGCGAAGTATAGTCATTTGATCAATGAGGAAGATGGTTTAGATGACGTTTAGGTTTTGTTCTCTTTTGTCTGGTGTTTAAGTTTTGTTTCGACGTTTAGAACTTTTTGTGTTCCCTTTGCGTCAGATTATGGTGGTGGGTTTTCGAAGATTCTATCATGATTTTTTAAGTGACACGAGCGTTGTTATTTTTTTTGTTGCCTTGTTATTGTGAAATTAACGGCAACGAACGAAAGTAAAAAAATCATATATTGGGGCAATTTCTTATTTTTCTTTTGGGTATGTTTCGTTAAATTGGCTATCAGTGAGCAAAGTTATAAATGGAAAAAAATACCATAAAAATAAATGTGATAGGAATTATAAACTTATATTCGTTTAGATGACGTTTTGGTTTGTTCTCTTTTGTATTGTGTTTAAGTTTTGTTTCGATGTTTAGAATTCTCGGCTTTTTTGTGCTCCTTTTATGTCATATTATGGTAGTGGGTTTGATGCCTTGTTATTATGAAATAAACGCCAAAACACGAAAATAAAAAAAAACATATGTATTGGGATATTTATTCTTCTTTAGGATATGTTTCGTTCGATTGGCTTGTTTCCTATGGTATAAATTTTTCCAGTTTTTACTATTGATTTTCCGCGATTTCATTGGTTATTTCGGTTTTACTCTCAATGGGTGGTTTTCTCATCTGCTGGTGTTCTATTTTACAGTGTAACTTATTTTTATTAATGATATTTATACAACTTATATCAGTTTTAATTCGATAAAATTCAACAATGCAAAGAATTACGAAATCGTCAATGTTAATGGAAAACTTCAGTTTAGATGATTTTATGTCTTCACTGAAGACAGAAAATCATCGAAACCAAATTTCTCTGAAGTTCAGATAAATTGACCGAGATTATGGACAGCAATCTGACGTGATTCACGAACAGAGAAAAACTTTGGTTTTACTGAAAGAAAAGTTGGTATACAACATTCGTGAAACAGAAAGAGACACAAAAAACTTGATTTTGCGAATACAAAAAACGTAATTCCTGAAGGACCGAAATCAATGATCGATCTTATAAATGAAAAAAATATTCTAAGAAAGAAATGTAAATAGAATACTTATATTCATTTCGTTTTACCATAGAAAACATAAAAAAAAACTTTTTACATACATTCCTTCAGCCTATTTTAGAAAGCAAGTTGATTTTTTCATCTAATTTCACATTCCAAGCACTCTTAGATAATGGCTTTAATATTATTCAATCTTTAAATTAAGTCTGTGGTATTATTATGTAAATTTATTAGCATGTACACTTAAAACAAAATTAATGTAATGCCTCCAGTACTTGTAAGCAAGCCTTTAAAATGAAAATTAAGAATCTTTTCACATTAATTGGCATACTAGCGGTTTTATTAGTCTTTAAATACTAACTTTAATTTTAATGAATACATATTTTCCACAAGTAAAAAAATAATTTTCTTTCAATTCCCTTATTTTAAAAAGATTTAATATTTTATTAACACAACAAAAAATAGTAGTTCTAAAACCAATTTATCGAAATGTAATATAAAAATGTACCATATTATTTTTACTTTTATAAAATTTATTAATCTTTCGAAAACGTAAAGTTTTTTTCAACTTATTTTTTTTTCATACATAAATAAGTTAAAAGAAATAATAGAAACTCCGCGGATTAAAAAGGTTAGAATGTTGAATGTCTTGAAAAACTTTTGTTATAATGTGTGTTCGTACCTAATATTTTTTTGAAATTTTTGAAGTAGTTTGAATTTTTTGGAGAAGATACCACATTTTTATTTATTATCTATTATTAGAGAATTATGTAAGAAAAGAATTAAAAATTGAAAAAAGAAATTTTATAAAAGGAAATTCTTGTATTACATGGTTTCAAAACACACTTATGAAATATAAAGACATCTGATATTTAAAAAGAGTTTCCAGTAACTTTATTTTTTGAAATTATTTTCGATTTTTTTTTTTTTTTGAAAAATGATTTCTTGAAAGTATAACTTACAATTTCTTTATGCTATTCGTCATTTTTTATTCCCTAATAAAGGTATGTTAAAGGTTATTTAATTTATAAACTGGGCTAGTCAATTAAAACATCGATCATCGATATTTTTATTTTTCCCTACACAAGATAAATAAGTATTGGATTTGTCCAGAACATTTTCATAGTTTAAATCTTGCACAATTGGTAAATACTTCTGAATTGAGTTCCTTGCCATCCGTCATTTAATTTCTGCTTTTTTACAATTCAGAGATAATTAGTAAAATTTTCCGAAGCTCACACATTCAAACTTGAGTATTGTAAGAATACCTTGAAGAACATTGTAACATTGTAAAAAATGAGTATACGTTTTTCTTCAAAAAAAATTTCTGTATCCTGGTTCACTATAATGTATTATACGAAATTTAAAATGTTTGAATATCTATTTTTAGCAACGAACTATTATCAATTTATATTCCTACTTTTCCTACGTTATATTTTTTTAAATTCAGTACGCGTAGGCAAACATTCTCACATTGCCGCAACATCCCATTTTCAATATTTAGTGAGTTCAGCTTTAAATATCACGATTCAAAATCGAAGAATTCTCTTTGAATAAGACCGCTCTTATCAACAAGAACTTTGTGCTCGGAATTCATTATTCAAATTGCAGACTTCTAACCTCTCAATATAATGGTTTGACAAAATTGTTTATGATTTTTTTTATTTTTGTCAACACTTTTGGAACAACTACACTGTTAAAAATTCTACACTAGGTTTCACCTAGTTCAAGTTTCCTTCAAGACAAGAGAAAGGTAAAGATATTACTGTTTTTTTCTGTATTTTTTTATCAGTTGCAAACAGTGCTATTCTATTAATCCAGTGATATTTATTACAAAATCCAAAAGTTAATAATATTTTTTAATCATTTTAAACTGTTTTAAATTACAGTCAAATATTTAATCGACTTCACTTTTTAATATGCTAGTAATAATATATTCTAACTATCAAAGATTCTATGATTTATAAAATTTGTTAAAAAAATGAGGAAATAAGTTTACACCCTATAAGTCTCAATGGGCTGTTCGAAAGGGGTGGAGCGAGGTTCGTTTTGTGGGATAGAAGACAATGCTTGACGCAAGCCTGGCGTCACTGTAGTTCGTTCTAGATTAGACGAATTAGATTAGCTGCCATCGTAGATGTGACATCACTGTAGAAGTGGATGTTTCACTAGCCCACAATAATTCTCAATTTCTATCCATTTTGCTCGAAATCAATCAAATGTCAGATACAGCTTTGTCAACTAAGATCATGGCTAAGGTATTCCGTCTGGCCGAATTTCTTGATATTCCTTCATTGACGAATCGGATTCCAGAGCATGTTTTTGAATGAGGATCTCTCCTGAGAAAGAGGACTTCGTATTTTTAATTTGACGTCTCGTCTCTTCGAAAGCAGTTCTTCGGGTTTTTAGAGATTTTGTGCTTGGCATATTGGTCCCATTGTGTTTGCTTAAGAGATCGAATATTTTCGTACTAAAAAGCATTCGTATTTAAGACAAACTACTATGCTTATGAATTTTTTAATTATAGTTTTTACAATTATTTAATAGTATTCAGCATCTTAAGAAAATTATATTATGTTGAGAATGTTTAAAGATTTTTTTTCTATTATCATTTCGGAGTTAGACTTCTTGAGAAGCCTTTCTCGTTGAGTATAAAAAATTGATGTATGATTTATTGGTTAATTTTCTGTAAAGCGAGTGAAAACATTTTATCCAAGTACAATAGTTTAAATAAAAGTAGATTCTTTCAATGATAATATAGCACCTGCAGGTTTTCCGCCAGAGTTATTTAATGTGTTTTCTAAAAAAAAATCCTGATAAAGTTAATTAATTACTATTGAACCTACTAGTGGTGCATGTAGATTCTTCCGATACAGTAATATGTACAACATTTAATTACATGTGTTTTAAACGTATACTACTTGGTAAAAAACAATTTAAACAAAATTTATTAACATTAGATGGTTTTAAAAATTCCTTCAAATTAAAATAAAAATTTTAATCAAAATTAAATAAATTTTAAGTTTGATGGAGTCATTATATTTACTAAATTAAAGGAATAAACATTTTTAAGTATAAAAAAGTTAATAAGTGGAAAATTTAAATGTTGTACTGATGCAGTAAACACAAATATGCATTTTGGCCAAATATCGTATCCCTCAGAATATTAAAAGTTCGTTTTGTATGTTTTGTTTATAAATCGCCATATTTTGAATTTATTTGTAAGGTTTTAAGCAAAAAAATGTGCAATTAAAATGTTGCCGTTTTAAATTTTGCTCTCACAAAGGCCTGTCATGACCATATGGTCACGGGTTAAATTTCCTAAATACAAATTATGATTGATGAAAATGTTATTTCCAACTCTAGAAATATTAACGAAGGTAGTCAAATAAAAGTCAAACAAATCATAATAAAAATAATACAATAATTACATGTGTTTAAGTGGAAACGAAACCAGGTCGTATATATAACAGTAACATTTAAAGTACTTACGGGAAAGTACGAATAGCTGCTTCATGCATAAAATATGACACTTTTGTCATTTAAAATAGATACTTAAGTTATCTCTGTTGATTTATTTATTTTTTAATTTTGCATAAAATATTAAACTACATGAACCATAAATAAAGTGACGCCATCATCCCTACCCACATCTGATGAAGGAGCAAGTCCTCTATTCACCGAAAAACACTTCTTTCAACAACGGATAATGCATATTTTAAAATAGAGAATCCCGCATTTTAACTTAAGAAGAAGCTCTTATTCGATTTCAGCGATGTCGCCCTTTCGAATTTACGAACACAGAATACGAAATTCTAGTAGAACAGTAGAGGAAGGTTAGTTTCGTCAGATTCCAGAGAAAATATTCCAACTATACCCCCATGCTATTTGAATAACAAAATCTTCCGCACGAGGGGCGTGTATGTGTTTCGCTGATTCGTTCTGTTCTTCCAGTAGGTTGCTTTTCCATAAGGACGTGCAAACAACCGACTTCCGCCGAGTCGCTATCTTGGAATGGAAACAGTACATGGACTGAATTGCACTACATTGGTGTGTATTTGTGTGGAAAGGTTGTATCAACTATGTGTTTTATAACAAATGTAACCCTTGCAAAGCCAGAGACATTTGTGAAAAATTTTAACCAGTAAAAAATGATCATGTTCGTTTCATTTGTATCGATATGTTTGATAGATTATATGCAGTCATGCATGGTGTCTACTTTAATTAAATTGCTGCATATGCTGTATAGTAAATATGAAAATGATCAAATACATTTCCTTTGTACCGATATTTTTGATTGATTTAAATGACTAGCCTTAAATGATGTATACTCAAATTCAATTGGTTCATATGTCAGACTTCTGAAACATTTTGGCCTATGTTTTTTGCCACAAAAAGCAACTGCTGCTCAACTTGGAATTGCATACATGGAGGCACAAGACGAAATCAGAGATACAGTAAAATATTCTACAGTTTCGAACGTATGACTTGCGTAAAATAACCTTTCTGATTTCTGGATGCGATGTACTGCACACTTTAAATGTTACCTAACGGATTTTCCACATTATTGAAGTTCTCTGTCATGATTGTCTAAACATAAAAATTAATGAAATAGGAAGGTTTGCAGAGATGTTCAGACAACAACTATTTAAGGAAACTGAACTGAAAAATCCATTTGAATTAACTAGATCAAAAATATTAAACTTTGCTAAAATTTGCTTTACTGCTTGTTTGGAAATTATAACACGTATAAAATCTTCCCTCGTGTTATAATTATTATTAAACTCAATAATTTACATTATTTAAATCCAAACTTCCTCTGTGGACAAAATAATAATAAACATAAAATCAAAACTATTTAAGGTGTTATTAAACATAATTATTACTTATAAATACTTTATTTAATAATAATATAACATTAAAAGTCACAAATAAATTCCATTCTATAAGTCAAAGCCTCAGATGGCTCTAACCGAAGAGCCTTACGTTATTTCAGGTTTAAGTTTTAGCCCCCTTCCACGGCTGACACTAGCCTCGATCCCTGCTAGTAAACTCAATAAATTACATTGTTTGAATCGAAACTTCTTCTCTACACAAAATAATAATAAACACAATCAAAACTATTTAAGGTGTGATTATACTTCATTATTATTTATAAAACACTTTATTTTGTTACAATATAAGAATAAAGTTTCCAAATAAATGCAATTCCATAAGTCAAAGATTTAGATGACTATAACCGAAGAGCTTTACGTTCTTTCAGGTTTAAGTTTTAGCCCCCTTCCACATCTGACACGAGCCTCGAAAATCCCTGAAACAGTTCAAAATAAACAGCGCCCAACAAAAGAATCCACCCCAACTTCTAACTTGCGTATTTCGCATTAATATTAATGATTTAACTTTGTTAACAATTTGTTTTACTGCTTGTTTGGAAACAATATCAGTTGTGGAATCTTTCCACATGTTTGAACTGCTAGTAAAACTTTATAATTTAAATTTTTTTTTCCAAACTTCTTTTCTACGCAAGTTAACGATATGCATAAGCAAAATGTTGAAAGTGTGATTAAACATCATTATTACTTAAAATAGTTTATTTTTCAACAATTTAAGAATAAAATTCACAAATAAGTTCAATTATATAAATCAAAGCTACAGATGACTATAACCGAAGAGCCTTAAGTTCTTTCAGGTTTAAGTTTTAGCCCCCTTCCACATCTGACACGAGCCTCGAAAATACCTGAAACAGTTCAAAATAAAACGTACGTGTGCCCAACAAAAAAATCCACCCCAACTTCAAATTCAGGACGTGGCGTGACTCGGATTTGGAACAAAATGGCAGATCTGAGCTTCTCTGGACAAAATAATAATAAACACAATCAAAACTATTTAAGGTGTGAATAATGATAATTATTACTTATAAAATACTTTATTTAGTTGTAATATAAGAATAAAAGTCACAAATAAATTCAATTATATAAGTCAAGATTTTCAAATTCTTTCAGGTTTAAGTTTTAGCCCCTTTCCACATCTGATACGAGCCTTGAAAAAATCTCTGCTGGTAAACTCAATAATTGTTGTTGTTTAAATCCAAACTTATTATCTGAACAAAATAATAATAAGCATAATCAAAACTATTTAATTTGTTATTAAACGTCATTATTTCTTATGAAATACTTTATTTTGTTATAACGTAAGAATACAATTCAAATAACACTATAAGTCAAAGCTTCAGATGACTCTAACCGAAGAGCCTTAAGTTTTTTCAGGTTTAAGTTTTAGCCCCCTTCCACATCTGACACAAGCCTTGAAAATACCTGCTAGTAAACTCAATAATTTGTATTGTTTAAATCCAAACTTTTTATCTACATAAAATAATAATAAGTATAGTTAAAATTCCTTAAGGTGTGATTAAACACCATTATTACTTATACAATACTTTATTTTGTTATAAAGTAAGAACAAATTTCAAATAATTCTATAAGTCAAAGCTTCAGATGAACCGAAGAGCCTTACGTTCTTTCAGGTTTAAGTTTTAGCTCCCTTCCACATCTGACACGAGCCTCGAAAATCCCTGAAACAGTTCAAAATAAAACGTACGTGCGCCCAACAAAAGAATCCACCCTCAACTTCAAATTCAGGACGTGGCGTGTCTTGGATTTGGAACACAATGGCAGATCTGGGCGCTCCTTTGCGCTGTTCCAATCTGACAGGAACATGGTCCGATGGATCGAAAAAAAGAACAAAAGAAGGAGCTATGTGTTTTTGATAATGTAGTAACTGGCAGTTTTTGGAGAATAAAAATTGTTTTTTTTAGTACCATGTTACCGGTAATACTTGAAAAGCAGTTAATATTAACTAGGCGAAGTTCAAACACAGTTTGGGTTTCTAGTTTAGCTTATTTATCATTATTTAATGCAGACGATTTCAAAATTGTTAAAGTAAAAAAAAGGTTCGAAAACTGATAATAAATATAATATTTTTTTTTCTTGTTTGACAATAATCAATCAACTACTAATGTAATAAAGGTCAACGATTGATCAATCGTTATAGATAATAAACTATGTTTCAAAACTAAGTTGATTGTATATTTATATTTCTGAGTTTATATTTTCAATTTTAGTTGTATTAATTCAAAAATTTAATATTGCATTTCAAGGATTGATCTTATTTCGGGATTCTATTTTTAAAGTTCATAAAACAAAAGCACTGATTACAGAAGTGTGAAAATCAACAAGAACCTCCATGGGCGCTTAAATTTTGTTTGGGGGGGGGGGGGATAAAGAGGGTAATGAATCATTCTAAATTGATTCGTATGAGACATATCCATTGGTTTTGACCAGATTATCTTTCCAATGCATGTTTGATCCCAGTCCATTTCTCTAATACATTTTGATTCTGATATTCTATTTTAACAATTCATTTTGCCAGACGAAAGTTTCTATCCACTGAATCGTACCACTACCGTCTCACTTTTTTGAGTCCATTACGTCACGCTTTCCTTCCGGTTCGGAGAGTCGGCTATTCGTAAGAAGAAGCGAAACCTGTTTAAGCCTGGCCTATTAAATTTTCCAGGTTCGAAACTGGTTTCGTTCCTCTTTTTAGGAGCAGCTGACCTCACAAACCGGACAAAAAGCGTGACGTACGGAGAGCTTCTCCGGCCTTAAAGTTGAGTAGGACGTGATCTTATTTGACTCAAAATAAATTTTGACACTTTTAGAAATGAAAGTCACACTTTTTATGATTCTTCAATCGTCTAACAAATTCCGTCCCTTTTGACAAATTTGTCCTACACTGTTAAAAATTTTGGCGCAAGATTGCACCGGAATCCTGGGATTTTTTAGCTGCCACCACTATTTGGAGCGTTAATTTACCAATTTTGCGGTGTATCAAAGCTATGGTTTCACCACAAAATTGGTACATTCACGCTCTAAATAGTGGTGGCAGCTAGAAAGTCCCAGGATTTCGGTGCAATCTTGCGCCAAAATTTTTAACAGTGTAGTGAGGTCACTTGACTTTAGACGATTCGCACACTCTGATACACAAATTTACCATAATTTGAAGAAAAGTTTATTCGTAGCATCTTTCATGACATCATTTCGACAATAGCGACGACATTTTCGTGAAATTTGATAATCCATTTCTGAGAGTGTGTTTAGGACAATGTCAAATCAGGTTGCCTAAGAAAAGAAATATATGAGATATACGATAAGGAAGTTGACACCGAAACTACCACGTGATGTGTGTAGAGCGGATTTTGTCGAAGTCTTAGGAGGGACTTTGAAATGCAGAAAAATATTTGACAATTTCAAGTTGAAGGCCGGACATTTTGACGTGCATTTGGAAATGAAATTATCTTGAAGGGAGCTTTGTTTGAATGTAGGACCCTGATTTTAGGTTTAGTAAAATTGAATTCGGTTCAAAACAATCATAAAATTGTAATTGATCGATATGTATTCATATTCATATGGAATAATACGATTTGTTTGTAATACTTTGCTTTACATTTGTTGTGAAAAATTAAAATTATTGTATCAGAATATTCAATAACATCATAAAATAATGAAAATTTTTATAGCTATTTTTTTCAAATTTCTGTGGATATTTTATGCTTTGTTTTTATGTAGTAAACTTAAGCTTGATCACATTTTCAAATATCATTCAATAAATCTAACTAAGCCGTGTTATAACAAACAGGAAATTCAAGAATTTCAGTTTATAGCAAAGTATTAAAATGAAAAATTTGTGTCGCTTTAAAAAATCAGAAGTTATTCAGATAGGAAGAAAACATATAATTATAGAACATGTTGCCAAAATAAAAATGCTGTTATTCTTTAAATACTGCCAAAACAAATGTGCAATTTGCTTGTCATTTGCGTAAAAATAATATCATTAATTTGAACTAAAAAAAATCTTGCTCTAACGTGTTAGGAAACCACGTTTGGACAAAACTCATTTGCTTCCAGGCAAAACAAATTATTTGAACATCAGGGATGTCTTTATGAAAGCAAACTTCTGCAATAACTAATTGGATGTAAAACATTCACGTCCTAACAAATTCACTAATTGCCAGCTAAATTAAATTAATCATGCAGACTAATTATTTATAAGCTGATTAATGAAGTTTATGTATTCGTGTTTCTTATGAAAGTCTGGGTGACACTTTTAGTCAAAACAGCTCACATTTCCACAGCAGTAAGTTTGACATAAGTTATGTTTTTTTTTGTGAGTTATAAAAATGTCTAATTACAGTTTTTATTTAAATATTAACTAAACGAATGAATTCTTAAATTTACATTTTCTCCCTCTCACCCCCCCCCCCCCCCCGCATTATTTTTTTTGTGTTTTATCAAATTTAAATTGTCACAACTCGTTATGATTCATTAATAAAACTTCATAGTTATTAACACGTTTTAATCATATTATTTTACTTTTCCTTTAGCCATTTGGTCTGTACATAAACATCGCAAGATTTAAGTACGTATATAGGGGATGTTTTCAAATATTAAAACAATTTACTCATAAAATTTATTGTTTTTAAATGTAGTTTTAATTTATTTTCTCAAAAATAACTAGATTTTTCTGTATATATGACGGCAATCACTGTTAAAAATTTGGCACTTGGCTTCACCAAAAGTATGATTCCTAGTAGCTATACCTCACGAGGAAACTGAATTTTAAGGGTTGTATATCTTTTAGATTTTTAGAGCAATACCTTAAAAACAAAAAAAAATAGTTCTATGGCAGCTACTCCTTGCTGATGCTTCAATTTCTTCAAAAATCTTATTATGACTTCCGCCAGGTACTAGGAACTCCTGTAACTAACTTTAACTTGACCTGAGGTCCGTAAATATTTTAGTTCCACCGGTAGAGGGGTTTCAGACGGACCAATGTTCAAAAACTCTTTTTTGGAATCAGCACCCTCCGAAACGTGTAGAAAACATATTTTCGATCACATTGCCATACTTTCATTACCTTAAATTTCATATTAGGTAATTGAAAGTAAAAACCTCCCTTCCATCCCTAAATCGAAGCACCTGACTTCTTATTACGCCGAACTAATCTGAAACTCTGTATCCAAATTGCTGTCTGTGGCTATCCCTCTGGGCTATCCCCAGGCGGGCACCCCTAATCAGTCCGTGGTAAAAGGGCGTGGACCCCGTATGCGCTGTATGAATATTAAAAAGAATTTAATCACAGAGAAGGACGGCGTTGGAAGTAGGCATTGTTAAAGTGGAGTGCAGAGGCATCTAGTAATTGCTCGGTTATTTCTATTTTAAGAGGATATCACCTCGTTGGACGCCACGGTTTGGCGAGATTGTAAATGATATTTTAGTCAGAAATGATTAGTTCATTTAAACAGTAGATACAAAAGTTGTTGTGGTTTTGCGGTCATGTATATATATTTAAATATAAAGAAAGGAATTAGAGCCACTGAACCACGGCGAAAGTAACAAATATGCTATAAAACGACTAATGTTGTCGAAAATATAGTAAACGATAAAGTTTAAAGTTTGTTTGTTTAGGCTAATGCCCTGCATACTCTAGATATTTCAAAAATAATAAAATACGTATTAATAACTAAAAAAAATATTTTTCCCTAACTGCAATTTTCATTTTCATCCAATATTTTCATTGAATTTAAAATCTCGTGGACCCTCGAGTACACTGGGACATACCTTCCTCTCAAAACTACGTACGTAGCTGTTTCATTTTTATTCAAGGATCTAACTAAATTTGAAACCCAATGAATGTAGTTGCAACGTTTTTATACCAAGTCACGATATTGCAGTTATGAGAGCTGGTTGGGGTAAATTAAGCAGTGCGGAAGAACAATTGGTTCGGTTAAGTGGTTTCAACAGTGCGTTTTTCGAAATTAGTAAATTTCTCATTGTACAAATATCGAGTGTTTGGATACTACGTATTAAATGTATATTATGTATTAAATGACATACCCTATGTTCAGGTTTTTTAATTTCATATAAAAAAGATTTCAGTTAATATAAAATAAGTAAAGTAGTCGTTTATTTAGTTTGATTTAAGCAAATAAAATGTAGTTAAAAAATGTGAATAATAGAAATTATTCAATTGTATATTTACGTCATAAAATCAATTTTAAAAAGTTTTTTTATTTTTAGGATTTATTACATTACTGGGTTGATGAAGTTCATTTTTAGACAATGAAACATGGTTGAAATGTAAGCTTCACAAATCTTACATAAGTCATCGTGATTATATAAATCATTTATTTAATATCTTAAATTAGTCTTTTTTCCGTAGTATTTAGGGGATGTAAGTGAGCATTTGCATTTTTCTATTGCTACTTGTTTTTGATTATATTCATGTTGTTGTTTTTTTTAATATTAACATACACTGCAAAATTTTAAACATTGCAATACAAACAAAATTAGTCGTATTTGCATGGATTTGGTATGTTTTAAATCTTACTTTAACTTGTTAAAAGAAATCTCATTATTTTATTTTTATTTTTTTATATTGATAAACTTTAAAACAAATGTAAGAGAAATCGATACATTATTTTTTATAACCTCTTATTTTTAAAGACAATAAGATTCCTTATCCTTTTAGAATTTATATCCTTTCAGAATAGAATTTATATCATTTTCAGAATTTCTTAGTCCTTAAAAAAAATTTACATGTTTCAGTAATTAATAATATTGACATTCTGTTCAGTCTTCGTACTAATTACAGGCAAGAAAAATTGATTTATTTTGACAACACTTAAAAAAATTCTCTTAAGTTAAACTAATTAACAATATACACATAGGTAGTCTTATTGATTAGTTTTTCAAAAACGTAAAAAAGAAATGCAAATCATCCACAAAAAAGTAAAACACTCAAACAATAAAAATCTGTGAACAATAAAATGTTTCTCTTGTTTTTGCCATTCAGAAATAAAAATAATTAATCAAGTATTTTAAAAATACCACATTATTCTATTATTTTCTGGCAAAATAGGTAGTTTTTTTTATTTATAGTTTTTGAATATATGTAAGGGGAGAAAATTTTTAATGTATTGTTAGGTTGTTATTTAAGGTTGTGAATAGAAACTGGTTAAGCTAATTAGAAGTGTCTACCAATGAACTTTTACGCTAAACAAAATAATATATTATTTTTATAAATTCTTTAAGAAAACCTTACCACAAAAAGGGTCCTTTGTTGAAATTTCTAGTCAAAATTTGTTTTTAGTTTAAATGTATGTTTAATTATACGCCGTGGTTCATTTAATCAAGTTAATAAATTTATTAATAATATTTTCATTGCTTTTTGAATTTAATAAGCAATGCAGAAAATACAACTTCTTTGGAATTATATTTTTAATTATCTAAGTAATAATATTAACACAATGACATGTACAGTTTTGTTGGAAGTGTTTAATTCAATTTGTTCTCTTAACTTTTTCATTGCACTTTATAACTAATTGTTTTTGAAAGAATCTTCCATTTATTATGTTTTTATTGTAAATTAATTAAATACTTACAAAAATAATACAACAATAACAAACAGTGTACAATAACAAACTTGTTCCCAACATTTATAATGTGTGTTTTGGGCTAAATTAAACTTCATGTTGCCAATTATTCACTGGTAAATAAAAACTTTTATAAAAAATTGCTGCTATTTTCACACTTTTCAGTTTACTTTTACAGTAAAAGATATAGTATCATTAACTTTTGTGATGTGATGTGTGCTAGAAACTTGATATTTTCAATTGAAATGAATTAAAATGAATTTTCTGAATTTCTCAATCATTTAATAAATACTGCACCAATCAGTACAAACAATATACACTTAATAGATTCTTAAGCCAATTATTTCATTTTGGTACTTTTCCAATAAAAAACTGTAGATATCCAGTTAAGTACATTTTATCTGCTATAAGAAAGTGAATTGGTATTTCAATCAACTTGAGAAGTAAAAAACAAAGTAATTGATTAAATAAATTGAAACAGATATTACCAATAGTTCCTGTTTTTCCGAGGGAAAAACCAGAAAATATGAAACGTGATCAGCATTATATATTTTTTCTTTTTACGAAAATAGAATGAGAAATAAAACGTTTAATTCTGATATTGTTATTCTCTTGGGAATTTTATCGTAGAAGGATGTTTGATCGTTAGAAAAATAAAAACCAAGCAACTATAAATAATTTTTTATGATAATGAAATAATGGATATTTTTATAAAAATTATGAGTTCGATTTTGGTTCGGATCAATCGTTTCATACACTGTTAAAAATTAGGCACTTTGTTTCACCAAAAATATGGTTCCTAGTAGCTGCAACTGCTGTGTGGTGAAACGTTAAACCATATTTTTGGTATTCGGTTGAATCATTTCTCAGGTTTTAGTTTCCAAATCCAGAAAAATGGTTCAACCAAACACCGAAAAAAAGGTGAAACATTTCACCACACAGCCGTTGCAGCTACTAGGAACCAATATCATGGTGAAACCAAGCACAAAATTTTTAACAGTGTATGTGATAGGAAGTTATAACTCTTCACATATTACTTTCAACAATTACCACGAAATTTAAATAATTTATTTTTTACCCAGTATTCAAACTCAAATTCCCTTTATTGGTTTAGTGCTTGACGATATTCGATTTAATTTGTTACAAAACTCTTTATTAAACCTACTGATATTTTTTATGAGATTTTAACTTAACAAAATATTATTTTGTTATTTTCTTAATATGTATTTTTTTGCAGTTTCAACTATGTTACTTTTTTAATTGTTGGAGTTTTTAAAAAATATAAATAAGAGGAAGAAGAAACAGCCTGTTTCGGATTTATAAAAAACTATACGTAAATAACTTAACTGGAAATGTTCTTGTTTTCTTAGACCACACTATCATGAGAGCACAGTATAATTTTCAAGTGAATTGTACCGAAAGCTTTCTTTAAAAAAATATCTATAAACATCATTTTTAAAATTTGGACTTTAAAACATACATAAGCATTCTAATTTTAATTTAGTGTTTCATTGAAGGAAAAATTGATTAATTTAACCTACCAAAATTTCAGTCATTTGGACAAACAGATTTAACAAAATGGAACTGGAACTCCTATATTTAAAATATATTTTCCAACCTACGTTAAAATATTTTTAAAAAATAAACCTTGACGAAAATGGAACTGAAATCCCGATATTTTGAGTACATTCCCATCCTATATTGAAAAGTTTTATAAATAAACCTCCTACCAAACGACAAATTTGGAACATTTTTAAAAGGAAACCTTAATAAAAATGAAAACATATTTTGTCTATATCTATAGGTTTCGAAAAAACCAAAAAAATATCAAAAAATACTCCTGGGAAAAAAAAACCCTGCAAAATGCCTTATATGAATAAGAGGGAAGTAAACATCAAAGGAAAACAAACTTCAAAAATAAATAAAGAAAGCCCCCTGGAACGGGTTATCTGTCAATAAACCCACAGAGCAGCAACCATTCTGAGATTGGAGTTTGCGACCACAAAACGCATAAAACTTTGGATCGTGTTTTTCAAAAGGAACTAAGAGAAGTGGGGGGTTACCAAAAGTCCTTATAACTCTCTCCTCCTTAATTTATTACAAGTTTTATAAAGTTCTAAATATGCCTTTGTTTTAAATTTGATGAAAATGGAAAGACTAAACCCCTGCTTTTGAGACTAAGAAGATTTACTACTTTTGATTATGTAAGTTGGTTCAAGGTTGGCACCAATTGCATTTAAGTTTGTTTTATTAAAATTAAGACGCTTCATTTACTAATGAGACAGACCATTTTAAAGTAATTGTTAAATAACGTACAGCTTTTTTTATGAGAATTTTTTGAAAACAACGTAAATAAATTGTACAAGTGGTTTTAAAAACCATACTTGCTGCATAAGTGTGTTGTTATGCGAAAAATCTGAGTTAATACTTAGAAGCCAGGAGGACGTGGATCTACGTCCTACAAAAAAAAAAATTATCAAAAGAGTCAAGGTCAGATGAAATTCGAAAATTATTTTTTGAAAACAGTTATTCATCTATCCTGTTACAATTAAAACCAAGATTTTATCTTTTATCATTTTCTTGTACTTAAAAAATCATCAATGACGTATCATAATCATTTGGACGAATCCCATATATTGAAAGCAAATTAAGTCTTATTGTGTGAAGAAGTAGTTATTATGTAGGGTAGGGTGGGGTAAAATGGGCCACTTTATAAATACCACTATGTAACTTAATATATAATTTATTTTTCTTAACCAATTTTTGTAATAATATTCTAATCGGTGTTTGAAACATATTTCATAAGATAAAAAGTTAATTTCATGAATATGGCAACCGAAAAGAATCCTTTTATAAGCAGTAAAATGTGGTGAGCAAAACCATATGCCTTTCTAACTTCTGAAAAAACTAAGAAAACACTTCAATCTTGCACTGTAATTTATTTATATCATAGAAGTACATACTAAGCAACATCTCAGACCAATCAGTTAAAAAAATATTGATTTTTCTTTTTATTATTTCAATTTACTTTAGATTGGGTAAATTAGGCCATAGTTAGGCTTAGCTCGTTTGAAGTAACTTTTTGAAAGTTTAAGAGCAGTTCATGCTGTGAAGTTCTTCAAAGGTGCAGTATTGTTCCCTCCGATAGAAAATCAGTAGAACACAAGATGTTGTTTACTGAAAGAGTCTCTGATCAGCCAGATGTCCCATCATTGATCCAGTTACTTCAGATGATACAGCCGTTCCATCTTGTTCAACACCAGCTACACCAAATTCAATTTCTGCCCTACCTTCCTGTTCAACATCATCAGCTATGTCGGATACTCTTGAAGCGCTAAGTTAAATTCAAAAAGCAAATATTTTATTTTCTTCATTTAAAGATCGCAAATGTGCTATCCTGACAACTCTGTCACATGTGACATAAAGTCTTACAAATGCAGTGATAGACAACTCTAAAAAGAAGAGTAAAGAGTTCGAAATAAAGTTGGCGAAGTAATGACGGAAGCAGATGTGATGAAGCGTTTACAAGAACAAGAACTTCAACGAATGGTAAAAAAAAAAGAGAAAATTAAGAATTTGGATTTTCTTTCAAAACCTAAACGAAAGAAACCAAAGTAAACAAGAAGTTCAAAGAACTAAAATAGCCTACTTTCTGTTACTTAAATACTTACTGAAATTCTAATCGGGAAAAAAAACTAGGTTCCTAAAGTAAATATCATCAAAGCCGTTTCTACACTAGATTTATACACATTAGAAAAAAAAATCGAAACACAGCACCCAGCTATAATTTAAACTTCTAAAAGCCAAATCAACATTTCCTTAATATTCTTTCGCAATTAATTAAATATTATTTATCATCTGCTCATGATTTATTTGTAGTTTGAAGAATAATTAAATATTTATTAATAACAAAAGTAATGAAACTACTCCGAACTGCATTAAAAAATAAGAAATGTAAATTAAAACTAAGCATAATTGCATGCAAAAGTATGCTTGCGCTTTCTTGTAGATAAATAATGAATAATCAAAGAATCAAATGTGCTACATTTTGACGCCATTCCAAATGATTCATGAAAATATTATTTGCTTCAAATATGTTTAAATAAATAAGTTCTCATGCCATTGTTGATTTAGCAACAGTGATTTAATGACTCAAAATTGAATTTCAATGCTAATTCAATGGAAATTCGCCGAAAGATAGTAGATTTATGTTCGTCCGGACGTACAGACAGACAGACAAAAGTATGAAAGTTGGGTATCTGAGGTCATAGCTTTATAACAAAAACAGAATTTTTAAGATCCGATGGATAGAACCGATTTTGGTAGGGGGGGGGGTACGGACAGACGGACAGACAGACATACGAACAGACAGACAGATGGACATCAACCGCATTTCAATACCTACAGTGATTTAAATGACTCAAAATTGAATTTCAATGCTAATTCAATGGGAAATTCGCCGACAGATAGTAGATTTATGTCCGTCCGGACGTACAGACAGACGGACAAAAAGTATGAAAGTTGGGTATCTGAGGTCATAGCTTTCTAACAAAAAAGAATTTTTAAGATCCGATGGATAGAGCCGATTTTGGAAGGGGGGTACGGACAGACAGACAGACGGACATCGACCGCATGTCAATACCTACTTTTTCATTTTTTTAATTCTTTCGAATTAAAAAAAGAAAAGTAGGCTAAAAACAGAACCACCTAAACCCAAGATTTTTGACGATAGCCAACAGCTTTTGACTGGGAAATGTGTGGTAGTTGAATACAAAGGAAAAGTCAAGTTAAATAATTTGTTGGTAATATTACACTTATTGATGCGGATGATTTACATGAAAATAAGTTAAAAAAATCTAGTATAGAAAACTTTTATGTCTTTCCCGATAAAGGGGACGGGGATATTGTAAAAAAGTCAGATGTAATTTAAGAGTCTTGGAAGAGCCGTTTCGTAACAACCGCAAACAATATATTTTTTTAAATTTAACATTGCAATTATGTTCAATCCATTTATAATTTTAAAACAATTACTTAAACTACATAAAAATGTACTGAAGGAACACAATGTTAATATACAACTAAAAAAATCTGAAAACAATTATGGTTTTATTCCCAGAGAACTTTAAAGGTAAAATTAGCTTAAAAGTGACTCATTTTGCCTCACTTGACCCTATAGTACATTAAAAAAAGTAATAAAAATTTACATACAGTATACGTTCCATTTTAATCATGGCAGTCTAACTAAAATACAATGGAATTATACGTTATGATTGAAAATTTGCGACTTTTAATGATTGTAAATTCAATTGGACGAAGTCTCCAACGACGGAGCCGGATCCCATATTTTAGTTTTGCTTTAGAGAATGTGAGTTTTGTAACTACACCCTTCAAATGTTTAATAATAAAATATTTTATAACGTAAACATTTGCTATAGCCGTAAAAATAAGGTATTAGGCGAAAAATCAATGTTTGAATGTTAAAAATATTGTAATCTCAATATGAACACAAAATGTGGGAGTTTAGTTCCTTTCCAAACAAACCCGACGCGGTTGTCATGTCGTCTGAAGCTCAATTCGTTTTCGATCGTTTGTTTATGGTTTCTCCCTTTTCGTTTCGCGTTTAAGAAGTCTTTTCCTACATTCCCTAAAAATGGAGATCCACTCTTTTCTCTTTTTCTTATTGCGTTTTGCGATGCGACTCAAATGCCACAGCTGAACAGTCATCGGGATTATCATTTTATGCATATCACCCGGTTTGGAATCCAATCTTTTCCGGAACATGCTATTCGCTTTGGTTTGACAGAGCTGTGGGACTACATAAATGCTTTTTTTAAATTTAATTTGAACATGCCTTCAA
This sequence comes from Oedothorax gibbosus, assembly GCA_019343175.1. Taxonomy (NCBI): domain Eukaryota; kingdom Metazoa; phylum Arthropoda; class Arachnida; order Araneae; family Linyphiidae; genus Oedothorax; species Oedothorax gibbosus. The sequence goes on from CM033273.1 coordinate 29,479,985, forward strand.
AAGGAGCTTAAACACATCCATGTATCTCGTGATTTAGAATATCGCGGTCAAGTGAAGATGAAAATATTAGCTAGATAAATTATATTGACATTGAAATTATAGTTATTTATGCAACTCGTGTGAAAAGTAAAGCTTTTTTAAACGAGTTGAATAAATTATTTCACGAGCGAGGTACGAGCGAGTGAAATAAATTCACGAGTTTAAAAAAGGCTATTTTCAACATAGACTCTGTCAAGCATTTGCTCTGTCAAGCAGCTTCTAAAAGCGTACCAATCATGAAAATCGCCAAGAGGAGAAAGATTGCAACATATGGCAACTTATCGCTACTGTTTCGTTGACAATTCTGGCCGATTGTCGCCAGACCTGAAAATCAAGTAAATCTAGCCTGGCAAACCGCAATGGGGACTCACATCAATGTCCAAGTCACCTTTTTTTTCTGTTATGTTCAATTAGAAATATTTGCTTCCATTCGTTTTATCTCTGTTAGATGCCTAATTTTTGTGCAGTTTATAAAATGTAAACATAAATTAAAAAAGATCTGTGATACTTTACAGGTAAGATTGTTTAGATAGGTATATTTATAGTAATTTATTCCTAAAAGCCTATACTTTGATTAGAGTAAATTATTCTATAAGCTCTTTTTAAGGTCAGGGATAATTTCATGATAAAAATATTCTGTAAAATTCGAATTAGCCTTCTGCGCCACATGCATTGATCAGATCCACGATAATATAACTATAAAAAATAATGTTTAGCTTTTTTTTATTAAAACAGCTGCTATAAGTTGCCCAAAATAGCAATCTTTTTCACCGAAATAGCAATTCATCTTTGTTCCTTTCCCAACTTATTTTTCATACCACTAGATTGTCGGCCTCATATGTTCAAGTCGTTGTGAAAAAACTCGCCAACTGGTCGTGATCACGTGCTGGGGTAAATCTTACCCCAGCACGTGGACCCATGAGGGGATCGCTTTAGGTTTGCCAATGCGCAGTCCATTCTATTATATGTCTCTGATTTTCAACGTGTTGCCATGCACTATTTTTTATAATAACGTGCAAAAAAAGTATTTATTAAATTGGGATTTATTGATAGCTTATTAATTATTTTATTATCACGTTCAAATGATTGGTGATTATTTATATTAACGGTTATTTTAAAATAACGTGCAAAAAGTATTTCTTAGATTGGCATTTGAAATAAGACGCCAAATAAAGAATCACTTTCAAATAAAGATTTTTACACCAATCACAAAAACGCCAAATAAAATATCACGCTCATATAAAGAATTTTTTTACAAATCACATGCTCTTATATACTTTGTCGCACTAGTGCGTGCGTAAAAGTAACTTTGTAACACAATTTCGTTAAAAGCATCATTTTTGCCACGATTATTGATTTGAAAAAGTTAGTTTTTTGCACGATATTATAAAAAAGTTATTTAAATAATACTACGTTAGAAAAAAATTCAATCAATCTTAGTTCGAGTTACCTCAATAAGTAAGAAAAATAAAGGCGCATTTTACGGTTTCATGGTTAATCTTAGATTTAGTTTACGATTAAAAATTATTCATTGACGTTTATAAATTTCTTTAAAAGGCTTACATGCTTGTAAAAAAACTGTAACTATGTAAAAGGCACATATTTAATGCCATTTTTTTTATTAAAGTTGGCGAAGTGTTATAGTTACAATATTTTAAAAATAATGTAGAGCTATGGTATGATTAATTAAGACAAGTTTACAATTCTAATAATTGTCCCGACAATTTATAAAGTATTTAAATTAGTAAAAAATTCATAAATAGCATTATTATTTTGAATTTAATGCAAGCAAATATCAATTTAATACTAAATAGCAAATTCTTTTATTTTTTGTCCGTAGTATAATTACACGTTCATTTTTTTTTTAAAAAAAGAGAAAACTTTAATGCTTTTTTTAACAGAACGTAGTAGATGTTAATTGTAACAGATAAATATATTTTTAAAAAACATCAAGGTTTTCACAGTAAAAATTTTCCCAATAAAAATATTTACTTGACAGTAAACAAATTAATGATTTACAACTGTTATAAAATAAATAATTTGCAAAAAATATATATAAGACTATTTACGAATAACTTACGAAACTCTTTCAACGGAAGTCTAAGTTATTACAAATTGATAAGTTTGTGATACTTCAGAACCAAAATTGCATCTATTACAATTGTATTATATGCCAAAGTAAAACGAAAGGTAAAAGTAATCAGTAACTTAACTTTGTAATCGCTTTTGCTGCAATAAATTACTTTATGTTATTCAATTAAAAAGTCCTTTAAAGTCCCAATTCAGTAATTGATTGTTTAACATTTTATAGTACAGTTATTATTTTATTATTTTACTTATAATAACTCCCTTTTAAAGTTTTAAATTAAATTTGTATCATAATTTCTTCTTTTATAAATGATTAATGAAATGTTCAAAATTTCCAAACAACATTTTTAAAAACTAAATAAGTTATTTTTTATTAATGCAAATCCGTCTTTACGTTTTGAAGCAATAAAATGTAATCCATCTACAAAGAAAACTCCTTTATCAAAAGGTTACTTATTTATGTAATACATTTTAAACTTGTAAAAGAATGAGTTGCAAAAAAAATATAAGAAATAAAAAGATAATCATATTAGTTTACTTTTTTCAAAGCTTTCGTAGAAAATAAAAGATCACCATTAAAGATTAAAACAGAATATTTAAACGTTTGAAGCATCTTTTAAAGGAATCGTATTTTCTGATTTATTTTAATGAGAACAGATTAGAAACATTTTTTTTTCAAAAAATATTTCGCTTTCTCGAAAAAGCAATCGACTTATTTATTTAAAAATAATTATTTAAATGTTTAAAAAAATAATATATGAGTTATTAAAATATTTATATTTTTGAAAGTCTTTTTCAAAACAATAAAAAAAATTGTTTAATGTGGAATAAAACACCAAAACATATGTTAAGGTATAAATCTCTTTGCCTTAATATAAAAACAATTTTTATATTTTTATTGATATTTTATATTTTTATTTAATTGATTAATTTATATTTTGTTCCAAATTGGTTTTAAGTTCAAATTAAGAATTTTCATCTTATCATAGTATGACGATATCAAAAGATTTCGAAGGGGGAAAATATTAAAGCTATGACAGTGCCTGAAAAATTTAAAATATTTTTCTTCAAAATTTTGTGAAGTTGATTATTAACACACCTACCTGCTACCTTACTACACCTGCTTTCAAATCTTAAAATTAAATTTAATTATTTTAATTTGTTAAATTAGGAAAATAATAATGATATTTAATAATAACTAAATAGGCTTTTAAAGTTCACATACAAACTATGTGAAAGTAATGAATATTTAGCTAAACACAAAACTGTTTTCAGAATTTTAAGTGCCACTACTTTTAGCTTCGATTATTTTGTTCATATTAATGTATTTCACATAGATCAAGAATAAAATCAATAATTAGGTTCGTAGAAACATTATTGTCTTTGTTTGTGACGAAAATTCAAACAGAAAGTTTTGTCTTATTGAAGTACCAAACATTATCGGTTCTGACATGAGCTTATATATTTATTAAAAATTGTATACAAATTATATCTGACACAAAAGTTGATTGCAGATAACAAACACAATGAACTTAGTTAGAACCAATCGCATCGAATAACTTCCACTAAATATTAGTCAATATATATTCAAATGAGAAGTTAGATATTTGTACAAATTACAACAAATTGAATATGTTCTTAAATTGATTAGTAATATTGAATTGAATGTTGTAATTAGGAAATTGTAATCTTAAATTAGTTTAAAGGGGACCTAAGGACCTAATTAGTTGGTCGATTTAACGTCCAGCTAGAATTCCAATTCATTGTTACTTTAAAACTTGAAGTGTAGTAAAATTGACATTTAAAGTTTCCTACTTCAAATGTGTGACAAATATTTTCATTGTTTGGTTAAAAAAATATTATAAATGATTAATTACAGATCTGGCTATCATAACCTCGTATTATATAAAAGAAGTCAAACTATAAGCTATAAATATAGTCTAAGTTTTATTATTATCAATTTCTAAAACAAACACAAAAAATCAGATTCCATACGTTTTATTTAAGATGAACCTGACATATATTAAAAAACTAAAAATAAGGTTATCAATATATTAAAAATTTGCTTACTTTTCTTTAATAAGAAAAGTGTAATATATTTTGTCTTAGTATCAATGCGGAAGCAATTTTAAAAGTTTTATACTCGTCACTTTAATGCGATAGAAAGACACAAATATAAGCTTTGTATGCACATACGAATCAATTCCTTTTATTTCTTTGCCCTCATAAGTTTTATGAGATAGTTTTACGATGGCAAATATGCATGTTTTTCAGATCCTCATATCCCAGCTACTGCACTAAAATAAGTGGCAACCTCAGGTTTTCTGGGACTTTCTTTTTGAATTGCTACTCCTCTTTATTGCAGTTTCTGTTTTGGCGTGTTTGGAATACTTGAGAAGTAAAATATATGAATATCGGGTTGCGTTTTTCTTGTTACTTTTTTATTATCCAATACGTTCTTTGAATAGTTGATTGCTTTATACGTAATAAAACAAGGGAAATCTTAATTTAAAGGCATTTTTCTCCTCTGAATGTTTCATTGATTTATTGCTGATTGAAACTCTTAAACACTTTTAATACTTAAATAAAAATTATATATAGCAGAAGGATTCTCAAGTATTCATTGTCTTTCCTGTAAGCATTTTCTAAGTGCCAGTTTCCAACTTTTTACGTTTAATTTTTTGTTTAAAGTTTTACTAAAAACGGTGGTTATTTTCACAATAGCTTACTTGTTAATCATAGTTGTAATTTAGTCAATCATAGTTGTTAAAGTTACTATAACATAAACAATTATTTCTTTAAAAAAATATTTCCTGCAATATTTAACTCCATACCTAACTTTAAACTTGAAAATGTATGAAAAAATGTGTAAAAGAATCAACTTTTTTCTTACTTTATTTCTTATTGGCATTGTCTAAATAAACATTCATGAACCTATTTTTAAATATAGATATGCTACTTTAACAAACAAATCTAAAACGGATTAAAATTTCCACGTTTCAAAGATCCATCCGAACCCTATTGAAGCCAAACGGTGAGCAGCAACTTAAGTATAGCCGTTGGGAAACATTTTCGTTCGGTATTGGTAACTAGCTGGTCGTGCTTAAAACGCTTAAATCTACTCCGGCCATAGTTTTGCGGTGCTTAAGATTGAATTTCAAATTCTATAGGGATTAAATGCAAAAGCTTGTGTCGCCATTATAACAACCAGTTCGGCACTGAAATTCACTCATGTTTGAATAGATAGAATGTATAGTGATAAAATGATGTATATTTGCTTTAAAAATATTTATGTCATATTGCATGAGAACCATATTGATGTGAACACGAAAGCGCCTAGGTTAATGATATTACAGCTTCAAATTAAGCATATAAGATAAGAAGAATTTATAATTACGTCGGGTTATCATTGGAGAGACAAATTATTTTTGGGGACTAATGAAATTGATTTATCATGGTTCAACTATCAGTTGAACAATATCAATGAAATTACATTTTCTATTGAACAATAACATAAGCAAAACAAACTCTCCAATTAATTCCGTGCCTATCGGATAATTTTCAAGGAAAACGGTCATAAAAGTTCCTATTCTTTTATCCCTGATAATTATATAAAAGTATGCGTATTAACACCATAGATATCCATTTTTAATTTTTCATTTGCTTTAAACTTGAAATCTAAAAATGATTGATTTAAAAAAAAAGGAATAATTAAGTGTTAATCTTATTGACGCGTTATAATTGAACACTCCAGCCTGGAAATATCACGGGAGCGATAAACAGGGAGTTAAGATACATATTAGAAGAAATACAAAGTTTAGTAACATTAGATAATTAAAAAAAACTTATTAAAGCTTCTACAAAAAAAGAAACATAGCGCCCAAATGTAACTCAAATTCAACAAACAGGCATCACAGTATCTAATGACTGTCATCAGAAACAGTAATTTCGGATACCGCAGCCAATCAGGCTTCCAATTACATCCGTAAAATCCTCGGCCTTAACAAACCTGTCCACGAAAACGTAACACAATTTGGTGCGTAGGCTCCCCCATGCCCCGAAGGCGATCGTAGCAAAGGCGCCCAATTCTGCGTGACAAACGACAACTTTGACTCTTTAACTGGGACTATAACTTCATTAGTATCGGGACATTTCGAGTTACGACGTCACGGTATTGGTTTGAAAATGTCGTAAAGGTATGTTTTTTAATATTAGTTTCAGTCATTATTTATTGACCTAAAGCTTTCACATTACGGAAGAAATTGTGAGCATTGTTTTATTTTCAAAATTCCAAGAAGTTGGATAGCCATAGCGCGTATCTCTTTCAAAATTCATTATTTATTGACCGAAAACTCTCATATTACGGAAGAAATATTAAGCGTTGTTTTATTTTCAATAATTTCAATCACAGCCACAGCACTTAACTTCGAACGTCGTAGCTCTTACAAAACTTACCCGGTTGCGAGGAAAAACTAAAACCACAGCGTATTTTAATTTATATGCCATCAATCGGATTTTTTTTAATAGTAACAGTTAACTTCTACTTGATAATTTATTAAGATAAATTTATTTTGAATCATTTATTGAAAACGACTGTTAATGTATTGTAAAATACTGTTAATGTTTGATTCTGTATGTTTTTATATACTAACAACGCTTTCCGGTCATATTTTTTAAACGATATTTTTAGTATTTAAAAAGTCATACCGGTGGATCACGAATCCTCTTTCTGTTCAGATCCTTGATATTCAGACTTTGAAAGTAACACTAATGTTTAGAAAAATATCATCTTGGTACATAAATTTAAAACTATTTGCAGTAACTACTTGTTCAGAGAAGAATAGTACACTGTTAAAAATTAGGCACTTTGTTTCACCAAAAATATGGTTAATAGTAGCTGCAACGGCTGTGTGGTGAAAGGTTAAGCTATATTTTTGGTATTCGTCTGAACCATTTCTCAAGTTTTTGTTTCCAAATCCAGAAAAATGGTTCAACCAAACACCGAAAAAGAGGTGAAACATTTCACCACACAGCCGTTGCAGCTACTAGGAACCAATATCATGGTGAAAGGAACCAATATCATGGTGAAACCAAGCACAAAATTTTTAACAGTGTAGTTTTCAATACGTTGTAATACTATGTTACTCCACTTCAGCGAATACTTCATAATACTGTGTTTGATTTTACATATCAAACACAGTATATGTATAGCATAGAGCTTATTTTCAAAACCAATCCAGTTCAAACTTATTCAAATGATCTTTATAACTCTTTCAAACCACCATATCAATGTGTATAACTGGAAGAATTTGCTGTATCAAGTTTGGGGGTTGGGGGTGTAGCGTATCCAAGGCAACCATGTCTCTGGAATTGTTGAATAAACTGTGTATGAAGCGTTGGAAGGAAAGGATATTATAAGGGAAAGTAATGAGAAATGAATCGAACTCAATTACCCATGCTTCAAAAGTTCACTGGAAATCAATGTAAGTAGTTTATAATGGAAAGTCAAGTGCAAATATTAACACGTAACGTACTGTTTTATCTCTTTTTCTTACGCGACCTATTTTGATGCAATCAGTTTAATAAAAAACTAATTTGAAACAGAAATAAACTTTATATATTTTAATAGTAAGAAAATATTTATATTGTCATTAATTAATAGTATTTTTTGGTCGTCGTGTTACATTTCTGGTCGTGGATTTTTTCAAAGAAAAGAAAATTTTAGTTAGTAGTACAACATTGGCATGCATCAAAGCATGGATAGATGTATCAATTGCTGTCTTTCACTAATGTAGTAGTTAAGTATATTCTAAAAACTTTTTTAATTCATCACATTTTGTTTTGATCCTAACATTTCCTAAAACCAATGTCATCGCAAAAATTTCCAACGAAATATACGAAAGCATTTTTGCTTGAAATTATCTTTTTGGTTTTGCTTAACCTAAGAAAAGCAAGATATTTTGCGATCACCTATCGATATCTACTATCGCAATGTTATGATGTAATCTAAAAGATATCGGATTGATTTTATTCTTTATCCTGTGCTTCTAGTTAAGCCTAAATTTACCATATATTTGTTATATTTAAATTCTCGATGAACGATAATTTGTATTTTTTACCTTCTTATAGTTCCTGCAAGAGCGAAAGGATGTACTAAAAAAATTTTATTATAATTTTTAATATTCGTGACATTATCCATATTTACATTAACCTTCTGAGGGATACAGATGTATGAACCCGCTTATCTGACTATTAGATTTTCCAGCAAAAATACATTTTTTTTTTATTTATAAATTTCATAACTTCACTAAATTTTGGAAATGTGAAGTAGGAATGAGTCATTTATAATCATCCTCTACGAGAATGTAATTTTTAAAAAATTAAAGAAATTAAATTTTAATTAAAAGTAAATTTTAATCTCCTGATGTTGAAACAAGTTGAAACTTCAACCAACTTGGTTATCCCTCAGAGGGAATACCGTTTTACGCCTATCAAATGCCTTTTTAATCAAACAATCCAGCTATCATTTTGTAATTACTTCCTGAGAACTAGTCACGTTTAGAAATGCCCCAAGCACGCCAATCGTCAAAACAATGTAAACTGCGAGAGATTCTAAAGGTCATCTCTTCAAAGACCCCTCTCGAAATTACGGTTTGCAATGCAAACACACGTCGCAACTGTAAACCCAGTTTGATGCCTCGACTAAAGCATACTGAGCTGCGTTTGGAATAGGTGCCGAAGTGATACCTTATCTGACGTGAGAAGCCCCAATCCCTGAGCCGCGCAGTAGACATTTGGGGCAAATATGTAACCTGGTCTTTACACATATCCACACTTTAGAGGAAACCTGGTGCAATTACTATTGCAGTTTCTATGGATGGTATTTCAGATTGAATCTTAGTTGCGGACATAGAGTTAAGACGAAGATGGAGATGATGCCGGGCTAAAACCAATACCAAAACCGTTTTGCCAAGTGAAGCCATCGATCACTTTGTAGTACGCCCAAACAAACGATTTCGGCGAAGTAATTGGCGCTATTATTTTTACAGTGGAAATGGTATAGGCTTACTATAACTGCCGTGGGCGGGTAAACTACAGTAGCCACAACAATCAGTTGGACCATTTTTGCTTTGAAATAACCTGTCTTTTAGTATACTTTCTTATAGGCCTGAGTTATTAAGTGCTGAGCTATTGGTCTAAGTCAACAAGTTAGTTACTGCAGGTTACCTGGCCACGGCAGTATGCTAATGGCTCTCTTATATAAACTATAATTACAACGTATTTTTCTTACGTGGAATTACTGCAATGCTGTGCAAATTCAGTTCTCTTACATCAGCCTACAAATGCACAATCATTTTTTATTGTTAATTAATGTTTTTTAAGGAATAAAATGATGTGTTTCAACATGAACTAGCATTGAGTGAGCGGTTTTTTTGGGCTTACTACACTGTAAAAAAAAAACCTGCAAATTTACGAGCATTTGCCCTTCAATCTTTATGCACAACAGCCTTATTTGATGGAAAACGGTCTGACCCACTACATAAACTGCCGTATCCTTTAGACTGTTAGAAAATAAGGGCGATTCTCGTGTTTTTACAGTTTTAGCTCATCTATTAGCTATAGGAAATGATGGGCTTGAGTGTTTTTTCAACGGGGTGTGACTGGAATCTCTGTTGCCTTTCCCTGCCCGTTATTTTACCGAGATTTTTTTTTAACAGTGTAGGGTTGCTGTACGACTTTCTGACTGCTTCACTTGCTTTCTCGCCAAGCACCTCCATCTTCTTCTTATCTCCATGGTATCGGATATGGAATAGTCGGAATCTATGCCTAACTGCGGAACCCGTATCCTAGGGTTACGACGAGCGTGCAAATCTGCTTTGTGGCTAATCGGTGAAGTGATTGAAATGGAGATGGGACGCGTGAAAGGGTTTAGCATTCCACGGACATCTGAATTTCACACTAATTGAATCGTTTAATCTCGAGAACATGGTAGATGTGAAGTTTCATGACCGAGTTTACATTGACTTATTTTCGTATAATTCCATTGATTATATTTTAATTTGTTTCCATTTACACATAATATTTGGGTACATTGATGTATTTTAAATTTGTATTAAATATACGAATATAGAAGTGTCGGGAAAAGTAACGCGATTGCCAAATTTTATGTTTGTGTAATTACACTCAGAAAAAGACTTGTGTTAACTTTTAATACAAAAAATAGTGTTTTTCTAATTGGTTTCAAATTGTGTTCAAACAATAATAAAACTGTATTGCGACCAACTGTATTGCATGGTTAGCCCAAAAATTGTGTTGAAGGCGTTGCACGCATGCCTTCTACCAAATTGTTGCTCATTACTGCTCTTTAATTTTTAAGATAATAACTATTTTAAAGCTTTAAAATAGATAAAACGGTACTTTAAAAATAAATGCTGTAATTTTGTTGTACGTATTTTATGAAACAATATAGTTTACAGTATTTTTTGTCAATCGACAATGGATATAATAATCGGCTCATCTCGCTATCGCCAGTGGTTTTGGAGCAACACAAATTTGAATTCGTATCATCAACGCAATTTTGTAAAGTTGCCATTTTTATGCAATACTTTTGTTCCATTTTGTTCTGTTTGCACGCAAGTTCTTTCTGAGTATAATGACTAAACATTGTACAATTACAGATCCGACCGCGCTGTTACGGGTGCGGGTTCGATTCCCGCCTTCTCCCTGGGTGTACATTCCTTTCTCTGTGACAGTAAAAATTCTTCCTGTGTCTGTCTTACTTGACGAAGGCTTCATAAGCGGGTATCTGATCGAGTACACTAGCCGGAATATATATGTAGTAGTAGTAGTAGTAGTAGTAGTAGTAGTAGTAGTAGTAGTAGTAGTAGTAGTAGTAGTAGTAGTAGTAATAGCAGATCCGATATAAAATCACACTAAAAATAAATTCGCAACTAAATAAAAAGAAACTTAACTTCACGTGACTTTATCGAAAATAGTACATTTTTGTAACCGTCCCTTTTCTGTGCAAGCTACGGTATGTTATGATAAGGTTTGGAAGTGACGCATAAAAAATTTATTATAAAATGTTTAAGAAAGTAAATTGGTTTACTTTTCGATGTCAAGCAATTGTGTTTCATTGTTATTTTTAAGCCATTCTCTTCCACTTTTTTTAATAATGTTCTACACACTATGACACTAAAATAGCAGTTTATTAAAGAATTTATTTAAAAGTTCATATCGTTACAACTACGTGACTATCATTACTTTTGAAATAATTCTAATACCTGCAAACCCCCCAAGGCTCCAACATTGAGATTTTTCTGTTCGTAAGTGGAGGAAAGTTTACATAATTAGAATATGCTAATTTCGCAAGTGAAAAAAAAGCACCACTAATATAAAATAAGTTTTTTTTTATGTTTAAGTTCAAATTAATATTTATATTAATTTTTCATTATTTATAGGGGGATAAAAAAAAACTAACTTAACTTCTATATTTAACTTTCTTTTTTTAGACTAAAACCTTTACCGCAAATTATAATACAAATTTGTTTATTAAACATTCGGAAGTATTCGAACTGTCTTGTAGTTTTGTTGTTTGGATAAGTAGTAAAAATAATTTTGATGACATAAATCTAATCAAAACGAGATAAAAAAAAAAATTAACGATACGTATTCATGAAAAATTGGTTTATACTGATTACAAGTTTTAACGGTTAATATGATATTTTGTATATTTTTACTGCAAAATCTAGGCAAGTAATTTATTTTTTGGTTTGTTTTATTCACTAATCAAATAACATCGAAAGCAAAAAATTATAGAGAGAGAAAATCAAATAATCAATAAAAAAATATTGTTATACAACTGAAAACAATAACTCATTTTCTTACGTTTCATGTTCATTTAAACCTGTTTTTCATATCAAATAATGACAAAGCAAACAATCGAATTGTGAACAAAGAAAAATTATTTTATGTTTAGATATATTTCCCTATGTATAATAATACTATTTACGTCGAAATTATATAAATTTGATAGGGCAAAAAAAAATTAAAGATGTGGGATGGCCATGTTTGAAATGAACCGATATCACAATGACTATTAGACAAGTGAAAAATGAGAAAATGTGAAACTTCCAGCTTTAATCACTGGTTTTAAAATCGGATTTTTTTTTAAATATACCTCATGTGATTATTCCATCTCTGCCAACCATATCATCAAACCAGACTGCTGGAAAGCCAATAAAAAATCTAACAAAAAAACACCACTACATAAATCGTCATTTTTTCCTTTCTTTACTTTTGCTAAATTTCCCTTTATGTATCGAAAAAAAAGTCGTCTATATATGGGTGAAAGTCAGACATCATTTCTATGTAGGTTATTGTCGCCCCCTAGCGGAATTATTTGGCACCAAGCCAAACCTGAAAAAGAAGGTGCGAAAAATGCTCTTCATTGATTCGCAGCCTGAAAATTCCACAGAAATATTGTGTTTTTTTTAGTTTTTTTACTTTCCCCCGCTTAAATGTGTTTTTGTTAAATTTTTTTTTTATTTCAGATAAAAAAAATCAATCGTCATGTTATGACGACATTTCTTTTGGTGAAACCGTTTGTTTTCTTTTCGGTTGATGATGTTTCAATAATAGCTGGTTATGCTTTTTTTTAATGTCTGCAAACAGTCATATAATTTGTTTTCATAATTAGTCGCTTTTGGTCAAAGTTGTGCCATCTGTTTTAATTAAAGCATAAGACTAGAAAGAAACAAAACTACGCAAAAGCTTAAAACTAAAAATAAAAAAAATAGAAAATCTATTAAAATTACAGTGTGTTGACAGTAATGGCTTTTTTATATGATTGGGTGGATTGTTCTTTTTGGGCTTTAAATATTCAGTAGAATCGAAATACAATTACAAAAATTGCTACGGCTAAATAAGTCGGTGTTTTTGTCGATAATTACTAAGCGTCATTTTGTTATTAGAGAATAAAAAAAAATTAGATCGATAAAGGGATTTTCCTAATAGGTATAGCTGTAGCTGTGACGATTTAATTTCGATAAGATCTTTTATTTTAATTAAAGAAGTTGCCAAATAAATGACTTCTATATGCAAATAACGAAGTGTTTCGTTATTGTTTTGTTATATTTTAGTTTGAGGGATTATAAAATTAATCATAAAATACTAATAAATCGTACTGGGTATTTTCTCCTATATTTTTTTTTATAAAACAATGGTATTTTTATTTTATTAAATAACTTTAAAAAACACTTCTTTTGCTTTAAATATAAAATGTATTCCGTCTAAAATAAATTTCCTCTTAACTTTTTTAATAACACACACATAGCAAGTTTGAATATTACATCAACAATAAATATGCCAATTTTATTATTGCTCTAAGAAAAATAACATTAACGATTGGAAGACCCTCAGCCAATCATTTATCTAAGTTATGGGGTAATAAGTATGACAAACACAGCTAGAAGAAAATTATAAGCTGTTAATAAAATAACACTTTATTACATAGCTAAATATTTGCAACACATAACATTAAATGTCTTTTCCTGTTTACCCAGTAATTTCTTTTTGTTTGACAATTTTTTGAATAACTTCGTACATAAAAGAATATAATGTGTTGTATAGTTCAAGATTTATTTTAACCCTTTCTGAACGCACTCAGAGCTTGGTTATATTATTGTCACACATTGCATGTACATGCTCAAGTTTTATTTATTTTAAAATTGTTTATAATTTTTGAAATTCAGTATCCAAAGAGAGAGAGAGGGAGAAAGTACGCATTAATGTAATTCATTTGTAAATTTAAAAGTTTAAAAAAAAAAACTTTTTGGGCAATTTCAAAATTATTTAAAGTACATATTTGCAGTAACGAAAATCAAAACAAATTATTTAAAAGAAAATGTATGAATCCTAAAAGTATTTTAAGTGCAACTGTTAAATGTCGTATATACGGTTTTAAGATTTAGCTGTCACATACTCACACATAATTATATGTAAGTCGTTTTTTTTAAATATCTATCCGTCTTATGTTAGCGGGTTCTAAGTTATAAAAAAATTGACTTTTATTTAAAAAATCAAAACGTCGTACTTCAGAGCTTATGAACGACCAAAATGAGCTTGAACATCTGATGAAAAAGAAACGATTGAAAAGCTTAGTGGAAGAAGTGAAATTTTCGAAAAAAATAGATTTTTGCGTCAATAAACATGGTATTCCTTTCTTTACAGATAACAAGATTCCCCCCTTTCGCAAACATTAAGTTTAGTGTATTTCTTACCTTTTGTAAGTGCCGTTTCTAACGTATCTAAGTGCAAACGAAAAACTTTAAAGCTCATTTTCTCGGTCTCACATTTTTGTCACTTAGAACGTTGTACAACTAAGCTCTTCTATTACGTTGGATTCTCGATGAACCACTTAAATGATATAAAATTTAAATAATGCTAATTATAATAATTCTTAACTGTAACATAAACACTCACAAACAAAATTTAATTTATATCATTTGCAGGTCTGTATTGGACATAAGTAATAGAACAAAATTAATGCTTTTGTTATGGCGATATACTTTTAAAGGTAACAAGACTATGGTCTTTAACACGGTTAATCTTATATCACTTTATGCTTTATGCTTAACTTTCTTTTCTAAGCTTGCAAGTCTTTATGCTTAACTTTCTTGACTGGGGTACTTATGTGATGAGTTACAGCGTAAGATTCCTCTGTTAAGTTTGGAAAATGTTATTGAGGGTTTTGTAATAATTCTTAACTGTAACATAAATACTCACAAACAAAATTTATAAATAGTAAAAATCATTTATTATATGTGTAGTAAAAATTATTTATTATATGTATAGTAAAAATTATTTATTATATGTATAGTAAAAACTATTTTTTATGCGTGTAAAAATAATCCTTGCATATTATTATCACAAAATCAATTGAATCAGCATTTGCTGTTGTTGCGTAAAAATTACAAAAACAATCTTGATCTATCCACTTTTTTAGAATGAGCATCCTCCAAAACATGTCGAAAGCACAAATCTCCATTTCGGATTTTTGACCCCATCGCAATACTTTCATTACCTAATAGTCAATATGTTACAAGAAATGGTGGCAACAATAAGGCATCTTCGAGCGACGTCGGATATGGCGTATGCGCCTCCCTCGAATTTAAATTTAAAAATATATCTATTTATATTTAAATAAATATATTTTTTAAATATATATTTAAACTTAAAATTTAGCAGCCTCGTTAAAGAAAAGTGGCCTACCCGCAATATCTTCATAATTCTCATCTGCATTTGGTCGGATTACCTGTTGGCTCAAAAAACAAAATATTAGCTCTTTAATTATATAGTTGTAATTCTTCAAATTTCTGTGAAATAATTTATTGAAGCAATTTAAGGCTCCTTTTCATTTTAACTCTCCTTAATTACTTCAATTAGTAATCACTGCAATAATTATGGTTGAAGAAACGATTGGAAGTTAGCAAACGTTAAACACATCAGGATCAGAGTATCAAATTAGCATAGTAGAGTATGTAATTATTTTACAAAATGTAACTGAACCAGAAAAAAGGGGCACGGATGGCCGAGTGGTTTGGACCATTACGCTAGCAGTCTTCGATTCCAGGTTCGTCAGGTTCGATTCCTGCCTTCGCCCTGGGTGTACTTCCGTTCTCTGTGACAGTAAAAATTCTTTCTGTGTCTGTCTTACTTGACGAAGGCTTTATAAGCGGGTCTCTGATCAAACACACAAGCCGGAATATATATGTACCTGCCCCCCCCCCCAGAAAAAACGAAATACTTGAATACAAATGTAAGAACTCAAAATATTCGGCTAACATAATAATTTATTGAAACAATTTAAGGTTCCTATTAATTTTAACTCTCCTTAATTATTTCAATTAGAAATCACCGCAATAATTATGGTTGAAGAAACGATTGGAAGTTTTGGCAAACGTTAAGTGCATCTGGAGCAGAAAACCAACGTAACATTGCAGACTATGTAATTATTTTAGAAAATGTAACTGATCCAGAAAAAACAAATGTAAGAACTCACAATATTTGACTAAAATAGTAATTAAATATGACTAAAAGTGTTCATTTAATACACTTTTTCTCGAGACATGCACGTAAATATGCCTCCATTAAGTGAAGGCACCAAAGCATTATCTCTCCATTTGTAGTTAGTTGAATTCGCACTCGCTGACCCGGTGCCTGCAAAGTCAGCCATGACGCCCGGCTCATTTGCACTAATGCCGCCAGCTTCATAAATATTCATTTAGGGCGTCTTTTACGCATGGGGGATGAGTAAGATGGAGAGGGCTTGGCGAGAAAATAGTGAAGCGGTCGCTAAGTTGATTTTTTTGCACTCCAGCGTAATTTGTGACGTGGGGCACGCATCGAAAATGAAATGAAGCAAAAGCGCTCAAATTTTAATCAAAACCCATTATTTTATTTCTGGCAATTAAAGTTCTAAGGCGGAAGAAGGCACTAAGTGACAAAAAGGTGAAAGCGAGAAAATAAGCTTTAACGTTTTTAGATTACACTTAGATCCATTAAAAACGGTACTTGCAAACGGCAAAAAATATACTTTGCTTTAAGTTTATGAAAAAGGGGAAACTCTTGTTGTCTTTAAAGGCTGTAATAATATGCTCATTGACACAAAAATCTCATTTTTTTTTCAAAAATGTAACTTGGCACGTCCTTCCACTAAGCTCTTCAAATGATTGTTTAACACGAATGCTATAATGCTATTTGTGCAGATGTAGGTCGATATTTGAAGTCTTACATTTTCCTGCCCTTCACGTTTTCATTTAAAATGAAATTTCTCATGGAATACTGTTGAGGCATGGCCCACTCAACTTGAAGGCCACAAAAGCTCTTCGCGACTTTACGCTGACCGCCTAGATCGGATTGTTGGCTTTTCTGAAGAAAATGTACGAAACCTCTTCGCTCATCAAACTTTACGGGTTACGAAAAATTTTGTTCTTATCTTTCTAAAAAGCCAACAACCCGAACCAGACGGATAGTGTGACAACACAGAGAGCTTCTCTGACCTTATCAGTTGGTCAGATCAGACGGATCAGCGGAACAACAGAATAACTTTTTGACCCCAATCCCCCTCCCTCTACACCCCTTTCAGGGACATCACGTTACACAACCTCGCGTCGTCAACTGTTTTTAGTGTTTATTTTGTGTGGTGTGCTATTCTGATGCAGGTAGGCTCTTGAGATCCCACAGAAATATGTAAATTTGAACTAATAAAACTATTTGCGCCAATAATCTACGTTGTTTTCTTCATGAATCTTCCAACTTATCAGTTGAGTCGGCCGATGTTGAGGCAACAGCAATTTTAAACATATAAGTATAGCGATATTCATCCTTAGAATAGCGCCAAATCCATCGCCAAGTGCTTTATCGAGGTGCATAAATGAAGCGATCATGGCTTCAGTTGGCGAACTGATTTCTGTATTGTTTTTCTTCTGTTCACATCCCAATCTCATATAACCTCCCTGGAAGAATTCTCTTTCCCTTATTAATAGCTGACACGGACTCTTTTCCGCTGTTAATTAGCGTGTTTAAAGATCGGTTCCCGTTTCTGTTTAAAAGTCTGTCTGTCCGGGAGACTGTTTCCAGGATTATTCAAATGATAATTAGGCGGAATTATGATTGTTTTTGATTCTAGAGAAGAATTCGGACGGCCCGCGAGGCCATTTGGATGCGGAGGACATTTATTGCTCGTAATAATCTGTGAAAGATTTGTTGGGTTCGGTATGAGGTTGTTTTAGTGATGATGATGTTCTTATTGGAGGTAATGGTGCCGTTATTCTTAAATAGTAGGCGTGTGGGTGGAATATCAATAGAAAATCTTATTTCCGAAGGAAGCCATTTACACACTTACAAGGTATAGAAGCTCAGTAGAAGAGGAATAGATTTTTGTTAAAATAAAGTCTGTAATGAAAAATATAAAAGAATTGATTTAAATATAAAAGAATCAGTTTGAAATAATATTTGTTTTGGAATGGGAACAAAATTATTTTATTTCCTTTTAATACATTCATTAATTGAGTTGTTTATAAGAAAATGTTTAGCTTCAATTTTACTTCTCTTTTTAATATTTTATTAATTACATCACACCTTTATATAGTTCACAGTGATTTTCATTTCTTTATAGCCCTCTTATTATATGATTAAAAATCTAACGGATTTGGGTAATTTATTTGAGTCTCTTACCTTGGAATAGTTTCGATATATTCCAAAATGCGAACAACTTTTAACTTTTGTACGAACTAAATGACAATACTATGAAACAATTCTATGAATGTACCAATAAAGCACCACTATTACAAATGATTTTAATGTATGTCTAGATTGCTATGAAATTCATTTTGTTTCACTCAAAGTATATTATACTTTCTACTCTAAATGTAAGTATCAAAAATATTTATAAAGGACAGACTTAGAATAAATCAAAAACAGATTTTTTTTAAATAAGTTTTTATCTTCACTGAAACATTCAAACATAACATCAAGAAAACTCAAAACATTTGTTATTTGTATTTGAATTTCTCAAGTCACGCTCTGCAAATAGAATGTTTCCTCACGTTCCGCCTTCTTTCTCGAAAATCAATTGGAGAGAATCAACTTATTCTTCAATTCAAAACTCAGTCGTCGTTCGGTCGTTAACTCGGAAAGCCTAAACATTATCCCAAAACGATTCTTGACTCGGGGAAAACTAATTCGAACAAACTGGAAGAAGACAACGATCGAAGATTTTTCGCTCCAAAATTCGCCAGAAAATAATGAATGGACGAAAATGTCATGGGATCAGCAACAACTACGAATCTCAAAGCGAAGGAACGAAAAAATGTCTTCCTAATAATTGCAGACGTTGCCAACAATGGATGATGAGAAGTTGCAGGAGAGTTCGATTTTAGATTCTTTTGGAATGTTCGAAGGGTGAAACGTGGTTTAGAAATGCAAAAGTAGCAAAATAAAGTTTCTTCGGCATTTTTTTTCTTTTTTGAAGTATGTGCAATTAATTTTGAATTTTTGGATTCGAAATAGAATTCAACTTGTTAGAATCAACATTAAAATGATATTTGAGTAAAAGTAATATGCGTTTGTAATTCAATATGATTCCAATAAAATCAATAAACCTCAATTAAAATTTAAAAATTTTAGCTTTAACACTAATTTATAGAAGACTTCGTGTTAAATAAAAACTTAAATTTTCGAGTACATTTGTCACATTTTTCTCTTTTAGTATTTTTAAACCAGTAAGATTAAATTTCTTATCCCTAAATGGTACTCCTGGAAGTTTGAATAAATACCAGATTCAAATATTTAAGAGAAATGAGGTAGACAAATATTTGCTGCTACACAATATTGCAGTTGCAAAATATTTACTCGCAAGATGTACACAGAAATGTATATTTGCTTTTGCTTTAATCATCTTTTAAAAATTAGTACTAAACAATTTAACTCTATTACATTAAACAAATAAAGAAAGTAGTTGCAAAACTCACATCTTTAAACCCACTAAGGGATAAGCAAATTGACTGAAGTGTAAACTAGTTTTCTACATGATATTAAAATTTTAATTTGCAACTAAAAAATTATTCTTTTAATTTTTTTAAATTACATTTCTGTAGCATATTATGATATTTATGATTTATTTTAAATAATGTCTGTCATTGAAAAACTTGACTATCAGGTGACGGGTTTATACGTCTGTATCCTTCAGTTTTTAGTTTTAGTTTGAATTATCGTCGCACTAGAGCTACACGAGGGCTATTGGTGACGGGCGTCGTATTTTAGAACCACAGTCAAGTGACGAGCCGATACCTGAGTAGGCACCCAAAAACGCAACCGTTAAGGGCGACATCGTACGCTGCGTTGGGACTTTGGAGCATATTTAACGTGCACTCCCTCTACACGGGGTATTATTCGTCGGACATTTTTGACTGCACAGGCCGTTTATAGGTCGGCAGTTATTTTAGCGATGCCCGGACCCGAACCCGGGACTTTTCGCATGCTAGGCGGACGCCTAACCGACTGGGCTCCCCAGCCCCTCTGTATCCTTCAGAGATGTAGTTTAGATATAGGGTCCGGTCCGTTCATGGAAGACTTTTGACAATCATAAATTAAATTGAACGTAATCGCCAATGAAGTGGCCGGACCCTATATTTTAGTTATATTTAAGAGAATGTGAGTTTTGCAACTAGATCCTCTTCAAATTATGACTAAACATTGATGCTTCAACAAACATAACAAACTTCATATACTTAATTATACATTATTTACATCACACTATAAGAGGCAAAGTCTGTACGTAGGCGAATCTTCAAAACAGACTATTTTTCAGTAAAACCGTCTGAAGTTTTGAAATTATATTACTTTTCTTTTAAGAAAAAGTAACTGATCTGCAAATTGCAGCCCAACTATTTCACTAGTAACTTCAAATGCATCTATCGAATATATCTTCTGAGTTTTTTATATTTAGAAAATTTCCACTCAAAAGTTTGTCAGGAAGTTTTTAGCTTAAGTGAGAAATTATATTTAGAAATTATTATTTTTTATTTTATACCTTGGAGGTTACTTAATTAGTTGGTAACTTATAATGACTTATAAACTTAAATTAAAAACATTTTATAACAACTTCGACGAATAGTCTATTTGAAGGGTCTAGTTGAAAAACTCACATTCTCCAAAGTAGTATAACTAAGATAGGGTTCGGTTCGTTCATTGAAAACTTCGTCCGATAGAATTTAAGATTGTCAAAAGTCGCCAACGAACGGACTGGACCATATATCATAGCTATAAGATAATGTGAGTTTTACAACTAGACCATGTATTTAAGAGATCCTAATAATTGAAATGTTATTTATTAAGCAATGTTGTTTAACTTTTTTTGCACTGAATTAAGATTACATTTTGATAATTTGCCGTTTTCTATTTTAAAGAAATTTTTGCAATAATTTATCATATATTAAAGTAGAATAAGATAGTTGGAACACAAATGCAATTTATGTTGACTTTGTTTTCGTTGTTCCTCCTTCCTCTTTATAATAACTAAATTACACTGATCAACAACGAAATTTTGTTGAGTGAATAATATTTACCATTTTACTCTTTAAAGTTTTGAGAAACTGAATACTGCATTAATAAAATCTCCACTACCATCTAATTTCTCTTAACGAACAATGAAAAGTAAAACAACTTTTCTTAATGGGACTTATAAGTACTTTCAGGGCATAATGAATTGGCGAAGATAACTGAAATTAAATTTTTCTGAAAGATTTACTTTACCTTTGTAGACTTTAATGTTCTAAAACCGTACAACTCAATCAAAAAGTTTCACCTTGCCCCCATTTTCTCCAAATGAACAATGAAAAGTAAAACAACGGCCTTATAATTGATACTTTTATGTACTGTCAGTAGATAAAGAGTTAAATTATTGGTTCTAAACTTGCATTGTTTCTTTCCAGGTTACGGCAACATCGCCCCACGCACCAACTGGGGTAAGATCGCCACAATCGTGTACGCCATCGTGGGCATCCCCCTCATGCTGCTGTACCTCACCAACATCGGCGACATACTCGCCAAGTCTTTCCGCTACGTCTACGGCCGCCTCTGCAACTGTTGCTGCAGCAACGGCGGGTCCTCGGACCCTTACAACAAGAGGCGTCGCAACCACAATCACCACCACCATCCTTCAGAGAACTACAGGGTCCACCATATTGTTGCGGGAAACTCGTCTCCTAACAGACACCACCATCTAGAGCCAGGGGTCCAGGACAAGCTTCACATGCCACAGGAGGACGAGGTCCGCATAGAGAACATGGGACTAGACTTGGACTTGGACATGGACTACAGTAGTAGTGGTGATAAGCCGAGGGTTGCTGTGCCAATCACGTTGTGTCTGATGATCCTAGTGTCGTACATCTCTGGAGGTGCGGTGCTGTTCTCGCTGTGGGAAGGTTGGGGATTTCTGGATGGATCCTACTTCTGTTTCGTGACCCTGAGTACCATAGGGTTCGGCGACCTGGTACCAGGAGTTTCGGTGGTGTCGGACGACGGGACCCAGGAGAAGCTGGTCATATGCTCGCTGTACCTCCTTGTCGGAATGGCGTTGATAGCAATGTGCTTCAACCTCATGCAAGAAGAGGTGATTCATAAGGTGAGGAACTGTGGGAGGAGGATTGGTATCATTAAGGATCAAGAAGATGAGGATGATATGGGATGAGGGGGGAAAGATTCTATGTATGGTTAAAAGTTGTGAAAATACTGTGTCTAATGGTGTGTAAAGGATTGAACTAATACAGCGGGAAGACCAGTGCATTTATAGGAGGACTATTACCCGTCGGGATTTAGGATCTATTGGAATTGTTATGACGTATGTTTTTATTGAATAGTTCATAATAAATTATAGGCTATGTTGGCGAATGATCAAAATGTTAGAACAAAATTTTTTAAGCACAAGGATATTGATATTACAATCGACAAATACTGATCTACAAAAGTGAAACGCAAATGCAACAGTAGTATAAATATTCCGAATAAGATATTTGAAATTGAAGCTATGTAAAATTGAATTTGAGTGAAGTCTATGAATAAAGATATGAGTTTCAATTTGCTGAATTATAGTTGCCGACCAGCAAAAAAGGAGCTTCATGAAAATCTTACACAGACAATGTTACATTTTTCTCAAATTCAAATATTCTTTACCATAAGCAATTATATTGTTAATGTTATTATTGTTAACTATGAATGAGTTTGTTTACATTTTTAAAAAAATTCTTTCTTATTATTTTTTCTTTGAAAAGCAGTTTTAACCACTTAACAGTTTAATTTATTTTCTACATCTAGTAAAAGAGAGTCATAGTACATAGTTTTTGTTATTATTTTGATTAGATGAATTTTTTAAAGGATTCTAAACATAGAGAGAAGATCATGGAACTCTGTTTCAGGATACAATATTATGGTGAACCAATATGGCCAAAATTTTAGAAATCCTCCAAAGAAAATTAATAATAAAAGAAGTGTTTAGAATTACATCGTGTGTTCAAAACAGTTAAGTGGTTAAAAAATAGCATTTAAATTTTGTTTTTAGTTTTTTTTATCAACGAAGTAGAAATCGAACAATTTTATACCAAAAAAAGTGTTCATGATTAAGAGATTGAATTGTTTTATGTACGTCATGCTAATATACATCTTCAAGTCCTGCCCAAATCCCGTCAATCAAACTGAAAATTTGACAATTATTCAACAAACCGCCCGCTATTAAAAATATTAATTAGCTGTATAGTGAAATGTTGATTGTATATTGCTTTAAATATAGCTCGAAACATCAAAGACACGTATTTCAGTTTATATGAATTTTGATTAAAAACCTCGCCAATTTTAAAAGCACTTTTGAGGTTTGATTAGCTTCAATTTATTTGCAGTTAATCAAATAACGATTTTTGAAAATAGGAATGCTTTTCATGAAAATGAAGGAAAACATTACCAATACAATTTGATATATATATATATAATTTGAATTTATAAAAACACTTTTTGGAATAGGACATAAACAATGTTTCTTTTACTAATAGCAATATTTTATCAGGTTCTTCAAACACTAATTACAATATATGTTATTCTAACAAAACTGTAACTCATTACATGCATAAATTCGACTTATAATGAAGCATGATCACAAAAATTCATTAAAATTTCTCGTCTCTTAACAATATTGAGGAATTTTAAATCTAATAAAATAACAATTATAATTTAAGAATTATCTCTTTTAATAATTTAATTTATAATAATATATGGAATTTTAGTATTAAAAAAACATTTTTATATTATGTTAAAGATGAAAAATGTTCAAATTATAATCCAAATTATCCTATGAGTTCTACACTGAATAAATTTGTATACATTTTGCGTGCTATTTGAATGTTGCATCTGTGAAATGTTCACGGGTTTTATGAATCTTGTTACCCAGTTCAAAACAAAATAAAGAGATCTTTCTAATTCCTTGTATATTTTATTCATTGGATCGCATTAATGATAATTCCTGCAATACAAACCAAATATGAAACTGTACAAACATAGTAAACAGCACACAAATTTCGATTCCTATTCGGGAAATTCTTAAGCAATGGCAATAATAAAGATTTGCGTTCATACCCGTTAGAGATGTCTCCAGAGCAGTTCTAGGTCGCTTCATGACAACAACACACCAAAAAAGAACTATGTTGGAGTAGCTTATACCGGGTGGAGCAAATAAAAGTGGCCCCAACTTGGAGATAAGAATACGACAGAAATGTTGCCAAGTCAAAAGCCAATACAAAAACAGGTTTGCTAACTGAAGCAATTGATCGCTTCAATATTAAGCCCAAACACACGCTTGGCGACTTATTTGCCGGCAACTACGCTATGGTTTGAGAAGTTAGTTGAAATGAAATGTAAGCAAGGTTTGTAGAGCTGATCAAAAAAGTTCCCACTAGTAATTATTTCGATCGTTATTTATCCTAGAGAATCGGACCTTTTTGTTTTTGTTAATACCAAAACATTCCAAATTGATTGCAAGACCCAAAATCTGGTGTTCAGACCCGTTTCGGAATTTTTTTTTGGACTTGTTCAAAACAGATCCTGTCTGACGCCATTTCGTAACTATTCGTTGCATAGCACTCTTTTCAGGCCCTTTTACACCTTTAAATTCTTTAACAAACAACTGGCCACGTTTTTTCCATTAATTTGTTTTAATAAGATTTTTTACAATGAACACTCTCTGATGTACTGTGAGTTTCATCTTCACCTGTGAATTGATCAACTTACACTCACACAGTCGCAACTCACACTGACTTACTACGATCTGAACTGGCCAATAGTCCATGAATAGCTCTAATGTGATGCCAATTCAATCCAACCAATGCAAAAACAGGTTTGTCAAGTAAAACCATTGCACGCTTGAATAATCTTTTATTTCCACTTGAAAGCTTTCAGGCGGCTTCAAGAGTTTTTCTCGCCAAGCAATACAACGTATTCCTATCTCTAGACCGGGCCACTTTTATTTGCCCCACCCTGTAGCAATTATATGTAAGAAAATTGATACTGTACCCCTTTTCTTACATAATACATTGACACTAAACTTCATTTATAACTAACAGTAATGATTTATTATAAATTAAGAATGCCGAAAAGATTTTAAACACGAATTTAACATTTTGAAAAATTTCGTAGTAAACGATAAAATAAATATTAAAACTACAATTGGCTTGTTCCAGGTGACGTAAATCATTCCTGCTTTCATTTTCGTATTTCATTGGTGGTTTCTGTGAATGGTGGTATGGCACGTTAAGATACGCCCACTACATTGATTAACCAATCATTGATTAACCTTATTTGCATTATTCCTGTGGAATTTTGCTACTCAGGACAAAAAACATGCCAATTTGAATGATTACTTGCATAGAGTTACATTACAATACCAAAGACAACTATAATCCTTAATATAATTCTAATTTGTTGCAAATTTATTGAAAGACTGGAAAGCCATAAGCAACGGCACCATTCACCCATTTGTGTCCATACACCTTGTTATACACTTCAGGAGAAGTCTCCGGCGCAGTTCTGGGTCGCTACATGACAGCGAAACACCAAAAAAAGGACTAAGAATGAGGACAAACACTTGAATGTTTGCATAGAGTTACGATCTCAAAGATCATTTTAACTCTCAATGTCATTCTAATTTATTGAAATTTTTAAATGTTATGCTTTAATTATGATACATGGTAAATGATTTATATATTTTCACTTTTCCCAAAAGATTTCAAACCAGGTACTTTGGATCTCTCTTACGCCCTTCCATTCAATATCCCCTAAATCCCTTTCATTCAAGACATATAGGGTGGAAAGCCATAAGCTACAGCACCAATCACCATTTGTGTCCATACACCTTGTAATACACTTCAGGAGATGTCTCCGGCGCAGTTCTGGGTCGCTACATGACAACGAAACACCAAAAAAAGAACCAGGGATATGTGGACGAAGATTGACCCTGTACCATTCCTGGTATGATGGATTGACTTTCATTACGATCCGGCAGAAATTGCCAAGATTAAGAGGGGGATACGCTTGCGGAAAGATGAATTGTTGGCGGCTTGATGGTTCTGGCGCAAAAAGAGATTAGCTTTGACCCCTTTTAATGCACATGGATTGTTCCGCTGACAGATACGTTGCTTCAAGTCGACGTGTTTGTATCAATGTTCCATTAAACTTGATGGATGGCCATACGGGTCATGTTCGCTGACTTAAGGTTTTGTTTTTTTAATGTGAAACATGAGCTTAAGAAACCATAAGGGCGGTAAAATATTGACAAAATGAAAACGTATCTTGTATTTTAAAACATTTTTTGGGAAACTTAAGTATCGTAAGACAATTTTTTTAAAGTACACTATAGTTTTGTTTTTAGACTGTTCAAAAGAATGTTTTTACCAACAACACCAGTTAACTAATATAAACTTGGTTTTAATTTATTGTGTAAAAATTATTACTGGATAATGTTTCGGTAACAAAAATAAAGATCCCCTATTTATAATCCTGTTTTACAATACACGATAAAACAGTTTTTGCTATTTAAATGTTTTTAGATATGTATTCAAGTACATTTTATTTAAAAGGTAAATTTTAAAACTTCTTATACTTTACTAAAAAGATCAAAATCACATTTGAGTAAGGACATTTTGATGTGGTTTGTATTTTTAGTTATATTACTGTATAGAAGTATTTTAAAATTATATTCTTAGTTGGAAGTATGCAAAATTTGTATTGGTCAAATTTATTAATTTTATCTAATAGTGCTCAGTTACAACAGATTTGCTCTCATTTGCAGATAATCAAGATGTAGGAAAAAAGTTTTAAAAACTGTAATAAGTCTCCATAAACGAGCTTCCAGTTTCTTAAAGGTTATTTTAGACAAAAAGAGAAGATCTTCAGTTAAACACTTGTCAACCTAATGCAGTGTATCACACTACATACAAATTATTATCCATAAAGATCCAATTTTTTACGACATCCCAAATTATTTTATAACTACACCAATTTTTTTTTCAAAAAAAGCCTCACCTATATAAAAACAGAATGAAACTAGATAGCATTTTGCATAAACTTATCCTCCGCTAAAATAAAGAAATCCCTCTTTCCTGCAACGAAACTGCTTATGCACCATCCAAGTTCCAGCTAAACCTTCGAGTACCATATTCAGACAAAATCCGTCGATGCTCATACATAATGTTATGACTCCGCATAAAATCAATAGCTTAAAGTGGTCTGGCAAAGAAACCCTTTACTCTCTGCAATTGCTTGGCTTATTTCTCCAGATACAATGAGTTAAATGACGAAAAAATCCCTCTTGGCTCTCAATTCCTTCCTGAAAAAAAAAAGCACTTTACTTTCACAATCTTTTTTATTTGGAGACATAAAACTGTCTCCTGCAATAAAAAAATCGATGATGAAATTAAATAAGACCCTATAATATAATGCTTCATAACAGAGGAAAGGAACTCCTTGTGTTTAGAAGAGGGATATACTTTTCGAAATATGACTGCTTTTCCTGTCGGGTAAACTGCAATAACCACAATAATGATTTATACCGTTATAGCTCTAAAAATAATCCATCCTTCAGTATACTTACTTAGAGGTTAGAGTTATTTCAGTGCTTACACCAATGGTTTAAGTCATTTGTCTAGTTACTGCACACGGCAGTCTCTTTTTTTAGTGGATAGAAGGAAAAGCTGCATTCACTCTATTGATCCGAAAGAGAGGAAATTCCAAACAGATTATGTAAATGCTGAAGGCACTCAATTTCTATCCAGACTTTGCTTTCATGCAAAAAGGTATATGTTTTTATCCCTAAGATCGATGGTAAACACATGAGATTCATGCTATTTTTGGGTTAGATAGGAAAAAGTATCGAAATATAGATGTGCATATGGTATTAGTTTTATTTGTATAATTTATTATTTGCTAAGGACATTACATTTAAAGGTAAGACTTTGGAAGGATTTTTTATAACATTAAATAGTAAAAATTTAACTATTGGTAGGTGAATTAGAATTTAGATTTAGACTTATCGTTTTAATGAAATTGCATAATATTGGAAATAATCACGGATATTTCTAAAAAGAAATTATTTTATGCATAAACAATTTAACTGGAAATCTTACTGCATTTATTAACCTTTCATTTAGCATTTAGTTTGCAGTTTACCAAGATGGCATTAAAATACAATTATAATACATCCATTTCGTAATTCATAATTAAAACTAATTTCATTATCATTTTTAATGTAATAAATTATAAATTGTTTTTTAAAAAATACTAAAGTTAGAGTGAGTACATTATAAAATTCCATTTTGATCAACACATCAATCCTCAAATTCCCTCAAATTTTGGATTTGTGTTTTGAAAGTTTAAGAAACTAAGAAATATTTAAAATGTTTAATTAATAGTTACTACAAAAATTATTTAGATACCAGTAACTTCTAGAACAGTTTTACCGGAACATATAACCGAATAAAATCCCCAACCAACCATAATTCACCAACCAAATGAATATTGAGGATTTGAAAATGGATTATTATTTAAGAATCACATCAAATATTTCATTATTGTATTCCCAGCGGAAACGAACATTCGAAACCTTGGTTGAGATATTTGGAAGCATTTTGTGTTGCCACATTCCAAAATCAAATATCATAGTTTATCACTAAGAGAAATTATTATGGCTTAGCAGCAGAGTGGAATCGGAGAAGTTGATAAATGAAAAATTATATTTGTTTGTCAGAGAGAGCCTTAAATATTTTCGGGACTGGAGTACCGGGAAAATAATCGTGTTAATATGAAAGTCTAGATTTTCAATATGTATGTTAAGGGGTTTCGGGTATAAATATAATCGTAACATACTGCGTTTAGTCAAAATAATAGTTTTTCTGAAAATCTTTACTTATGTTGCCGTGATGGTGGTGAGGTAGTTGATCGTATTGCCGAAATATTACGTTGTATTTATTGATTTGGTTTTTAACGACAAAATAAGCCAATCCAGATTTTATTAAATTTTCTCTATGGAAATTTAAAAAGGACTAACAATATTAAAGAACGACTTGAATGATTACTTCCAAAAATAATACAATAAAATAATTCTTACATGACAGAAACACCATTCAATAGGAATCAGTGAACCCGTTCACTGTATTAACCCTTCACTGCACCATGTGCAATATATATTTAGATCTATAAAACAACATGCTAACTTTTAACATTTATTTCATACTATTTTAAAATTTCAATCGGTGCTAAAAGTAAAGAATTATTTGAAAAAAATTGAAGAGTACAGGGGAAAAAACCCTTCATTGTTTGATAATCTGTCTGCATCAGGTCTGCTTGGTGAAGATAGCGAGTCAAACTGGTATGGAAAAAAACAGTTTTTCCTTGGTTCTTATCACGCGCCGCACGGTTTTACTATATCGATGATCGAGATTCTCACCAGACACTAGCCCGACGCTTGAACCTTGGAAGAAGAACCTAGTGAGAAACCGGTTTTAGATCGCCACTACTCGCCAAGCTCACCTCAATACGGACAGATTCCCAGTCGATGAAAGGTTTTTTCCCCTGTACTCTTCATTTGTTAATGAAAACTACTCAAATTCTAAGCCAATTAACTTGTAACATTTTTTTTATTTGTTTAGACTTTTTTAGTTTTAATTCAAAACATTTGTGTGCACTGAATAATTTTTTTTATAAAAAACATTTAGTTAGTAAAAATTTTAAATTGTTAAGTATATGCAGTTATTTTTTCACATTTTGGGACATTTTTAGTTTAATACTTTTGGGGTAAAACAGCGATTTGCGAACTAAAGCATTCATGAAAAATTTAATATTTTTTTAAGTAATATGGAAGACTGAAGATATTAAATCCTAGTTTATATGCAAAAAAATCGAGCAGTGAAGGATTAATGAATAACATAAAAATTAGTTTGAACTTAAAGATTAAAATTAGAAATATCAAATAATTTATGTTTTATATCACAAGATCTTAATGCTTTTATTAATTCATGCTTATCAAAACATTAAAACAATACAACTGTTTAATGACTTAAAGTTACCTCATCTCTTATTAACTAAGTTTATTAACTTTTGTTTTATATTGTAGTTCTATCACAATATTATAGTTATAGCCTTTATTTTCTTTAAAAAGCCTTGCTTTGTTATTCCAGGAAAAAGCTTAAATGAAATATTCTTGGAAGCGTTTTTTCAGTAAGATAAATAATTTAATTAAAAACTTTTTATTACAGAGAAACATAACTAAAACACTTCTGAAGAAAAATTAAAAAGTCTGTTTATGGCAATGAATAATGTAGAATAAAATGAAGCTAGTTATTCAAACTGGATTAAATTTAATAAAATTCTTCTTACTTAGCTTTTTTTTAAGTTTGAATTAAGTGATTATATTTTTAAGCTCTCTAAAGTTAAATATATTTTTTAAACTTTACTTTGCCAATCCAAAATGTACAATTTTTTAATGAAGTATTGGATATTTGTATTAAGCAACATTAAAATTACTTTTGCATTTTAATATTTTTGTGAACCTATTTCAAATATATTTCTTCTTTTGAGAAAAAAATATGGTGTTGACATAACCTAATAAAGACAATATGAAAATTCCTTGTTTAATTTTACTTGCGACAGGTGTCATTGTTGTTTTTCCTTTTACTATATATACTTATTATTATTATTGATTATTTATTTTAAATATTAATACTAGTATGTACCTAGCTACATTCTTAGCAAATATAGATATTTTTTACTTAAAACATTCAATATTTGTAGAAATTCTAAACATTACAAATTGCTTCTCAATATAAATTCTGCATTATATTGCAGTATGTCACATATGTAAGGATTCGTTAGTCCATTCATTAACGACTATCTACGGAAACCCGAACAATGGCAGCAATATAGTATTGTTGTAAATCGAGGTTATTGAGTATCTATTGTACTTGAAATAATTGCTTTCTGATCGTTACAAAATTATAATTGCGTTCTTCCATTTCCACCATTCTCAGCAATTTTCATGACTGGGTGAGGATATCTTTACATTTGCAAACAACAAAAACAAAATTTGCACAAAACAAAAAAAGTGATGTATATCGCAGAATATTCATTGTGAACTCTGGTTTTGACTTCAATTTGTTTTGAATTATATAGTTTGTATTACATTAAATAGAAACTATAGCTATATTTGTGTAGGCGCAACCTTTCTAAACCACACTCACAATATACAGGATGGCCCAAAAGTAGGCTTACAGAGTTAGTTAGGTATACAGTTATTTATATTTCTTTTTATGTTTATGAATGTAAGGGCTACATTCATCTAATTTTCCTCTGTCGACGTCGTCTGTGGTCGGACAGAATTCGGTGCATTGGCGACGGAACTCGTGGTCTCAAACTTGCCTCTGATGCGGTAAATCATTTGACAGGACGGCGCAGACAAATTAAACATATTTCCTCATATCCTACGCACAATTTCCGTTTCATACTTTCAGTTGGTCTTAAAGATCCACCGTCGTCGGTACTAATAGCTCAGATTCCCAGCAGTGGTTTGCACTTTAAAAAAAAGCATAAATTTTCCACCAGCACAACTCCTTTTATAGGATAACTGGCAGATGGCGGGATTCGAAATTATTTACTCTGGAGACAATATTTGATTATTCCTCGAGCATGAAATAAATATCGTCACTTAAGTTCCCACATGTGCTATCTCACTTTGAGGTCTATATGTGTGCCTAGTTGAGAAAATAAGATAGCACATGTGGGAACTTAAGTGACGATATTCCGTAGCTATCTCGAAATTAAACCAAACAAACTCCACGAATCGCTACTCTTTGGATCCGAAACGCTGTAGTACGACTTAATTTTAGCCAACCAACAAAACTATGTCAAATACCTGTTCTAAATAACCCAAAGTTCTTAAAAATGGTACGGCATTAACTGTTAGCCTACTTTTGGGCGCCACCCTGTATATCCTTCATTCAATCCATCTTAACCCATATCCATGTCAGCGTCCTTAGTAGGGGTAGGGTTGATACATATATATTCCGGCTTGTGTGCTTGATCAGAGACCCGCTTATAAACCTTCGTCAAGTAAGACAGACACAGAAAGAATTTTTACTGTCACAGAGAGAGAAATTACACCCAGGGCAAAGGCGGGAATCGAACCCGCACCCGGTACTGTGCGCAGACTGTTAGCGGAGGCAGCTATCTTAACCACTCGGCCACCCGGGCCCCAGCGTCCTCAGTAATCGACACAGTCAAACTTAACGCAGAGCAAAGTTACAAATAATTTACAGGAATGTCTTAGCCGTCGACAGGGGAGATCTTGACATTAACCACCAAAAACAAAATTCGAAACAAACACGAAAAACTTTATGAAAAGGGAACTGGTCTATCTTTATAAATTTTTATTATAAAATTTGCTGTGTGATAATATGGCTAATAAGGCTTTAAATATAAATTAACCATTTATTTTAGTAGGCAGACTTAATAGTCATGCTCACAATAAACGTCCTTAATTCAACCCAGCTTGTCCCATATCTAAGTCAGGTTCGTTAGAAATTTGCACCGTCAAAAAAAATAGCAGAGAAAGATATAACTAATTTTTTTAAAAATGTCGTAGTCGTCGACACAGGCAACTGATTATTTACAGCCCACACCAAAAACAAAACTCTAATCAAACACAAAAATTTTAATTTTTCGTAAAATGTCATAGGTTACCTCTCTTAATTTAAAATCATTTTATTCTGTTGTGCCGGCATAACCTAATGCAGTACAAGTTCGAGCCACAGCACGACCAGTTTTCATCCGAAGTTTTTAGAGACTTTCATTCAAGCCAATTAACAACTAATTTTTTTTTTATTTGTTATTTTTATGCTTCTTCATTTAACTGGAGGGGCTGACCAAGCACACAAACCTGAATATATATGTCTACCAACCAACCAACCAACCAACTGGAGGGGTCCGGGTAGCCGAGTGGTTAAGATAGCTGCCTCCGCTAACAGTCTGCGCACTGTACCGGGAGCGGGTTCGATTCCCACCTTCGCCCTGGGTATAATTTATCTCTCTGTGCCAGTAAAAATTCTTTCTGTGTCTGTCTTACTTGACGAAGGTTTATAAGCGAGTCTCTGATCAAGCACACAAGCCGGAATATATATGTATCAACCCCTACCCCCATTAAACTGGAATTCCGTTACGAAGCGTTCACCAACTACAGGGTGGCCCAAAAGTAGGCTTACAGTTAGTTAGGTATACAGTTATTTATACAGAAACAGTTATTTATACAGGTTTAGTTTAGTTTGGTTGAAATTACGTCGCACTAGAGCTACAGGAGAGTTATTGGCGACAGGCATCGTAAATAAGAACCATAGTCAAAAGTGACAGCTTTATTTACATACATATATTTACATATTTAATCCCAAAGGTGCACAAATTGTCTACCTTCGACATTGATGCATTCCTGCGACCTAGCCTCGACACTCTCACACACAGTAAGACACAAATTCAAGTTGTCACGAATGTCCTTAAAAGTATCATCGATGAATATCTTCAACTGGCGTACTGTGGCGGGTTTTCTGTAATAAACATTATCCTCTACTACTTCCCAGAAAAAGAAATCCATGGGAGTTAGGTCCGGGGAAGTGGTGGAAACTCAATGCTCCCCCCTCTTCCTATCCAATGATTCGGGAAGGACAGATCCAGGTATCGTCGAACCACCAAAAAATAATGCGGTGGGGCACCATCCTGTTGAAAAAACAACTCCGCAAAGTCGGGCTGTGCTTGCAGTTGTGGGACTACAACTGGTATCAACATATCCAGATACCTGGGGCCATCAACGGTTCCATCGAAAAAGACAGGACCCACGACACCATCGCAAGATATGCCATCCCACACTGTGACGCCTGGCTGATTCAAATGCGTAGTCAAAATGACATGTGGGTTTACGTCAGCCCAGTACACAGAGTTATGTCTGTTGACGTGGCCAGACAATTTAAAACAGGCTCCATCTGCCCACACTATTTTCGAAAGCAGGTCTGGTTGTTCAGTCAGTTGATAGCGCATTATCTCACAGAACTGTAATCTGTGGTCAGGATCGTCCTCAAGAAGGCAATGTAACAGTCTTGGGCGGTACGGCTTAAGGTTCAGCTGGTGCATCAGGCGCTGTAATGATCCTTCGGGATCATCAGCTCCCGAGACGCTTGTCGCGTAGACTTCTTTGGACTATTTACGAATGTAAGGGCTACATTCGTAAATTGTCCAATTCATCTCATTTTCCTGTGTCAACGTCGTGCGTGGTCGTCCAGACTTCGGTGCATTGGCAACGGAACACGTGGTCTCAAATTTGTCTCTGATGCGGTAAATCGCTTGACGTAACGGCGCAGGCAAATTAAACTCATTTTCTCTTATCCTAAGCACAATCTCAGCATTTTCGTTGGTTGGTAGACATATATATTCAGGTTTGTGGGCTTGGTCAGAGACCCGCTTATAAACCATCGTCAAGTAAGACAGACACAACACACACACACATAAGTGGATCCATCTAATTTTTTTTAGAGACAGGTCAACTAGAGGATCCCCAGAATCGCATTTTCGCACTTCCAGTAGGTCTTAAGGATCCACCGTCAGTGCTCCTCGCTCAGATTTCCAGCCATGGTTTACACTTATAAACAAAAGTACAAATTTTCCACCAGCACAAATCCTTTTATAGGATATTTGGCAGGTAGCGGGATTCGAAGTTACGTCCTCTGGTGACATTATTTGCATATTTCTAGAGCATCAAACACATAAACCGAAGCTTTCTCGAAACTAAACCAAAGTCCACAAATCGCTATTCTTTGGATTCGATACGCTGTAGTACGGCATAATTTTGGCCAACCAACAAAACTAAACACGACCATGTCAAATACCTGTTCTAAATAACCCAAAGTTCTTGCCAATGGTACATTTGGGCCGACATTAACTGTAAGCCTATACTTTTGGGGCACTCTGTATAGTAAACTCACCATGTCATATTCGCAACTGTGATAAGACTGATGTGGAGTTTTTTTATAATGCAACGGAGGGGGCTGGGGAGCCCAGTCGGTTAGGCGCTCGCCTAGCATGCGAAAGGTCCCAGGTTCGGGTGCGGGCATCGCCAAAATAACTGCTGACCTATAAACGGCCCGTGCAGCCAAAAATGTCCGACGAATAATACCCCGTGTAGAGGGAATGCACGTTAAAATACGCTCCAAAGTCCCAACGCTGCGTACGATGTCGCCCTTAATAGTACGAGAGCTAGCAACGTCGGGAAAACAAGCATTTCAGGTAGGCCAGTTTTTAGATGTGCTATCTCTCTTACTCTCCCGGACGTCACACAGGCAATCTGGCTGGCGGTAGTGGTTGCGTTCATCAGTGCGCATCCTATCTGTACAGGTAAAATATCGATTTTTCAAAATCATTTTAAGAAGTTTTTCTTTTATTATTATTTTTATTGAACTTTTTGCAACATAAATCTATTATTGCCAGATATTTTTATTGTTGTTTAAACTGTGCTAGACGCTAATTTTGTATTTAAAAAAATATAAAAAATTCAAAATATTTCAGTATGGCTGAAATGTTTATATGATGTTATTTAAGTATCTAAAAGCCTAAAATTAATTGGCCAAACAATAATTCGATTGTTAAACCTTCAGCCAGACCGATCTAAAAGTGAAAAGCGATTGGGCCTGTTGGGAAGAGTACAGACAATCACGTGTTAGTTGTGCATGCCAGATACTTCGTTATCAAATACTGCAGTCGATGTTAGCAAAACCCTGCCAGATAATACGTCTCAGAATTCAAAATTAGCGTCTGGCACAGTTTAAACAACAATAAAAATATCTGGCAATAATAGATTTATGTTGCAAAAAGTTTAATAAAAGAAAAAACTTCTTAAAATGATTTGAAAAATTGATATTTTACCTGTACAGGTAGGATGCGCACTGATGAACGCAACCACTACCGCAAGCCAGATAGCCCGTGTGACGTCCAGGAGAGTGAGAGAGATAGCATATCTAAAAACTAGCCTACCTGAAATTCTCTCTCAAAAACGTTTCTAGCTCTTAGACTATAAGGGTTGCGTTGGGTGCCAACTCAGGTGTCGGCTCGTCACTTGATTGTGGTTCTAAATTACGACGCCCGTCGCCAATAGCCCTCGTGTAGCTCTAGTGCGACGATAATTCAAACTAAACTAAACTATAACGCAACGGAAGAAGTTTGTCTTCTCCAGCTATAGATATCCCTCGTGTAGCTCTATTGGAGACGATACTTCAATTCTCAACTCATTTCACCAGGAGTTAGTGCTTTAGCAATGAACGTTTCAACGATAGTGTGGTTTGTTAGTTGGATAGAAGACAATGTTTGACGCAGCTGTGACGCCACTATAGGCTTGTATGTTCTAGTTTTGGCGAATTACCAACTTAGTGGTTTGTTTGTGGTGTTTCAGACAACGCTTGACATAGCTGTGACTTCAGGGCAGGCGTGGTCGTTCCAGTTGTTCATAGTGGCAGTGCATCATAGATCGAACAGTCCTGTTTAGTTATTGAAAATGTCGTCAAATGTGGTGTTTTGGTGAAACTTTTTGCAGCCAGGAGTATGCCGCTGCGGATTGGTGAGTAGATACTCTTAATTATTCTCGATCAGGAATTAAGAACACACTTTTTTTTATTTTTCAATTGTTTACTGTTTGCGTGCCATCTATTAAAGCGTAGCGTAGTAACTTTTTACTAAAGTGACTTTACTAATTGAATGATTATCATGACTGTTACTCACAATGATGGTATTATCATGGCTTTGAACCGGAGACGAAGCCAAGTCGTTTGAAAAATGACTTTTAGAACGCACCCGTTCTCTGACAACTTTAAGTGAATACTGGCTGTGCTCTTGGTTTGTATTTCAATTCAAAAGAAAGTATTCTTATTAGGTAGCCTTAGCAAACCATATCTGCAGTAAATATTCTTCATTTAGCCCATATCGACGTCAGCGTCATTAGTAATCGGCACGGTCAAACAAAATGGCAGAGAAAGATACAAATAATTTACAGGAATGTCTCAGACGTCGACCAAGGGCAACTGACCATTTGTAACCGGTCACCTGGAAAAAGAAGGGGGCGGCTAACGGGGGGTAGGCTTATCGGGGGGTTTTCCCCCTCATTGCACCTTCTGCGTCATCTCTTTTTTTTTGCGTTTTCTGTCTTGTAATCAGGAGCTTTAGTGCAAGGGAATAACGCTTTGAGTCTTGTTGCAGATAAGGTGAAAAGAAATGCGAACGGTTTTATTTGTTGCGTATATACGTTTAATATTATATGTATATTAAAATGCATTTGTTTTGGGTTTGGAACGTTAATGAGTCTACTTCAATAAACTATAGGCTATTATTATAAAATATCTCTGAAACTTAATATAAGAAAGTTTGAAAGGTATAACTTGATTGTTTTTGGTACAATGTAAATTTTTTGGTGTAACATTACCCCAGCTTCATCGAGTAACGTGGCATCGAATGGAGTAACGTTACAGAATAAAGGAATTTACTCCGGAAAATAAGCGGCAGCAACTATTGCCTCTGATTTCAAGTTATACTAAATTTAAGGAGTAACGTTACACCGGGAAATAGGAATAAACTTTTCTCTTTTATAACTTTACGAAGTAGGTGTACTATTACTCCTTAAAACTATAGGGAACTAGACTTCCAACAGTTTTATGAAGAAACTTTACGCAGCATGATTATACAGTGTATCATCTAATTAACTTTGAAAGCTGAATTTAAAGTTTTATCTTATATTAAGGGGAACTTGGAACTACTTTAAAGTAAATTAGGAAGATTTATTTAATATTTAGCTTAATTGTTTACCAAATTTGATGAATTTTAAGTGTTTTGAATTTATGTTTAAAAACATTTTATCAGAAAAGAGTGATATGGAACTAAATTGAAAAGGTTTTTTTTTCATATTATAGTCCCACAAATGTATTTGGATGATTCCCTGAATTATCCGAATTATTATCTGAAACTTTATTTTAAAACATCATAGAAATAAAACAAGTGCATCCTACAAACACACATTTTCTCAAATAAACTTTACTAAATTAAATTCTGTAAATTAAATTTTCGCACGTTCGCAAATCATGTCTGCTTTAAACACAAGTAAACCTTCTCTTCTATTCACTTTCCATGGCATTCCCTTGATTTAGTGCATCTTCAAATTCACCATGTCCACTCCTTCAGTAAATTCTATATATTGGAAACCTTTTAAGCAAATGAAAGCGCACACATACAACCAAAAAATAAAGCAGTTTTCTGCGTTGGGTATTATTAAAGTGCATCCTGATCTTTTATTGTGTTTCCTCGCTTCTGAAGTTACATACATCATAAAAACTAGCTTGATATTTTCACCAAGTCATTTTGTTGGTTAAACAAAGATTTAACTGATTTTGTGCGAAACTGGCTTTAAGCGAGTTCGATATATTAAACTGTTTCGTGTTATGGTATAAAAGTGCATGTTCATGAGTTTACATTTCTAAGAATACCATAGAAAAAAATTCATATATACAAAGCAATTAAAGAGAAATTTGAATCAATTATTTGGTTTTTCTGTAATGTAAGCTAATATCTCCGAGACTTCATATTTTCAGCTATTTCAAAATACTAAGCCTTGTAAACTATGGCACTTCAAATTGATTTCTGTATAGATATAATTTTGTACCTATTTAAAAAAATAATGTACGTAAGCATCCCATCCATCTTGTTCATTTTTACCTTTTGATTTATTGTAAAGAATGTTCAAAACAGAATTTTCTTCATGAAAATTTCTTTGATTTTTTTCCTAATTTTTTACAAAATAAGTAGTCTA
The DNA here is from genome assembly GCA_019343175.1 of Oedothorax gibbosus. Classification (NCBI taxonomy): domain Eukaryota; kingdom Metazoa; phylum Arthropoda; class Arachnida; order Araneae; family Linyphiidae; genus Oedothorax; species Oedothorax gibbosus. The sequence goes on from CM033273.1 coordinate 29,519,085, forward strand.
TGATAACTAAAATTGAAATTTATACTTTTAATATATTAAAGAAGAAACTCTAATAGCTGTTGTTTTTAAAAAGAAGTTGAAAAACCGAATGTGAGAGTATCAGTTTAAAATAGTTAAAATACATTTAAGAAAATTTAAAATTTGCATATTTAAAAAAATTTCATAGCTGAAAAGAAGGTTCTAGAGGTGTTTAGGTATAAAAAATTTAGCTAATGTGTACATTTAGCTAATGTGTACATAATTTAACGTATTTTAAGAATAACTTCTCAGTTTTCAAAATGACTATGCATCGACATCTTCAGCCTTGAGTTTTTTTTTATTCAGCAGATAAAAAAATTGAGAGATTATGCTATATTATGTGTAAATAACTCACATTACTTTTTGTAACAACATTTTGTCAATAAGCAAATTAATTTACAACTGTTCTAATCAAAGAACATCAGGTTCTATAATCGCCCGTTTGTTATGTCATATTTAATTCAGTACCCTTTTATACAATTTGTCGACGGACGCCTCGCTTTGTGAGCGAAAACCTTTGTTTAACCCTTTTCGGAGAAGAAACTCTTTGATAATAAAAAAACAACTATTTTTCTTTAAATTTATTGATATGAGATAGCCTCGTAGTTGATATTCTAAAATGCAAAAATATATTTTTTTAATTGTCATTGTATTTTATTAATTACTCTTCTATTTTTTCTAGCAAAAATATTTATTTCAATTACGTTTTTTTTTAGAGATGATTTATAATATAAGTACTTCTGAAAATTGCGAATCAAATGACCGATAGAATTTTAAAATAGAAGTACACTAAGAGATTCATAGGAATGAGGCAGTAACTCCTGGTCTTTTTTATTATTATTCTTTCGAGTACATTTCTGTCACACTATCACAACATAGTTGAAATTCGGACTTGAGAGTCTGCATTGCATAAATATGAAATAGATGTTCTCCGGAACGACATGGAATTTATCACACAGAAAAAAGGAGAAACATGGATACGATTGTTTGGGTGATTTTTTTATGTTTCAAACTACCTACGGTGTAAAAAAAACTATCAAACTGTAGCAGTGATTCTCAACAATATATTTATGAGTGGCAATAAAAATGAAAACACACAGCGCGTTAACAGTAATTGGTAGCTATAAATAAAAGAAATAATAATACTGAACATAAACTGTTAATATTTGAACTAAGTATGCATTTTGAATTTTATTTTATCTCGTTAAAAATAAACTGATTTAATGGAACAATAAATATATATCACAAGTTTTTTTTAACTTCTGAATTTTAATACAATGTTAAAACTGTAATATGATATTTATAGGACACGCGTATTTATTTTAGTTGTGTGGTTTATTGATAAACTAGCTTTTTATACCCGGCGTTGCGCAGGTTTACCCTTAATAAAGAGGATAAAATGTATTATGTAAACTTATATTTTATATCATCATCATTCCCCATCTCCACTGATCAGCACCCTATTAAGATATTATAAACACCCCACCTCAATTGCTGAGGTCAGCATAATTTTAAAATATGTATGTATGTATGTATGTGTGTATGTATACATACATATATATATATATTATATACATATATATATTATATTATATAGCATATATATATATATATATATATATGTATATATATATGTATATATATAGTATGTTATATATATATTATATATGTATATGTTATATATATATATGTATATTTGTATATGTGTAATTATATGTTGTATATGTGTATATGTGTATATGTATATATGTATATATGTATATATGTATATATGTATATATGTGTATATATATTATATGTATATTGTATATTGTATATGTGTATATGTGTATATGTATATATGTATATATGTATATATGTATATATGTATATTATGTATGTATGTGTATATATGTATATATGTATATATGTATATATGTATATATGTATATATGTATATATGTATATATGTATATATGTATATATGTATATATGTTGTTGTGTGTGTGTGTATATTGTTGTATATGTTGTGTATGTATATGTATATGTGTGTGTATATGTGTTGTATATGTGTGTGTATGTATATGTATGTGTGTGTGTATATATTGGATGTCAAACGGGATTTAGACCCTTCTAGGAGTCTAAGGGCTTCTCCGTAAACTCATTCGAAAATTGCCAGTTTAATAAATACAGAAATACCTGGCCCGGAAGAAAATTATGGAAAAAACATAGTTGAATAGTTCATTACCTAATGCTGCAAATTCGCAAGAATTGCAGTATGTTGAGCTAAACGAAATTTCGGAGAAATATTCAGCAGAATCCAATCCAACATGTTACACAAAGTATATTTTCTATACTTCTGTACAGATCATTACAAAGTAAGGATAATAAAAAAAAACTTGAACCATCTACTTTGGTTGGGAATTTTATGAGCTTTAAACTCCCAATTTATTATTTAGGAAGTCTATTTATCCATATATTTCTCAATGCCTTCATTGAGAAATATATGGATTAAAAATGGTTGCATTTCTAACCATTTGTAAGTATCCAAATTAAATCCAAAAATAGAATTAAAATCAAGCTGAGTAAATCTTACGAAGCATTGTAAATTAAATATTTTTAAATAGATAATTAAAATTAACTAAAGACATTCGAATAAATTAAATGAAAGGATATTTAAATAGCAATTTTACAAATTAAACTTGCCTTTTACGAGCTCGTACTCAAATTGCGCTCGCAATTATATATTTTTTTAATTGAAAACGAAAACTTGCTTTAAATTGTATGATTCTAACAATTCTGATGTTTTTCCATGGATAAATATGTTTAAAACATTTGCACCTCCCCCATCCCCTAGGATAGCCAATTTCGAAAAGTCCAGAAACAGGTTTTTAGGTATTCGTGTTCTTTACAGATCAAAGCAAGAATCGTATGAATACCTGTATTCGCTTTTTAAGATATTAAGAAATATGCGTAATTTACATTTTCCCCTCTGTTTCCCTTTAGGTGCGAATTAAAAAAAATATTTTTTGCCTACTTTTCTTTTTTTTAATTCGAAAGAATTAAAAAAATGAAAAAGTAGGTATTGACATGCGGTCGATGTCCGTCTGTCTGTCTGTACCCCCCTTCCAAAATCAGTTCTATCCATCGGATCTTAAAAAAAAAAATTTGTTAGAAAGCTATGACCTCAGATACCCAACTTTCATACTTTTTGTCCGTCTGTCTGTACGTCCGGACGGACATAAATCTACTATCTTTCGGCGAATTTCCCATTGAATTAGCATTGATATTCAATTTTGAGTTATTTAAATCACTGTAGGTATTGAAATACGGTCGATGTCCATCTGTCTGTCTGTTCGTATGTCTGTCTGTCTGTCCGTCAGTCAGTCAGTCCGTCTGTCTGTCCGTGCTCCCCTTCCAAAATCAGTTCTATCCATCGGATCTTTAAAATTCTTTTTTTGTTAGAAAGCTATGACCTCAGATACCCAACTTTCATACTTTTTGTCCGTCTGTCTGTACGTCCGGACGGACATAAATCTACTATCTGTCGGCGAATTTCCCATTGAATTAGCATTGAAATTCAATTTTGGGTCATTTAAATCACTGTTGCCAAATCAACAATGGCATGAGAAACATTATTTATTTAAACATATTTGAAGCAAAATAATATTTTAATGAATCAGTTTGAAATGACTTTATAAAATGTAGCACAATTTGATTCTTTGATTGTTCATTAATTGTTTACCAAGAAAGCGGCAAGGCATATTTTTGCATACAATTATGCTTAGTTTTAATTTACTTTTCTTATTTTTTTAATGCAGTTTGGAGTAGTTTCATTACTTTTGTTATTAATAAATATTTAATTATTCTTCGAACTACAAATAAATCGAGCAGACGATAAATAATATTAAGTTATTTTGCGAAAGAATATTAAGGAAAATAGTTGATTTTGGCTTTTAGAAGTTTAAATTATAGCTGGATGCTGTGTTTCGATTTTTTTCTAATGTGTATAAATCTAGTGTAGAAACGGTTGTTGATGATATTTACTGTTAGGAACCTAGTTTTTTCCCGATTAGAACTTCAGTAAGTATTTAAGTAACAGGAAAGTAGGCTATTTTAGTTCATTATGAACTTCTTGTTTAGATAACACCTTCAGTACAAAGGGAGTAAAGCCCAAAATTTAAATGGGATTGTCTCTCCCATATAGCTAATGTATTAGTTTTGGAATCACTACTTCCGCAGAAGTATTGATTTGCCATGTTAGCCCTTTTTACCCAAATATGGGAATCAACACAACATCTAAATGAAACAAATTTGAAATGAAAATGTTATCTAGTTATTTAATTATATATTTTTAAAGTTTCAAAATTCCAAAAATATACAGCAGATGGAAACACTATTTTAAAACTTTATCCATTAATAATTAAATAACCGGATGTTATTTTCGATTTTGTTTTAAATTGATGTTATGGTGATTCCCACACCTAGTGAAAATGGGATAACATGGCAAAGCAATTCTTTTGCAAAAGTTGTGATTTCAAAATTAATGCATTAGCTCTATGGGACTGACAGTCCCTCTTAATATTTGTAACTCCAATATGTTAGCTGGGGAGTTGGTGCATGCAAATTCAATTATAAAATTTCAAAGTCTATCTCAATGATAATATTGAATAGATATTTTGAACCTCACTAAGTTAGGTAATATTTTCACTTGATGTGTATGTTGTATTTTTGTTAAATTAATCATTTGATAAATAATTCATGAAAGCTTCAAAATACAATTCAAAATTATATTGAACTAATATGAACTTGAATTATCTTTTTCAAAGGTACTAGTATTTAAGTAGTATTTAACTAATTGTTTACTAATTCACTTTATAATATAGGAATGTACTAGTATAGAAATGTATAGTATAAAATGTACTAGTATCAGTTTTACTAGTTAACGTTGGTTTAATTCATACAGAAAAAAACTGTACAATTCAATGTTAAGACCTGTAAAAATCAAATACTTAAAAATAAAGCACGCGTTTTTAATGGAGGAGTTTTAAGTATGAATCATGCATTTTGAATTACAAAAAACTAAATTTTTATTACATCACTTATAAAACATTTTATCATTTTTTACTTGATACAATGTTACCTTTATTATACTATTATTCATAATTTTGAATAAATAAATGTTTTATAAATATTTTTGAGTTCTTGCCAAAAGTATTATTAGATGACAAATAAGTTACTGCGGTATGTATGAGAACTTCATGTACGGATAAAAAGTGTATCCTTGAATATTTTGTTACCGTATCAGAAAAAAATATTTATTTAAACAAAACTATACTAAAGCAAATTTATGCATTTGGAATAAACGTAAAAACTAATTTAAAAACTGTTGTAAAAACCATTACGAAAAATCTATCTTCTACCTAAATTTAAATTGGCTTTTGTATTTTTTTATCTGTTTCAAATAATTTTGTAAGCTTCTGTAAACGCCCACTTAAGGTCTTAAGAATAACGCTAAGTTTGAATATTTGTTTAAGAAAAGTAATATTGTATTTTAAATTTTAGGAAAAATGAAGATTATAAATTGAATTGTTGTTAATGGGACTACATACTTGAAATAATAAATCTATAAAAATAAGAAATGTTAGTAAAAATCAACGTTTAAAGCATGTTTATGCCTGGTTTTAGATATATATCATCGCACAATTCAAGGTTTGATTAGAGGTAAACAACCCGCCACCATTACATTAATTATTATAATAATAAGGATTGCATCATCATGACTGTAATAATTATAATCATGATAAAGACAATAATGTTAATGATAACGATAATAACGATAATGATGAGACTGAAGATAATGATAAAGCTGATGGTAATGACAATAATTTTAATGGTGATAATAATCATGATGATCATGATAAGTATTATCAATGTTAGTATCATTATCTTGTCATCATTGTGATCATCATTATTATTATCACAATTAACATATTAACATTGCTACCACCATTGCCATTAGCATCATTAATCATTATCCCAGAGACATTAAATAAAATGGACTGCCCATTGGCAAACCTAAAAGCTCTCTATTCAAAAGTATAGGTTTTTAGGAATAAAATTACGACAAATATGCCTATCTAAACAATCTTACCTGTGAAGTATCACAGATCCCTTTTTAATTTATGTTTACATTTTATAAACTGCACAAAAATTAACATCTAACAGAGATAAAACGAATAGAAGCAAATATATTGAACACAGAAGCCAAAAGCTAAAAATTATCGTCTGCAAACACATTAAAATCCGCGCAGTGGTTTTGGCAAACCCACATGACTTGGAAATAGATGTGAGTTACCATTTCAGTTTGCCAGCCTATTCTTACCTGATTTTCAGGTCTGGCGACAATTGGCATAGTTCTAACGAAACAGCAATGTTGCCATATGTAGCAACCTTTCTCCTCTTGACGACTTTTCATGTTGAGGACGTTTTTGGAAGCTGCTTTGCTCTTGAATGAGCATTCCATTCTATTTAATGTCTCTGCATTATCCTTTTTATAATTGCCTTCAATTTAACCTATTCCCCATTATTTTTTTACCATTATTATCGTAATTATCATTATTTATATCCTTATTACCATCATTATTTGCATTAACGCCGTTCATGAGACTCTGGTGAAAGTTAAATCTAAAGCTAAGTCCTGAAACCTGCGTTTTATTACACCTAAGCTGAGTGTAGTTCCAGCTCACGCATCATTCTCTTCACTTGACCGCTGCTCTAAATACAGACGCATCATTGTTAATAGCTCTGGTATAGTTCTAGTGCGCGTTAATTGAATAAAAACATAAACAAAATTGGCAAATTTACTTGCTTAGATGTAGTCGTCGAAAACAAACCATGAAAAAAACGTGCTAAAACTTGAATAAAAATGTTTTAATTCAGAACTTTCATTTAATTTGAAAAAATCATTTTAAATGAAATTCTGTTTCTTCTTCTTTCCAGAAAAAAAATTTAACCTCTAATGTCCAAGTATATTTATATTTTAATGTATTAAAATATTCAATTCCTTACGTTTTTCAAAAGAAAAAAAAAGGAAATTTCGCTTTGCAACATCCAATATGTTCCTCAGCGATCAATTTATTATTTTTTTAAATATGTACCATTTATAAACTATAGCTTAGACTCCATAGCCTAAATTTCATAGAATAAATTAAAATTAATCTGGATCAATTTAGAGCCATTCTACGTGGTTTTTTAAAATTGAAGCGGTCGATATCATATCCACGTGCGGATACCGGTCCCTGTGCTCTACATAAAACTAATTTTCTCCTAACAAGTTTATTTATCGTCTCTTCGATATATTTTTGTGTGTCTGCATAAAACCTATTATTTCTCTCTTTTATTGTCTTGCATAGCTTTAATATTATATGAATAAGTATTAAATATTACATGAAACAAAAAAAATTGTTTACTTATAAATTATTTTTTATACTTTTTGGCTTTCCGTGATCAGATTAAATAAAAAAACACTACCTCTATGTTTTCGAACATCGTTTCTAAGCAAGTGAAATTTGTTTTAAGGGGACGCGGTACCCAAAATTTAGGGCTACCCAGAAAATAATTAACACGCTCGAATACTGTGAGCTAAGGATATTGCAAAAAAGAAGGAATCCATATAATGGTAGAGGTTTATTGAAAGTGATATAGTGGTTTGGTAAAATGGTTTTTGAAATTTTATGTGGATTTTTTTTATTTTTTTTCGGCTTGTGAAAGGTTAAAACCCTAAGGCTTTTAGGTAAAATAATTTAGAGCTCCAGAATTTTTTTCATGTATTGAGGCATATACCATTAACAAAAGTTGGTATGGGATAAGGTCTAGTGTGAATAGTTATTTTTTAAAAAAAAAATGGTGAAGTTGAAAATTCACAAAAAATCTTATTTCGGAGCAATTTTTATACATAAAGCTACATAACTGTTCTTGTTTAACTGTTAGCTCAATATCCATACCAACTTTTATTAAGAGATGTTGTGGGAACATTTTGCAAAAAAGTCCATTAATAAAGAAATTCTTTGAATTGTAGGAGGAGTATGATTTTGAAAAAACGTTAAAAATTTTAAAATTTTCAATTTTTAAAAATACATACGTAAAAATAATAAATATTGAAACATATGCTTATTGAATGTTAGTTCTTTGTAAAAATAGTTTAATTTGGATGCTAGCTATAAAAATACTGGATTTATTTTCTGAATACCGCTTACCCTTAAAATTGTGATGTAGTATCTATAAAAGTTCAATACAATAAATACTTACAAAGGTTTTTTAATATGAGTAACGATAAATATAATAGATTTTAATTGTTTTATTCTTATGGCTTCCCATTTAACAAAACATTTTTCTAAAAGTTAAATATTCCGGATATAATAATATATTTTTTAGATTTCAAAAATATAAGTAACATGACGTAACACTCTATAATGGACACAATTACATAAATTTATTACTCCATAGTGGATTAAATGGTACATATGCTTGAATATATTTGATATTTTTTTTATTCCGTTTAAAGAACGGGGATATTTTGCTATTCAATACTAAAAAAATTTCAAGAAACCATGCACTATTAAGAAATTTAGCTTTTTGTAAAATTTTCTAAAAAATATACCTGGTAGAGCCGGTCGAGTCATCACTAAAGTGCCGGTGTCAACCCCAGGACTTCAGTTCTTAAAGAGCAATTTTGAAATAGAGAAAATTCGTAGTTAAAATACTGGATAATTAACGTATGTGTTCACGAAATGTATTGAAAATAAAAGCTAACTATTATAAAGAGTTGCGCAAAAATATGTGCATTCTAAGTTTAAAATAAATTGTCTTTCAAAACGAATTTCCTTTTAAAAATTTATTTTGAAAGCATTTATGTGTTGTTGAAGTCATTCCTTAAAAATCTATAAGCAATTACCTCATAAGAGATCCAATGGCTTTTTCTCTTGGGTTATTTTGGAAATCACCTTTAAGGGGTTCCACCATAACTTGTTCTGACATTAACGGCCCAAGAACGCGAGAAATTATGAGTGCGCCAAACATCCTCTGCATATGTCGGACTGAGTTATGGCAGGTATGAATCTGCAAAGTGGGAAATATTTTACCCTTTATTAAAAGACTGTGCGATTTTGGTGTTTTTGCTCTTAATGTTTTTGAGGCTGAACTGCTGTAAATACTGGAAACTATAAAAGTAAGCGCTGATAACGGGAGAAGTTAGGTAATCCATTTTGCAACGATAAATATGTTTTCCTTTTAGTAGCAAAGTATTTCCTTGTACACATAATAAATAGGTGGAAGGTTTTATAGGCAGGCGACGGTTGGGAAATGCTAAAATTCATAAATTTACTGTGGTTTTACCCAGCGTGCTGGGCAGGGCATATGTATCTGAATCTATGCTACAAAGTCATTTTCTAAAAAGGTTAATTAAAATTGGAAAAATATAAAACAGTTTGTTATATTTTACATGATTAATGTAGAACATTTAATTTTTCTTCTATTTTAAATCTATTTATTTCTACTTATAATATGTACAATGAAAGAAGCTTTTTATACGATATTAAATGTAAAATTTGGCTTCATCTTTTCATTTATGTCCAAAAAACTTTGGATATGCTTTCAAAACAAGCCTTATAGAAAGGTCAAAATGAAATTTAAAAATACTGCTTATGGTAGAATCAGGGTGAAATTTTAATGGCTTTTAATATAAAGGCTAATTAGTTTCTTTTTTGGTTTTATTTGAACACTCAAATGGAAGAATTTTTAAAGTCCAACAGATATAACAAATAAAATTCACTCATCAAATTTATTATAGTGATTCTAATTTACTAATTGCTAATGACCAATTAAGTTTGGAGTTTTTATATTTAGACTAAATATTTTATTTAAGCAGCACAATAAGACTTTTTGATTTATTATTAAAAGTTCTACGAGATGAAAATACTTAAAATAATCTAATTATCACGTGCATTGGGCTTTCCTTAACCCTCTAATGCATAATTTTTTATTTTTACTCAAAAAAATATATAGTGAGATCTTTGACGGTAATAGATTAAATTAATTTTTTTATTAATCTCTTTGTGCTAGAACTTAATGTTTTAAAACATTGAAATCGTCATACACTTAACCTTGACGATGATGCATTACGTATGGGAAAATATTATCCTTTTAATTGATTACAGCAAAAGTATTTTTTTTTCTTAAAATAGTTTAATTTTTTCCTGCTAAAACATTAATAAAGCTTCAAATGGATAAAAATTTGCAAAAGGGGTTGGTGCTGGAACATTTCCAACAATAATTTATGAAAGTGTCATATAGAAGGGATTAACAGTGTGGAATTATCAGTTTTGTGGCAAAACCGTAACTTTGATACATCGCAAAAGTGCAAAACAACGCTCCAAATCGTGGTGTTGCATGGAATGCTCCAGGATTCCGATGCAATCTTGCACCAAAATTTTTAACAGCGTTTACAGAAAAAAAAAGAATCGGAAAGAACCTTTCAAATATTTCCCCCATGGTCAGAAAACGACAAGTACTCGTATGATGCTACCATGTGACATCAATTTCTGAAAACTTGATACTGTGTAAAGTTGGCAAGCGAATTCTTCTAAAGGTCTGGATTGTCGCCAAAAAAACTGGACAACAACTTGAGCCGTGTTCTCTTTCTCTAACTCGATTTCGCTGCTCTACAGAAAGCAAAAACAAATAAAATCGGCGAATTGTTCCGATTTTCAACAGTAATATATCGGTAAATGTTTGAAATTCGTTCCTTTAGAGACTTTTGTATTAGTTTGTATTGTTACATGGAGATATGTTTAGGATGAAAATTGCTAAAAATATTCGAATGACTAAAAGTCAATAAAAATATGCAGATACAATATGAGAATTCGGAAAAAATAAATTCTTAGTTTAAAACCTAACGTACCCTGCCAGCAGTTCATAAAATATCTCTTACGCACGAATACTTACTGTATTGCTTTCGTTATGGTAGAATTATGTTGACATTTTTATTTCGTAGCGGGAAGACTATTTTCATGGCAATTTTGCTGTCAGAAATTATTTTGAAGTCTACCATTTTGCACAGTGTTTATGTAGCACAAAAAATTACTCAATACACAATTTTATCAATCCGTGCACGATCCAACACAAATGTCACTGACAACTAGAACGTATTTTACGAAACTAGAATGTATATTTCTATGTGCTTCCTTTAAGTTTAAGGTCTAAGAAATATAAGCAGTTCTAGGTTTTTTAATGAATGCGGTAAATATTAATTCTTAACATGTGAATCTTAAAATTGAACTAGAATTTAAAGTTCACTGGTATTGAAAGTAAATCTTTTAATCATAAGGCGCAGTTACATTATCTAGAATAATTGGTTGACCAAACTAAACACTAGGTTTTAGTACAATCATTTTTGGGTGAATCAGTTATGATTTCTGTTTTAGGAACTAGAAATTCTATTTCTCAATTATCATCCAGTAAAATACAGTTTTGAAAATAACAATTTGTTGGTAATTATAAACGACTGGTTGTGGGTACTTTCATATATATCCTAGACTGAAATTTTCATTAGAACTATTAGTTTTACTCTAAAACTAAATAAACCTGTATTATCTTATAAACAAAAACGTAATACTATCATAACAAATAAAACTTTAATAAAACCCACTTTCTCTTATGCATCTCATCGAACAATTCACACTGACAGAAATTTTATATATCATATTGCTACAGCGGATTGCAAAATACATTTTTATCAGACTTTTCAAAAAAACTTCATTTTCTAAAAGAAGTGTTTGCTCACTCAGAAATGACGTTAACGTCGCTTTTCGTGACTTATGACATTTTTCCACATTTAGCAACACTCACGTACAAAAATCTAGCCTGTTGAGAAAAATTGAAAGTGACACTTGAAATCTAACGGCCGCCTTCAGCATTTGTTTTTATGGCCCCGAATCAGTCGACGTACAAGTTGGTTTGAGAAAGCTGTTATTATCAATATTAGGTATATTTGTACTACACTCCAAAAAATTGAATTTCAATATAAATTGAATTGTCTACTTATATGAGCTCATCTAATTAATACAAGATTTTCTAGAAACACATAAGAAATATTAAAATTCATAAATTTTAAAATTTTATTAAATTTGACAAATTAATGCATTTAAGGGAGTGTTTTAAAACCATTTACTACAAAATAAAATTTTAATTATGCAAAAATATGAATGATTCCAAATTTTATTTAGGTCTTAGAAAATGAAAAAAAAAATTCATTTCGGCAAAATACCTTATTCCTCAGAGTAATAAAAGTAATTATATATATTTTGAGATTAATCGATGAGCTGATTTTCTATTAGATATTTGTATAATAGTTGACCGATAAAAATTAAACTCTTTACTTTTCAATAGCGAAATTGCAAGAAAGTTGGTGACAGCTACCAGTTTTTTAAAAAAAACCCAGCTTTAAGAACTAACGTAACACCACAAAATATGAGTGGCTTACCCAAATGGAATTAATCTTAACGCTTGTTTCTATTTTGTGGGGTCTTTCAACCGTACTGTAACGGTTAGAGCTCTGAACTTAGGAGCTAGAGTTTGGGTTCGAATCAATGTAAGACTTGGTTGTAAAATGTAACATCGGTAAAAAAATTCTAAGACTATTTGGTTGGTTGGTGGACATATATATTCAGGTTTGTGTGCTTGGTCAGCGACCCGCTTATAAACCTTCGTCAAGTAAGACAGACACAACAGACAACACACACACATAAGTGGATCCATCTAATTTTTAGAGACAGAGGCCAACTAGAGGATCCCCAGAATTGGCTTGTCACCCCCAGAGGTATTGATTTAATATGGGAACTAAGAGGACTTTCGGACCCAACGGATTTAACGAGCACGTACTCCGCATATACTCGGTAGGTCTTCAGTGGTACCGGGACTCGATCGCAGGACCTTCCGATCCCGAGACCGAGACGCTGACCACTAGGCTCACTACGGCCTAAGACTATTTGTAATATAAAGGAATTCATTTAGAATAGATACTGCTACCAGTTTCATGAAGTAAAGTTACACCATGCTTTTACAATCTGTGATCTGGTAGAAACGTCTTACAAAAAAATACATAGTACTACAACTACATCCTAGAAATATTTAATATAACTTTATTCATATCTCTTAACACATGATTCCTGCATGTATTAGTTTAGTTTAGTTTGAATTATCGTCGCACTAGAGCTACACGAGGGCTATTGGCGACGGGCGTCGTATTTTAGAACCACAGTCAAGTGACGAGCCGACACCTGAGTAGGCACCCAACGCATCCGTTAAGGGCGACATCGTACTCAGCGTTAGGACTTTGAAGGAGATTTAACGTGCACTCCCTCTACACGGGGTATTATTCGTCGGACATTTTTGGCTGCACGGGCCGTTTATAGGTCGGCAGTTATTTTGGCGATGCCCGGACCCGAACCTGGGACCTTTCACATGCTAGGCGAATGCCTAACCGACTGGGCTCCCCAGCCCTCCTGAATGTATTAGAGTCAGACGAGTGGTTTGAATAACGAAATATTAATCAAAATGTGTTTGGGAATTTAACTCAAGCATGGATATTTATTGTCAGGTTCTCAATTTCAATAAGGTTTTTACAAACCCAAGGTTTGTAAAAAACTTATTTTAGAACAACTTTTTTTTCCGTTCTCTTCTTACGTGTGCTAATATAACTTTAAAAAACTGTATGAGTCATCAGAAACGGGAAGCTAGACGAAATTAATAAACGTATAAGCATCCATAGATGCCATAGTTAAAGTATTAGGATTGGCAGATCACGTGACATCCTATGCTACCTACGCGCATGGACACCAGAATAAGAGGGCAAATGGGCCAATGTTGCCACCACATTAAGGAGAAATATACTACGAAAAAATACCGTTTAATTCTAAAATTACAAAAAAATACCATAAAAATACTAGCTGCATTTTGGAATCTTTTTAGTGACTTTAAAAAAATCGTGAAACGGGGGGCTTTTTTAGTATTTTTATGGTATTTTTTTGTAATTTTAGAATTAAACGTAGGTTCGTATTTTTTCGTAGGTAGAAACGTATTTTTTCGTAGTATTTTTCTCATTAATGTGGTGGCAACACTGGCCCATTTGCCCTCTTATTCTGGTCTCCATGCGCGTCCCGTCGTTAGCATTGGAGGTCAAGTGATCTGCCAATCTAATACTTTAACTATGATATCTTTGGTAGCATCACATATCTTTATGCTCACAAGTAAACACAACAAACTAATTTCAGTTACAACGTTTTCAACTATATGAAGTGCGGTGAAACTGCGAGAACTTTATCACTTAGAATAAAAGTAACACCGGTTCCCGTTCTACAAAGGGAGGCTGCGGAGGATTTCGACAAATAAAAATAAAGGCCGCTTCCTCGCGAGCAAGTGAACATTATGGAAGAGAACAAAGTTTGCTAAAAACTGTTATTTTCGGAGGTTATATGTGTTGGGAATAAAATGTAATGTTGTGGACATAAGTTAGGTTATAGGTTCATGGATTTTTTTAGATTTATTTGATGTATATATTTTTTATGATGTTAAGTGATAGAAAAAAAAGAAATAGAACAACATTATAACTGCAACGTAACTTTCAACGTAATTTTTGTTGTTACTTGTAAGTCAAAATAGTGTTTCCACTAATTGAAAAAAGTTATTTTATTACTAAACGTATTTTGTGAAAAGTAATTTTTTAATTGCTTAAGTATTTCTTTAATTTGCCCCATATAATGGTACATACATTTACTGTATTTTATAACATTACTGGAAAATACTAAAGCTTTGAAATAAGGCTTCGGTAAAATTTTTAGTTTGGCCATTTGGAATTAAGACTTTAGTCTTCGAAATTCATTTTTTAGATAAATCTTAGGATTTCAAAAAATGCCTTAGTGTATGTGATTGACAATCTATCGTAAAATTTCTACATTTCCGCAGATTTTTTTAAGTTGATCCTACTCCTCAAAGTCATAAGCCTTGGGCTACCCTCTCCTGACTCTATCCTGGCAGATTGAATAGCAGCAAATAAACCTTCTTCCTCTAGACAGAAATTCTCTACCTGTTAATCCTTTTAACCCCAGCGTGAAGAAGCAAAACAGCTCTGCTGAAACTCAAACCGCCGCCGTCAGTTCATTTTCAATCATGCTTTCTAACAAATTACCCCGCTAGAAGTGAGGCATCCCCGTGAAGAAAACCGTGATTTCTAATTTGGAGAAACTCTCGAATGAGAGGCTAGAGAAAGGTGGGCATGCTTGGCGACAAGAATGAATGAAACAGTGTGAAATGTAGCCAAATACATGGGTTACGCTAAAACAACTACGCTATCAGTGATAAATATTCAATATGAGAATTCTAGTTTAATTCCTTAAGAATCCGGAATTAACATAATTTTTGCAGTTGTAGACATCAGAATTAATTTGGATTAACATCTCTCTTTAAGTGTTTTTATTACGGCTTAATCAACTTACAAAGACAGAGAAGCTCTTCCCATAATATGTGTGAGACGCCATACTTTCACTCCTGATCCTGGTGTCGCTGTTGCGAAGAAGAAAAAATACTTTTTTTCTTGTCCGGTTGGACTATGCTTTTCAGATTTTGAAGTGTTTTTTTTTCTTCTTCGCAACAACGACACTCAAACAGGACAGAAAGTATGACGTAACAGAAAGCTTCTGTAGCCTTCTACAAGTTCAGTGGGCCGTGTGTTTACAAATTTTTATGCACCATAGTAAGGCGAATAACAGCTATGAACAAGGGGTAGGTACATATATATTCCGGCTTGTGTGCTTGATCAGAGACCCGCTTATGAAGCCTTCGTCAAGTAAGACACAGAAAGAATTTTTTTTACTGTCACAGAGAAAGGAATATACACCCAGGGCGAAGGCGGGAATCGAAACCGCACCTGTCACAGCGCGCACACTGTAATGGCCCAAACCACTCGGCCATCCGGGCCCCCATGAACAAGTACAGAATAGCTTCAATTTATTCGCCAAACGCATGGTTGGGCGTATTCCGGAAGTTATTGATGACTTCAATTGGCCATAGATTATTATAATGTTTTTTTCCTAAGCAGCATCCCCACATTATTCTACCCTCGATAAAGAAACTAGTGGAGGCCAAGTGATTGGTGTACCTTGTGGCACTAATAAGATTACCGCTTCGGGAATTTACCTTAATTGGTTTTTTTTTTACTTGTTATTGGTTTCTGCCTCTCTTTTCGATTTTCTGTTTCGGTCTCTCTATCTCACTACGCTCAAACATAAACTGTGTTATTAGTGATGGGATTTGAAACTCCTAAAATTATCGTCTTTTGTTTAAAGGATTTGTTTATAAGTACAAAAAAAAATCATTGCAAGTTAAGAGTTTTATGTAAAGCTTTTATTTATTCCTGTGAGAAAAAAGATCTGTACTTAAGAAGGATTGTGAGTCCCATAAAGCTAATGCAAACGTTTTTAAACATAACTTCCGTGAAAGTACTTTGTAAAACCTTGGTATAACGTTGCTCCAGCTTCATGGACACCGATTTTATTTAGTGACGTTGCACTTAATTTATGGAGTAAAATCGCATCGCAAATCGGTGTAACGCTACGAACTTGTGTAATGTTACTCTACAATTTTAGTCCTGGAAAAAATAATTGAATTTATATTTATATTTAATGTATTCTAAAGCTTTTCATAAGATATATAAAAAATGTTTCTTAGCATAATTCCTTTTTTGGAAAAAACAATTGAACTGCAAATTTTAACGTTGTGTTAATTTAGAGAATAATCATTACAGATTGTCTTTTTCGTGTCAAAATGAACTTTTTTAATTAGTCGCAAAAAATATCGTTTTCGGTTTGTTCGCTTTAAAAGTGTCAGTAGCCCTTTTTATATCTAAAAATGTAAAAAACTGTGCCTGCACTAAAGAAGTAATTTTCCTATTTCAGTGTCTGCAAGGGAACCCCCTCTCCCCTCCCCCCACACACACCAAATAAAAAACTAAGTATTATTCTTAAATAGTTTCTAACAAAGTACAGATTAAAAGCAAAAATATATATAAATAATTTTTTAGCCTAAGTGTTTTTTTAATTCCAAAGAATTAAAACATGAAAAGTTATATCTAATTTATTATGAGTTCTATATATAGTTAATATCTAACTCCCTCAACAATTGTTATTTGATACTTTCAGTCGGAAAATATCGTGAAAGCTTCGTATTAAAATAGTTTTTTCCACAAAAAAACACCGAAAATGAAATTTCCTGAATATTTTTCACATTGCTCTATGGGTTCAGAAGTATAAAATGACTGATATTTTCTGCTTATTATGATTATTTCTAACATTTGAAAAGGAATTTGAAATGAAATCCCCCCCAAACAATATTTTTTAAAGCTTGTTCTCAACACGTTCTAGGTTAGAATTAAGCGTAGTGACTGTTAAAGGATTGAAAACATTTGAAGGAGTTACACAGTTTAAATACTCGGGCAAACAGGTTTGTTACCAACAAAAACGTCATTTAAATATAAGTTGTGAACAGACTCTTGATTGCAAATGGTCTGAAAAACGAAACCTATATCGAAATTCCTTTCAATTAGTACCAGATAAAGTAGTACCAATAAATAAAACAGAAAAATTAAACTGTTGATTTTTTAAAGATATTAAGATTAATCTTTCGAATCTAAATAAAATAACACATGGGGAAGTCTATATAATCATGAAGTATATTGCAAGTACAAAAAACTTGATTTACTAAGAGTTATGAAATCATACAGTATAAGATGGCTGCGACACGTTTTTCGACGTGAAAATTCAGCCCCTGCTAAAAAACTGACATTTTCAAGGTACTACAAAGAGAAGAAGAAGACCAGTTACAAAGTGGTTGGACAATGTAGAGAAAGACTTAAAGGAGTTGGGAGTGCAAAGATGGAGAAGTCTGGCTGCAAATCGTCCTGCATGAAAAAAGCAAATAGAGACAGCCTTGGTTAGCACTAGGCTGTAGCAGCTGTTGAAGAAGAACTGGTATAGGAAATAAATCTAAAATTAGTTTTCGGAAGTTTATTTATGTTGAATGAATAAGTATTAAGTATATTTGACAAATTACATAGAAACAACTGATTTTTTTTAACATACTCGGATAATAAATATATCAATAAGAAAATACATTTATTGAAAACGTTTAACATTGCACGTACAGGAATATTAGGATTAAATAGGTAAATTATTGACATATATGTATTTGTCTACCGTATCAATAACAAATGCTATTAATAATAACTGTAAGGAAAACTAAATTATGAAAAGTTTGTCTAACATTCATAAATTATAAATGTATTAAAATTTACAATAAATCCAAATTTTTAGCGAAAATAAAATATTTCCATCAATATATATTATCTTTATTTTGAAACATATTTCCCAAGAAAAAGCATGAACGAAACAGAAAATAATATATATTTTATTTATATATAAAGTTAGTTATAATAACTTGTAACTTACATTTTTAATCCTCTGAGAGATAAGCAAGGTGACTGAAGTGTAAAATTGTGTTCACTGCATGAGACTAAAATTTAATTTCTTTAAATTTTATACAACTTTATTTCCAGAACAGGTTATAATAAATTATCCTTTACACTTTCAACTTTAAAATTTAATTGTTTTTTAATATATATATTTTTTATAAATAATGTGGGTTTTGCTGAAAAATCTGAAATTCAGGTGACGAGTTTATACGTCTGTATTCCTCAGTCTCAGAAATAAAACCTTTGTTTCCACTAGTTCGGGACTTCTTAACAATTATTTGATTAAACAGTTTTGAAAAGTGATTTCTTACAAGACAAAATGGAAATTTACAGTTAGATAAACCAAAAGGATTTAATGCAACATTTCCTACAAAATGTGCTACTTTTATTTAGTTTGGAAAGCATAAAATGCAAGTAACTTTTGACGAAATTTGTGTGAGTAAAATTAAATACATAATTCTTGATTGTTCGATGCACATTTTACTAGAAACTGTTTTGTCAAATCACGAAACATTCAAGAGTTTTGATAATAATTTTCTAATAAAGGATTATTATTAATCGTTGCCATTAACATCGTTGCCATGCAATTAACAACATTGCTGTGAAAATTTGAAAATTTAACTTGAAAAAACTCAATGTTTAAGTCTTAATGGGGGGGGAGACAAGTGGAACGGCCACGCCTACGGTGACGTCACACTACGTCGAACGTTGTCTTATATCCCCTAAACAAAGCAAATGGCAGCTAATTCTTCAAACTTAAAACTGTCTTGGTGACGTTACAGCTACGTCAAACATTGTCTTCTACTTATAAACAAGCCATGTTCGTATCGTCTATAGTTTTATTTTGAAGTTCTTAATTTTCTAAAAAAATTTATACAAAAGTATCAGTGACAATTTTTTCAAACTCAAACAGGGATTTGTTCAATGTGCAGACGATTTTAATTGCCCGACGATATTCTTCTCGTTAGTTTAATCTTTTTTCCGGAATTTTCTGTCTAGACTTGCATAAATCAGACATAATGCATAACACACAAAAGAAGAATCATTAAATAAAGATTTTTAACTTTTCGCAGCTAAAATCTGAAAAGAAGGTGAGAATAATCTTATTTATTCGACGTTAAAAGTAAAAAAAAAATACTGTCGCGTTTAATTTAATCGCTACAAAACATGTGATCCTTTTTTTAATAAATTGTTAGAAACACGAAATTTCAAATAAGTTTTGTTGACTTTTTAGAATATTTTCATGTGAGTAATGACTTTAACAGAACTTTTATTAACAAAAGCATTGATATGTTAGAAGAAACATACATATCGTTTCATTTATCTTATTTAGGCAAAGAAATTTCATTTTTACAGCCATTGGAATGATTTAGAATAATTACTGTTTTTCAAAAAAATATTCGGAATGACTTTTTGGAGCAAATGTCATTTTCGTAGAAAACTTCAGTAATTTATTTATCTTTCAAAATATATAAGAGAAGCTGTGTTCAATGTTAAGTTAATACAAATATAAAATGACAAATAGCTTTTGGGGGCTATATTTGATTATCTCTTCATCCGTGCAAGTTCGATAAACAAGGGGCTTAAGCGGTCATCAGGAAAAAAAATCTTCAACAACAAAAATTGTGTGTGTATGTATTGTATGTAATTGTGTATGTATATGTATGTATGTATTATGTTATGTATATATTATATGTATATGTATGTATATGTATATATGTATGTATGTATATATATGTATATGTATATATGTATATATATGTATATATGTATATATATGTATATATATATTATATATGTATATGTATATATGTATATATATATATGTATATGTATATATGTATATATATGTATATTTATATATGTACAGTCCTGCACAAAAGTTTAGACACAGAAGCAATTCATGAAAATATCGATAGTATTCATTAATTCCCACTAAATTCTTTTTAATATTTATTGTTAAACTCGTAAGAAAAAAGGGTAACAAAAAGAAATTCAGAAAAAATTAAATAAAATTGTCTAATATCAACAAGTCGAAATTTCGTAAAATTGCCATGCCTCAAAAGTATAGACACAAATGTAATGTTTATGCAAATTCTTGAGCAGAAGTGACTGTGTTATCAAAGGGGAGTGTCTCAAAGCTGCTATAAAGG
Source organism: Oedothorax gibbosus (assembly GCA_019343175.1). Lineage (NCBI taxonomy): Eukaryota > Metazoa > Arthropoda > Arachnida > Araneae > Linyphiidae > Oedothorax > Oedothorax gibbosus. Next base: position 29,539,815 of record CM033273.1, read on the forward strand.
GATTGGAATATTTTTTACTGCTTATAATGATGCCCAAGTCAAAGCAATTTTCATTTGCCGAGATTATAAGAATTTGGAAATTAAAAAGCCGAGGTAAATCAGTTTCTGATATTTCACTTGAACTGAACCGATACAAAAGATGTATTTATATAGTTTTAGGCACGTGGTGATGTATACCAGGCAAAAGCAAGGTCTGGAAGAACCAGGGCGACCAGCAAACGAGATGAAAGGTAAATTAGGAAACTTGCTTCAAACAGACATTGCTCTGCAAACCAGATTAAAACTAAAATTGCCAACAAGGTTTCCCGAGAAACTATACGTAGAAGAATTGTGGCATGTGGATTTAAAACAAAATCTAAACTTAAACGTAAGCCGCGGTTGCAGTCTCATCACAAAGACGCAAGACTAAATGGGCTCAGAAGCACACGTCATATTGGGATAAATGGCTAAAGGTAATCATAAAAAAAATCTTTAGTGATGAAAAAGAAAATGGAACCTGGATGGCTCCGACAGGTTTTCTTACTACTGGCATGATCTTCGTAAAGGTCCTGAGACTTAGTTTAACCGAAGTCAAGACGGATGGTCAGTGATGGTTTGGGGAGAATTTTCTGTAAACGACCAGACTTCCTCAGCGTTTACAAAGGGAAAGCAAAACTCTGAAAAATACCAGGAAACCCTCGAGAGTAATTTGCAAATGTTGGGGGAGTTTTTATGTGGGCCTAACTGGAAATTTCAACAAGACAACGCCTCTATCCACACATCCAGCTCAACGAAAGATTGGTTTCGAGCCAAAAAAAATCACGGTTCTCGATTGGCTTACATATGACCCCAACTATTATTCTATAGAAATTGCATGGGGAATTCTTACAAAAGTTGTATATGCCAATGGAAAGCAGTATGCCAAAGTTTCTAAACTTAAAGAAGCTATTGAAGCAGCGTGGTACGATATCAAGCCTGCAACCCTGAAAAAGCTTTGTGCTTTCAATGAAAAAACGTGTTTTGGAATTGATAAAAAACGAGGAAGCTTTATCAACTATTAAAACTTTTCATGTGTTTCCAAAAATTAAAAACATTTATTTGTGCCTAAACTTATGTGCAACGGATTTTTGTCATTTTTTCTATAATTGCGGCTACTTCGCCATATATTTCTTTTTTCATTTTCTAAATTTATATTTTTGAATATAGATGTGCATATATTTAAGTGTAATAAATAATAATTCTCCTCTTTAAATACTAATTTGTAAAACATCATATTTGTGTTGTGTCTAAACTTTTGTGCAGGACTGTATATATATGTATATGTATATATATAGAAGAAAAATTTGAACTTGTTATATTAAGTAAGTCGCAGAAACTTAAATGTTACCTTAGTTATACTATTAACAAGATGTTTTTTTTTAATATATGTGTAATATTTGTAAGATGTGTTTTAACCCTGTTCTTGATGAATATTCTTAATGTGTACGAAAAAAACAGAAGAGCCTTGCATACATTAATTGTAAAAATACGTTATTAATACATAAGTTCGAAGAAAATCTTCAAAACTACAGTAATACACGCTTCGCCTCGCAAACAAAGCAAACGACTTCCAAACACTGTAAAAAGCCCCCCATATCTTCTGCTGCACTTGATTACCCCAAGAAATCGCTCATTTCCAATTCCCCAAACACCCTTCACCCTTCCCCCATATGTACTCCAAAATGTACTCTTTATGGCCCCCGTCCCACATTTTTGAATCCATCAATTCATCATCATCATCATCATAACGCCTGGGAGAAAAATAACGTCTAAAGTCCGGAACACTAAAACCCATATCGTGTCTCTTTCTTGGAAAAACCTCCCACTGATGTAGGGGAGGAATTTATCTTCTATCTTCTCATTGTTCTCCTTTTTTTTTCTTTTTTCTTACCATTCTTTTGTGCCTTCTGTGAAAGCTGTGCGTTGGTTGGTCAAAATTGTAACTTAACGAGTCCTCAATACTGGACATAAACGTAATATTTGATGTGATTGGCTATTTAACAGGTCAAGTTATAAAACAGCCTATAATATTCGATGTTACTTTAAAATGTTCCAAATATTATACAACTGATAGTTAAAAACGTCAAAAAGTTAAGTACGAAATCGTCACTTAAGTTCCCACATGTGCTATCTCACTTTGAGGTCTATGAGGTTTGCCTAGTTGAGAAAATGAGATAGCACATGTGGAAACTTAAGTGACGAAATACACATACTGTTGTCTTTAACTTTTTGGATAATGAATATAATAATTTAATTTGTATAGATGTAAACTACATTGAAATCGAATGCCGAATTCTAGTTTAATTTCAAACAAACAGCTCAGAAACCTGTCCTAAAATACGTATTGTACTGTAGCCATCTGTTTTGAATCGTGTTTATGAACGATTCCGGCTGGCTATTTTTAACCTCTTCAGGGCTTTAACACGATTATTTATACCTCATAATTTAAAGGATCCTTAATTTTTTCTATTTTTGGTTAAAACATTGTCAAAGTTATGTAGCGTTAGATCTTCCTCTTTTGGATAGGGGGTAGGGAAGTACACTCCGAGAAACAGGAATTATCTTTTGTCGTAGGATTATTGCGCATGCGTGTAGAATCCCAGATGAGTTTGCCAGAGATAATAAATATAAGGCACGAATTGGTGTATGGTTTATTACTTATAAAAAAATTTGTTCGTTGTTTTTACTTGGAAAGCGAATTCACGCACTCAGAGGTATACATGTGGTTTTGCATGGGGTTTTAGAATACATTTAAATATTTTACTGATACAAAAATTTTAAAACTATTCTGCAATTATGGCATTTTAGATTATAAAAGTAGTACTAGTAATGTATATAAGTAGTTCTTGTAGATAATTTTTTAGTCATATCTATGTGAATCAAATATAGTATACGATTAACAGCTATTGTCATATCGGCACTATTTCTGTTATTTTTGGAATACTAATAGTAAAAAATAATAATTTTACATTCGTATTATTTTCCAATAAGTAAGAAAACACAGCGCACAGTTGGACATGTAAGCAATGTGTCCTAATTGTATTTTATAATGCAGCATACCCGTATTGCTAAAATTTATCAATGAATAATCCTATCCTATAGTTAAACCCATAGTTTCCTTGCACAGAAGCCACGATCATAGGCGGAGCTATAAAACGCGCGGAGCAATCAGATGAAGAGAAAATTTCAGCCGTTTTATTTTGTCTTCATCTGATTGCTCCGCGCGTTTTATACCTCCGCCCGTGGTCGTGGCTGCTGTGCAAGGACACTGAGTTTAACTATAGCCATGTTCTTGTGTTTTTTAAAAGAAGTTTATCAATATAGCACTCACTGACAAAAACAACTGTACATTTTTGGTGTAATATTATTCCAAAAAAAATAGGGGGGGGGGGGGAAATATTAGCTTTATGTAATAAGCAACCTACACTTATTTTTTCTGACAAAATAATAAGTTAGAATAATTTCCAATAGCGGGTTTGTAAAGGATTACGTAACAGCATAAACTACTACAAATATTATATTATTATAAAGTTTTTGTGAAGAATCTAATAATTTGGTGGAACGTTATTCCAGAGGCAAATTTTTACAGTGAGCAAGTGAAAATCTGTTTGATCTAAGACGAAGCACTATAAGATATTTACAATTCATTTATTTAATATTAAGCACAGTTATGAAAAAATGTGTGGAAAACTAATAACACTCATAACACTAATAACTAATTCATGCATATCTGTCTGTTAAGTGTCAATAGAGCACATAGCCTCTTTTTATCTTTGAGTTAAGAAAGAGAAATTGAGGTTTGCAGTTTTGCACTAACACTGATTGATTACTTAAGTATTTGGGTGTTATGAAATTTTTTTATTAACATACATCTTTAAAATTTAAATCTAGAAGCTTCAGAGCACACAATGCTGATAAGTGTTAATTTCACACACTATAAAAAATACATCTGTAAACATAGTTTCGCCCAAAAGAACACATAATTTATCAATATGCTTAAATTTTATTCATATTTTCCATTTGTTTAGTTTAAAAACCACATCCAAGTTAAAACCATTAAAAAATTATAAAAAAATGTGTGCGAAACTTAATTACAAATCTCGGTTAGAGTTGTTTTTTGGCATTATGTATTGTAACACATGGCAGAATATTTTATGTAAATTTTTTTCAATAGTGAGCAAATATTTAATGTACTGCTAAGCATTGAATACAAAGGCATGAACTAATACTTTTAAAATGTAAAAAAGAAAACATGCTTTACTCAATTAGCATTGTAATTAGAATTTAAGGCACCCCTATTCATAATTTTTCAAATTAATGATCCTCCTATAATAATCCGCGCATAACAACAATCGGGTTTCCAAAACAGGGTTTTCACAAAATCCAACTTCGCATTTCCAAAATTAATTGGAAGCCGGGATGAGAAAGAAATTTCAGAATATATATCCCAACAAGAGAAAACAAAATAAAACAGTTCGCAACATTCCACGATTAATTCGATAATGAATTCATTCTCCACCTAAAATTTCCCTCCGCGTTCTAATGATTTTTACAATGCATTATTTAAATTCCTGCGCCTCTAAATGAAAATGTATAATGAGCGTGAAAGTTCTATTTGTGGATTTGCAGAGAGCAGCAAATCCCTAGGATGATATGGCGAACTTAAACTTTTAATCAGGATGCATATTTTATGACAAGCTTTCAGTCAATTCCCCGGTGAGCTATAGATAAATTTGAGTTATAAGTGCGCTCATATCAAAACAAAAATTCGCCTTCAAATGGAATGGAGATGTCATAAAGTGTAGGTGATACCAAGCGATTAGTTTTAATTTATTTCATAATATTAAATTGAGTGAAAGAGCAACTGATTCTTCTAAACTTAATTTGTTTTATGTGTTTAGTGCTTTGGTGTTAAATTTGGTTATGAAATGGGATCTATAATGAGATGTGACATAAATTTAATTTCGAACTTCTCTTTGGTTCATTATTATATTACTTATGTTTCCAAACTGATAATAATTCCTTATGACTGATGGTGTCCACATGGAAAGTAGAAACGTTTATTATGCGGTATTAAATTTCTTTTGAAATATATTATCAATTATAATGTAAATTTTCCCTGAAGGCTATTCAAATGTAATGGTTCAGACGAAATGTAAAGGGTGTATTTTAATACTGGTCCTATTTCAATTATATCGCCGATCGTTAAAATTATATTTGTTAGCAATAAATTCTATCTTGAGTAGGAATATATTTTAAATATATAGAAAAGTGTAGTAATATTGGTATAAAAATTAGGATGGATTTTTAGCAAAGCTATTATTAGAACACATTTATTATATTAGAACATCCTAAAATTATTGATCAAATCAACTGTGGTATATTTATATATTCTTTTAAAAAAACTTCTAGAAGAATGTTAACGTCAAAAGTTGGTTGATTATTTTGAGTTGTATTCCAATTGAAGTAAAACTTTCGAATGCACAAGAGATCACATGTTATCATAAGTTCAGAAGTTTTTTCTCCCTCTAAAGGACATTTGCAAATACATATTCATCTAGGGATAATCATCTTTTATTTGATACATCTAACTCTATAATTTATGTATATTTAATTTTTTTATATTATTTTTAAGTGACTATTTCAGAACCAATCTTAAACTTAATGTTCTTTAAAAAAGATTCTTGAAACCGAATACAAAATTAAACCTAAAGAATAATCGAAATATACTCTTGATGGTTACGTCACTAATTTAGAATTACACAAGTCTATTAAGAAAGCATTTCCGCTTTTAGAAAATTATTGCAATTTTGTTTTTATTTCATGGTAAAAAATTGATTTAATGTTGTTAAATTTTGTCCGTCACAGCAAGTGTAAATTTAACTGTATTTCTATTCAAATATTTGAATCGTCAAGCAAAAGCAATGCTTATTTCTTTAACACAACATTACATGTTTACAATACATATTTGACTTCGATATCATTAAGCGTCTGCTACTCATCAAACATATCATACAGTACAGATCTACAAACAACAAAATAGAAAAACACATCCATATCGACGTGGATATTCCGAAGTAAAGACAACAACATAGCCAGTAATAAGAAAACACACACACGCGCACGGAAACAGAACCAGAGTCGACCAGACTGCAATTCTTCCCAGATTGCGTTTTTATGACCGGGACATTATCTATGGAAGTGACACACTTTTGCAAGCATTTCTTATTTTTATTATTTAAATTAAACCAGACTAAATACAAGGTTATTAATTATAATGATGATAGTCAACAGTCCAGGGATTGTGGTAACACATTTCTAAAGTCCTGTGACGTGTATAAAGGGGTGAAAAAATAAGTTTCCTTCGGTTGTTTATATTGGGTGCGCAGGTACTATATTAGCAAAAGCAATGCCTTATTTCTTCAACACAAATATTACATGTTTACAATACATATTTGACTTCGATATCATTAAACATCTGCTACTCATCAAACATATCATACAGTACAGATCTACAAACAACAAAAGAGAAAAACACATCCATATCGACGTGGATATTCCGAAGTAAAGACAACGACATCGCCAATAATAAGAAAACATAGACACGCATACGGAAAGTTCTGTGACGTGTATAAGGGGATGAAAAAATTTTCTTAGGGTGTCCATATTGGGTACAGGTACTATATTTGAAACGCAATGAGTATTTCTTCAACACAATCATTACATGTTTACAATATATATTTGAGTACGATATAATTAAGTATCTGCTACTCATCAAACATATCTCACAATACAGACACTAAAATACAAGAAAAAACCATCCTTATCGACGTGGATATTCCGAAGTAAAGACAACGACATCGCCAATAATAAAAAAACACGCATACGGAAACAGATCCAGTCGGCCAGACTGCATTTCTTCCCAGCTTGCGTTTTTATGACTTCAATAACATCGGGCACAAGAAAACACCGGGACATTACCTATGGGAAGTGTGTCAATACGACGGATATCGATCTCCCCTTGCCTCTTACAATCCCCCACCTCCTCCGCATCTTTTTTTTCTGTTTCTCGGTCCCAATGTTTGCTGTTATTTTCCTCTGGCGGAGTGTTGTTGCCGGGATTAGGTCGGAATCCGTATCGACTCGAAAACGAATGGGAATTATTAACTGGGAGGTGAGTCTGTGCCGTATATAAGTGGGATGGAACGGGGGGTTGATGGTATCGTTTGGTTCGCGGGAGTATCTTCTGATTAGATTGGAGTTTTTTATGTGATATATAGCTATTGTATTTAAGTAGGGTTAGAGTATTATACAATAAAACGCCTTTGAGGAGTCGATTAAACGAATTTTCTTCAATATTATTAGCAAAATGTACTCGAGTATTTGTTTAAATGTCAATAAAAACAAAACATATGCTAATAGAGTATGCTTTCAATAATATAAAATGTTCAGTGCCGTATATAAGTGGGATGGAACGGGGGTTTGATGGTATCGTTTGGTTCGCGCGCGGGAGTACTTTTCGTGATTAGATTTAGGATGGAGTTTATGTGATAGCTTTTGAAGTTAAGTAGGATTGGTGTATTATGCAATAATACTATTTTAAGGAATCATTTTAACGAAATGTATACAGGTGTGTTATCAAAGTTTATTAGTGTGTTTGATTAAATTTCAATAAAAACAAAACATATGCTAGTGAACTGTGCTTTCAATAAGATAAATTATGCTTTCAATAATATAAATTACTAGGGGCACCCCCTCCCCTGCTCGCTATCGCTCGCCAACCCCCGGGGAAGAGCTTGCGAAGTTCCCTTTGGATCCCTTCGCGATCCAGGCTCGCTTCGCTCGCTCGCCGTACATTGAAATGTTTTGGTCTAGCCTTTAGTATCCTTTTTAAAATAAAATTCGGTTAATCTAAATGAGCATATCCGGCAATTTTTCTCCAAATATTACAACCCTGCCATTTCTTAAACCCACAGCAAACTTGAATTAAGTTATGGCAACCTTGAACTTTATTTGTTATTTTTAGGTTAAATTTTAAACGGAGATCACGCTCGCGCGTTGTATTGCTAATTTCTAAATGTTTATCCATTTAAATCTTAACTGCATATATTTTAATCCGAATCTATTTTATTCTAATTTTTTATTAATTGTATGCTTAATGATTGTAAATAATTGGTTTCTCATTTTAAATCAATTATTCGGCATTTTAATGTTCTACGTTTTTGTTAAATCTGTAATGAATTCTCCATGGTACGTTTAAGTTTATTAAGTTTAAATTTACCAAAATACGAAATCATTTCTTAAAATATTATTGTGAACATTGTTTTGTGCAGCAAACTGTTGTGTTCTGATTTTCTTATTTTAAAATATCTACGGATCACCAATGCCACGATAATTTTTAGTAAAGAAATCGTTTATGGTGAATTCCACGCGTTTTTTATTAATTTTAGTCGAACGGAGTTAATTTAAGTTTCAAATTTTTACATACATTTACGTCGTAATTTTACACCAAATCTGGTTACAATGACAAATTGGTATTATGGCTACCTTTGTCGAAATTAGAAAATTGCATTCCCAATTTTTAAATGTTAATCCATTTAAATCTTAAATGCATATAATTTATTCTGAAGTGTTTTTATACTAATCTTTTATTTATTATATGCTTAACGATTTTAAATAATTATTTACTTTTTAAAATCAATTCTTCGGCATTTTAACGTTCCACGTTTTTTATAAATTGTTGTGTTTTTACATTCAAAATAAGTATATTTTCTGTTTTACTGCCGTATATCGAACAATGTCTTGCACATAATATTTATGGTTATTTTTCATATTTTAGCCTTTTTGCAGCCATTCCTGAAATTGTCAATCCTTGTGTTATTTCGTATTGCTTTTCTCAAAAAAAAATACATTCAATGTTTTTCTGCCGAACCAACTATGTTTTGTGCATAATATTTATAGTTATATTTCCCTTTTTCAAGCCACATTCCTGAAGAAACACTTTTTTGGTGTTTTCAGTCGGCCATTTTGAAATTAATAGTATTTTTGTTCATTTCGATTGTTTCCATTCCAGAGATAGAAATATAAGGAAATTTGGGCGCCGTATAAGAGTATTATATATATAGATTCTTTCAATAATGTAAATTATTCGGTGCTTCATATAAGTGGGAGGGAACGAGGGTTAGATGGTATCGTTTGGTTCGAGAGTATTTTTGTGATTTGATTTGAGATGAAGTTTTTGTTTGTGTGATAAATAGCTATTGTAGTTAAGTAGGGTTAATGTCTTATAGAATAATATGCTTTTGAGAAATCGTTTTGCTGAAATATCTACTAGTGTGTTAGCAACATGTACTAGAGTGTTTGATTAAATTTCAATAAAAAACAAAACATATGCTAATGGAGTATGCTTTCAATAGTACAAATTATGCTTTTAATAATCTAAACTATTCGTTCTGTAAATGTATTATCAACTTGTACTAGAGTGTTAGTTTAAACTTCAATAATAACAAAACATATGCTAATGATCTATGCCTTCAATAATGTAAACTATGCTTTTAATATTGTAAACATATGTATCAATAGTATAAAATATATTCTATGCTGTTATAATTTCAAACCCATATCTCCAGAACATGAATTTAGTCAAGAGATATTTTTTTCAAGGATTTCACCATGTTTTTTTTATTTCAAACACAAAATATATAACATGTTATTCAACTAATATGATTTTTATTTTTGTTGCGCTAGTAAAATTTATTTGATCTTCAATTATATAGTTAGAGTACTTTATATAAGCTTTGTTAAGCACACATTCAGTTGAACATAATACATACAAATGAACTGAAAATGAATTTTGAAAAATGCATTCGAATAAGACTTCTTGGCACTACTTATCCTTAATTACCATATATATATATATGAAATATGTCTACTATGATAAATTGAATTTATCTTAAACATGTATACTCACATGCGTCATAAATCTTCAGCCCATTAATAATGTTGAATCCAAATAATAAAGCATGCTACAAGGATGTCCATATAAATCACTTAACGCATCTTATTATGCCCCGTAATATTTCCATTTACCAGACATTGTTTAGCAAAGTGGAGATAAGAAGACCAAGTATAGTATGCATGAAGAAATACCTTTTCATAAAATCAATTTTAATTTTTTCCACGCTCGCCCGAGCCGCTCATCGGTGCTTTAACTTAATTAACTACACAATAGCTCGCTGTCAAAATGTTTTCAGCGCCCAGCGAAACCATCACTAAAGAAGAAAAAAAATCCTTCTTGTTCGCTTTTTGAAAAATAGCCCCAAAGAAGGAAAAGAAGAATGTGATAAATAAAATAAATGGTATCTCATGAATCTTGCTTTGTTGAGACATCGGATTGAGTAAATAACTTAGAACGGAAAGGTTTTCATAATGGCCGCCATTTTGGGTGATCGCCGAACTCGTGGCGAAAGCGAGACGCGTAGACTTCAGAAGGAGATGGATATGCATGGCGAGAAATAAAGTGAAGCCGTCAGAAAGTCGCCAAGCAACCCTAGCAAATCCAAACAACCCGCTCACTTAACGTTATTTCAGCTGAAACGCATCATTTTGTCAATAAAAAAGCATTAATTAAAAATTTAAAAAACGTCTGTTTGTGCGGTTGTAGGCTGTAGCAAGAGATCTGAATTTACACAAGATGATAGTGATTTCTTTTACAATTAAGACAAATGAATTGTATTTATACTGTATATATTAGCAAGTCAGAAATCTCCAAGTCTATGTAGTAAGCCTATGCAAACTCCACTGTAAAAAATAGCGCAAAAAGCGTTATTTTAATCTTACTACAGAGCGATCGATGGTTTCACTTGGCGAACCGGCTTTTGGTTTTTGCCTTGCAGCATTTCCTCCTCTTCTTACTCTATATGTATACCTAGTAATCCCAAAGAAACTGCTCTCTCAATATTTAGAAAACATCTTCCACTTTGCGCATGATACAAGAGAAGATTCATGAATCATGTAGATTTCCGGATATCATGTTTTACAACTTCGTGTCGTTATCGGTTAGTTTGTTTTGTGTGTCATTCTGATGAAGGTGGACGTCTTGAGTCCCACCGAAATATGTAATGTTGTACTTAATAAACTATTTGCGCCAATAATCTACGTTGTTTACTTCATGAATCTTCTCATGTTCCCTCAATGTTAGTCCATGCTGAAAAGCATAATTTTATTCCTTAAGAAAGCCTCAGTCAAAATTTAAAAAATGACTATTTGGGCAGTCGTAGGCTGTAGTACGAGATATGAATTTATTCACAGGTAAGAAAAATGCTTTGTAATTATAGTTTACATCTGAGACTCAGAAAACGCCAAGTCGATGAAGTAATCCTATACTAACTCCACTGTACACTAAAATATCCCTATAAAATAACTGGAAGGGAACGGCAGCAGCGATTCCATTCACATCCCTTTAAAAAAATTCATGCCAATCATTTCCTATAACTAATAGTTGATCTAAGACTGTAAAAATATGGGAATAGCCCTAATTTTCTAACAGTCTAAGGGACAAGTCCGTTTATTTAGTGGGTCAGACCGTTTTCCATCAAGTAATGCTGTTGCCCAAAAAAAATGAAGGCAAATGCTCGCAAATTTGCAGTTTTTTTACAGTGTAGAGTAACGCCAATTACTTCGCCGAGAACGTTTGTTTGGCCTGACTACAAAGCGATCAATGGCTTCACTTGGCAAACCGGTTTTTGTATTGGTTTTTGCCCGGCAGCTTCTCCATTTTCTTCTTTACTCTATGGCGAGACGCGTCCGGTGTCTGGAATTTATTCAGACAATGTTTCAAATCTTGTTTCTTGGGAAGCGGAGGTGAAAGAGAAGCCTTGATGGGAAGATTTGCTGAGGAAATAACATTTCGATAGGCAGTGTTCAGGAAAAATATTGTTTCATATGTCAGTAATGTTTAGAAACTATGCCGGTGTTGTCAGTTTGTTGCATTTATCCAACGATACATGTACGCTAACATATATATATATATATATATTTTTCAGGTAGGTAACTGAAACTTTTATAATTTTGTTTTTAGGTTGCGAATATTTTACAATTTTGATTTTTAAGGATTGAAAGCGACGGAGAAAGAACATTCATTAGAAAAACATTGTAATACTAAGATAAATGTCACAAAATTAAATGTACAAACTTTTTTTATTCTAAAATATAATAAATTGTTATTGTATGAATCATTTGTATACACAAACCTTTCACGTAAATTAAAAAAAAACAATAAAGTTTAATTAAACAAAAAAAAATTGCCTGAGAAGACATTTTTGCTATTTTGAGATTGCTTTTGTACTTGGTCTATTATACTAAAATACAGATTTCAAAAAATAAATATTTAACGATTTTTTTTAAATATAGATTGACTCGAAATCAAATTTATATAGTTAACAAAACTTACATTTCAATTTTAAAGTATTATTAGACTGATATAGCTCTCACTTTGTAATAAAGACGTTACGTGTTTACAAATGGGAAATTGAATCGTTTTGCTTCTCTTAACTACTTACTAAACTTAACACTAAATTAAATTGTATCACAACTTTATAAATTTTTGCTTGAGGCAATCAACAAATAACGTAGACTATGTTTCCAAGTACAACAAAAATTTTGGGATTGCTTTGAAAATCAAGATCTCTATTTAAATGTATAACTATTCTAAAAACATTTAGTCAATTCTAAATCATATTTTAACTATTGAAATGGGTCCTCTTTCTGTAGACATATTAAAGTCTGATGTATTAAATTGCTTCTAAAGCTTTTAAGCTTAATATGAAAATAAGTTAATATTTTTTGTTTTTGAGGTAACTAAAAGTGAATGGAAAAACTTTGAATTAAATAGATACGTGAAACTGTTTTTTGTTTAAGAATCAAACGTCCTTTCGCAATTATCATTTCTGTATAACGAGTAACATTATTTATTATTTATTTAAAATTGTAAGGAATAGTATAAATACAAATATTTTTTAATCGTACATACAAAGTATATGAATCCTCAATTTAATGCAGGTAGGTATATAAAGTTTAGATGGTTAGAACCCTTAAATAATGCTGGTTAATATATTAAGTACATTGAATTTCAAATAAAGAACATAAATTTACGCTTAAAAAAATTTCGTCGAATTGACAGCCTATAAAATTCTTTTATCAAATGATGCATGCTAGGTTGCTACGTAGGCCAGATAAACCACTAACAGTACTTAAAGGTCAATTTTTAAAATAAAGGTCGTGGAAAAAATTCCCCCATTGAAAAACTAACCTCTGTCTCCCTTACGGATTTTCAAATTGCTGTTTAATATGTCAGTTACATAAATGAATATTTTAATATGGGAAGGATTATTTTTTATCGAAATTTTTCTCCTTTTCCCGAGATTTACTAACGATTTTCTATCTGTTGATTTCATTAGAAAATACGCAGTTTTATGAAAATAAAACTTATTACTGATATGTAAATTATTTTAGCTATTCAATGCATTGCTGAAATTTTTATGTAACTTTTAAAACACGATGCGCATGGTGATCATCTGCTCTGTGACCCTAAGGTAGAATATTTTAGGAAAAATTTTATGAGAAATTTTGAAGAATTTTTTTTAAATTACGAAATTACTCTATAACGTTAAATTGTACATACAAAACTATTAAAACTTCTCTATCACAAATCAAGAAAACGATTAAAAATGTAACAAAAATGAATCCCATCTCACACAAAAGATCATTAACAACACTTGAAACACATTCACTAGAAAAGACAGCTTTACCTCTTTATTCATCTAAGCCTTTACTATCGGTTTATTTCTTCGGTATCGGTGATTAACGAACGCCGAGAAATTCTTTAAGCACACATACTTGTAACACCTCCCACCCTCGGTGCAAACTAAACAAGGGGACTGTCAAGGATTTCACTTGATTCCTTACCTTTGGACCTCAGAGTATTTCAATAGTAGCTTTGACAAACTTGCAACCATGGATATCATAGTTAAAGTATTAGATTGGCAGATCACGTGACATCCAATGCTAACGACAGGACGCGCATGGAGGCCAAATAAGGGGGCAAAATGGCCAGTGTTGCTGCCACTTTATGGAGAAAAATACTACGAAAAAATACCATTTAATTCTAAAATTAAAAAAAATACTAGAAAAGGATTTAAAGTCACTAAAAAGATTCCAAAATGCAGCTAGTATTTTTACGATATTTTTTGTAATTTTATAATTAAATGGTATTTTTTCGTAGTATTTTTCTTCTTAAAGTGGCAGCAACACTGGCCATTTTGGCCTCAATGCGCGTCCCGTCGTTAGCATTGGAGGTCACGTGATCTGCCAATCTAATACTTTAACTATGATATCTATGCTTGCAACTCACACGTCACGAAATTCTCAAAACTTATTTCCATGATTGAGAATAGCATTATTGCATATGCTGATGAAAACGCTATTGCATATGCTGATGATAACGCTTGGTTAAAGTGTTGTAGAAAATAAAGGAATACATTATTTTCTCTACCCTCTGAATGATTTAAAAATTATATAGTCGCTTTATAATTTCACAGGCCAACAAACTAAGTCTTTTTAACATCCAGGTTTTATTAATTTTAATACTAATACATACATGATAGCAACCGTTCAAAATTTAAACATTCTTTTTTTAACATTGAGTATTTGGCTGTGAATAACAATGGTCGAAATAGATCACTGAAATATGCAAGAAAAAGCAATATTCATTAGGAAATGATAGTTCATGATTATTGTAGCCAAATTGATAAATCTACGAGTTTTTCAATGTTTAAGTGCTAAAGTACAAAACAAAGCTGGACAAAAAGGGTTTTTTGATGCAATAGTATTTGTTTTTGGCAGACTAAACGCTATAAGAATGAAAGCATCTATTTTTAACTATATTATGATTTCGAACAATGATAATTTGAATAGTGTTATTATTTTGAACAATGTTTTTAATTTGAATAGTGTTATTATTTTGAACAGTGTTATATTATTTTGAACAGTGTTATTATTTTGAACAGTGTTATTATTTTTTAACAATGTTATTATTTTGAACAATGTTTTTAATTTAAATATTGTTATGATTTTGAACAATGTTAATATTTTAAACAATGTTGCTATTTTGAACAATGCTATTATTTTGAAATCTATTTCACAACAAATAAGTTGAGAGTTAGTAACGATTTCGTCAAACCAAAGATGATTATTCCACCCAAAGTGTTCCCCAATGATTCACACCAACAACGCGCGTGTCCCCATCCTTATTTCTTCTTCTTTTCTTACTTACTTCAACTTATTTTCTTGAGTCTTTGCCGATTGAATCCGCTACTTCTTTTTCACGACTTTTTTGCGGTTCTACTTTCCCAAGAGGGTTACAGAAATTAGGTATTGATCGCGAAGAGAAGGGTTTTATTATTAGTGTTATTGTTATTATTATATGAAAGCTTTTAATAGTGGTTTAACTCAACATTTCTAAAAAATGGTGTACTTACATTTTCATACTAATATTACCCTATTTGATGAATATCAGGACCCTAGATTGCTTCTAATGCTACCAGATACGACTACAACACTAAAAATGTGTTATGTAGAGTTACTTCATGAAATTGGTGGCAGCTTAGCTTCTTCCAGTTTTATGGTGTAACGTGAACCAAATTTAAAGAACAACTGCACACGAAAAAGCTTACTCCTATTTTGCAGTGTAATGCTGCTTCATAAATTTTGTACAACGATTTGGTGGTAAAATACGCGGCGGATTAGCTTCCACTAGCTTTATGTTGTAATGTTACATCAAATTTATGGAACAACATAGCGCAAATAAAAAATTTACTCCTATTTTACGTTGTAACGTTACTTCATAAATTTAGTGCAACGTTACTACATAAAACCAGAGTCATCACTTGCCGCCACCAGTTTTCTGGAGTAAACTTCTCATTTTTATAACGTTACTTTGTAAAGCTGGAGTAACATTTTACACCAAATTTTTTACACCAAACGATCCACTATAATCCTATGAGACTCTAAATATTTAAAACGCCATGTCTCGAAATAAGTTAGAAAGATGTTAGGCCACTGTTAAAATAAGCCCTCCATATTTTCCCGTTATCAACGTGACGGTGGTACATAGAAAATGGAAAACTAATTCCGGATTTTTCTTTTCCTGTGAACTTTTTTCGTGTCTCAGTTATTTATTAGACATGAGTCAAAGAGAAGTAGACGTCATAAGGGATTCGATCTGGATTCTGAAAGGTAAGAAGAGGTGGGGTAAGGTTCTGAATAAATGAATATTCGTTTGGTACATTTTTCATACTTGTAGTTAGATGTTAATTCAAAAAAGTAAAATATCTAACTTTTTTGAAAGGTTAAATCCATAAAAGTTAATAATAGAATATCTTGCTCCAGACATATTCCATTCATAGGCTTTTATATGCTTCGTACTTTAAAAAACAAACTGATTTTAAACCACTTGAGATATACAGACGCATAAATCCATGACTTCACTGGGATTTTTTAGCAGCACAGATATATTTTTTATATATTTTATTGAATTAACTATCAAAACATTGAATTTTTTAAAACCATTTAATACACAAATATAGCTTTTAAAATATTAAAAAGTTTAATGTGTTAAAATTTTACATTTAAAACTCATGCAGTGAAAAAAAGTTTTCTCTTTAGTCAAAAAGAATTATCACTTAGAGGGTTAATAATTAACCAATGATTAGTCTCGCTTACATTTCCAATTCTAATGTAAACCAATCTTTCGAAACTTTATATCAGGAACCTTCGCGATAGTTATGTTTAGTTAGGTTTCGATGGAAACCTAAACGAAAAACATATTAACAGTCGTCGAAGTTAAAAATGACGTTCTTAAACATAGGATCTGGAAACAAAAGGAAAAAGTATTTAAAGGATGGACTTCGCATTATTGAAAACTGTCGCCAAGAACAAGAAACATTTATTTTATTCCATGCAATTTCACTGACCCAATGTTATTTAACAAATACCCTTAAATGTGATAAATATTAATGATGCGCTGATAATTAAATTAAAGAAATATAAAAAATCAAAAAAATTTAGGTCCATATTTTCATTTGTGAACCATTACATTACCTTACCATAAGCCCCAACAATAGAGAGGGATAACGATCTTCAAAAACAACAAACATTTTATTTTATAGGATACAATTTTACTTATCACCTTTAAAGGTAATTGTAAGTTAAATTGGATAAGTAATAATGATAGGTGAGAGTTAAAACAAATAAAAAATCAAATAACTTTCGGGTCATATTTCCATTTGTGAACCATTACATTTTCTTGCCATAAACCCCAATCATAAAGAGGGATAACGAAAACCACAACTATAAATGCAATCCGAACACGTTTTGTAGTATAATTTCTATGCCTAAAAGTTTTCATATATTACAAGGTAAAACTCTAGTTTTGAATTGCCGAAAAAAGTAGCATAAATAAAAACGGAAATAACTCCATACCACCTGCTCCGATCGTTAGAAAAACCCTCTTATCTCTGTTTTGCGGTCTTCTTAAAATTCAAAACACCGTGTGTGGTGTAAAAAGAAGATCCCCCAAAAAAGAAACTTAAGGAAATTTCGCTTGTCATAAATAAGTAAACAATATCGGAGAAACCGCGTGTAGTAAAAAAGGATCTATGTATGCAAGATGTTACACGACCAAATGTGGGCGCCATTATTTTACAATTTTATCGGACGAATGGAAAAGGCATTCATTTCTGAGACGTTTGCGTAAAATCTATATATTCAAAGAGGATATTTTGAAGAACATGCAGATCAACTTAAAATTCATTTATAAAAACTATAAAATTTATTTTTTAATGTATTATTCTAATTTGTTTTAATAAAATTTACATAACCTAGAAAAACATTTATTCCTATTTTTTGTGTTTTTTAATGTCATGAGTTAATGTGCTATTAATAATCACTTGCTATAGTATGTTGCAAAATGTAGTTTAAGGAAGCATGTTTTAAAATACTTTGTTAAAAATCTTGTACATTATTCAAAAACTGCCTAGTGTTAGATTAAATGATACTATATTTTGATGTTTTATTCAATTCGTTTAGATTCAAAATAGATTCATTATGTAAATTCAATGGTTTTTTTTATGTAAAAATTTACAGGAAGCGATATGCATTCGAATTTCACCGAGATATTAATTCTCCCAATTGAGTAAGAAATACAATTAATTATAAATTTTAATTGTTATAACCACTTTATTAGTTGGAAGATATTAAGTTCAGACTAGTATTGCTATTGCAAACTGTAACATTGTTTCTATTTATTGAATGAAAATTAACGATTTGAATTCAATACCGGACATTCGATAATAAGCTTTTATTTACCTTATATATAGTACTTTGTTTCAAGACTATAACAGCACACAAATAATTATTGAGCTAGGATTTATGTTAACTTTATGTAAAAAAAATTAACCAACTACAAAATACCTTATCATAGAAACGAAGCCGATAATGCGGGGTTTTTCCCAATGACACTAATTTATATAATTTTTTTCATAGTTTCATTTTTCTTCCTATCAAGTGCGTCGATACTTGTAATATTGCCTTCAAACACAATTCATAAATTCCTCAACTAAAAACGAATCTCTACAAATTAAGTAACGACCCTGTTACGGTGTGCCACGTCAAATAGTTCGCATTCCCCGCAAAAGTAGAAACCACGATCAGTTTACCCTGGATTGCCCAAACAATTTTTTTTACCCTATGGAGTTAAGAAGAATATGAAGTTGCTGCCGGGCAAAAACCAATACAGTAACCGGTTTGCCAAGTGAAACCATCAATCGCTTTGTATTAAGCCTAAACAAAATCTCTCGGCCAATTATTTCGCACTATTGCAAAGTGGAGTTGGTATTGACTTATTACATTGACTTGGCAACTTCCTTAGTCTATAATAAAAAAATAATTATAACACATTTATATTACCTGTGGAGGGAAATACTACCATCTTGTAGAAGTCCAAATCTCATGCTACAGTCAACAATTGAGCAAACAGGCCATCTTATTTTTAATCAACGCCTATCTAGTATAATAATAAAAGAAAGAGTCTGTTTGTCTGTGGATCGTGAAAGACTTACTTATACTGCTCGAAAAAATTTGAAATTTTTAATATAGATTCCCTGTAATATCTACGTGTGCACCTGAGGCTTAGTGTTTTAATAGTTGATTACGAATTTTTAATTAATATAATTATTTACAAAAATACGTCTCCACCTGAGAGTGAGAGACCAAAACTGGGGCTTGAAAACACATGGGCCGGGGCGAAACAGGGGCTCGACGTCATCCGTAGATAAACATGAAATCCAGTAAGAGAAGAACCGTTAAAAAATTGACACAAATTCGATTTCTACTTTAATTTTCAATTTGAAAGAAACTTTAACGCGAGCAAAAATTAAGTATAAACACGAAATATCAAGAAGTTTTAATTTGTAGAATTGTTATTTGACTATCATTATTTTATTTCATTTATTGATTGTAGAATGATTACCACATTTGGGTTGTTAAATTTTAAATATTGCCAAAAGCCGCCAATGAACAGACCGACCATTTTATTACAGCTGTGTCAAAAACAAATCACCGTTATTAAAGGTTAACCCATGCGACGCCGAGTTTAGAAAGCTAGTTAAAGAATAAAATGATGCGTTATATATGGAATTAACGTTGAGTGAAAGGTTTGCTTAGGGTTATTTAGCGACTTTCTGACGTCTTCATGTTTTTTCACGCCAAGCATCTCCATCTTCTTAACTCGATGTTTTACCCTATCCTCATAATGGGAAAGGATGGTTCGCCCAACTCTCCTATTTCGGGGTGAATGGATCGGAAGGAAGAACCCAAATGAGCCGCTGCTTTTAATGCGAGTTGCCCATTCCTATACAATTTAAGCCAACTGTAAGAAGCCTATGCGAGTTACTCAAAGACTTATGAGACAATGCACTATGCGTTGGCATACTCAAATGGGGACTGTCATCAGTCCCGTGACTTGATACCAAGTCACGGAAAAATTGCGTGATTCTAAACAATCACTATATTTTCGCTTTTGAATTTATTGTTAGAAATTGAAATATATTTTTAACAATCCAATTCATATATTAAACATATACGTGCCGGAACTACAACAGAAATATTTTCTTTTAGTTTTACTTTTGTTGGCTTTTACGCCAACGGCAGCTAATAATTGCGAAACTAGCAACCTTTCTCGCTTAATTTGTGATTTGGCGAGATTAATCTGGAACTCCTAAGAGGCTTTTTTTACTGTTATATTAGCGGTACACAGTGCATTCATGTCGCTGCAGTTGCCCATCCCCATTCCTATACAATAGAAGATAACTGAAAGGGGGCAGTGGTAACATTCGTGATAGGGTAATAGATGATGCAGAACAACTAAAAGATCTAATTTTATTTTGGCTGATGGATGCGTCTTATTTGTTGGAGTTTACCCTGAAATCATTTGGGGATCGAATTAAGCCCTCTAGCTCACCAGATTTTAGTTGTTAAAATATTTATTGCTAGAGGCTTGAAGCTAGTTTCCTTCCAAATGTTCACCAACTCAAAAAAAAAAGACATTGCTGCTTAATTATCCCACGTACTTTTTAAAAAAGAACAAAATATAAAAATAAGCTATAACGTTAAGTATTAAAGGGAATCTATACTTTAAAATTAATCGAATTCTGTGGGCATATAAGAAAAGGTCTATTTACGATCACGGATAAAGAGCAACACACAAGACAACAACTCTTTTTGTTATTATTAATAGATAAAGTAAACTAAAATACCATAAGAAGATTCGTTGAATGGAAGACCGGCCGATAGCTAACGCAGAGCAACCACTTGCAATTTTTTTTGCATTCGTATAGAATGTAAAGTGATAACAAACGTAATATACTTTATTTTGTTGTTTTACTGAAACAACGTATTCATGTACTACAAAGTCCTCTTGATCTATGATTATATGCGATCACATGTAGAATGACACTTTACTTACCTTGTAATTACAAATGAAAAAGGCTATCTACAACTACAAAAAGTAAAAATGGCATATGGAGAATTAAAGTAAAACTAACGCTCCACTCAGCAAATAGTATCATTAAGAATATTCGTTACCTTTTTTTCATTGTGTATGCATCAACGTAATGTGATTACCATGTCTAGTCTTGTGCTATTTAATTCATTCAAACCAAACCTTCTTTTAGTGCATCATCCTTACACAAAGTAACCGAAATTATTCAAAACTAACCAATGTTTTGTGTTCTCCATACATCTACTTACCACATAAAAGAACCCTACCAGTCTTCTGTTCAAAGTTGTTACTCCGAAACCCAAATACTCCGAAAAAATCCAATTTTCCCCATTGAGGACCAAAATAATAAAGCAGAAACAAATTTGCATCACAGCATTTACCTCAACGATTGAATCAAATCGAGGTTCTTCCCTAGGTTATGATATTGAAAAACTAAAAGAAAATAGGAGAAGAAAGGAATGGAAAAGGGATCATTAACTAGGAAAGTAGTGGCCTCTTCAAAACCTTTCTTCGGCAATTCGATCCACTGATTTGGCAAAACTGTAAAATACATTTAAATAACCTATATGTTTAAAATATATGTGTATATAAGCTGCAGTTAAAAGCAGAAAACACCCAAGGAAAAATAAAATCAGTTACAATCCGTAGGAGCATTTTAAATACTTGCACTAGACAAAAAACAGAAGTACCACGACGTCGACATTTTCCAAAAGCTTTGTGAAACGCGATATAATGAAAAACTGAAACGACCACAATGTCTGCGTTAACTTTAAATAATTGGAACAATCGTACATATTTTTTTGTTTTGATCTTTAATTATTTTATGTCAGTTGATAAAAAAAAATATTTTATTTATATCATTTAAATTCATAATAGATTAGAAGCAGAAGTTTATTAGAAAATTCTTTTATATGTTATTGTATAATAACATCGCATTCTCGACGCTTCAAAAATACCTTAACACGTTTTTTAGTAAAAGTTTTGGGTCAGTGAGTGTTTATTAGTTTTCCTTGAGTGATATTTATTGACACTTAAAATGTCATTCTTCTAATTCAAATCGAAGATGATTAAATAAAAAAAACTGCTGAAACAAAAGTAGTTTTTGTCAGTAAACAAAGTTTTCCATTCCTAGATATGAATACAATTAATTTTTTAATCAATTTTAATAAAAAAAGAATATTTACTAGTTAGATTTTTTTCACTCCGACGCTAAAATTTTTATTTGTGCGTAAAATCGAATTCTGGATAATCAAGTTTGCGTCGCTTCAGGAGCAACTAATTTCTATTAAAACTCAGACGCCTTCTTATCTAGTTTAAGAGTGACTTTCTATTGAAAAAAGATGCAGAAAAGAATAGTATTTCCTATGCAAAAAATACCTTATTTATTTTTTTGCAGGCATCAAAAGTGGTTTTGAACCTCCCCCTAAAAAAATCGTAATAATGAATGTCAGTGGGTTATTGATACGTGTGTTCGAATAACGCAACGCCATCAATCATGAATTTTCTTTTAAAAATATATTAGAAAGAGAGTTAATGTCCATATCAAGATTACTTATGTTACCAAATTAATCAATCACTTTCAATTACCCTTAGTTTAATAATAAATAACCTTTTGTCAGAATTGCATTTTAGAAAATTATTTAATACTGAATAAAGTTATATAAAAGTCAGATGTTTTTTTTTTTTAAGTCTTGCTTATTTTTATGCTACGAGCAGTTTCTATAAAAATGTATGGCTATAATGTAACTGCGCCTTGCGTTTCGTCTAATATATATGTCGAATTCGTAAGAAGGAATTTTATCTTATCTACAAGATCGGGAAAAAGATTTCTTCTTGGAATTCTATAGTATTTATTAACAACGCATCTACTGTACTTTGATGAAAAATAACTTTCATTTACAAATAAGTCAGTGTCCAGTCACATTAAATTGATAAAAGTTATAGCCTTTTATAAAGATATTTTGCTTAAAACCAACATATTGTAACTAATATGCAAATAAAATAAAGTAAGTTTTAAGTTCAACATAGTTTAGTACCAAATAAAATAAATATTATTTAATTGTATCTAAACTTATTTTGTTAATTATTTTCAAATATGAGTTCAAATGGTTTGAAGCAGGGCTGTCAGATTTTTCGAGCTACTGCGCATCACATACTGGCACTGAGGTATCCCAAGATGCACCGCTCTAGCGGTGTTTTGAGCTACTGCGCATAACATAGTGACCGAAACTGGCACTGAGGTATCCCAAGATGCACCGCTCTAGCCTGCTTCATTTGTGCGCTACTGCGCATATACATGGACCTCTCTATTCTCTTTCCTACCTCTATACAAAATATCGACAAATAATTTAAAACGTTTATTCTAAGCATTTAATTTTTTTTATTAACGGGAATGTTTCTAGTGATGTCACACTCTTCTTACTGCAATGTCATTGGTTGTTTAGTTTTCTTCCCTTATTACAAAAAACAAGCCAATTGGTTTCTTGTGACGTCATGCTCTCTATACTGCAATTCCATTGGTTGTTTGGTTTTCTTTCCGTATCAAGTGAAACAATCCCATTCAACTTTATATTGTTTCCCCCAAGTTTAATAAGCAACTTTATAACAACATTACAGTAACTAGTATACAAGTAAAATAAAGTAAGAGTCTTAGGATTAAAGATGGTACCAAATAAAAAGTTTACTTCTATAGGGGAGACCGGGGCTAGTTTTCCCATGGGGTAAGTTTTCCACTAGGCCTTATATTAGAAATGAGCCGTTGGGGTACGCCAACTGTCTGCTTCGTTTATGAAGCAACACGTCCTATTTCACTCACAAGAACCCTTTGTTCAGTTGGTGTTGTAATATTTTCGTTAAAGCTGTTTTTATGATTTTTTTTAACATTGAGTAATTTTTATGCTTACATTCAAACCTAAATTAAATGCTCTTTCTTTTACTTAGTTTTTTTTCTACGTATGTTAATCTGTGGTTCCTCCCTGTATTTAAGTATGTATTTTTTTCGAAATAACTACAATCTCTAATCGTCGAGATGCTATTAAAATCAAAATATGGTGATGGGGCAGGTTTTCCAAAATTTCTTGGGCAAGAATTCCAACAATGCCTTGTAAATAAAAGTGCTCAAACCTTTATAATATTCTAAAAATGTAATTCTTTTTTAATGTATGACCATTTTTAGTAATCGAACCCATACATTAAGTTCTAAATGCAAAATGTTTTGTTTCCGATTAAAATTTGTCTACATAGTAATAAAAAAAGCTGACAGAAATCGTACCATTCTGAAGCGATATACGTTGCTTTTATAACTGTCAAGAATAGATTTCGTAGCGTAAAACCATCCAAAAACTTAAATATTCCCAATAGATCGTGAATAATTGCAATTTGAAACATTAATATGTCATGTTGTATCCAAAACTTTTTAGAAAATTAGCTGGCTAGAAAAAAGAAGCAATCTCACCAACTTCAGTGCATATAGTGGGATTTCTTTTTGTGCAATCTTGAGCAATTCTTTAGACCATCCCCTTGGAAAGAACACTAAACTATAGTTACAAGAAAAAAGAAGTTACTTTTTCCTTGATTTCAAAGTGATGAAGGTGATATGATCTTTATATAAAAATTTGGAATAGTATAAACTGTCATTTCTTAAAACAATTTACCTATATTCTGGGCATAATCTTTTGGGCTATTTTAGTTTACAATAAAATGTACATAAAGAACAATAAAATGTTTTTCAAATGGTTTAAATCTTTGCAATAATAGTTGGATAATTTGCCCCATCCATTTTGGCAGTCTGAGAAAATGTATCCCGTTTACGGGGCACGTTTTCCAACTCAACGAGCTTGCATTTAACCACTTGTGGCCAAAAAGTGTATTTACTTTTTGTTAAACTGATAATGCTAGTTTGTAGTTAACAATGTGAGTATGAGGAAGGCAATGACATTGTATTTTCTTCAAAATAAATTAAAGTAGAAATTATGCAATCGAAAAGAAGAAAACATTGAAAACTAGCCCCGGTCTCTCCTATATTTATATCTTAACCTGTTTATTTATTGTTTTAAGTAATTACAAAAATTAAAATAATTGGGAAAGTTTGCACTAGTTTGGTTAGTACCTAAAATTTTATTGATTCACCTTTCTATTTAAATATTTTTTCAAAGTTTAATAAACAGCAAAACGTGTAAATTTTTATTCGTAAAACAAAGTGTTTCAAGTTATTTATCCAACCCCCACTCACATTACACATAATACTCCTTACATTACCTCAATAATTTTCATCCTAAATACCAGACTTTAAATTGTTACGATTCTACAGCATCAATGTTACATTTGTAAGACAATAATTCATTGACAAACACAACTTCTAAAAATTCCCATTCTTCTACGAATTGTCTTTTTTTCCGAAAAAATGTAAATTCCCCAAACAAGAATAGGATTTCCAACTTCAGTTTGAAGTTCCAATAGACTTAACGTCAAACAAAGTGAGGCCTATTTTGCATCCGCAAAACAGTGACAGAAAAATCAATGCTTAGTAAAATGCACCAGCAATATTTAAGTGGGACTGCGAATTCCAAGCCTTTCCGTATTTTTCTGCTTATATTTTGTAAATAAAGTTTTGTATGTCATCTAACTTTGTTTTGTATTCGGAAACAATACAATTACTTGTCAAGCTCTTTCTATTCGCGTTAATTGTGTCATTGATTTTTACTAAAGTAGTTTATTCCTAGCGCATATTTCATACATTGAAAGAAAATTCTGATAAATTTTTCTTTGTAATTTAATATTTCGTTTTCATAATTTGTTTGTACTCATTTTACCGTAGTACTTACACTCTTAAATCAAAAGAGTGAAATCCATTCCTATAGGGAAAGTGCATTTTCGGCACGGAAAGGAGTGAAAATTAACTCAGACTGAGTTAAAACCGCTCGTTTGTTTTAAGAGTGTATATTAAATTTGTTCTGAATTATTTATAGTATACAGAATATAAAATAAGATAATATATAAAATCGCATAAAACATATAGCGAAATTACATATTTTCTATGAAACCAAATGGACACTTTTGGTAATTTTCATCAAATTTCGCAGATAACATTTTAGCCTATACCACATTAATGCTACCTTTTCTTTGTCTTTTATTTGGAGTGTTAATATTGAAAACTAGGAAATATTTTAATAGCATTTCCCAATTCCTGTTATTCAAAACTGTTTTTAAGCTAAAATGCACTTCCTCAAAATATATATTGAATGAAACTCAATACTTAATGTAAATCTGATTATTCTCAGCAAATTAACCAAATAACAAAAAAAAACATTTTTTTAAGCGTATCAAA
The DNA here is from genome assembly GCA_019343175.1 of Oedothorax gibbosus. NCBI lineage: Eukaryota > Metazoa > Arthropoda > Arachnida > Araneae > Linyphiidae > Oedothorax > Oedothorax gibbosus. Next base: position 29,566,274 of record CM033273.1, read on the forward strand.
TCAAGCCATTGTTAATATGCATGCAACTCGATAGAAGAATAAAAGAGTCATCCTGTGTTGAATCCATGTAACTCCGAATTTAACTTTGGATTTTCCAAACCGTAAACAATCCACCGATCAATTGATCAAAGAAAAGCATCAAGACACCAAACCAAGTGCAGCGGACAATGGAGAAAATTGTAAAAAAAAGGAGGAAACTTAAGAATAGAAAGAATTCACTTTCTTCTTGTTTCTTCCAGAGACTTAAATATAGAATGAACTGATCATTGGCAAACCTAAAAGACGACCAATATCGGTCATGTGACTTGGTCAAAAGACTTGGCATCAACAAGAGAAAAGTCGCATGATTTTAAATTATCTCAAAGCTTTCGCTTTTAAATATTTTTAAAAGGACAGGACCCATAAATTTGACGTTTGGTTAAATAATTTCTCAACGTTTGTACAAATAATTTCTCAACGTTTGTACAAACAATTTCGCGGTGGATATACAACAAAAAAATAATTTTTTTATGGGTACTAACCCCCCGATAAGTTTCCAAACCTAGCAACCTTTCCTTCTAAAATGAGTGATTTGGCGAGTTTTATTTGGACCTCTTCTCAGAGGCCTTTTTAGTATTAGATAAGTGGTCCATTCTATTTTTGTCGTTGGTTCCATCTAGTAAACTGATTTCATTAAGTAGCCCCGTTCCGCCGTACAAAACGTGTAATGAACTGATGCCGCCATGACAAAAAAAAAAGAAACAGAGAAAAAAGAATTTTGTTTGTGTACTAACATCACAGACTCGTTTACTGGAAATCTTGACATCAATAAAGCTTCGTTGAAAGTCATTTTTTTACGGAATTGTATTTCTTCATTAAACAGTCATTTTTGAAAGCTTTAAAGGAAAACAATTTAAAATATATTTGCGTTTATCTTTAAAAAGATATTGAAACTTTTGCACAAGTGTCGCTTTTTAATGTTAAACACAATTAACATCAATCTTGGTAATTATATGAATTAATTAACATATTTGTTTGAATGATGGGTTTTGTAGCAGTCTAATTTACAGGACTTATTTTTAAATAAAAATGGCACAGTTAAAATTAACACGTATATCGTCTTTATAAGAAACATAACTTAAAGTTTTACTATTTCTAACCCTCTGAGGAAGCAAATTGGCTGAAGTGTAAACTCGTTTACTCTGAATGAGATTAAAATGTAAATTTCTAACTGAAAATTTTAATTTTTTATGTTATAAATGCATTTAGAAAATTAAAAAAATTCCATGCTTTAAATTTTATAACTTATTGAAATTATAAAATTTATAAATTTTAACAAATATGTGTATTGCTGGAAAACATGATAGTCTGGTGGCTGGTTTTGATGTATGTATTCTCAGAAAGATAATAACACTTTTGTATATTTTATAATTGTTAGTAATTTTTATTCAAAAAACTTTATTTAAATCGTTTATAAAATAAGTTTACTAAATCCAATTAAATAAAAGTTACAAACCCCAAAACTACAATAGCAATTTTTCATCTACTAAAAAAATTACATTGTTAATGTTATGAAACAAACATAAAAAAGCAACAACAAGAAATCCAATAACCCCTTACGGACGTTCCTCAACACTAAATCCTGAACCAGATCGTGACCATCTCTCCACAAAGTGTACCACACTCCCTGGCCTTCTTACCAACATAAATAAGTAACACTACCAGCTAACGCCTCTGCTGGATTCATGGCCATCTCGTAAGCCAAAAGGCGCAGGGTATACGAACCTAAATGGGTCGAAGATATATGAAAAGAACTAAGTATCAAAACCTCATTTATAGCCTTCCGAATGGCCTGGAAATTGGCAAAAATGTATGGTTCTTTTCCCTGCATAAATTTTAAATTTATTTTAAATAAAATATTTATTTAAAAAAATCAGAATTAGTTTTATTTTTGAAAAGATGATCTTCAAATAATTCCCAAATGAACAAAGTTTATTATAAAAAAATATTATTTTTAAAGTTTTGATATTTAAGGTTATTGTAAGAAAGACTGATGCACAAATGGAAAAAGTCGTATCTGCCGCTCGGAGGGATAGAAATCTTTGGCTGAAGTCAGACTTGTAAGAGGAAACTTCAGACAAACCACGTAGGTTAAGATTATAAGCAATATGTATTTTCGAAAATTTTGCATAAAAAAAAGAGAAACTTGAAAAAACGAAGAAACAAATGTAGTAATTACTGGAATTAATAATGGGATAAATCATTGTGGTTAGCACGTGAAAATGATCGAAAATTTCACTCAAAAATATAGCTGTGGATGTGAAAAGTGTTTTTTTAGAAATGTAGTACAAAGGATATCCTCTGGTAAAAAAAAGTAAACATTGCTGACAAAACATTGTTTTCAAATTTTTAAGGCAGTAAAATATAATCATGATGTTTCACTGATTTGTTAGAAGATATTGGCTTTTTTGGTTTAAAGGTGTACTCCTAATCATACTCTAAAATTTGAACTAAAACAGTTTTCTTTTGAAACTGTGGTTAAACGAGTTTTGAATTATTTTAGAGGTAATAATTCAAATCTATATATATATAAAAGAAAGTCGTGTTAGTAAGACCATTTATAACTCAAGAACGACTAAACGGATTTGGCTGAAAATTGGTGGGGAGATAGCTTAGAACCAGGAATAGGCTATAGGATACTTTTTATTCGAACCCAAACGGTTGTAGGAGTGCCAAACATGAGCCAATTTCACCATAGGAATAACATTGTAAGATTAGAATTTATATTTTTAACTTCAATTTATAAGAAATTTCAGCGCGTTCAGTGTGAGCGAAAATTAAGTAAAACGCGCGAGTTTAATTTGTAGGGTTTTTATTTGAATAACATTTTATTTCTGTAAATAAAAGAAAGTCGTGTTAGTTACACTACGTGTTGACACTGGTTGATGTGTTTGTTTCGAGTTTCTATTAGCTTATTGTGCCGAGATAATCATGCTGCGACCAACATGATCAAATCGTAATGCAACTAGGACACAGTCGTAACAGTCGTAATGCAACTAGGAGGCGAAACATTGCGAGTGAAAGGACTGAAGAAGAACAAGAAATGGCGAGTGAAGAGTGCCGCGTTAGTATGGCTCGACTTCGTGCTTCTCAATCACACCAGCAAAGCGAGGCAGCCCGAGAAACGACTAGGTTGGCATTGTTGGCAATGCGAAAATCTTCGAGCAAAACCGAAGAGATCAACAGGTAGATAATTTACGGCGATCAAGAAGAAATATATCAAGTACTGATTTGAATCGAGCAGCGTTTTCGATACGATTGCAGCACTGATTACGGCGTGCATACTAGCGTTCGCATTGGGCCGATGGTCGTTGTTTTGCGAGTATTGTGGCGCATTGAAGTTTTCCGGAGAAACATCAGGATTGTGCTGCCTTTAGTGGGAAAGTAAAATTGCCATTATTGACTCCACCACCAGAGCCATTGCATTCATTGCTTCGTGGCGAAACACTCGAATCAAAACATTTCCTGGCAAACACTCAAAGATACAATGGTTTGTTTCCAAATGACATCATTTGGGGCAGACATTATCGAAGAACGAGGATTTAATCCGACGTTCAAGGTATTTATTCATTTATTTTTGATCGAATTTTAAGCAAATAATTATTAAATAAATAGTTCAGTTTTTTTCTATGCATTCTGTTTTGCGGTTAATCTAAAGAATCGTGGCTGGATTTGGCGTCTTTTCAAAAATATCGCCAGGTCGAATGACAACAAACCCCGGCGCGTGCCGAGATGGTTGACCGCAGTATGGAGAACGTGACATGATAAGAAACTTTCCTATTGCTAATTTCGCCCAAGGTTGCCATAATACCAATAATCGGGGTTCCCAGATAAAGACGGACTCATCGACAAAGTGTTCCCAACATCATTACTAACCACAAAAATAATGAATGGTTAAGTGAGCGAGCAATTTTGGCGGCTAAGAATAAAGATGTAGATGACTTTAAACTTCATAATTCAGAATGAGATCATTGGTACACTGCATTCTTTCAAATCAATCGACTGTGTAAACAAATGAAAATGAAGCCACCAACTATCCAATTAATTTTTAAACTCCTTGGATGTGCCGGGCTTACCACCGCACAATTTATGATTAAAGGTTTTATCCGTAGTAATCATGCTTCGAAATATAAACCAACCAAAACTGTGCAACGGAACGCGCTTGGAGGTAAGGAAATTTATGAACAATGTGATTTACGCGACGATACTAAAAGGAAAATTCGAAGGTGAGGAAGTTCTCATTCCATGGGTCCCGATGATCCCAAACCGACATGCCATTTGAGTTTTAAAAGACTTCGATTTCCGATCCGTCTTGCATTCGCCAAGACCATCAACAAATCACAAGGCCAATCCTTAAAAGTTTGTGGGTCTGAATCTAGAAAATCCATGTTTTTTCCCATGGTCAATTATATGTGGCATGTTCACGGGTCGGAAGACCATCTGTGTTATTTGTTCTTGCACCTGATAATAAAAAGAAAAAATGTCGTGTATCACAAGGTGCTTCACTGAAGAGTGGAACCCATACACTAAAATACATGGCCAATAAAATAATCATTAAAATACTTTCATTTTTTAAATTTATATTAATTATCAAAATAAAAAATTGTCCTTGACAAAAATAAAAGGTCTGCTCATTTATTGCCTCGGGGGCGGAACAAAGTTCGCCGGGTCAGCTAGTAGTTTATATAAAATAAATAGAGCATATAGTTGGTCATGTTAAGCTCAAAATTTCGGACCCGAAAAACGTCTGAAAAAATTAATATAAACCATCATTTCAAATTTTCTCAACTGCCAACACATTTTCTCATAACAATTAGAACTATACTATTTATTTACAAAATACATTGTATTACATAAATACTAACTTAAGTCATTGTATGACATAAATACTTATTACGTCAAAATCAACTTTGATAAAACGTCGCTTGGTTCGCTTCGGACAAACCCAACCCATATAATTAGATCACATCTCCGGCAGCATGCTGCGATTTATAATTACTGCAGTCACGTGCTGGGCATTAAACCCTTGCCTGCATATGTCCTGCCAGTGTAACCAAATTAGTGGCAATGAAGACAAATCATGCCTTCTTGGGGGGGGAGGGGGTCTACTAGGGGGGGGGGAGGGGGCTTTGACGTATTCCACTGAGATGGTTGGTCAGTTATGGGAACGTCATTGTGAAAAATGGATCCATGGGGAATATTAGTCTGAAGGAGTTTTAGAAGGCTGTCTCTTGCTATTCGGGATTAAAGATGGTGAAAATGCCGATAGTGTAATTAGAAAAGACTGGATTCTTGGGTTGGTGGTTTAGTTTATAAGGAGCAGTGAAATGTATTCCGACTATATTCTGTTAGTAAATGATAATTGTAGAATACTTTGGAGGCATTTTGTTGGAGGCACTTGACGGTTTTGAACGAAACTACAAAATTCAAACTATTATTTTTTTCGTTCACTTGTAATGTTCAAGAGTTTGCTTGTCATTAACCAGCTAAAAGTTTTGAATTGGCTCCCCTAATCATTTTTTCTCTGTCCTGACTACGATCGGAAGAAAATCGTATAATTTAAATATTTGTTTTAAAAATTTGTAACATTTTTTAGGCTTCACTCTATACGAATGTTTCTTTATATGTTCAAAAGAATTCATAATTCACCAATCATACTTTCACTTTAAAACTACAACGTAATATACTTTTAGAAACTTAACCAAAACTTCTTCGATTTTCAAACAAAAAAAAATCCTTCGACAGTAAACATATAAAACTTATTTCGTTTATTTCACATAATTTGGATGAGCATGTATGCAATACTTTTCGGCTTGTTTCCCTAAAATAAGGTTTTCCCTAAAATTCTCCTCCCTTCCCTAAAAAAGGTTTTCCCTAAAATTCTTAAAAAGTATGCTAAAATAAGAATTTATATTTTACAAGTAATAATGCACAAGGTAGTGCTAAAATTGTAAGAGTCAATTGAAAATAATTTTATTTGTAGGTTTTTTTTACTAAAATGTCATTTTATATACTTATATTACAGAAACATCTGCCTTTATTTAAACTAGCTATTAACTTTTTCATTTCCATATTATTATTTACTTTTAAAGATTATTACGAACACATAAAACAATTGTCTTTTATTGAAAAAATACTTTGAACTAATCTGGCTTCAATGTAACATATTAAAATAATTATACATAAAATATTTATTAAAACATAAATTCAAATAAACAAAATAAAGAAAATTTCTTCCGTTCATTTTGTAAAAACAATTTGCAAGTTTTATTTTACAAGAGCAGAAAAAGTATTTTAAATAACGTTATCTTCAAAAACTATCAATTTTTAATGAGGTGTTGTCAGCTGCAGTAATAAAAATATTCAAAAGCAAAATTGTTTCAATTTATTTTAACAACATTATGCTTTCAATCAAACGTTTTTCTTTAGTTTTTCAATATGATAATGCCCAATATGTCTTCTAATTAATCAAGCTCTTAAAATGTCGCTTTCTTTTACGGTTATGTGACGGTGAAATAATTTATAACTGGCATATTTATTATTAACGCATTTTAATGTCTTACAATATCATTAAAATAAAAACTATTTTTCATCACATTTTTTCAAATAGTTTAATAAGCTCTCTGTATAACATTAAACAAATAATGAAAAGTTCTAGTGAAATAAATGGTATCATTTAAAAAACGCATCGGGACAAAAAAAATTCTTTAGTTTTTTTAATATCATTTGACCCTTAAAATTATTATAATGGCTTATTTTTAGTTAATTATATATTTTCCGTGTTAGTTTATTTTTATGAAAATTTCCTAATTAAGAGCCGTGCTTTAATTAATAAGGTACTTAATTCATAAAAATTGTCCTTATTTTTCTGTCAAGTAAATATATATTTTTTCTATATGTCAATGTACATAAATAAAATTATACTAGAAATATATTTTTGGTAATATCAGAGGTTTGAAATAGGTTTAAATTTGGAATATATATATATAGCTTAACTGTTTTGTAACTTCAAAGCTTACTTTTTCGCCTCAATACTAAAAAATGAAATGCGCATATGATGTAGCAGTAGTTGTATTGTATTTGTAAAATATGAATAATTTATAAGTTTGATTAAACTAAATTTGTTTCATGAAATTGTAGATGTTTTCCATTAATATGTATATTGTTGTTACCTGTGAACTAAATTATGTTATCCATGATATTTCAAAGAAAACAAGTTGGATTGTAACAGAATCTGTCACTTAAACCGATTCCACAACCGATTCCAATATTATTTGCGCTCACCAGGGAACACACTGTTTATATACCTTAGAAATTCGCCAAACAGGGCCTTTAACAAGTTCTAATTTAAACTTTTGAACGCCAAAACTAGAAGAAGTTGAGTTAAGAATAATTGTGTATCTTTTTTGCTGCAAAAATGGAAGCGAAACTATTATCATATCATTTAATTTTATATAATTTTAAAAATTAAAAAAGGACACGATTTTCATGCGAAAATTGAACATTCTCAGTCGTTGTTCTAATAAACAACTTTTAGTCGCCATAATTTCTCATTTTCTATAACTTTCTTTCGAAAAAATTCAATTAATAATATTTTTATAACAACGTGCAAAAAAGTTCACTTTTTTATATCATATTCATTCATAAATCGTTGCGAAAATGACACTTTACGTGCTTACTTCACAGACAGTACCGAAAGTAATACTTTCGGCACTAGTGCAGTAAAGTAAATAAGAGTATCTGATTGGTAGATATATGATATCTCCATGGAAACTAAATGATGTCATGAAACTCACTTATTTCTATTGGTTCATTACTTTTGCATTTTCTAATATCTCCATGGAAACTACAAGTACTACAAAAATTATTAAAGGAAATTAAATAAGACAAAAGTAAGAACACAAATTTCACGCCAAACAATACTTTTATTTAACATGCATATTTATAGTAACATTTGATTCAAAAAAGAAAATTATTTTACAAATTTTCTTTTACTACTTTGCAATTTTGAATATCGCCATGGAAACTAAATGATGTCATGAAAATCACTCATTGGTAGAAATACTTTTTTGCTCGTTATTATAAAAAATATTGTAAGCAAGCACGTGCCAAATAATGCTTTATTAAGCTCTTGTCATTATTTCACTCGACCTACGGTCTCGTGAAATAAAAGCCACTCGCTTAATAAAGTATTATTTTCGGCACTAGTTGCTTAAATAACTATTATCGTTTGTTGAATTAATTTGCAGTTCGAAGAATAACTAATTAGTAAAATTGATGCTTTAAAAATAAAAGCGAAACTTTTCAATTTTTTTTTGCACTCTCTATATGCATCTTTCTTCATATATAAATAATGAACCATCAAAAGAACTCTAATGTGATGCGACATCAATCCAAATTGAATAATATCACACAAATAACTATTTTTCAAGAATTTTATTTTTATTTTAAATAAAGTTTGTCGTACGTTTGACGAAATGGCAACAGTGAAAATATTGAATAAAAATGGAATTTGCATGTTATTTCAATGTAGATTAAATTTTTAGTTATTTAAATTTTAAATAAACTTCTAATTTAATTTTTTAATGAAATTTAGAATGTAGCCTAGCCTGATTTTTTGCTTTAAAATTATGTATCCCACTTGTTTATGTGACTTGCGGTTCGTTTTGTGAAAGTTGGTGACGGACAGACGGACTGAACGATTATAAAACCTTCCACTATTTACGTTATAAACGTAGTGTGGAAGCTAAAAAAATTGAGAAAACAACAATTCGGTATCATTCTACAATTGCTGATATGTAAGTATTGGTAATTGTGTTTGAGATCGACAGAATTGTAAACGAGCAAATGTTAAGAGTTGTTTAGGTAGGGATTTTTATTACATCATCTTGTTCAACCTCAAATTAAATAGCGTTTTAATAAAGCTACTAATATATGTATGGTAACAAAAACACTGTATGTGCTTAAAGTTAACAATGCATTCTCAATGAATTATACTAAAATGATAAACCAATTAACTGAAAGATATTTTAAGGAATACAAAGTGTTACCCGATGCCGTGCCAATGTTATCAATAACACCAAGCTCATATAGGATGTGCTCGATATATTAGTAGTTAAAAACATAGTTAACTAAAACTTCAGCTGTAAATTTACCAATCATTTTCCTCTCAAACAAGACCTCATTATTCAAAGTGGGTAAATTAAAACCTCATAAACTTTTTACACTACGCCTCAATCCATCTAAAATCCTCATAATTGAAACTTCTTCAAGAAAAGAAAACCTCAGAAGTTAATTTGAAAAAGCTGTAAATGGCAATTGTCTTGTTTAGCTGCGGAATCCACAAATTCTTTCTAGGCTGCTATTGAAAAGACTTCGAAAGATGTCAATCTTGGAGAAGAAAAGTGTACACTTTTTTCAGGTAGCAAAATTTGCATACTAAAATTTGCAATGTCTACATATTATTGTGATCACCAACTTTTAAAAATAATCCAATGGCATTCCATAATAGAAATTTGAATTAATTCGTTATTTATCGTTAACTCTTTGTTGTGAATGCACTTACCTTAAAATATTAAGAGGTTTCTATTCGTAATTTTCTTTTTAAAAATAAATAGTAATTATTTAAAAATATAAATGTTTTAGTGCTACAAAAGTGCATGTTCGGATCGTGAGTTTTTGCGAAAAAATTTCATGAGAAAAATATTTTTTTTTAACTTTAATAAGTGCACCTCGTTTAACATTACGGTGGTTAGACTTTCCATGTCCGTAATTCAACAAATAAAGGATTTTTTTATTTAGTATTTCGTGTGTAAATTATTAATAGATTTGAAATATGAACTCAAAATTTGGGTTGTTGCCATTGGATTTTTTAAAAGTTGGTTTGTCTCTAAACTAATATACTTTTATGCATTTTTGAATACAAAAAACAAGTTTACACTCTATGTTTTGAAAAATTTCATCTCCCTCGAAAATGGTTGTTCAAAAGCAGGCTAGAAACAATGGTTTGTGGATGGGTTTTTTTTTCTGCAGCTGTAAAAAATGTTTTTTTATGCCTCTGTGTTATGTGAATGTTTCAGATGATGTAACGCATTGTTTTCAATTTCTCGCGTAATGCAATTCCATTGCTTGCTTCGGTTTCACTCTCAAAATGACCGATATAGATGAAAAGAAAATTTTCTTTCTATGCAAGCTTTCTTTAACAAATATTTTGAACAACCAACAGCACAGCGAGAAATTGGTATTTAAAAAATTTAATAAGTAAAATATTATATTAGAAAACTCATTTTCGAATAATACCAAAATAAAAGTACTTATTCCAGACAACAAATGAAAACAAAACGTCGGGGCTGTTGCCATCCAAGACGTGAAACAACCTCATTTTATGCAGAAATACCTAATCTCGTTGATCTGTTAATATTTATTAACTGTTCATAATTTACTATTCCGCTAAACGCACTTGTAACTTGTTTTTAAATAGACAGTTTAGTCATTATTGAAATTGAGTGATAATACTATAAAACAATGAAATCGGATGGAGACTTATCTTTATATTTACCCGGGACATTGGCCAGATGGAATGCTTCATATGAACACTAGAAAAAATTTTCTTGGCCTTATTACAACGTTTTCCTATACTTTTCTTCTATATTTTTCATTGTGTTTTATATAATTGTCAACCTAAATGGTATCAAAAATAAATCAGTCATAATGATATCAAAAGTCATAATGGTATAGTCATAATGGTATCAAAAGTCATAATGGTATCAAAAGTCATAATGGTACAGTCATAAAGGTATCAAAAGTCATAATGGTATAGTCATAATGGTATCAAAAGTCATAATGGTATAGTCATAATGGTGTCAAAAGTCATAATGGTATAGTCATAATGGTATAAAAAATAAATAACAGTGCTCTACTACTGTTTATTTATTTTTGATACCATTTGGACCAATATTTATCAAGTTACGGATACTTAAAACCGTATTTTTTGTGAATAGTCTTTATCAACTTCTTTTATTTATGAAACGAAGTTTGTAGCATAAGCACTTACTTTAAATCGAGAATTTTATGTTAGATAAGAGTCCCTTTAAATGCATTTCTTAATATAAGTTATTGATTCTGACACACCAATCATATACTAACGGTATATGAACGATAGTTTGTTTGGCTCACATTTACATATTTGTTATAAGAATCTTCTGTCATCAGAAATACTTTCAAAAACCATTTAAATACATTATTAAACACATAATGAGATCAAGTCTAATAGAACATTCTCTACTACGCTTCTTTCTCTCAAAATTTAGTGAAATAAAGGAATCTTTCGGTGGACTTGACCTTCTATTGCATCTAGCAATTTAACTATAAAATATTATTTTATTAATAATGCCAGTTAGGATTTAATCAAACCGACCCAGCGAAATGCTGACAAGAATCTTAACAGGAAACTTGGAAGAACAGAGTCGAAACTTTTCCATCCAATTCCATCGATTAGACCAAGGGAGTAAAAGCATTAAGAAACTAAACGTCGACCACTCCATCTTATTCGTCGTTCCAACAACACTGATCGAACATTTTTTTTGTTCTGCCCCACCCCCTTTGCCAGGAAAGGCGACATAACACTTGCTTACATGGCACTAGAGCGCCCCTAAACAACTAATGAGAAAATCGTTAGTTGCAAAATTTTTTGAAAAGTGCTATTTATTTTTGGAAGCGCTTTCGTCGCTTCCTAATTAGCGGTATTCAAGTAATTAGGCGACGCATAAAGCAATATTTAATACGCTCTCGTTTGGGGGGTTGATGGAAGAAATGAAGTGAAATAGGAGTTGGACAATTTTGATCTTTTTTTAAGAAAATTTTCCAATAATTCACTGTGCGCAAAGTTCTGTTTTACAAAAATGTTAATTGAATTATAGATGGGATTTACTTTGATATTGAAATGATTTTTACATTTAAGGAGGCTCATAGTCCAATTACGAGAGATTTCAATATTTTCGTTGGAATTGGAAAGCCTTAAAAATTGTTGTTCTTAAAATATTGAGATGCGTTATGGGACTATAGAAATACAATGTCGATTTTTTTTAAATTTTATTTATAATCTATATATATAAAAGGCAAAGTCCTGACTGACTCACGCACTCACTCACTGATTCACTGACTCACACACGTATCAGCGCCCAGCCCAAACTACTAGAGGAACAGCTACCAAATTTTAGGAAAATATTTTTTTATATCGTAGGCGTCATTTAAGAAGCGATTTTTTGGAATTCGAACCCGAATGGGTGTAAGAGTGCAAAACGTGAGCCGATTTATGCATAGGAATAGCATTGTAAGATTAGAATTTATACTTTTTATTTCAATTTAAAAGAAATTTCAGCGCGTTCAGAGTGAACGAAATTAAGTATAAGCACGTATGAGCACGTGAGTTTAATTTGTAGGATTGTTATTTGAATATCATTATTTTATTTTATTTATTGAATTTAAATCTTTTGATTTTTTTTTGTTACCGAATTTAATTTATTTGATGTTTACAAATGGTAAGAAATGAAGATATTATTACTATGTCTCATGACAGTAAAGGCAAAAGCTATTTTAGATCTGATGAATACTTCTAAGAAATGTCAATTCTCTTTACGTAGAGCGTATGTATTTTATGTTTATGAAACTGGCAATTTGGTACAGCTATGATATAATAGCCTATTGAATTTTGGCGTTGGTGTCTTTTGGCGAAAGTTGTGGCGAAAATTTAACGTAGGGTATAGCTATTCGCATCCAGTTGTATGGGTTATGGAAAGTTTGAGTTATCGTAGCACTAGAGCTATACACGATGGCTATTGGCCACGGGCGTCTTAATTTAGAACCACAGTCATGCGACGAGCCGACACCTGAGTAGGCACCCAATGTAACTTTTAAGAGCGACCTCGTACGCAGCGTTGGGACTTTGAAAAATATATAACGTGCACTCCCACCACACGGGGTATTATTCGGGACATGGAACAATTTTTGGCTGCATGGGCCGTTTATAGGTCGGCAGTTATTTTGACGATGCCCGTACCCGAATATGGGACCTACCGCATGCAAGGCGAACGCCTTTACCGACTGGGCTCCCCAGCATCTGTCGAGTGGTCGGATACGGAGTGTAATGTTTACCACATTTTGGGCAATTTTGGGTATAGGAGGGCAAATGGAAACTGCCCATTATATCATAGCTATTCTGGCAATTTTAACACGGCCTATGGGAAAGCCTTCTAACTCCTAGAAGGGCCTGGATACAATCGGACTTCTTTATTTAAAAATTAATGCTGATATTAGAATGGGAGAAAATTACTGATGCAGTGCTGACCAGTAGAGAAGGTATTAATTGGTATAAAATAAAAGTTTACATAAAAAAACAATCACCGTTAGTAAGGGTAAGTGTACACCCGTGCAACGCCGGGTCTATAAAGCTAGTAAAATAATAAATTTTCAACTGCTATAAACACAACATAATTTTAAAAAAAATTAAAAGTTCATCTTTATTTTAGCTTACCTAAATCGAACACGAATAATTTTTTAACTAAAATAATTTCCGCATAAGCTTAACATTCTTAATTTTAAAATTCCAAAATGATTCGTAGATTAGTTGATTGCGCATCCATAATTTTTCCACAGTCAAAATATTTTGTGTTAGTACAAATTTCATATTATTCAACATTAAATGTTAGCAAGCGCAGTATCTTATATGTTTGAATAAAAGTCTTACAAATTTAGGTTTAAGTTAGACAATTTTCGCACTTTAAAAGAAAACATAGCTGTTTTTTTTACTTTAATATACATTGCTACTTTAAGTCAAATAATCAATAAAATAGCGTGTCGTATAATCTTCTTTAGAATCAGAATTCATTTCCACTTTATTCTAATTCTTATTCAGTTTCAATTCATAGTTTAAAAAAAAATTAGAATAAGTAATTTCGGATAAAAAGAGTTACTTTAAATGTACGACTTGAAAATAAAGTATCATAAAGAATTTAGAATAAAACAAGTCATATACATTACAAGTCATTACATTTGAATCACATACTTTCAACTTAATTAACAAATTGTTAGTTTTATTTTGCATCTAAGTTATTAATTTAGAGCATATTTAACATTATCTTTATACTATGAACACTCTTTGCTGTCTGATACTTAAGATTTGAAAAAGCGATAATAGAAAGTGTATTCCCATTTAAAGTTCAGACCAAATAGATTGTTTGACACGATATCACAGTCGTATACTTTTATGATGCAATAAATTGTTTACTGTAAAAACATTTTCGACGTTTATTTTATTCACAATATCTAAATTTTACGTAAATAAAGGGAAAATGTAAGGTGTTATCTTTCAAAACTGAATTTATGTTTTCTTTAAAAGCCTGACGCGATACGAACACTCTTCTCTGACGTGATTACATAAAAAGCTCCAAATTAGATATTGAGTGGAAGATTCGGGTTTGCTTTTGATATTTATACAAACATTTTTTACCATATCAAATGTTTATACAAATATGCGTAAATTTTCGGTTAAAGACTAAAAATTGTATTATTTAGTGATTATTGTTAAAGTTTTTACTCGTGTAATACAAAACTAACAATACTGGTGCATAAAATAAGAAAAAGGCCATTTCCTATACCAAAAAGTCTAAAATTATAAATGTATCATCTGCGATTTGCATGCCTGAGTTTAAAAATATTTATACTTTTTTTAATATCTTAGTTTATCACAAAAAAAACCTTCTTTAAACGTGAACTTAAAATACACCACAGAAACTAAATTCGAACAAATAAAAAACTGCAAGCACTAGGAAGAATATCATGTCCGATATTCCATTGTCCATTTTCAACCCCTCGGGTAATTCACAATGGTGAATATAATTTACAAAGTCCATCTCCTTGTGTCCACACATGGAAAAATCGACATTCATTGTTTATACGAAAAGAACTAACCACTATTCAACGATTTATTATTGGAACTCGATGACTAGTACTATAAAATAGTACTATAGTACAATAAATAGTACTATAGTACAATGAATAGTACTATAAAATTTAATTTAAATAATTAAAAGGTTATAGTAAATAAAAATAAGATCTCTCTGTTTTTTTTGTAACTCCTATTTTTTTCTGTGATAAAAACGAAATTTTTGCTGATAATTTGTCAATACTTTTTCGTTAATTAAAATTTATCAGCTAGAGTAATTTATTTAATTTCGATTAAAAAAGTTACTAAAAAATTCTCATCAAACTCCAATAATTTTTTTCAACAAACATAATATTCTAAGCTTTTCTTGTAGTTTTATTCCTTTAAGATTATTATTGTATTCATTTAAAAGTAGAATATTTAAGTATATAGTTAAATACTTTAAATTAAGTTAAACTTTAACAAAATCTAATCATGTTGGTATTTATGATTCAAATGAGTTTATACTACATAATATATTTTGTCAACAAAATATTCCTGTTAGGTTTTTTTTATTTCATTGTATTTGTATAAAGAAAATAGTACACAAATAAATGTGAGGAATTGAAATATAAATGGAACTTAACAAAATTTAAAATATTAAGTTCTATTAATTATTACTTAGTGCCAGCCCCCAAGCGATGTTTACTCTTTGAAAGGCAGAGATAAAATGCTGAAAGACAAACTGTACGTTTCTCACTCTCAGCTAAATATAGAAAAGAAAAGCCATGTGGCAGTGGTTACACAATGTTTTAAAAGTTGAAGAACTCTAAAAGTAGAAACTGATTTGGTGGATATTCAAACCCAACTTAGTGTGTTTCTAAAAAATATGATTATTTGCCTTCGAAACATCCTTATTGTGTTACTTTTATATTTATTTTTTCCTTTGTGTTATTTTTATTAAATTATACCTTTAATACATTTATCTAATTTATTAATTCTCTGCAAAACATTTCAATAAATCTTCAACAAATTATATACAGTTATATCTGACCAATGTAGTAAAAGCCTTCGTGTAGCTCTTGTTTGACGATAATTCAAACTAACCCTAACCCTCTGACCAATGTAGACAAAACACTACTGCCTTTTGATTTTTCGGCCATTTCACAACTCGATCAGACCATAATTCTTTCTGTATAAACGATGCCCAATTCCTTCTCTAAATAATAGAATTATTTCTCTAAACTATAAATGACAGTATAAAAAAATGTAAATATTTATTAGTTATTACTTTGTGCCAGTCCCTCAGCGATGTTTAATCTTTGAAAGTCAGACATAAAATGCACAAACACAAAATAATGTTTTAAACGTCATGTGGCAATGGTTACACAATATCTTAAAGTTCTAGAACTCTAAAAATAGAAACTGTTTTAGTTGGTATTAAAACTCAGAGTGTTTCTAAAACTAGTTTTGTTTGCCTTCAAAATATCCTTTGAGTTATGTTTATTAAATTATACCCTTTCATATATTTGTCTTATTATTGATTTCTTTATTATTCTCCAATCATTTCGTTAAAACCAATCTTACGTAAAAATTATATTCAGTTTAAGCTGACTGACCAATACAGCCAAAACATACGGGTTTTTTATAAGTATCTCTATTTATAGATAGACTAGTCCTTTCTGGATAAACGATGCCAAATTCCTTCTCTAAATATCCCTCTGCAATATTTCCCCCGTTTCTCTAGTGCGTCCGATGGCTGAAGGGCATGGCCATTGAAATGCAGAATCACCATTGATCGCCGTGCCACAAACCACTCGAGGGTCTTTCGACCCTTTCCACCATACAAACACCAGCTTTATTCTGCATTTCTGCTGTTTGTTGGCGCCATTC